>JAKWJC010000368.1:1380000-2070000 GCA_027704865.1 Solanum neorickii | reverse complement strand
ATTAAAAAAGATGTTGCTCTTATTTCCTTAAATAAAATTTTATACTAATTTTTTGAATTTTTGACTAGAAATCATTTTCACATGTATTCATCACCTTGAAATGTGTATGCATGTTTACTTATGAGTTATGTTTTGGAATACGAAGGTTAAATTATCTAATTATTTTATATCATTTCATGAATTCAAATAGAATATTTTTATATTCTTTAAAATAGATTTTACATATTTATAAATTACAATGAAAAGTGAAAGAAAATTCACCTATAATTATTTTGTGTTTGTAGATAATCCTTTTAGTTATTTTTTTATGATTGAAAATGTGTTAGTAAGAAAGAAAATAATAAAATAAAACGGAGGGGACATAAACAAAAGGGAAAGACAAGAATTAAGGCAAAGGATACGTAATAATAATGTTAGAGAAAACAATAATAAAGTAAGAGAAGAAAAAAAGATAAAAAAATTAAAATATGATAAGAAGTATGAAAAATAACCATGACCAAATTATCAAAATTTTTTGTTCATGCTACAAAGAAGAATAAACACACTATTATGTCATTTGAATGTAATATGGAGAGAACATATATAGTTGTTACAAGTACGTATGGTAATTCAAGTTTTAGTACATGTTGAGAAGGTCTGTTATGTGTGTATTGTCCCTATTTAGAAAAGTAACAAACTAATATATTACATATTTCGACCTAATAACATAAAAAAGTAAATTATTTATCATATTAAATTTTATTGTCCAAGCTTGACAAGTTATCGAAATATATAATTATTTGGACTTACATTTTACAATAAAGAAGTCATTTATATAACTCGATTGTTCATTTATATTTTTTCGCTAAATCGTTTGTGAAATTCTTTAAAATGTGATTATATTTTTTTTTTAAAACTTTCATTTTTATAATATTAACTCCTACCACATAAACTATTTTCATTGGACTCACGTGCAAAACATGTGTCCAGAACTAGTTATATTATAAGTGGGAAGCCTCCAAGTCAAAAGTTGATTTACCAAAATGTCCTTATAATGTCAATATATTGATGAACAAAAATGTACACATTGATTATAAATTAAATACTATTATTTTCTATTAAACAATATTCTTATATATTTATGGAAAAAATATAAATACACACTCTTAAAAGCTAGGTTTGTTATTTATTTAGTTTCTCTTCTTTTTTTTCATTCTTCTTCCTATTATTTTGCTTTATATCTTATTTGTATAAATTCCAAAAAAGACCTACAATTTAAGAACTGCATCGGTTAAAAATATATTTTAATAGCACCTTATTGAAGAATACTAAAAGTTTTTATCAAAACAAAACTGAACCCACAATTGATGGTTACAAACTTCATGGAAGAAGTGTGAAAGTTTTATGTAACTGTTACTATTTCTCTATTGGTTTATAAATGAATTTTTCCTCTACAACTCATATTGAATGTATGTTAGGTTTATAATTTTCGTTACTTTTTCCATATTTCATCATTATTCATGTTTTCTTTCTTATTACAATTGTAAAACCTATTTGATTGCAGAACAAGATTCACAAAAGCTTTCGCAATAATCTGGTAAGAAGAATAGAAGAATGTTACAACATCAAATACTAGATTGTTCTCATAATTCACAGAAACTTGAGAAGGTATAGTTTTTCCGCCTCAATTAGTCTGATATTTTTCATTTCTTAAAATTTAAATCATATGAACTTTAATTAATATTTTAAAATTACAACTTATAATACTTCTTGTATAATTTTTCAAATATTTGTATTTTAATTTTATAATATTGAGTTAAATTGATCCAATTTATAATACTTCTTGTGACACCTGTTTTTTCTTTGTGATATATCCCTCTTCCTTCCCACTAGGAACTTTAAGAACAAATACTTTTGTGAAATGACTCGAAGACTTTCATTTGAAATTTTCAGGAAAACTTGAGTCATCTTAGGTATGCATTGCCTCTTACCTTCTTTCTTTCTTCTCTTTTTAGTCTATGATTGATCACCTTTTGTCAATTTTTTCATTTGATGAGTTTGAACCTTTTTCAATTTTTTCATTTGATGGGTTTCAAATTTTTTCAAGTTGTGGTAAAAAATTGATTGGATGTTGTTGTTGCTTCCGTTTTCTACTTTCCCTATTTTGTATCTCAATTTTTTTTTGGTAATTTTTGTTATTGAAATGTAGTGTTTCTTCCGCTTTGTTTTGGATGTGGGTGTTCTTTCAATTTGTAATTTTTTCTGTAGCCTTTCGCATGTACTTGGAGAAGAAAGAAAAGGAAAGAAATTGAGCACAAATACCTAAACTTGAATTATCGATTTGGATTACTTTAGAAACTAATGCTTTCAGCATCTTCGCTTTATATAAATCTATTTCTGTATATGGTTCTGATGGAGGACCTTTGATCTTAGAAAATGCATTTCTATACATCTGTTTGTTGAATACGAAGAAATGCCCAAAAATTACATGTGACAAGTGAGTCTGTAGCAACAAAAAGATGAAGAAATGAAAATGATATGGTCAAATATAATTGCATTATCACTTACTATTCTCTCAAAATTTTGAATCAGATATAAAGAAATCGCATCAACTCGACATAATCACCCATTTATGGTGCACAACTCTTTGTAAGATTTGTGTGTCTTCATGTGATAATTGTCAAATGGGTGAATTTGATAATCTCCACAACCAACTATACAAGGATATTAGAAACAAGTGGAATTGGGTATTTCAAAACAGGAAAGACATATTTGCCGTTTTTGCTTTTTTGCTTATTTGTTTCTGGAGTGATGGCTGAAAACTTTATCTAAACTATCATTTGTGTGTCTGAGTTTCTTAGCTGAAATATCAATCATCGATTCACCTAGGAGAAGTGTTTTTCTATGGTTGATGGGTGTTTTGATAAATAGTTGACGGTGTACTTCAATAATGAAAGGGAAAATATCCAAGTACCCCCTCAACCTATGCTCGAAATCCCAGAGACACACTTATACTATAGTAAGGTCCTATTACCCCCTGAACTTATTTTATATGTAATTTTCTACCCCTTTTTAGCCTACGTGGCACTAGTTTGAAAAAAAAAGTCAATCATCGTTGGGCCCACAAGATAGTGCCACGTAAGCTAAAAAGGGGTAAAAAGTTACTAATAAAATAAGTTCAGGGGGGTTATAGGACCTTAGTATAGTATAAGTGTGTCTCTGAGATTTCGGACATAGGTTGAGGGGGTACTTGGGCATTATCCCATAATGAAACTAAAATATAAGGACACTTTAGGAGCTTTTTACCATCAACTCTTCTGTTTCTTAATTCTTGCAAAATGATTTTTTGTTATTCCGTGTAAATTAAATAGATAATGTCCATGAATCTATAGAAAATTTTGAGTAGTCTTCCAAACTAATTATTTTTGCTCCTCCAGGAGGTGTTTGATAGATGTGAAAAAGAAAGTTAATGTATGACTCCGTTTAAAAAAGAATGACCATATTTCCTTTTTAGTTTGTTTAAAAAAGAACGACTCATTTCCTTTTTTGGCAAAACTTTTAACTTTAACTTTTCACGTGGCGTGACATGTTTAAGACTACGTGTTTAAGACTACAAAGGTTTAAGATGTACAAGATTAAAGGGTATTTTGTTACATTTGACATAATTTTAATATAGAACCACAAGATTATAAAGTCTTCTTTCTTTTCTTAAATTCCGTTCAAAGTCAAATTAGGTCATCCTTTTTTAAACGGAACGGAGAGAGTAGTATTTATTTGATATATGTCTTCCCCCATGCTATAAATATGACATATAAGTTTTATGAAAGAGACATTATGAAAGTAAATGGTATATATACAACTTTACAAGGTTATATGAAAGTGATATTTGGATAACATATAAGAGGACGTGATTCTTGTAAACTAATTGTGTTTTGTTTCAGATGATGGAAGAAAAATAGCATTTGGGCATGGCACGACAGCTGAAGAAGTCACATACTTGTGTTTTGTAGCACCACGACATTTAATGGGTATTGTATAAAATTACTTTATATCGAACAAAGAAATTTTCTTTTAATACATTGTTTTATTCGTTTCCAATCCCGTTTCAGTTGGTTCTCTTTATTTGATCAGAGGTTCAATTTAACGGTTTCTTCAAGCTTTGCTTAATTAATTTTGTAAGTTGAAATATCTTACTTTCAACTATCTAATGTTACTTGATGTTATGATTTTATCTACGAATAAATTTTTGAATTTCTTTTATATATATAATTTAGCAACTTATGATGCTTCATTTTGACAATTGTGTCATCATATCCCCTAGATTCACAAAAGACATTATGACCAACAACGGTGTTATCCGTTTATATTAAAATAATATATTTTTAGGATGTTAATGAAATGCTTTTAACTTCCTTGCTAACTAATTATGAAAAAAAGGGGATATATATATATATATATATATATATATATATATATGTCCAACCATTTCTTTAGGAATTTATTCTAACTGTTCCCGTGTCATGGAAGATGAAGAGTTACCAAATTCTTGGTACTTCGCCTTAACTTTGTATTAATAGATACTATGTGTACTATTATATTTGACTCCTTTGAGATTCAAAAATGTATGATATACTTGCCAATTAGAACTTTTGGATCCTTACTCACTTTAACAAATATACTGCCGAGTGAGGTAAGTGATCGAGAAAAACCAAGAAAAATGACTGTTTCAGATTCTCTAATTTTCAAGCCTACAAGTACAATTTTACACCCTTTTTCAAGCTTTTTAAGATTTGTAGGAACCATAGTGTTCTATTTTGGATGATGTTGTATTAGTATTTAGTAGTTATTCTTAGATAGAAGTTATGCTTTTAGTATGATCTAAATTTCTTCTGTTATTTTTATATTGTTTGAATTGCAACTTCTGATGTATTAGCAAACTGGGAGACGATACCAAAACATGATACTTTATCGTCTTCATAATTACAATATGCTAGAATTGAGAGGATGATCATAAAGTAAGAGATTAATGATGTTTGGAAATGATTTAGGTGATATTCATTTCCTTAATGAGGTGTTCTCTGTTCAGATTTTATGTGATTATGCATGTGGGACAAGTTTTTCTTTAAAAATTCTTGTTCAACTATTTATTTATTGAATCGAAAATCTTAAGTTACGAGTAGTAAACTGAAATGAAAGGATAAAACGTAGTTATAACATGTTTTTATCTAAGTCAGACACTCAAATTATTAATGTTAAAGGTAAGGATAATGTCAAAGAACGTCTGACCCATTCCTTTGTATCATTATCTTTAATTTGCTTGAACTTATAAGGTTCTTATCATTTTGTTAGATATAGAAGCTACAATGTCTAAGTGCAGTAATTTAAATAGCATTTTTGTTGAGCTTTGTAAAACAGATAGCATACTAAAGTACATGATCTTTAGGAGGAAAAGAAAAAAAATTATATATGTAATATCTTATGATGGCTTCGTGGTAGTCAAAATAAATCTATCCATAAATTACCTTCTTATGAATTTACCTTTAATAGAGATTGTGTCTCACTTCTATCCCAATTTTGCCAAGAGATGGCTTGAGCAGATGTGTACTCTAAAAGGTATTTGTAGGTCACACAAAAACATGACTTGTTCAAGCAGATAAAGGAGGAATTGACTCTTAAAAGGATTACTTACTTTTTGTTGTCTATATCCTCTATTTGGGAAAATAGTGAAATTGATAGACTTTAACAGAAACTTTTGTTGACTTATTTTTGTTGTATTCACTTTTCAATAATTTTCAGGAACAACATATAGTGAGTTGATTTTCTCCATAGTACATTGGATTGTTCAGAAGTTATTGACACCAATACAATATGAATGATAAACTGTAAATGCAGAATGTTCGTAACAACTTTGAGCACGAGTTGTGCTAACATTTTTTTAGTCCTACTATATGATGATTTGGTGACATTGTCTATAGTTTGCATATGCTAGAGTCAATAGAATTTATGTCTCTGCTTATTTGATCATACCTCTCACTAATACATCTACATAACTTGAATAAATTGTTCCCTTACAATTTATGTGTTATATATCTGAATAATATTTAGCATACTTTATTATTTACGGAGAACAAATCTACTTATATGCTGAGCCCGTGCTGCCTCTCTAGTGTGTGTGTGTGTGTGTGTATATATATATATATATATATATGCGTGTGTGTGTATATATATATGAATCACTGCTTATATAAATTTTTAAAAGTTCAAAAGTCATGATTGGATGATATAATGCAGATAACTATCGTGTGTAACGTATGAAGAAATTTCCTTCTGCAATAAAATCAGAATGATTTAATCATTTTTGTTTACAAGAATATATTATATGTTTGGACCTAATATCATTAAAATTTAATTTGGTTTTAATTTTAATTACCCAATGAAGTTGTGTTGTTCAAATCTTGTAGATTAATTGATTGTCTAATCATCTGACATACAATATTATCTATTTTAAATTGTGTGTTTTTAAAAGATAGTTTGTGATAATCATCACAATTTGATTTTGACATATATAACTCATATCGTAATAATGTGTTTAGAGGACTCACGTGCGAAACACATGTTCATAACTAGTTTTTCATAGGAATAAACTCTTTAAAAGATTTCTTTCATATGCCATATGATTTGTACAACCATTATCAATTATCCAAAAATCAAATTTGGACAGTTGTTTCATCTTTTTGAAATTTTATTTTTGCAAATTACAACTTCATGACCAAGTTGTTTGCAGATGTTTCATTGTGCATCTGGTCTTTTCCAACATTAATATGGAGGATGTCAATTTTTTCCAAAGTGCTGATAAGGTGAGTAATTTTTCAAAAATTTACCCTTACTTTGAGTTATGTGGCTGACTACTAACGCTCCTTCAACCATTCCATCTTGTCTCATAAGCCTCCGTTGTTCCTGTGCCAGCAAAGAATTTAACAATTCTGCCAAAGTAATTTTGGACAGATTTTATGTGTTTTCCTAGGTAGTTATACATGTTTCATATCTTTCGGGCACTGTAACAAGAATTTTTTCAACAATTCTTGTATCATTAAACTCAGTGCCAAGTAATCTTACCTTGTTGACAATACCAATCGATCTATTAGAGTATTTTTTGACTGTTTCTCACTATTTCATTCTCTGCAATTGGAATTCCCTCATTAAATCTAATACCTTCATTCCTCGTATTCTTTCATCTCCATCATATTCTTTCTCCTGATAATTCCAAATATCTTTTGGTGATGTGAGAGTCTTGATTTCGTGAAAACATTTGTCGAAACATCAACAAACAAAGTTGCTTTTGCCTTCGACTGAATGATTTTCTTTTCCTTGTGACTCTGGATTTGGGCTGCGGTGGGATTATTTGGCATTGATTTCATAATCCTCTTCCATGACTTCCAAAGATCAAGAGCCTCCGAGTAAGTTTCCATTCTCACATCCCATAGTTGATAATTCTCACCATCAAAAATAGGAGGAGTCATTCGTGAAAACTATTTTCAGAATCCATTTTCTACTCACGTTTCCCTCAAGAAGAAGGCTCTAGATACCAATTGTTGGTTTTTTGATAATAAAATGAAGAAAATAGTAGGGAAATACTTTGACGGAAAAAATACTGTAGTATAAGCAAAGGGGATTATTTTATCAATAATCAAAAGAGTTACATTTATAGATATATTTTTTAACCAAAAAATAGAAAAATATGCTACAAACTTATCGGTAAAATTCAGATAATAAATAAAGGAACTAACTCCTATATTCAAGTCACATAGGACTCTAATAAAATAATTTTAAAATCCTAAAACTAGCTAACTGATTTATTACTGCAATATCCTGAGACACATTCTCAACAATCAACAACTGGCATTATTCTTCTTGTTGTATATGTTGATGACATTTTCATCACTGATAGTGATTATGCAGGAATATCCTCTCTCAAATCTTTCTTGCATTTGATATTTCACGCGAAAGACTTGGGACAGTTGAAATACTTCTTGGAAATAGAAGTAAGTAGGAATAAGAAGGGAACATTTTTATCTCAAAGGAAGTATATCCTTGACCTTCTTGAGGAAACTGGAAAGTCAATAGTCAAGCCTTGTACTACTCCAATGGCTCCAAATATGCAGCTAACAAATGATGATAGTGATCCCTTCAATGATCCAGAGAGGTACAGGAAATTAGTTGGGAAATTAAATTATAACTCGTCTGGATATTGCTTTTGCAGTTAGTGTTGTTAGTCAGTTCATGACCACGCTTACAGTAAAACATTGTGCAGCTTTGGAGCAAATATTGTGTTATTTGAAAGGCGCCCCTAGACTTGGCATAGTATATAGCAACAATGGACATACTCGCATTGAGTGTTTTGTAGATGCCGATTGGGTTGGATCCAAGATTGATAGAAGGCCTACTATAGACTATTGTGACTATTGTGTCTTTGTGGGTGGAAACTTGGTGTCATGGAGAAGTAAGAAAGAAAATGTTGTATCTCGATCCAGTGCAAAATCCGAGTATAGAGCTATTACACAATCCACATGTGAGATTATGTGGATACATCACCTCTTAAGTGAAGTTGAGTCAAAGTATCCCACACACGCGAAACTTTGGTGTGATAATCAAGTTGCTCTTCATATCACCTCAAATCTAGTGTATTATGAAATAACTAAGCACATTGAGGTGGACTGTCATTTTATTCGTGAAAAGATTCAAGAAAACCTTATTTCCACGGGCTATGTGAAGACTGGAGAGCAACTAGCTGCTTTGTTCACAAAGGCATTGAATGGAGCTCGAGTTAACTATTGTGTAACTAGGTGGGCATGATTAATATATATAATCCAGCTTGAGGGGAGTGTTACAGAATATTGTGATAACTTGAAGAAAGAGTTAGGGTCACTTCTTTCCTTTTGTATCCAGGTATGTTGAATTTTACAAACTGCGATCCACTGTCTTCGGTAAAAAATACCTTCCTGCATTTCCTCATGTTTCTTCCCGACATCCAAGAGTGTCAATAAAGTGGAATGAGAATCATGAGGTCGTTCAAATCTTAGGGAAGGCAAAAAAACTACGCAATTTCTTCCCCTGTGTCCAAGCCTTCTAGAAGGAGTTACCCATAGGACTTCAAATCAACAGATACTAACTTTTTTTATATCAACTAATTTAAACAGTTGCAAATATTAATTACTAACAGTTACATCGGTTTCAAAAAAAGGGATTTCACAATTAGGGAAATATTCCAGGGTTGTAGCATGCGCCAATTTCAAACACAATAATGCTCAAGGATTTACCCAAGTGAAAGAGTAGAAGAAAAGCTGTAGAGATAGTCCGCAAAATCGCCCAAATTTCGTGCCAACTACTAATACCAATGCCAATTTTACTTTCAAGAAAAATAGCATCGACTATACGCAGGTATAGGCAAAAAGCAGCAACTTCCAAGAGTGTCCATAAAGTGGATAGAGAACAATGAGGTTGTTCAAATCTCAGGAAAGGCAAAAAGCTAAGTTAAACAGTTGCAAATATTAATTACTAACAATTAATTCGGTTACCTAAAAGGGGATTTCAAACACAAAAATGTTCAAGGATCATAAAAGTGTTTACCTAAGAGAAAGAGTCGAAGAAAAGCCCTAGAGATAGTCCGCAAAATCTCCCAAGTTGTGTTCTCTCGTTTTCCAAAAACTGAATAATGATAAAATAAGATGGCTGAACTATTTATAGTCTAAAATAAAACACATGATTCAAACCTAGAGTTCGGGTCTGCGCACGTGCACGGACCTATTCCCTCTCTACATATTTCGAAAAGCTTGATCCAACTCTGTGACGCGCTTCCATCGCGCAATCCACTTTTTTGTGATTCAAAAATTGACTATTGTATGTTCAATTGAATTCAACTACAATAAGTTATAAGACTGCTTGTAAAATTACCCCTTATAACCATGCTCTTTTTTGTAATATACTAATTAAACATCTTTATATAAACAGAATTTGTAAAATTGAATTCTAGGTGCTTTTACAAATAGTTCGAAATGTTTAGAGAGGGAACAGGTCTGCGCACATGCGTGGACCTGGAATCTAGGTTTGAATCACGTGCTTTATTTTAGACTATAAATAGTTCAGCCGTCTTATTTTATCATTATTTAGTTTTTGGAAAACAAAATAACACAATTTGGGAGATTTTGCGGACTATCTCTAGGGCTTTTCTTCGATCCTCTTTCTCTTAGGTAAACACTTTTATGATCCTTGAACATTTTTGTGTTTGAAATCCCCTTTTAGGTAACCGAATTAATTGTTAGTAATTAATATTTGCAACTGTTTAACTTAGCTTTTTGCCTTTCCTGAGATTTGAACGACTTCATTGTTCTCAATCCACTTTATTGACACTCTTGGAAGTTGCTGCTTTTTGCCTATACCTGCGTATAGTCGATGCTATTTTTCTTGAAAGTAAAGTTGGCATTGGTATTAGTAGTTGGCGCGGAATTGTTATGATCTAGGATAATAAGTTTATGAGCTTTGTCTTATTCACCGTCGAGAAAGGAAAGAAGACTTTCAACTCTAAGTTTCACTCAGACGTAGTTCCCTTCTTAGTTGACCTAAGAGGTCTATAGAAAATACGCCCCAAAGGGGCAACTGAACAATGCAAATGGAGCAAAGTACTCTGCCTGCGGATGGTATACAGACAGCATGTGACATTCTCAGTCCACATAGACTGTCTTGTATAGCATAGTGTTTCAGGTTTCCTTTTGCTCCCATGTAAAGGTTCCCTCGTATGACCCATACGTGACCTTCATGGACCGCTCTTGGCTCAAATCTTTTTTGCATTCTATATTTCACGCAAAAGACTTGGGGCAGTTGAAATACTTCTTGGAAATAGAAGTAAGTAGGAGTAAGAAGGGAATATTTTTATCTCAAAGGAAGTATATCCTTGACCTTCTTGAGGAAACTGGAAAGTCAATAGTCAGGCCTTGTACTACTCCAATGGCTCCAAATATGCAGCTAACAAAAGATGATGGTGATCCCTTCAATGATCCAGAGAGGTACAGGAAATTAGTTGGGAAATTAAACTATAACTCGTTCGGATATTTCTTTTGCAGTTAGTGTTGTTAGTCAGTTCATGACCACGCTTACAGTAAAACATTGGGCAGCTTTGGAGCAAATATTGTGTTACTTGAAAGGTGCCCCTGGACTTAGCATAGTATATATCAACAATGGACTCGCATTGAGTGTTTTGTAGATCCCGATTGGGCTGAATCCCAGATTGATAGAAGGCCTATTACAGACTATTGTGACTATTGTGTCTTTGTGGGTGGAAACTTGGTGTCATGGAGAAGTAAGAAACAAAATGTTGTATCTCGATCCATTGCAAAATCCGAGCATAGAGCTATTACACAATCCACATGTGAGATTATGTGGATACATCACCTCATAAGTGAAGTTGGGTTAAAGTATCCCACACCCGCGAAACTTTGGTGAGATAATCAAGTTGCTCTTCATATCGCCTCAAATCTAGTGTATCTCATGTATGTACTAACTGATTTTGCTGTTGTTGTTTTCAGGGATTTCGCTCGTCCTCTTCTGACATCAATCTTGCTGTAGTAGTGTACCAGGTTCAAGCAAAATACCTAGCTCTGCTTTTCAAACACAGCTAACAGCATATGTCGAGAAAATGTATGGAATTATTTGTGATAACTTGAAGAAAGAGTTAGGGTCACTTCTTTCCTTTTATATCCAGGTATGTTGAATTTTACAAACTGCAATCCACCGTCTTCAGTAAAAAAAATATCCAAGAGTATCAATAAAGTGGATTGAGAACCATGAGGTCGTTCAAATCTTAGGGAAGGCAAAAAAACTACGCGATTTCTTCCCCTGTGTCCAAGCCTTCTAGAAGGACTTCAAATCAACAGATACTAAATTTTTTTATATCAACTAATTTAAACAGTTGCAAATATTAATTACTAACAATTACATCGGCTACAAAAAAGGGTATTCCACAATTCGGGAAATATTCCAGGGTTGTAGCATGAACCTATTTCAAACACAATAATGTTCAAGGATTTACCTAAGTGAAAGAGTAGAAGAAAAGCCCTAGAGATAGTCCGCAAAATCGCCCAAATTGTGTTCTCTCATTTTTCAAAAACTGAATAATGATAAAATAAGACGGCTGAACTATTTATAGTCTAAAATAAAACACATGATTCAAACCTATAGTCCGGGTCCGCGCATATGCGCGGACCTATTCCCTCTCTGCATATTTCGAATAGCTTGATCCAACTCTGTGACGCGCTTCCATCGCGCAATCCACTTTTTTGTGATTCAAAAATTGACTATTGTATGTTCAATTGAATTCAACTACAATAAGTTACAAGACTGTTTGTAAAATTACCCCTTATAACCATGCTCTTTTTTGGTAATATACTAATTAAACATCTTTATATAAACAGAATTTGTAAAATTGAATTCAAGGTGCTTTTATAAATAGTTCAAAAGAGGGAACAGGTCTGCGCACGTGCGTGGACCTGGAATCTAGGTTTGAATCACGTGCTTTATTTTAGATTATAAATAGTTCAGCCCTCTTATTTTATCATTATTCAGTTTTTGGAAAACGAGAGAACACAATTTGGGAGATTTTGCGAGGACTATCTCTAGGGCTTTTCTTCGACCCTCTTTCTCTTAGGTAAACACTTTTATGATCCTTGAACATTTTTGTGTTTGAAATCCCCTTTTAGGTAACCGAATTAATTGTTAGTAATTAATATTTGCAACTGTTTAACTTAGCTTTTTGCCTTTCCTGAGATTTGAACAACCTCATTGTTCTCGATCCACTTTATTGACACTCTTGAAAGTTGCTGCTTTTTGCCTACACCTGCGTATAGTCGATGCTATTTTTCTTGAAAGTAAAATTGGCATTGGTATTACATTTTTCCGCCCCTATGTTGCCACAGGGGGAACATGGGGACGTAAAAAAGGGGGTCCCATCAACTTGTTCTGACCTAGGATAATAAGTTTATGAGCTTTGTCTTATTCACCGTCGAGAAAGGAAAGAAGACTTTCATCTCTAAGTTTCACTCAGACGTAGTTCCCTTCTTAGTTGACCTAAGAGGTCTATAGAAAATATGCCCCAAAGTGGCAACTGAACAATGCAAATGGAGCAAAGTACTCTGCCCGTGATGGTATACAGACAGCATGTGACATTCTCAGTCCACATAGACTGTCTTGTATAGCATACTGTTTCAGGTTTCCTTTGCTCCCATGTAAAGGTTCCCTCATATGAACCATACGTGACCTTCATGGACCGCGCTTGGCTCCATTCTGTCCGTAACTGTCTCTTCCACCAGAGGCCTTGTACTCCCATTTCAGCATGTTGGCCTTCATCCCTTCCTTTAGTGTGCAAGTTCTCGAGGCACTAAAGGCATTCCAGCAAGGGCTCTTACTTTAACAGAACTAGGACCGTCAACTCCAACTGTCCTTATAAATAGGCGAAAGTTACCCCCTCTCCTTAGAGTCAAGTGACTTTCACTCCTTCAAATCCATTATATTGGGAGGCTTAACGAGTGACATATTCCGAAGTATGTCACTGCTGAAGATATGGACATGGTGCTACAAGCTGAATTGTCCATGTCCCCATTACGTATTTGGAGATCTATAAGTAATCTTTGGCCTAGACTAGCAAAGAATTCATGTTATGAGGTGGGTGCGGGTAACAAAATACTATTTTGGAAGGACTTATGGATTACAGAACGTTTTGATGCGTTGTTAAGGTTGATAACTTTTTTGCGTAGCGAACATGTCTTTCTACACAACAGAGGAGAAAGTGTATGATCTGTTCTCTCATGCTGGAGAGATTAAAAAGATAGTGTGGAATTCTGCTTTATAATGTATAGCTTTAACTTTCTTTCAGTCTCCAATTTCATATATTTTGTGTTGCTATCTTTCAACCATATAGTTAGTTCCCTCTAGCTGCACTTGCACTCGAGCCTCACTACCTAAGGTCTGTGTATACTCTAGCTTCCCCAGACCCTACTTTTGGGATTTCATTGGATAATTTGTTGTTGTCGTCAGTATTATCAAAGGCAAAAAGCGCAAAAATGTTGTAAGGTACGTGGGGCTTTAAGTGCAAAGTGCTAATAACTTGTGAGCATTAATGAAAAAAGGCGCAAGGGGGAGAAAAAATACAAATCTATATATGTTTAGTTCAAGACTAATAATTATAAACATGAATTACGAATACGACCAAAGAAATTGAAAATTTTTATGATAAAGTGAAATATCAATTTTTTAGTGTCACTTCTTAAGAGGCTCATTGGCAAGGAAAATTTTGCCTTAGAACTAAAACTGGATATAGTTGAAGGAAAGGCTATGTAGGTACGATAGGAGGGTACGGTTAAGCAGGCTAAGCGAAGGCTCTCTCTCTCGCTCTGTGGTCTTGTGTTGAAACGCACATAAAGTGACGCGAAGTGCTCAACACGTTTTGAGTCTCGCTTCAGGGCTTAAACGCGTCTTTGACTACACTGGTAGTTGTTGTATCTTCTTAATGACTGGGAAATAGTTAGATTTGTGGTGCTATTGGAGATGCTTGATGGTTTCAAATGCACCACTATAGAGGATGACATTTTTAGATGAAAACATGATGAAAACTGTAACTTATCTCTTCTTTTTGCTTGTTAAGAATAATCTAATAGTTATAAAGCATTAATGTGTGTTGTTGCAGAGCTACGTGGTTGTCAGGGCGTCTAATTAGATACCTTTTATCGGAAAAAAAATATCGTATATACAAGTAAAATGATATATGAAGTGATTAAATAACATACTCTGAATACCCTTTGACACAACAAGCTACTGTAGCCTAGTGATTTCAGATACCTTAAATAATCTAGCGTTTGCATTTTCGAATCTCACAAAATATTAGTTCATATATCTAAACCTAATTACTAAGTCATTGTTAGAATATTTTTATAATGATATTTTTTATTGCATTTTTCCTTGATAATATGGTGTCATTGTTTGCATGAATACTTTATTGATATAATGGTTAAAAGCATATTTGAAGAATTTTTTATTTTTTTTTTAGTTTCATACTTTAATATATTTGCATTTTCACTCGAATTATAACTAACTATTTATCAAAACGCATTTAGAAGCTACTAAATCAAGTTTTTGAATACAATTGACAACTTAATTTGCCCATAAGCTTTCGTGCATATAGCGATTGACTCATGAATTAGATGCGTGTTTTGATAAATAACTGTTAATAGTTCGAGTAGGAATCACAAACACAAGATAGTTCAAATAGAAAAACCGCAAGAAAAAAATGATATCTCAGGTGTGTTTTTATCGCTATATCTTAATTTTTTATTTTTAAAATCCAATTAACTCCTTTAATTATCCATGTGGGGTGCCATATTACACCATTTTTGAACAAAAAGGGAAGTGTATTACCACACACCATCATGTACCAGTCAAGGTGTGCTTTAATAAAAGTCGATGATAGTTCAGGTAGGAAACACAAGCACGTGATAGTTCTGATAGAAAATTCATAAAATTTTATATTCAATCCAAACGATCGGAACGCGCAATCCTAGTCATAGTTGACCTTTGGTATAAAAACCAAAAAAAATGGAAAAGAAAAACTTATGTTAAACATGTATAATCAAGTTGTAATTAATACTTGGGATATTTTGCAAACTCCATATAGTGATAAGCTGTAATTGTTGAAAAAATGTATTTCTACATTGAGCCAGCCCCATGAGATTTTCACATGATCAAATTATGGTTTGAATTTTGGTCCATTACTGGACCACAATTCACTAATTTCACAACAAGAATTTTGGATTACAGGCCCAGTGTACAAATCAAATATTAATGAAAGAGTTCAAATATTCATTGTGAATGACTCATACCACTTGCCAATTTGTTTTTGTTTTGGAAATTTCCTTGTTCATGTTAGAATCAACTCTCTACATAAAGTATACGCGGATTCAAGATATTAAGTTTATATAAAATATGGGAAAATTATTTAATTATACAAGCATTTCTACCGTATTTATTTATTAAATCTCTTTATAGTTTAAAATAATTACATATTGGTTTTACTAATTAATAACTTCACATCAGATATCGAATTAGATACATGTATATAGTGAGAAAGGTGAGCGAGGGAGCAAGGAAGAATCTTTGTATTTTAGGTTATATGTGAATCATACTAGATATATGTATTAGCGACTGACATGCAGATATATACGAGAGGCGAGTGAGAGAATTAGATACATGCGAATTCACTTGATACAATGTATCTAGAATAAATTACACTTAATTTTGACTCCATACATGTATCTTGATGCACCAAAATAAATGAATCTAAGGACCAAATTATGGACGAAATGGTAATTTGAAACTCAAGGGAAGATACTTAATTAGATCCTAAACTAAGTGGAATATGTGTTGTAACACAGATAAACACCTAAACTTGGCCTCGGCTGGCAACTAAATACCAAATTTTAGCTTGTACTATTTATTCTCTGTAACTAAATATACTCTGAATCATTAATATATACCTCACCGCCGTGGAAGTTTACCCACGGGGTGTTACTACGAAATATTGGTTTCTCTCTTTCTTTCTCTAGATCTCTCATCTCTCTCTCTCTCTCTCGAAAGTTCTTGTGTTCTTCATTCATCAAGTGAGTGTATGGAGATCCGATCCTAACAGCATGTCGATACCAATCAAAATAGGCTAAGTACACTTGGCACTTCTATTTATGGTCCTAAAATGGGCTAAACCTTGTGAATTTCACCTGACTAAGTCAAATAATTAAATGTCTTGTAAATGGTCCTTCTCTAAGTTTGAACAAACCAATAAGGTCCCCTCCCATTCCTATTTTCACAAGGTTTTATATTCTCTTGTGTTTTTACTAGGTGACAATAGAAAGAAAATCATATGTTCATATTTATAAAACCAAGTTCCATGCACATCATCATTGACTTTGCAATTGAATCTAAAATTTAGATTTTAAACTTTTACTTAAATGTAGATTTAGAATTTTAAGAAGATAAATATAATACTATATGTTGAAGTTCTCTATCATCATCGCTTTTGAGCACAACAAGCTCTCTATAATCTAGCTTATTGTATTCTATTCTCTTGTATTATACGTTATGTCTCATCAAATAAAAAGGATGCATTATTCTTGTCTTTCTATTTAAGAATTACTACGAAAATGTTGAGTTTGATTGAATCATTCGAGTATATGTTATATCCTATACCAGTGGTTTAATTAATGAATTTTGTGAGATTTTAAAAGAATAAACTAAAGAGAAAGTAAAAATATACACAATTAAAATCAAGAGCACAAAGTATATATGTTTAACTCGAATAATAAACTTAATAGATGATCTGATAATATAAAAAAATTGATTTTTCATTAGAAAATAATAAAAATGTTGTCCCCCTCATAGTCAACTATGTTACATCAATATAAATTGATTGCACATACTCCCAAAAAAGAACCCCCCCACTCCCCAATTATAGCATATAATTTCTTTTAAAAAATTTATTTATTCTTAAGATTTTTGTCTATTTTTGGTAGCTAAGAGATGAAGATGATAAGACTCAATTACAAGAAAAACCCTAAGTTAGTCACTTTCCATGAGTAATTGTGGCATTGGATGATGCATAAACCCTAAGTTAGTCACTTTCCATGAGTAATTGTGGCATTGGATGATGCATAAAATGCCCTCTATTTTGGTTGGTTTTTGGTACGCCGGATAAGATAGCAATATTTCAATATTAAATTTATACTTTGTTTCGTTAACACAATATACATTTTATAATTCTAAACTTAATTCTGAATATTCCACTTTATATCGATAATTTTGGAATCATTTCTTATTAATTTTAGGTGGAATAAATTAATTCAAAAATGATAATTTTAAAATAATATAATCCGCAAATCAAATATATATGCTATTATATAAATGCAAATTTATCACGTTCAAAGTTTGTGGTCATTGAGACATTTTTCCTTTAAGGAATGGTCCATCAAAATATTTAATAATTTTAGGAGAAGATTCACCTTATCTGTTTGATTAAGATTGATTGCGACCACAAGATTTAGTAAGAGTTTATATTGTGTATAGTAATATATTTGATCGATTAATTACAATAATATCATGTTAGATATATAATCTAAAAAATAAAAAAACAAAGTGTCATAATCAATCAATATACAATATATACTTTATATACTGTCAATATATATAAAAATTAAATAACTATCTTTGGTTTGGAAAAAGCTTGAGTTAAACACATTCAAGATTCAAATATAAAAATTCGAGTTTTAAATCTTAATTTTTTTCGATTTATTGGTTTTCAAATTTTTCTACCATGGCTCAATTTGACATATTGAATTCGAAATCTATAATATAATGTACTTATCTATAAGTTTGTGAACATATATATGATTTGAATTGACATTCCTGGATTCGAAAGAACTTATAATTTGTATATCATAGACTATATATGTTTCATTGGAAAAATGATTGAGATTTTGTTAAAGATTAATTTTGTCGAACAATCCTAAAAGGAATTTAGGCTCTCTTTTTTTTTTAATAGAATACAATACGAGGATTTATCGGAAAAAATCTTTGTTAAATTCTTAAAGCGATAATGATTTTGAAACTGAGTGAGTACATCTTAAGACATAAATGAGAATTAAATAGTGAAAAACTCCTAACTAGTACTTCATCCGTTCCAAAATAATTATTACAATTTTTCAGAGAGTAAATTAAATTGATATGAACTTTGGTCAAAATTTTAAGGTGTGTTTTTTATCATATTGAAATGAGAAATATTGTAATTTATAATATCTTTTGTAAGATTTTTAAATCTAATTTAGCATTAAAAATCAGTCAAATTAACTCTCGATCGAGAAGCAAAATGTGATAACTATTTTAAAACGGATGAAATACTTCTTAAAGGACCTATAAGAGAAAAACACGATAAATAATCTGAGATTGAGGGAGTAATAAATTAATTTCCACTTGGGAAATCTAAAACTAATATTAAAACATGGGACTAAAAATAATAGTGGACTAAAAATAGTATTAAACTAAAGTCCAACTATAAATCAATACATTAATAGTGGACTAAAAATAGAATTAGTGCTATGCATGATTATGGCAAGCATCATGCTTCTAATTAACATGGGATAACCATTTGACTAATCATGACCTCTAACAACTAATTTCAACTCAAAATTATACACTAATTAATAGTAGATAAAATAGCATTTTAGTGTAGGTTAATTATATTATGGCAAGTACCATGCTTCTAATGTAACATGGGATCACCATTTTACTAATTAATACTCCCCTATTCATTTTTACATATCATGTTTTACTTTATAAGAGTTGATTTAATGAATTATAGGAAATTAAATTGAATTCGATTAGTTTGTTATTTTAAATTTAAATATTTTAAAAATTATACTAAAGATATTATAATAAATTGCAATCCTTCTAGTATTAATACGATGATAAGAAAAAAAAAACATCTTAAATGTTGATCAAGCTCCATAGATTTTAACTCTCGAGAATCAAAACGTAAAAGATAAAAGTGAACAGAAGGTCAGAACTCGATCGTTGTTAGTTTAATTGGCAATGTTTTTGCTTTTTTATTCTACTTTTTTAAAATTATCAATTCGTATTCATTAAATAATTTGTAGTTAATACAATAAAAATAAAAACTGAATGACCTATTATAAGAGATTAATTTACAAATAATTTTAATAAAATCATATCCAAAAACTACAAATGAATATTTTTAAAATTAAGATTCTTCTTTTCTCAAAATTAATTAAAGAGATACATTTTTTATTTTGTTAGTTAATGTTTAATGTTCATATTAAAATTTTATTAATTTAAATTTATGTCCACATAAAATTCAAATAAATGAAACACTTTTAAATAAGTTGGAATCGAATTTGAAATTTCTGATAAAGAGATATCTCATATTACCACATGCTATATCTTCTTTTCCTTTTTTTCTTTTAACCTTATTTAATAAAGTAATTTCCACTTGGGAAGATAAAACTAATATCAATGCAATAATTGAAGTGCTTAAGTATAGAAAGAGTTTTTTTTTTTTTGGGAGGGGTGGGGGGGTGGGGGGAACAAAATTTCAACTAAAAATCATACACTAATAAATTATTTCATCATATATATAGATCATTTCATTGTTATAATATTAATTTTGTTGCAATGCCAAGAACCATGCTTCTAATTAACATTGAACAACATTTGACAAATCATGAACTCTTACAACTATTTTCTCATGAATAGTTAATACCAAAAAAATAATTAACAACGAATATTTTTATAGCTAAACGATAAAATTCATCGCTATTTAGATTTCCTCATGAATAGTTATTACGAGAAAAATAAGAATCAACAATAGATGAATTTTATAGCTAAAATCATACGCAGATCAATCATTTAATTAATTTTTCACATTAATAGATAGTACTTTGAAAATCAATGACAAACAAATTAGGTAGCTCAATGGCAAAATTTATTACTAATTTAATTTCCTCATTAAAAGTTATTTTACGAGATAAATTTTTCCATTATATATATAAATAGGTCATGTTATCATTATAATATAAATAATAAAATGAATAATTTTTAAATAAAATAATTATATATTTTATTTTAAAATTATTATTTCTTACCTCTCGTACCAAGCTAGCCGCGAGATAGTTAATTTTTTCAAACTTCTTTCTTCTTAAAAGTAGTCATGCAAAGGTTGGATGATCTGGAATTTGTGTGTTGGCTATGATGACTAGCAATTTAATAATAAAATAATTGATTAAATAAAAATAATGTAATTAAATTTGTATATGGAGTGAGAGAATAATGTAATCATGAACTTAAACCAACATCATAATATATAAGTATGCTCTAGAATATTTCCATTTATATATATTTAGGGTGGATTTGTAGGAGGATTTTTTTTTCAGAAATATTTTTTGATTTTTCATGATTATTTATAAGAAATTTGAAAAAAAAAAAAGGAAAATAAAATTTTAAAATATGAAAAAAAAAATGATTCTCTTAATGAAAGTTAAAAATAAGTTTCCACGAATAATATTAGATATATTTTGTCTATTCATTCTTCAAGAACTCCACATTTCTGTTCCTACTTTCACTAAATCTCCGATAATATTTATCTAAATTAAATTCATATATTTTTAAAATAATTTTTTTATTTACGTAATATACACACACGAGAGGAACTAATAAACTTAATTTTTTGAAAATTATTTTATATAATATCGAATACATTCTTAATTAAATTTAAAATTTAAAATTTAACATTAAAAGTTCAACCTTCTCAAATTTTAATATTGAGTTAATTATATTTAAAATTATGTCGATGATTATTATTTATAATTTTAAATAATTTTTTTGTTATATAATTTATACTTTTTATTAAAATTATGAATTCAATTGAATCGGGTCTAAGGTTACTTAGCCTATGATTGTATTGACTAAAGGGGAAGTTGTAAGACCAATGAGAAGACATTGATTTGTAGGGTTGCCTACTTAATAATTATATGATTAATTAATCATATAGTCTTTTATTTTTGCAATTAAAAAAAAGGTAATTTAATGATTAATTAATTAGGATACTTAGCACTTATTTGGACAATTTTTAAAAGGCTAAAAGTACTTTTTCTTATTTAAAATTATTTTTAAAAAGTTAAAGTATTTGGCTAATATTTTGTTTTGTTTTGAAAAACAGTTTTCTATTGTTGGAAGAAGCTATAAATTATTCACTTTTCCAAAAGCACAGCAAAAACTTTAACTTTTTTCAATAAAAAAATAGAATAAATTTTATTTATCAAAATATCTTTAACGATTGAAAAGGTGGAGAAAGAAAATATCGAATGGGATAGAGAGTAATTAAATTGATTTACATAGTTATAAGTTAAAAATTTTAACTTCAACTTTTAACCTAATGATAATTTATTTAATTTTTATCACAATGTAATATTACGTGAAATAATTTTTCTATAAAGAGACAAGAGTGCAGTATACACACGATCAAGTATTAGTCGAGATGTATTTCTCTAATCATTAAGTAATAGTTCAAGTAGCCAAGAAATTCATACTCCCAATAATTTATATATAAAATTCATAATAATAAAATAATTTAAAGGAAAAATTGTATATAATAACAAACTAATAACCTAAAATAAATGGAGTAGCTAGGGTTTGATTTAATTGTGCTCCATAGCAAACGTTTGCAAAAAATTGTCAGGCGCCTCTCTCCCAAATATCTCGCTCGCCACTCTCCTCCAATCTCTCTCTCGCTCGCTTTCTCACTTTTTATACAAACACAAGTGTATAAAAATTGTTTCTAAATGTGTAAAGCAGAGAAAATTGTATAAATACATATATTTTTGTTCCCTTCTCTCCCCTCTTCCAGATCTCGCTCGCCACTCTCCCAAATCTCGCTCGCCACCCTCACCTTTCTCACTTATACAAACAGAAGCGACATGTAGAAATGGTGTTTCTGTTTGTATAAAGCGTGAGAAAATTGTATATACACATGCAAATACATATATTTTCGTCCTATACATTTATAATTATACAATAAAAATACTCTCCTGCCCAGTTTCCTTTGCCTTTCTCTCTTTCTCGTTTTATACAATTTTCAAATTGCATCTAATTTCTCTCTTTCTCGTTTTATACAATTCAATTCAATTGTATATTCCTTGTCAAGTCTCTTTTGTCTTTCTCTCGTTCTCATTTTATACAAATTCAAATTGTATATAATCATTCTATACACTTATAATAATACAATTCGTTTTATACACTTCGTTTTTATACAGTTCTCTGTCCAAGTGTCTTTCTCTTTCTTGTTTTATACACTTTGTTTTATACAATTTACTTCAACTGTATATGTATAGCGAATTATACAGTTTCTATGTTTGCTATGGAGCGCAATTATGTAAACTTTGTTATAGCATACAAATATGAATTTTTTATTTGCTATATGTAAAAGTTACCCTAATTTAAATGCATTTTTTATCCATTTTCTCTAAAATAAATAAATAAATAATAATAATGGTGGACAAACTTAGATTTTTCATTTGGTAGGATGACAAAATTGATTAACTTTTTTTTCTTCTAAAATATCAAACATTTCAAAACTTTGTCAAAACAACTAATATTTTTTATAATAGAAGAATTTCATTCCACTTGTTTCTTATCTTTACCATAAGGTTTTAATGAGAAACCTCACACCAACAAAACTACAAGAGGAAATATACATATATATAAATAGAAATTTTTGAAGTTAGTGAGTGAATGTATGTTGTACAAAATTCCAAATTAAAAACTTGTAGTACTTTAAATAGAACATGGTACTATGATCAAGTGGAACTTCAAAAAGTTTTTGGGTCTTATAGCTAATTATTAGATACCTAGAAATAGTATTTATTTGATTAATAATTATAAAGTTTCTGCTGAATAAAGAATGATAGAATAGGGCACCTAAAGCTTCTAAGAAGTATTAGAAACACAAGTTCGTGTCAGTACGGGACTAATATATTTTTTTTAATCTCAATTTTCGTGTTATATATAAAATTTGGAGAGTTAATCAAATTGTGTTACGGAAAAAAAATTGATCATAAAATTTAGCCAGAATGCTATTTATTTTTTTATGTTAATTTACATTTTAAAACATTTTTATCCTTTGAACTTTAACACTTTTTAACTAAAAAATGAAAAAAAAAAGATGAATTTATTTTTTTTTAAAAAAAATATTTTAGTTGACCAAATTTTCTGGCCATTTAACATTTTCCATTGTTTATATAAATTTATTAGATATTTAAATTGTTAATTATTATAATAATGTAGGGTTTTAAAGTAATTTTTAAATAATATATGCTACTCCTTCCTTCTGAATTTATGACATTGATAGAATTTTGAAAGCCAATTAAATTTTCATACGCCTTTTAAATATTTTAAGTTATTTATTATTGTAATATATAATATTTTTCGCTTACATGCTTCTTAAGATACTAATTAAGAAGGATGTTTAATTATTACTTTATTAAGTATTATTTTTGTGTTTTAAGAGGCTTTTTAATTAAAAAATTTTGTTCTATTTTATGTGTCATAATTAATAAATTTATAATCTTAAAAAATAAATACAATTACAAATTGTATTAAAGATGATAAGTATTTTGAGACAAGTGACGACAGAAATATAATTTTATATTTCTCCAAACAAATTCATTATACATTTCATCAAAAACAAAAAAAAATTCCTATTTAACTATTAATCCCTTTTTCATTATAGTATTAGCTTCTGAAAATATTTAACTTAACAATAGCCACTAAAAATATCTGCCTAATTACGCTTCATATAGCCCACTCCAAAAAAATTATGAAATTGAAAAATATTTACACAATCAAATCGTCTGTTTAGTTAATATATTGCATTATATTGATTGGTGGCCTAGAATAAACGATACGTAATTATGTATAACATGTTACGTTACATTCCCAGTGTAAAAAATCAGTGTATATAAAATTTGATAGTATAAAATTTCTCTATATTATTATTAGTGCATATAATAATAGTTTTTTATTTGTTTTTTTTTAAGAAGGGAAGAAAATAATAATGCAAAAAGTAATAGCACTGGCCTCCAAAATGATCAACTACCTAGCTGGCCAAAGATGGTTGGTGGGGATCGAGAATATAATTAACCTAATATCGAGTTTATCTGAATTTAATACGATATAAAAAAATAATTTTACATATAAAAAATGTTAGAATTATAATTAAATAGTACGTACGTCTTATATATAATGAATTCAATACTAGATAGAAACTGTGATAGTTGAATAAATTGATCGTGCTTAAATTCTGAATACCGTCTCTTCGTATGAATCATATCCCCATCAAATCATACATAAATATCAATATAATGTTATCTCAGATCTTCTTTTTGATCTTCTATAATTTCTTTGGGGTCCTTTTTTATTTTATTCATCACTTTTTTTGGGTTTTAGGGTTTGGCCACTAATGGGTATAGAGCAAAGTTGGAAGAATGATGAATTGATGTGGTACTTTCTCTTCTCTTTTATGGGGTTTTTCATTCTGTATTTGATATGTATATTAGAGCTTGCCTATTTTGAATTTGCGTTGTGTAGGCCCCATAAGGGGGAAGCGCTCCCTATTAAGAATTTTTTGATACACAAGACTCGAACTCGAGACTTTTGATCAAGAGAGGAGTAGTCTTATCCGCTACACCACGTCTCTTTCGGGAAAAGCGCTCCTTATCAAGATTTTTTTGATACACAAGACTCTAACTCGAGACTTTTGATTAAAAAAGAAGTAGTCTTATCCGCTACACCACGTCCCTTTCGAGAGAAGCGCTCCTTATCAAGATTTTTTTGGATACAGAAGACTCTAACTCGAAACTTTTGATTAAAAAAGAAGTAATCTTATCCGCTACACCACGTCAGCTTGTGATGATGGGGTACTTTCTCATTTCGAAGGCATTAGTATTATTTTGTAATGTTTAATAAAACCTAATAAGAAAGGCCAAAACCCTAGCTAGCTCCCAAATCCTGCCATGAAAAGAAGAGAAAGCTCCATAAAACAAAGCTCATGCACATGCAACCCCTTCTTCTTAGTTCTTTCCAATGAATTTGCACTTGAGAGGGACAAGTGGTGGGGGTCACGTAATAGGCGCGTCGATTCAGAATTTTGAGAAGATAGATAAAATATCATACAAATATGCTAAGTTTAAAATTTTCAATTTGTATATGTTACTTTTGAAACTTGTTACAATTTTAATATGAAATTGTAGGTTCATAAATTGTTTTTGTTGAAATTTTAGTGATTTCTAACATGTATATGTATAATTCATGTCGAAATAATGAAATTAATTAAACTCATAGAGGACTACTTATAAAGATACTTGATTTGATTATATAAAATTATGCTAATTGCAAAATGAGAATAAAGATTTCAACGTGTCACAATATCTCTCGAATTTCAAATTCTGAAAAGAAAAAATCCCTCGATACAAAAAACATTCTCTTAAATGAATCCCGACAAGTAAGGCTTGCTCAAAGCTGAAGGTTTGAGTCACGTTGATTTTTGAATATCATGGTTCTTCAATTTAATGTCGCTTAATCGAAATTAAATCACATATTCAAAGAATATCATGTTGAACAACACAAATATAAATCATGTCCATCCAATTGTATTTGAATAATATTACAAGATAGGTCAAATGCAGATAACACAAAGTTTTATTAATCTAGCAAAATTTGGTGAACAATTGAAAACACACACAAAATCATGTCAATTCATAGAATTTTTGTGAGTTGTCCTACAAATTTGTCATGACTTACCAAACATTAAAAAGTATTTTTTAATCTAAACATTTTCATTAAACTTGAAAAGTCCATTAATACATAATTATCAATACTCCCTCCGTCTAGAATTGTTTGTCATGTTGCGTGTATCGAAAGTTAATTTGACTAATTTTTAAAGGTAAATTAGATCACATTAATTCGATATTTTAAACAAAAAAATTGTATATTCTAAAACTATATGAAAAGTACTATAAAATTACAATTTTTCGCATATTAATATGATTAAAAAAATTCATCTTCAAATATTAGTCAAAGTTTTTATAATTTGACTCTAAAAATAGAAACTATGAGAAACAACACCGGACGAAGAGAGTACAAAAATATCTCTTTTATGCAAGTCACCAACAAACTCTACTTATCCACACATTTTTCAAATATATTCTGAAACATAAGTTTTCTTCGATCGAAGGTGTATTAATCATAACATCTTCATCTTTACAAAACAAAGATAAAATTTACATATAACTCATTTAACTTTTTAAATTTTACTTTACTGGCGAAACTATACTGAATATATTATTATTATTATTATTATAATATGTCCACAAACTTTACTTGCCAAGCTAAGAAAGATTTTTGGTATTTGTTTAAAGCAAATGCTAGGAAGTAGAATGGATAAAGAAATAAAGTGGGGTCAATATACTTGGCAATCAAGGTGGTGTAAGCCATGGGTTTTCAGCTGGCAAGTATGGGCATATTTGTGGCTAAAAACACAAGTTATGACTACCCTAAGATAGCCCTAGGATGGGGTCCAACATAAAATATATTTTATTATCAATTATTTGTTATAACACGTTAAAATAAATTTTGATAGTACATCGTCGGAATTGAAGTTAATAAAGAGAAGTTTTGAAATAGTGATGTAAAGTGTTTTATGAATCACAAGTTATGAGTTCAAACGGTGAAAGCAGTCTTTAATTGATGCAACATGACTAGTTGATAACTATTCATAATTATCAGGGATGGCTCGACAGTGTTAAAAAAAAGACATGTGTTTTAGACGTTCAAATTTAAGGGGCCTCATTTTTTTAACAATAATAGGTTATAAGTTATTATTTTTTAACAAATATTGAATACTATTTGTAGAAAAAGTAAATTTTTTTATGAAAATGAAGGAATTATTAGAAGAAATTTGACATATTTAAAGTACTATATCTCATGAAAAATAATTTAACATAAGAATGATTATATTATCAATCGAAAACTAAAAGAAATCAATTATATAAAAGTTATTAACAATTGAAGTTTAAGACCCCATTTGATTTTGAATTTAAACCACAAACATGTTTAAGCCAGTTCTGATAATTATTAATAATAAAATAGAACTAGCTACCTCGAAAATAAGGCATGCAACGTAAAATATAGTATGTTACCGGTAATTTGTTATAACAAGTTAAAATTAATTGGTAGTATATAAATTATTTATATCGTACTGTCAGAATTAAGTTTATGAAAAAAGTCTTGGAGTAGTGATAAAGTCCCTTACAATTTATAAATTATGAATTTCAGTCATCAATAACATTCCTTTGAAATACGACTCTTCCTTAAACTTTATACGAACTTGTCATGTTTTGTTCATCGAGCTATTTTTTATTAGAAATATAACCTAATCCAACTTAGAAATCCCCTAGGCCCCAACTTATACACGTGGACATATTTGCTATGTCCAAGTCAGCTTCCTCTATGACAACTTGACCTTCTAAAGACTTTTCATTATTCTTGAATCTTGAATATATATATATATATATATTTAAAAAAGTGTAATATAGTGTACTACTAATATTTTTAGTATATGATACAAAAAAAATAGTTTATTGAATTAATATTAAATTTTTGAAATAAAATAATAGTTGTCAGAGTTTAGCTTATGATTTGAGATGGACCCCATTTGAAAAGGCATTAACTTCCCACCTTCTATCATATGCCCCTTTCATATATCTCACTACCAAAACTTCTATTTAAACATCTTCCACCCTCTCTTTACTACATTCAAATCAAACTACTCTTCTCTCTCTTTACTACATTCACATAGTGATCTTGCTACCACGATCCATCGAGATTCAGATCTTTATATTACTATATCGTGTTTAAATACTCATCTATCATCATTGTTGAATCAAATTCTGAATACAGAAATACGTTCATATTCTGTTTATAGAGTTAGTCTTCAACATTGGAAAGAAAATCAAATCCCTCGTCATTATGGCTAGCTTCGATGACCATGATTTATTTTCTAGTAGATGTGTATGGGTAAATGGTCCTGTTATTGTAGGTGCAGGGCCATCAGGACTAGCTGTTGGTGCTTGTTTAAAAGAACAAGGTATCCCTTTTGTAATCTTGGAGAAATCAGATTGTATTGCATCTCTATGGCAAAAAAAAACTTACAATAGATTAAAACTACACCTCCCTAAACAATTTTGTCAATTACCCAAATTTCCATTTCCACAACACTACCCTGAGTACCCTACAAAGAAACAATTCATTGATTATCTTGAATCATATGCTAAAAGATTTGACATAAATCCAAGGTTCAATGAGTGTGTTCAACTTGCAAAATATGACAAAATTTGTAAATTGTGGAGGGTGAAAACTATTTCACCAAATGGATTAGAAGTTGAGTATATTTGTCAATGGCTTGTTGTGGCAACAGGGGAAAATGCTGAAAAAGTTGTGCCAAATATTGAAGGATTGAAAGAATTTGGAGGTGAAGTTATTCATGCTTGTGATTATAAGTCTGGTGAAAAGTTTAGTGGGAAGAAAGTTGTTGTTGTTGGTTGTGGAAATTCTGGCATGGAAGTTTCTCTTGATCTTTGCAATCATAATGCTCAACCATCATTGGTTTGTCGTAGCTCGGTAAGTCATATACACTGACAGTAGTATCAGCATTTTCGAGTTAGTAATTTCACTTAGTATGAACGATTCATATCTTTCAAGTGACTAGATAATGTAAAAATTCTTCTACGGTGTCAGTATTCTTTATAACTGACAAAGTACAAAAATTTGTACACTATCAAGTCATAAAAAGTGAGACGAAACGGATAACATGTTACAACATGTTAAAATATGATTAAGATTAGTTTGGATTCTTATGGAATTTTGTTCTTTTTTTCTTCTTCTACTTTAGGTTCAGGTGACTTAATAATGTAAAAATTCTTTAACAGTGTCAGTATTCTTTATAACTGACAAAGTACAAGAATTTGTACACTATCAGGTCATAAAAAGTGAGACGAAACAAATAACATGTTAAAATATGTTTGAGATTGTTTTGGATTCTTATGGAATTTTGTTCTGTTTTTCTTCTTCTTTAGGTTCATGTATTGCCAAGAGAAATATTTGGGAAATCAATATTTGAATTGGCTATGTTGATGATGAAATGGTTACCATTGTGGCTAGTTGACAAAATTTTACTAATTTTGACATGGTTTATTCTTGGTAACATTGAGAAATATGGGCTAAAAAGGCCAAAAATTGGACCTTTGGAACTCAAGAACACACAAGGGAAAACTCCTGTTTTGGACATTGGTGCATTGGAAAAAATTAGATCAAGAAAAATCAATGTTGTCCCAGGAATCAAGAGGTTTTCATGTGGCACCGTTGAACTTGACAATGGTGAAAAACTCGAAATCGATTCTGTTGTTCTTGCTACTGGCTATTGTAGCAATGTTCCTTTTTGGCTAAAGGTGAGAAAAATGTTCTATTCAGGCTTAATCCCTAAATTTACGTGTCGGTTCTCAAGCAGACACCTTCACTTGGTCAAAAACACGTCTTTTCATAAATTAAAAAGACCAAGTTATACAGTGTGTGTTAATTTGAGTATCTATAAAGTTAAGGGGTCATCACTAGAAAATGGTGCAAGTACAAGTGTTAAATTGACGAGTATCGAATTAATTCTGAATTTTTCGATTCTTGAATAGTTGTCTAATATATATTTTTTTTTTTTATATAGGAAAGTGAATTCTTTTCCAAAAATGGATTCCCAAAAGCACCATTTCCAAATAGTTGGAAAGGAAAATCTGGGCTATATGCAGTTGGTTTCACAAGAAGAGGGCTATCAGGTGCTTCTGCTGATGCTATTAAAATTGCACAAGATATTACCATTGCTTACAATGAAGATATTATGCAAAAAAAATTTCAACCTTGTGATTTAATTTAATCATATGTAGAGATTAATTTTGTGAAAAAAAATAGGTAGCATAGATAGATTAGCCCAAGTTTTGGAATAGTTTTGGAAATTTTGTACTATGAGTTTTCAGATCTCTGTAAGAAGGTCAGGTGGAAAGTACTTGCATAAGTTGTTAGATCCTCCAGAAAAAAAAAAGTTTTTTTTGGAGACGCGTTGTCTGGTTGAATTTCCTGAGGATGATGAGGTGGTCTAGTTTGTTTGTTTTTTTAACCTCTTTTACCCCTTTTTCCAACTTTGACTTTAGTGTTTACTTATGTTGATAATTTTCTACATATTTGTACAATTACTACTGATATTAATCAAAGTGACAAAGATATTTCTTTATTGTTCAAAGTAGTTTTGGTACGATTTGATTGTTCTGAATTTTTATGTTTATTTTTAATTAACTTTAGTCTAATGATATATAGGAGTGTAGTGCGTGATATATGAATTTGATCGTATGTCACAGGTCTAAATTTTAACGTCTCAAATAAATTTTTTATATTTAAATGAAAAGGAGTAGAAGGTTGGATCCATCACGTTCGTTGGCCCTCAGAAATTTTTCGATTATTTAGACTTTATGTTATAATTTGCACAATTGCTAGTTGATTAATCAAAGTGACAAAGATATTATTTATTGTTCAAAGTAGCCTTGTATGATTTGATTGTTCTGAATTTCATATTTATCCATATTACTTATTAGCACTGGGCCTAAAAAGCTTTAATCTAATGATAGGAGTATACCTGATGTGTGGATTATGCACACGTCGCATGTCTGAATACTATCGCAAATAAAAATTGATATTTAAGTGAGGAGAAACAGATATTGTGGCAAATAATCACGCTTAATTTCAAAATACCTTTGAAAATTTCTCAAATTATCAAAAAGAAATTAAATTAGCAATGATGTAGACCACAAAAATTGGGAAGTACATTAGATAAGTCTCAAATATTTAAAAATAAAAATAAATAAAATGAAAAAAATTATTCACAAGTCATATTGGTGAAGCTTTGAATAAAATTTAGAAATTAACTTGAATGAAGAAAATGACTCTCTTCAATTTGCTCACTTTCTATGCACAATTTTCAATGCAATAAATAGAATATGATTTGCACTACAAAAAGAATGTCCTATTTCAAGTTCTTTCCAATTAGTCATATTCAGTACAGTTATGAAGTTATTGGATAGCAGACACCCTTAGTACACATATATGCATTTACAAAAAGAAGATATAGTTGGATACCTCCGGTGAATTCAAAATTTAAATCGGTTGATAAAATAATACAAATACATTATTTAGTTATTTGAGGTAATTATAAGTGTCGATTTAATAAAATATAATGTTTTTTAAATATTTTTTTAATGCATATATAGTTCAAGCAGAAAGAAAGAGATATGTCGCTGCACATAATGATCAATATCGCCCACATATCATGATTATGAAGTGTTATGATAATCATATTTTTTACATCATCAATGAGCTTATGTGTTTTTTGAAAAAACTTTAGTAAAGATCACGGTATATCATATTGTCCTATTATCAGACAATAGGCCTAAAAAGTTCATATATAATGCACAAATAGCCTTTTAATCTATGTCTGAAATTTCAGACACACACTTATATTATACTAAGGTTCTATTATCTCCTGAACTTATTTTATTAATAATTTTTTACTCCTTTTCAACCTATGTGGCACTATCTTGTGGGTCCAACACTGGTTGACTTTTTTCAAGCTAGTGTCACGTAGGCCGAAAGGGGGTAGAAAATTATTTATAAAATAAGTTCAGGAGGGTAATAGGACCTTAGTATAGTATAAGTGTGTCTTTGAGATTTCGGACATAGGTTGAAGGGATACTTGTGCATTTTCCCTATATTTTAAGATAGTGCCACATAGGCCTAAAATAAGTTTAGGGGATAGTAGGACATTAGTATAGTATAAGTATGTCTCTAAAATTTCGGACATAGATTGAGAGAATACTTATACATTTTCCCTATATTTTAAGTAACACGATTATATTTTCTACAACATTAATAGACAAAACTAATTAGTACACTTAATTGTTTTTGTAAAATTATTTCTTTATGCATCATGGCATAATGATGTGACAATTGTGAAATTAAAAGAACTTATAAGAAGAAAGTTTGATCAAAACTACTTAAAAAAGAAAAGAATAAACTCATTAAATTTCTCCAATTTTCTTGAAACATACCGATAGTCAAAATAGTTGTATCATATTTTTGTATTATTATACAATATCATGGAAAATATAAATAGATAGATAAATAAATATTTAACTATATGATCATATTTTCTACATAGTCAATAAACAAAGCTAAGTATACTTCTTTCTTTTTCTAAATTACTTTTATATACATCACATCCAAAATATTGTGATAAAATCGTGAAAAAGAACTTATATGGAGATAATTAATCAGAATTACTAAAAAGAAAAAGTGTAAGCTTATTGAATTTCTCCAATTTTAATTTCTTGAATTGTATCTATAGTCAAAGTCATATCATGTTGTTGTATAATTAGACGATAAAATCATGAAAAGAACTTACAAAGGGATAGTTGATTAGCATTACTTTAAAAAATAAAACAGTAAGCTAATCAAATTTCTCCAATTTTCTCGAATTTTACCCATAGTCAAAGTCGTATAATATTGTCATCAATAGATAAAACTTAATATACTTTTTTTTTCTTTGAAGTTTAATTTCACATGGATCATGCCATTTCAAAAAAATAAAAATAAAAATAGACACAATCATGAAAATAATTTATAAAGGGATAGTTAGATTAAAATTTACTTCGAAAAGAAAGAAGTAAGCTCATCAAATTTCTCGAATTGTTCATATCATAATCAAAATCACTGTATAATATTGTCATATTATTAGAAAATGGCATGGAATATATATTTATATAGTTATTAAATGACACAATCATAATTATTACATTATCAATAGATAAAATTCAGTATAGACAAAATCATGAAAAGAACTTATAAAGGAGTGTTTAATCAGAACTACTTCGAAAAGAATAAAGTAAGCTTATCAAATTTCTCCAACTTTCTCGAATTGTACATATCATAATCAAAATCATTGTATAATATTGTCTTATTATTAGAAAATGGCATGGAATATATATTTTTATAGTTATTAAATGACACAATCATAATTATTACATTATCAATAGATAAAATTCGGTATAGACAAATCATGAAAAGAACTTATGAAGAAGTGTTTAATCAAAACTATTTCGAAAAGAATAAAGTAAGCTTATTAAATTTCTTCAACTTTCTCGAATTGTACCAATATAGTAGGAATAGTTTGTGACAAAGAGAGTGGCATGCCAATGAAGCAACCAAAGATAAAGACCTTTGAAGAAGAAATAAATTAATTCTTAGCTAAGAATAAATAATTGAAAGTGGTCCTAAAAATATTGATTGGTAAACCAACTTGCAAAATATATGAAAAAATATATGAAACATGCATTTGAAAATAGATGGATAGGGTTTCTTCATGAAATTGATGATCTATACTACACTATTTTTTAAATTATTTTTTTGCTATAAACTTCACAATCTCATTTACTAAATTTTGACTTATTAATTAATATTATAATAATACTAAAAATAATAATAGGTTCAACTCTTATTCTTGTCGCACATGTACCAACTCTTGCTTTTTTTGGGAACTCTTTTGATCGTTCATATTCGAAATTCATCAGTTTGATTAAGTCGAATTTGCATTAAATAGTCTTAGAGCCCTTATGGTCCATTAGGAAGAAGCGGAATTCGAAAAGATGATAAAAGAGAGTTGAGCATCTACATTTATGAGATGAAAAAGACCACTAGGCGAGTCTGAGATGTAGATGAGTGGAAAAGCGAAATCAAGTTCATAAACAGGACATAGACACCCCCTAATAAAATGTATTTCATTTTTTAAGCTCGAACACGTGAACACATAATCTCAAATTGAGGGGTCGGAGAGGGATGCCAACGATATCTACAAGTAGTTCATTTCAAGAGAATGAAATGGTATCCTTTAATTAATGAAGGAGGAATCTCAACTACGATTTCTTTGGTAATTGTTAAATTTGAAAACACTTTACAATTGAATCTTCTCGTTATATCATGATATAAAAAAACAACACCCTCAATTGAATCTTATCTTTATTAGTATAATCTCTCTCTATCCTAATTTATATGACATATTGTGAATTTTTAGTGGTCAACAATCTAATTTTAATTGTGAATTCAGTCATGGAATTTATAAATTTTTCGAAAATAACCTTTAATACACTTTGTAAAAGTTAATACAAATCTCAGTTATTGATAATTCAAAATATTTTTTAAAAAATTGAGTATTTCGAATCAAGAAATCGTCTTGACTCACGAAAAAAAAAAGGAAAAAAAGTTATGGCGTCGCCCGGACTCGAACCGGAGACCTTCAGTGTGTTAGACTGACGTGATAACCAACTACACCACGACACCAACTTGTCTATACTTTTGACATTTTCATATTTATAAATATATATTTTTCATATTTAAGAGTCTATAAATGATTATGAATTTTCTTACATAAATATAAGATTCGAGTCAAAATTACTGAATTGAACTCGTAATCAAATCAAAATATTAATTTACACTAGAAGTGACTTTAAAAACCAACTGAAAAATGCAAGAATAAGTTGTTAATTCAGCTGTAACTTGAGTGTTATTGAGTCGTTTATGAGTTTAACTCAGTAGCTTTTGCTCGAATTATATATTTGTATCTAAAGTTAATTGATATGAACAAATACTTTTAGATAGAATACCTACATAAAATATCCCTATAAATTTGACGTGTTTTATTTAAATCCCTCCTAAATTATCAGTAGTCTTAATTATCTTTTTACTATGCTTTTGCATCCATAAACTTAAAATCCTAGCTCCACATATATATTAATGCAATTATGTTAGGAGACACATTGATCATCAAGGTTTGTGTTAATTGACACGACTTCTTCATTTTCATTTTTTTTCTCTGGATTATTTTTTTCTAGATCGAGTCGAGAGTCTATCGAAAATAACTTATCTATCTCCAAAATAAAAGTAAAATATATGTAAACTATATCCTTCCAAATCTCAACTGATAAAATTACACCAAATATATTATTTGGTAATTGCATTTGTATATTCGTATTGCCTTAAAAACACATACTATTATTTAAGTAGCAAGTAGAAAAAAATTGGAAAAACATCACACAAAGAAATAATTATCAATTTATTAAATAATTACCAAAGAGTGAAAAAAATTCTACCATGGATTTATATAACTATATTTTAAAAAATCGTGTGTATACATGATACGAATCGAAAATAATGAATTAAATTGAACTTATAAAATCCATTCTGAACCCGTTTTCAATACATAAGAAAACACAAAAGAACAGCCCACATGATTCTCTCAATTGTAATGTACTTTGGATTTTGTTTGATTCTAAAAGTTGTTTGCTTCTTCTTTGTTTTAAGGTAAGACATCGACACTTTCTTGTTCGGTAATATAATTATCGCTATATTATATTTAGCGGTAATAACAAAATATAGATTTTATAATTACTACTCTATATATAAATATTGATAAATACTTAGATAACTCTAAATGTATACAATGACATTAACTCAATTACTGAAAATATTGAATTATCTAAAAATATGTTTCGAGCACCCTCCTTCTTTAGTAGCAATTAATTAACTACAATAGTTTGATTACTGCTAAATATGTATTTGTAGAGGCACTTAGTACTCTTTGTCACCCTATTTTGCTCTCTTAACACGTGCTTGAATATCAGAGGTGGAGCTAGGTGGGATCAGTGCATTCGGACGAACCCATGACTTTTCCATAGACTCTAACTAGCATTTACGTTCTTCAATTTTAACTGCATACACACAAGTAATTAAACACTTACGTCTTACATGATATAATCCAAATCAGTTTGAATATATCTCACGTGAATAACTACTTAGGACTTTGTAACTCCTCAAAGTCCCAAAGGAGGTGAAGGAAAGATCAAACCAATTAAGATGTACAAAGAGAGCTCATAGGTGTATTATTTCAAGCTAGGTCAAATATGTTGTTTCAATATGTATAATTTTTACTCATCTTCCAAGGTTTTTGATTTATCTCTATTTAATTTTGATTATTTTCGAAAATTATTTATGTGAATGAATTATAAACAAGAATTGGGTCATTCCATATGGGTTTTTGGGATTAGATTTGTGAAGTTAGTGTGAACTTTGAAGTTTTTGTATATCAGTGTTTCTCCAACCTTATTTGTTTGTGTATATTGAAAAGAAATATATATGAGATATACATTGTTTACAGTTAAGAACAATTTGCCAAAAATGGAGCTTTCTGATGACCTATCATTTGTTTTTATACTTGTGTATATCTTCTATGTATAATATAAGTGTATACGTGTGTATTTAACGTATAGCATGTATATTTATGTATATCCATAAAAATATTTTGTGAGGTACTCCTCCGTCTGATATTGTTTGTCATGTTACGCTTTTCGAAAGTTAAATTGACTAATTTATAAAGTTTAATTAGATCACATTAATTCGATATTTTAAACAAAAAAAAAGATATTCTAAAACTATATGAAAAATACTATAAAATGCAATTTTTTGCATGTTAATATGATGAAAAAAATACATCTTAAAATATTAGTAAAAGTTTTTATAGTTTGACTCTAAAAATAGAAATCATGACAAACAATACTGAACAGAGGGAGTATATAATAAAACATTATGAGTGGCTAAAAGCCTTTGTTTAGGGATTGTAGTATACAGGTAATTGTTGAACATTGACTGTTTTGAATTAATGTTAGTTATCGCTTAGATTACTTTTATATTATTGTTTTAGTATTTCATGATTGACCACCATTGAAATAAACATGTCGTCTATTCTTGAACTCGAGAGATGGAGAGCAACGTAGATAGACCAGAGAATATAAAAAGCTCGATCTCTCTTACATATCAACTTGCTCAAATTTGTGTTTAAGATTGACACGCGGACAAACACTTATCTTGGTTTCTAAATAGAATGAAATATAAATGCTCGCCAATTGAATCTGTCTATTCCCGCTCGACGATGTAGTTAGACTTTCAATTGGAGTAGGCGAATAGAGGTCGAGAGATAATGATCATAAAATTAACCGCCTAATCAATAATTTGATAACCTTAGTTAATTCATTATATGAGATGTGATACATGAAACCTTATGCATATTGCATCCTTTAATTGTTTTTTAACTGTTTAAATCACTGAAAATCGAAGTTTTCCTTGTTAGTTTTTTTATTGTATTGATGATCCTTTTTATCCACTCCTTTGCTTATGATCCAAGTTCATATATGAGTAGTTCATCAATATGTTTGTTAAATCAAATTCATCATTGCAATTGCAATGTTTGACGACTAAAAGCCTGACCCCTACTCATTCTTTTGATTGATTCATAATAACAAGATAATCGGTATAATAACAACATATTCAGTCTCAAAAATTTAAATATAGAGACAAGAGAGAATAGAGTGTATGCATGTCTTATTTGCATCTTAATGATAGAAATGTAGTTTTCAATAGATACTTGACTTAAGGGAAAAATAATTTAAAACAATTTATTTTTAATTTTTTTAAAAAAAATCACGATAATACAAGAAACAACAAATAACAACAAAATATTTCAGAGAAATATTATTTATTTAAACCAATTACAAAATAAATTATCTTATTTTCATTTATCACACGTTCATTAATGCACAACTAGCTAGGTGGAGTTGGTTAAAAAAAAGTTACATGATTTAAAACTTTACACTATATATATAAATATAATTTAAAGTATATTCTATAGTTGAAAAACTATTATTTTAATTAGTGTTTATACTTTAGTATATTGATTTTATGACAATCATAAGAAGTGAAGCATTGTCACTCTTGTTCATTTTTTAATATCTTATTCGGCGTTTAATTATTTTGAAATTTGATAAACTTTACGTTAAAAAATTTACTTTGAAACTAAAATACTTTTTTATTAAAAAATAATTTACACAAATTAAATGTATTATTTTTTATTAATCGAAATCTTTTATGGTAGTCAATAATTTGTGTTAATTTTCTTGATCACTTAATCCAGAATCACGTTTTGAAATAATACTTTAAAACATAATTCTCTTCACTAAAAATGATTTTATAGTCATAATTCAAACTCAATATCACTAATTAATGATAGATTGACACTTGTGCTCATTGATGCTTAAGCCAAACTCTTTTGGAGACAAACACCAACTAATTTGCCAACCTGTAAAGATCAACCTAATTAATTTTGTAATAATTATTACTCCAAAATTAATTTATATAGTGGGGACACAAAATGATTAAATAAATATGTTGCACAAAGTGAAGAAAATATTCTTTTTATTCCAAGAATAATCTTCATTTTCAAGTTATAATAGTGATTAATAGGGAATGCACATAGTAATACATGGGTGCTAATCATTAAATACTCTTTTAATGGATGTTTTAATGATATTAGCACTTTAGTATAAAAGACTAATTAAAAAAGTTTAAGAACTTAGCTGCATAAAAAATACATATAATTTTCTAATAATGAAATAATTATATCTAGTAAAGTTTTGATTAAATACAATTGAATAATTTCATTTTAGGATCATCCATAACTTTATAATTATTTATGGAAATGGACTTCAAAGAAAGATCAAAATAATGTATTCGTTATTACTTTATACTTACGTATGATTTTATATTTGTTATTCTGTTGATTCTTCTCTAAATATAAATGATTGTAAATTTCACTAATTATATATGTAGTGGTAACAATTCTTTTATAAATCATATCAAATTAACTAGTTTTTGTTTGACTACTCGAAGATCACGTAAAGACATCTTAAACTTGGTTCATCTTTTTGACTATTAAAAACTCACGTAGAGATACCTAAAAAAAATTCATCATTTTAAAATGATACACCGAGTGATTAAATAACATATTTTGAGCACCCTTAACACAATAAGTTATCGTAACACAACAATTTTAGAACTCTTAGGTGGGTTTCAGAAGCCTTGAATGAGTTAGTACTTGCGTGTTCAAATCTTACTAGCAACAATATATTTTTCTCCTTTTTAAAAAATCTTTTATCGTGAAATTACTGGAGTTTCTTCGTAAAATTTCTAATTCTGTCACTATACTCGCTCATATAAATACACTTCTAAACTCCCTTTGTAAAATTTCTAATTTCGTCACCGTACTCGCTCATATAGATACACTTCAAGGCAAAATTTATCATTTTAACTACTCGAAATTCATATAGGACATGATTTATTATCTTAACATGATTTGCTTTGAAATTGAAAATTTTCAAAAAAAAATTTCTATATAAAAATAAAATATAAAAGGTACAATTAAAAATATATAAAATATATTTTAGAAATTCTTTTAATTAAAAAAAGTTGGTTATTTGACATTGTCGGCAAAATAGATTTTTTTTCCTATTAAGAGACAAATTAATACACAATTTGTTATTTAGTAGTTGTTGGTAAAATAATTAATCAGTGTTATACAGTTGGACAGTTGCTTTCATATTCATATTTGATATATATGTGTACTCATTTAATTTCAAGCTCCCAAACAAAAGACTATGGTCCTATGGATATTATAATTAAATTATCTTTTCTTATGTACTACTAATTATGTAAAGAAAATGATTAAATTATTTTAAAGATAACAAACAATTTTTGTAATTGTTTATAATTGATATGATCTATTGATATATAGGTTGATGTAGAATATAAATTGCGAGTTTATCTGAATATTTTAGTTGAGATTTTATGTATGTAAAAAAATGTATTTACTATAAGATATGCGATTTAAAATCTGATAAATTAAATAGTTATTGAATTCACTTGTAATAGAGTTTATATATGATAAGCGATGAGAAGTAATCTGATTGTGCATCTTCAAATACGCGTGCACATGCTTGTATATTTCAAGTGCATTTTAAAATAATTAGAAATCTAGGGTGAACTAGGGCTGCGTATCGGTCGGTTCGGATCGGTTTTGAAGTTTATCGGGTTGTCTTATTGGTTATCGGTTTGTGGAGATGCTAAACTGTTATAGAACCATTAAGATATTGACTTATCGGTTATTGGTTTATCGGTTTTTCATCGTTATCGGTTCGGTTATCGGTTTAACCGTTAAGATTTGACACAAAAGAAAAAAATATTGAAAATCACTTAGAAACAAGGTGACAAATCAAAGAAACCATGCACTTGAGTTCACATGTTACGTCTTGGTCAAAAGCAAACACTTTTATTTTGTTGAATAACCAAGTGTTTGAGACAACCAAAAATAAAAGTAGGAAATCAAACTCTAAGTCGAGGACTTTCTATACAAACTAATATAAATATAATTATTTAATTTAGTATCGGGTTATCGGTTAACCCGTTAAGAAAAAACTTCAAACCGTTAAGAACCGATAACCCAATAACAAAAAGAATCAAAACCGCTATTAAAACCACTAAACCAATAACCCAATACTATAAACCAATAACTTTTTTATCGGTTTCGATTCGGTTTTGAACAGCCCTAGAGTGAACCATATATTAAAGTTTGAATTTATGTTTTATATTCTATTGATTGATATATAAAGAGAAAATTATCTAAAACCCTTCAATCTATACATGAAATTCTTACTACACACTTTAACTTTACGGGTATTCCATTATCCCTGATCTTCAATTTTTTTTTATTTTATAACACACTTAAATGTGGACATGTCATAGGAGGTGTTCTCAACTCCTCTAGGCGCGTTAGAAGATGAATTTTGACGAAAATTTCATCTTTCTCCAACAGTTATCTTCCCCACCCCTTAAATAAATCATTGTTTCTTCTTTCCCACCATCAACCCTTGTTCCTTTTTTTAAAAAAGAAATCACTATTTTCTCTCAAAAATAAATATGATTTAGTTGTTTATGTTCATTTCTATTTATTTATTTTTTCATTTCTATTTCAAATATTGATTTAGGGTTTGTAATCTGCTCTAATTTCTTATTTAAGTCTCTAATTTGAATTTTGAATTTTCTCGAATTCATAAAAAATGACAAATGAAAACTTGAATAAGCTTTTATGGATGAATCAAACTCGAGATTAGTTAATAAACTACGAAATTAAATTCAAAATACACAATAAAATCCTTCGATCATCAACAAAAATTCAAAAATCTCTGATCATCAAATTCAAAATACACAACAAGTGGTGAATGAGATAAAAAGAAAAAAGAATATTTTTCAAATCTTTTACGTTTTAGGAGGAAAATGGGAGAAAAAATAAAAATTGAGAGTTAAGGAGGTGGAGCCCCAACGCGTATAATTAATGAACTATTTATTTAATTTATGTATTGAGATCAACGTTTCAGTGAGTAGTAAATAGAAAAATATAAAATTCAGGGATAATAAAATATCCATAAAATTAGAATGTGTAGTTAAAATTTCAAAATGATTAAAAAGGTTTTAGACCATTTTCTCATATATAATTAATACTTTATCAAATAAATTATAAGATCATAAAAATACTATATTTGTTGACTTAATTCTTTACCCAATCAATTTACAAAGTTAAATGAAAAAGATATTTTTATTTTCTTACAAACTTGATAAAAAATACTAGATATTTATGGATTATTTTTCCACTTCTCAAATTTACTAAGAAATAGTATTCCTTTTTCTCCTCATAGCCAAAAATATTATACTCTAAATTTATATATATTCTTTCATAAAATTTTGATAAGATTGCTTTACTCATAATTAATTTTTTTGATTTTAAACATTGAATATAAAGAGAATTCTTGAAGAGCATTATTATTCTCGAATATATTTTATTCAACATAAATTTGAATTAGTTGGACTATAATATAAATACAGAGAATATTAGACGTGAAATAAAAAAATAAAAAAAATTCCAAATTCTTTTTTTGTTTATTATTATTAAATTTTCTTACTAATTTTATTTACTCTTTCACCTTTCTCTCTCTCTCTCTCTCTCACTTTCTTCTTCAGTCTCCACAGTTCAAACTTCACTTTCTCTCTATCCACCATTTTCATCAAAGCACTTTTTTTTTCTTCTCACAGATCTGACCCGTTTTACTAGATCGGAGCTCCGATAACCCGACCGGCCATCTCCAATGGAGGCGGCGCTTGAGCTGGCGCGTGCAAAGGATACGAAGGAGAGAATGGCGGGTGTAGAGCATCTTCATCAAGTTCTAGAAGCTTCGAGAAAAACCTTGTCGCCTTCCGAAGTGACTTCACTTGTTGATGTATGCTTGGATCTTCTGAAAGATAACAATTTTAGGGTTACTCAAGGTGCTCTACAGTCACTTGCTTCAGCTGCTGTTTTATCCGGTGAGCATTTGAAGTTACACTTCAATGCGCTTTTGCCAGCTGTTGTTGAACGATTGGGAGATGCGAAGCAGCCAGTTAGAGATGCAGCTAGGAGGTTGTTGCTTACATTAATGGAGGTATGCATTTGCATGATCAGAAGATAGACTGTTTATTAACTGGAATTTGATCCTTTTATTTTTGGTTGCTGAATTGGTGTTAATTTGTTAGTGATCTTGAAGTGAAGGCATGTATATGCAATTATATATTATAGGGATGTTTGAAGTAATTTACTTGTACTCCCTCTGTTTTGACGTGGCAATGAGTTTAAAGTAAAGAATACTTTTGAATCTCGTACGTTAAGATATATGGGATGTACCTAAATGCCCTTCAATCTTGTGGCTTAAACATGCGAGGTGGAAAGTGAGAATTAAAGAGTAGTCGAAAGAGGAAAGAGATATTCTTTTTAAAATGGACTAAAAAGAAAAGTAAGACAACAAATTGAAACGGATGGAGTAGTAATTCATAAGGGTGGGATCAAAACCTGGTTGTATTTTAGGTGTAGTTTCTTTTGTGATTTGCTGAGATTTGTGCTGGTTTATAAGTATTATGTAAGGAGGGGGGGGGGATTAAGTGTATGGTATTGAAATACAGGGGTCTATTTTGCAATTGAGTCCTATCGTAAATTTGCTTAGAGTAATTTAGTCTTTATTTAATAGGGGTTGGTACAGGTGCTGGCTTCAAATTTATTTTTTATAGTGTTGGAGGAATAAACATTTGGGTGTGGTTGTGGAGTTGTTGAGCTGAAACACATGAAGATAAAAGGATAAAGATAACTGATTGTATGACCAAAAACAAGAAAACTAATTGAATGTTCAAAAGGAACAGTGCAGTGGTCAAGAGTCACAATTTGAGCTGTCAACTGTCAAGACTCACAATTCGAGCTGCATTAAGGCAGTTCAATCTCAGTAGCCTCAAGGCCCAGTTGGTCTGTCCCTAGTCCTTGGGACTGCGTGCAGAAAATAAAAAACAAAAAATTGTATGACTTGATTTCTTTAGTAGTGAGAGTTTTTTTAGGTGATCTGGGTAAACGGGCTAGATATATGCTCTGTGTTCATATTCCTCTCGTATGCGCACTCAAACTGACAGTGATTATAAGAGAGGGAGAGAGAGAGAACAATGCCAAACTACTGTTAGACTCTTCTATAATTTGTAATGTTAATATCATAGTAATAACCAGGTTCGAGACGCACCACCTTTGCTGATCATATGACCAACTCAAAATGATCTTTAGTGCAAACCAACCCTTTTAAAATTATGGTATATGTTTTTGTAATGGAAAAACTAATGGTGTATGTGTAATTACTTTTTCTTCTTGCAACTAAGACACTTCACACAGTATAGTAAACACTGTTCCCTAGTCCTCGAGAACTGTGTATAAAAAAGAAATTTGTATAATTTGATTTTTTAGTCGTGAAAAATTAATTTCAGACGATTGGGGTAAAAAATGCAAGATATATGTTGTGATTCTTATTCCTCACATGCACGGGCAGCAGCACACTAACACATCATGATGAAGAGTGAGAGAACCGTGCCACAGACTACAGTTTACTCATCTGTAATTTGGAATTTTACTATCATACGTATCACCTTGTTGATTGTATAATCAACTCTAAATGTCTGTAATGCTAACCAACTCTAAATGATCTGTAATGCTAACCAACCCTTTCAAAGTTATCGTATATGTCCTCGTAATGGTAAAACTAATGGTGGTTGTGTAAATACATTTTTTTTCTTGCAGCTAGAATACTTCTCTGTTCAAGAGAATATTTTTTTTTCTAGTTCATTCAATTATTGTTTTTGTTTTAAATTTAGTTGTGGAATATACTTAGCAATGAGAAATTCAAACAATTATTGGATATCTATCACTCATATGTTGATTACATGAGCATCATAAATCAGAATATTTGTTTTTCTAGTTCATTCAATTATTGTTTTTGTTTTAAATTTAGCTGTGGAATATACTTAGAAATGAGAAATTCAAACAATTATTGGAAGCATCACAAAAATCATTATATCTCTCTTTTTCTAATCTTTTTTTTATTTTTTTTTTGGATATGATGAGGTAAAAAGCTAGAAATGATTTGATTGATTGTTATAATCTGTGCAGGTTTCTTCACCGACAATCATAGTTGAGAGGGCGGGGTGTTATGCTTGGATGCACAGAAGCTTTAGAGTTCGAGAAGAATTTGCTCGTACTGTTACATCAGCAATTGGTCTTTTTGCATCGACAGAGCTGCCCCTTCAACGGGCTATCCTTCCTTCAGTATGTTAATATATATTTGGTTTGGAATTTCATATATTAGCACATATATAGCTAAACCGTACACAGAGTAACCTGTATTTTTCTTTTTGAGAAGATAAAAGTTGTTAACATACTTTTTCCTTGTTGCTATCATCAGATTTTGCAAATGTTGAATGATCCTAATCATGGAGTTAGGGAAGCAGCCTTATCATGTATCGAGGTAGCTAAACTGCTATTTTTTTCACAATTTCTCGTGTTTGGTCAAACTGCTTTTCCTAATTAGTCTTCAGTGCCTTGACCAACCAATCATTTGTGTCTTTTCAGACCGACTACACTTCCCATTTTCTTTTGTTTGATAAATATTCCTCCATCTTTCCTCTTTGCAGGTGATGTATTCAGAGGTTGGACCCCAGTTCCGCGATGAGCTTCAGCGCCATCATCTTCCTTCCATGTTGGTATGCCTTTAGCTTTAAATGATTCCATTCTAGCAAATAAATTCTTTTTTGAACATCCCGTGTGATCAATTTTGAGTCTTCTTCCAATTTTTACTTGATTAATAGAATGTGATGTAGTGAACAATAGTTCTGTTCAGTGTCTGTTTTGACATGTTAACTGACTGCAGCTAAAAGATATTAATGTGAGACTTGAGAAGATTGAGCCCAAAAGTTGCTCTATAGATGGAAACTCAAATAATTATTCAACTGGTGAGGTGAGATCTGCTAGCCTTAGTTCTAAGAAAAGCAGTCCTAAGGCAAAACGTTCAACAAGAGAGGTGTCTCTCTTTGGAGGTATGTACATGCACCATTATGTGAATTAAACTTTTATTTTATGTTAAGCTTATTTAGCACCAAGTTACCATGGTATTGAGCTAAATGATTTCAAGATTGCTTTAGTGAGCCTTCATTTTTATTTGTTGCTTACATGTCCTATGTGCGTGTTCTTTTTGTTTAAGGGTTATCACTGAACAGAAAGGGGGGGGGGGGTAAACCATAGTTGTGTAGGGGGGTATATGAGAATAGAATAATGCTTGCCCTGTATTATTTGTCTCAGAACACCTTATCTGAAAAAATTATTGTCTATAGACAGAGGCCATCTCTCACGCGCACCAAGACCAATTGATGACACATATTCATATCCGATAAGTGCTTCAGACTTGGAGTTCTCCTCCCATCCAATCAGTGACTGTCTCTCTCCCCCTTGGTATGGTTCAGGCAATCAGATGCTTCAAAATCTTACTGGTATTGAAACATCCAAGTGGATTAAATTAGTGTGTGGGAAAGGCCATCAACGCATTTGGAGTTAATGTAAATGGGTTTAAATACAAATCCTTGATAGGATGCTTAAGAATGGAGCAGAAGAGACATGTTCAACAAAAAAGCAAAAATTAAATGGTGGAGGGAAGAAATCAATAAAGAAAAGGGATGTTGAGGTCAAAAGATTGGTGTGCTTGGTCAATTATGACAGGGGAAGGGGAAAGCCTGGGTAGGAAATACCAATCATTTTCAAGATGAAAGTCATAATAATAGGTTTGTAACACTAGGGGTTTGAACAACTGGGAAATTGGTACTATAAAATCATTAATCAGGAAGTGATAGCCTGTGTCTAAAAGAATCGAAATTGAGGAGTGAATTGAACAACTATCAAGGAAGATTTGGGTCTATAGATGGGCTAGCTAGGTTGAGCTCAAAGCTGAAGGTGGAATAATAATTGTGGGGCAACAGACCTTGGAACTATTTTAACAGTTAGTTGGGTCCTAGTCCTACTATATCGTATCTATTTGATAACTCTTTAGACAATTTCAGGTGGGGTTTCATAGGGGTATTTGGATACACTAACTTAGAGGGAAGAACTTTGGCATGAACTTGGTGCTATTACAACTTTTTTTGGGAGAGGGGGGGGGGTGGTTAGAATCAAACCCCATATTTGTGGCAGATATTACTGGAGGTGAAGCAACATGTTATGCAACTTTTGATATCTCCTAATTTCTTAAGGTTTAAGGGGTCGTTTGGTAGAGTCTATAAGAATAATACTAAATATGGTAAATTAGTTATGCTGATATTAGTTCGTATATACTCTTTAGTTTGATGTATTAGAGATAACAGGCCCTGCATAATTTCTATAAAAAAATGTTTGTTTACAAAAATACCCTCCACACTTTTAAGCTTTCATAATGGGGAAATGTTTTGAGAGGGATTTGAGGGGTAGTTATGTCATTAATCAATCTAATACATGTGTTGAAACCTTTGTATTACTAATATGTGGAAATTCATGGTATTAGTAATACACACCTTAATACATGATAGAGTGTAGTTATACATAGGCTAAAAAAGTGCTACCAAGCAAGCTACTAGTAATACACAAAGCTAATGCATGCATTACTTTTTCTAATACGCTCTACCACCAAACGACCCAGGTGAATTAGGGAGCTAAACACTTATCCACTTCCCTTGTTTCTTTATTGTTTGTAGTTTTTACTTCTAGAAGGCGTGCATTTTCTCATCTTTTTTCAATCTTATTGGTTTAAAATTTGCCCATCAAAAGGAATGAAAGAAGAGTCGATTGGTTTTGGATATTTGAAATTTGAAGTAAATGGAATATTAAAATTTGGCAAGTTCGGCAACATTTAATGCATGAAATATGGCATTGGATCACCTTAGTGAAAATAATTTAGGAGTTCTGTTACTTGTCATTTTGCTGATTTAAAGAATTTATTTTCCTAGATGTAATGTTCATAAAAATATTGACCAACCAAACATGTGAAAATTAGAAATCTTTACCTCCATATCAAATGTAAACACCTAATTTTTGTCCGAACCTGAATTTTACACCTTTTTAGAGCTCAAATGTATTCTAGAGTCAATTTGAATTTATTAAGTTCAATTTCATTTTTAGTTTGCTTTTATTCAAGAAAACTGTGAACCAAAAAAATAGTTTGTGTTTTTAGTTAACACTCATCAACAGTGTACTGGATTGTATTCGTAAAAGCTGTACCTTCCTGTGGGGGGTAGATTAACACTCATCAACAGTGTACCGGATTGTATTCGTAAAAGCTGTACCTTCCTGTGGGGGGTAGATTAACACTCCTCAACTGTATACGGGACTGTATTCCTACACACTTCTGGACCATATGCCAATTAAAGTGCTGAGAAGATTAGATCAAATAAGAAGATCTTGCTTATGAGAAGAAGATCAATGGAACTATATTTGGAAGGGGGACATTCCTACTAAAGTGAAATGTTTCACTTGGCTAGTGATAAAGAGGGCTTGTTTAACACAGGAAGTATTACAGAAGGGTAGACAAATGGGAACATTTGACAGGAGAAACAACCACCTTTTCTTGCACTGTATCTTTACCAAGCAAGTCTAGAATTTATTCCTTGGCATTTAAAATCTGAATTGGACAATGCCAGAACATACATCAGAGTTGTTAAAGAGCTGCATAAGGAGAGGAGGCAGTAAGAGTCGGAGGAGATGGCGTAGGTTAATACCATCATGTATATGTGAGGAGTTTTGAAGGAAAGGAATGGTAGATGTTTTGAAAATAGGTCCAATTCATTTACAAGGTCTAATGGAATTGTATAGTATCCTTTTTTGGTGTAAACAGTTGTGTATAGTAGACAAAGACCAGATTTTAGATTTGACAGGAAGCTTGTAACTAACACTTTTTTGTGCTGACCAGGATGCCCTTAATGCTTAAGAATACAATCTTACCAAATTCAAAAAAAGAAAAAAAAAGACAACAATCAGAGACCACAAATTTTACTTTGGTGGTCAAATGGCCAAGGGTCATTTTATGAATGGAGCATATAGGACTGAGTGCAATAGATCAGGCATTACATAGTAAGATTATGAGAATGAAATGCCATTGGAAATATAATATGGAGAATCCTTTTTTTTAATAACCGTGGTGTCTGGGCCAGGCTTGCACACACCTCGACTAATTCCACGGGATACTTGCCACCTCCCACCAATAACATGTCTGTCCACCAAGACTAGGACAGATGGGAATAAATCACCTAGTGTTTTCGTCTTTGCTGGAATTTGAACTTGAGACCTCATAGTTCTTAACCCACTTCATTGACCACTAGGTCACGCCCTAGGGTTATAATGTGGAGAATCCTAGGTTGTTAAAAGTGAAAAAGCAGTGAATAATGCCAGTATGGTGTGAGGAACAAGTGGTGCACAAAGCAGAGCACGTCATCTTATGATACATGCCTTTGGAAGGATATTTCCAGATTGTGGGGTGAAGAACTTAACACAGAAGTCATGTTTGGGAGTGAAATTCATTAAATTCTGGAAAGACAAGCATCAGGGAACTGTGGCACTAAAAGATGAATATCAAATATTGTATCAACTGGCAAATTATCAGGACTCCTTTGTAGAATAGTGCTGGCAGAACAACTCATTAGCCCTACATTTTTGGAGGAATTTTCAAGACTAGAGATGAATGATTTGATGTAATTGCTTTCTAAGCTTGTACAGCTTACTGGAAACATCAGCTGAAAGATAGGTTGGAATGGGATGATTTTATGGATGGGTTATTTACTGTGAAGAAATCATATGCTCATCTCTGTTCAGACTTCAAACAAGGAATGTATAGACAATTGGCGATGAACAATTGGAGAAGTAAACTGCCTACTAAAGTGATTTGCTTTGTATGTATAACTTCATCCAACACATGCCACATCCAAGACAATCCCAGCAGTAGAAGTACACAAATAGTGAATAGGTGCTACATGTGCCAGTTGAATTCTGGAAGTGTCCAGACACCTATTTTTGCGCTGTATAGTAGCATATGATATTTGGAGTATGTTCTTTTCTATATTTGGACATCATGTGTATATGAAAACTGGTGTTTGGTGAGTTGGAAAATCCATCAAAAAGGTTTGAGTAATGGCACCTGCTGCAAATTTAATATTTTATTGGTGCATCTGGAATGAGAGGAATTATAGATGTTCTGTTGGGATCTCAACTATTACTCATGTACTCAAAGAAAAATGTCTACTGTATTAATATATTTAGCTCAACCAGGCCCTTGTAACTAGTTGTAATCAACTTTTGGATAGTGTTTGCTGCTTAGTTGTAGACTAAATTTTGTATATGAGCAGGCCTCTCTTCCCTGTAATCTTTTGCATGCATCTTCTGGATGCTTTTTAATGAATTTTCTCTTCATGAAAAAAAAGAAAAAAGTTACTAAGAAATTTTTGCTAACAATGATAATTTGAGCAAAGAAACGGAACAGAAAGAGACCCAATATGCAATCAAATTATAGTTCTATGTTTACTTGTTAATATGAATTTAGTTTGATCTCTCTTCTTGTGCAGCGGATGGTGATATTACAGAAAAGCCTGTCGACCCAATTAAAGTGTATTCAGAAAAGGAACTTATAAGGGAATTCGAGAATATTGGCTCTACCCTTGTACCAGAAAAAGATTGGTCTGTCCGTATAGCTGCTATGCAGAGAGTTGAAGCACTTGTTATTGGAGGTATTTTACCAACTTTGCACCTTCAAATAACCTTTCCCTTCCTTTATTGAATTGTCGTGCAACTCCTCCTTATGGTCTTATAGTGGCATCTTCCTATGTTTTGTCCTTGCTAATTAAGACAGTGCAGTTGGTAACACGTGTTATCTTTTATTCTGTTCCATTAGGTGCTGCTGATTATCCTTGTTTTCGTGGACTTCTAAAGCAACTTGTCGGCCCTTTGAGCACACAGTTAGCTGATCGGCGATCCAGCATAATCAAACAGGTTTGGTCCCATTATACTGGGTACAGCTCCCGCTTCTCTATGTTGTCATAAATTTTGCCTCTGTGCCTGTTAGATACCTTTTTTCTGGGAAGTACATGTTCTATTGGATACATTTTATTTTTCTTTCTTGTTTCTTGAACTATGCTGTGCTACCTTTATTAGCCCTACTTTCATTTACCATGCATGACACACCTGTATGAAATGTCTTACTTCTTAGGCTTACCTCCTTATGGACCAATCGGATACAATAAAAACCTGTTAGAAGTTGATTTTATATTCATCTTCCCATATCCTAGTCACTTGCTTGTTAAAATAAGTAAAAAAAATATCCTGCTAATGTCATATATATCGCAGATATTTTATCATCGCAGTTGCTTCTTTTGTTTTAAGGGGTCATTTGTTTTTATTATGATAAATATGTCCAAATGTGAATACACATTTGAAAATTTCAGATGTCTCTAAATCTGAAAACTAGATCTAAACACAGAATGATAAAGACTGTTTGATTTCTTAATATTCAAATGTGTACAATTTATTTGTTTTTAAACATAATAAACGAATTCAAACAAAAATGTGATTTGATATTATAGGGATATTTTTCGAGACCTTCCTTTACGGTTGGCTTCATAATACCGACCTCCCTTGTGGTTTACAATATTACCCTCACCTCCTCTATTTTGACTTTCTTTTAACATATTTATATTGATAAAAAAGATTATGATCCGACTAATTTGCCCGTTCTTATTTCGTCAACAACTACAACAGCATATCCAATGTGATCCAACAACATGCCCGGCAAAAGTTTAGAAAGTTCTCTATCTTATATTTTGCTAATTAAACTTTTGCCTTGCGAAATTAGGTCATAATCAAGGATATTTTGACCCCCAATTTTTCATTAAATGAGCAACAAGGGAAAATTAAGAACCATGCCGAAGTAGGGAAATCTGTGCAAATACTTGTTTCATAGCCCGAAAGCTTTATTCTTAGTTTAAAGTAACATGTCAGACATCTCAATTGTGTAGAGAGCACTTCCAAGTTGATGTAAATGCAGAGAGCACCTAAACTGAACATTAGGTTTATATCATCCTTTCCTCCTTTCAGTTTGAAATAGCAACTCTTTATAGTTAAATTATGATCAAACAAGTCCGATCATGGCACCTAATTTGTTTAAATGAGCACTGTAAAGTCAACTTGGACATATTGAAGTTTCTTTTAGCATGTGCAGCTGTATGTTTCCAACACTGATTACTATCCAGTTCCATCTAGGCTTTCTGTTCTACGAAGTAATCACATCTACAGAAGTCCTGCAGGAATCAAATAAAGTCTCCCTGTTCTTTCCTGTTGCATTTATTCAGGTGCTAGGGCTACACCTAGACGTGGAAGAATTTACATTCCTAATGCATATCCTCTGTAGTTCTCTATGGATACAAAGAGCTGCAAACCTTCTATTAGATTCGGGAAACCAATATAGTCAAATATGATAAATGATCTGCTAAGGAAAGCGGTGTACACAACTAGACATTGTACGTTGGTCGATATTTGAGTAGAAAGGTAGAAAAAGAAGAGTAACTGACAGTATGTGCAAGTTTCTCAAATGGATATCATTAATATAGATGATGAACTGCAAGTTCTTACCTTGCAAGGAGAGTGCTTGTTCAGCTGTGTGCTTTTGTGTATTTTGATGGGTCAGTTTAGACTTCTGTTTAATTCCGGATTTCTATGTATCACCATTTACTAAATGGATTATGTTCGAAGTTCCGACATCCATGAAGGCTAATCCACCGTCTTATGTGAATGGTAGGCATGTCATTTACTAAACTTCTTATCAAAAGAGCTGTTGGGAGATTTTGAGGCATGTGCTGAGATGTTCATTCCGGTGAGAACAAGTGATCTACTTATCATATGCTTATACTTCTATCATTTTATTAGGGAGAAAGGATTACATTTTCTCTAACATGCGCGAGGTTATGACATCCTCATTGAACTTCAGGTTCTTTTCAAGCTTGTTGTGATAACTGTTCTTGTGATTGCAGAATCTGCTGATAACTGCATAAAGACGGTAATGTTTTATGTGCTGTTTGAATCTGGTTTTCCTTTGCCTGTACTTGCAGTATCTGTCAATCATTTCCTGCTGTTTTTTTTTTATTTCAGATGTTGCGCAACTGCAAAGTTGGTCGGGCACTTCCTCGTATAGCTGACTCTGCAAAGAATGACAAAAATGCAGTACTTCGTGCAAGGTATGTTACTGCCTCTTCTAATTTACTGATCTTAATTTTGATTAGTTCTACACAGTGCCTGTTTATTCTTCTGATTATTTTCGATGACAGATGCTGTGAATACGCACTTCTGATCCTTGAACATTGGCCTGATGCATCTGAGGTACAACGTTCGGCAGAGCTCTACGAAGACCTTATAAAATGTTGTGTAGCTGATGCAATGGGTGAGGTATGCTTGTTGAACTCTGACTATCATATTTTGCATGGTTATTTGCATGTATAACTTGCCGTTTGCAACATTCCCCCCCTCTTCCGATTGAAGATCAGTTTTTGGTAATTCATACTACTTGGCTACAACAACAGGTACGATCAACTGCAAGAACTTTGTACAGAATGTTTGCAAGAACCTGGCCAGAACGTTCTAGGCGTTTGCTGTCGTCCTTGGATCCTGCTATTCAAAGGGTACTCTCTTTTGTCTTATAAATTGCTTCCAGCATCTTTCCATAATAGATAATGGGCATCTTTTCTAAAAGTCTTTTAAGGCTCTGCTGTTGTGGACTAAAGTGGGACTATCTTGCAGATCATAAATGAGGAAGATGGTGGTATTCATAAACGACACACTTCTCCCTCTGTTCGAGAGAGGAGTTCACACTTCTCACTTGCGTCTCAAACATCTACTTCACATCTACCTGGTTATGGAACATCTGCAATAGTGTCCATGGATAGAAATGCCAATTTATCTTCAGGAACGTCCCTGTCCTCTGGACTGCTTTTGCCACAAGCAAAACCTGTGGGAGTGGAACGTAGTCTGGAGAGTGTACTTCATGCCAGCAAACAGAAAGTTTCTGCTATAGAAAACCTACTCAAAGGTCTAGATGTATCTGAGAAAAGTCGCTCCTCTAGTTTGGATCTAGGTGATTGTTTCCTCTTCCATTATTCTTCTGCATCTTGAAACTTGATGTGTTTAAGTAGTTAAAGATTTGATCAAGAAAAGCTTGATGTGTTAGATTAATTTTTTTTTTTGAAACTGGTAACATTGTATACTTCAGCATTAAGCATGCTGGTCTCCACCAAAAAGTGTCAGTTACAAGCTTCCTATTATATCTACAATCTGGTCTGTATCTACTATACACAACTGTTTACACCAAAAAAATAAGGATACTATACAATTCCATTTGACCTTATGAATGGAAGTGGATCTATTTTCAAAACATCTACCATTCCTTTCCTTCCAAACTGACCACCATATACATGATGGTATTAACCTCCACCATCTCCTTTGGCTCTTGCTGCCTCCTCTCCTTACCCAGCTCTTCAGCAACTCTGATGTATGTTCTGGCATTGTCCAGTTCAGATTTGAAATGCTAAGAAATAAATTCCAGACTTGCTTGGTAAAGTTACAGTGCAAGAAAAGGTGATTGTTTGTTTCTCCTGTCAAAATGCACAAAAAGCATCTGAGAACCATTTGTCTACCCTTCTTCTGTAATACTTGTTTAATTAATTATTGACATTGTGAAAGGTTGTCAGTTTTATGATTTAGAAAAAAGTATGTTTCAACTACTGCCATAACTTTTGAGTATTATTGAACATCATAAAATGTTTTTATATTCTACCCTAGTGCAGGAGTTGACCCGCCTTCATCCCGTGATCCACCATTCCCTCTTGCTGTTCCTGCATCAACAAGTCTTACTAATGCTTTAGTGGTTGATGCACCATCTGCTATGACTAAAGGAAATAATCGCAACGGTGGGTTGGTTTTGTCTGATATCATAACTCAGATCCAGGCCTCAAAGGATTCAGCTAAAGCATCATACCGAAGTAGTGTGGATCGTGAGTCGTTTTCGGCACTCAACTCCTACACTGCAAGAAGAGCGTCTGAAAAACTACAAGATAGAGGACTTGTTGAAGAGACTGAGCCGAGGGATATTAGGCGGTTTATGAACTCGCGTGTTGACAGACAATACTTGGAGACATCTTATAAAGATGCTTTTAGGGACTCCCACATTAATCACGTTCCCAATTTTCAACGTCCTCTCTTAAGAAAAAATACAGCAGGAAGAACGTCAGCTAGCAGGAGGAGGAGTTTTGATGACAGTCAACTTCCTCTAGGAGATCTATCTAGTTATGTGGATGGTCCTGCTTCACTAAATGATGCATTAAGTGAGGGTCTCAATTCTACTTCAGATTGGAAAGCCAGGGTTGCTGCATTTAGCTATCTCCGGTCTTTGCTACAGCAGGGCCCTAGAGGTATTCAAGAAATCACTCAGAGTTTTGAGAAGGTTATGAGATTGTTTTTCCAGCATCTTGATGATCCGCATCATAAAGTTGCACAGGCAGCACTTTCAACTCTTGCAGATCTTATTCCTGCTTGCAGAAAGCCATTTGAAAGTTACGTAGAGAGGATCTTGCCACATGTTTTCTCGCGATTAATTGATCCCAAAGAATTGGTGAGGCAGCCCTGCTCAACTACCCTAGAAATAGTTAGCAAGTCATATGGTATAGATTCCCTTTTGCCAGCTTTACTTCGTTCATTAGATGAGCAGCGTTCCCCAAAGGCCAAGCTTGCTGTAATTGAGTTTGCAATTGGCTCATTTAACAAGCATCCTTCAAATTCAGAAGGTGCTGCTAACATTGGCATCCTCAAGTTATGGCTTGCTAAGTTGACACCATTGGTCCATGATAAGAATACCAAATTGAAAGACGCAGCTATCTCGTGCATTATATCAATGTACACACACTTTGACTCTATTGCAGTTCTGAATTTTATTCTTAGCTTATCAGTTGAAGAACAAAATTACTTGAGACGGGCTCTTAAGCAGCGCACGCCTCGTATAGAAGTGGATTTGATGAATTTCGTGCAGAGCAAGAAAGAAAGACTAAGATCCAAGTCTTCGTATGATCCATCTGATGTTATTGGAACATCATCTGAAGAGGGATATATTGGCATTTCAAAGAAGAGTAATGTATTTGGAAGGTACTCTGCTGGTGCAGTTGATACTGATAGCATCAGAAAGTGGAATTCTCTTCAAGACCCAACCTATATGACTAGGTCTATTGGCCAGTTGTCTGATGGTACTCAGGACCTCTATCATGGTGTGGAAACTGCTCCCAACACTGATATTTCTGTTCCAAAAGCAAAGGAGTTGAAATTTGGGGCCCTAACCACAAGCGAGAATGATGGATTATGGACAGCATTGGAAAGCAAGGACAACAGCTCAAACATGGAACACACCTCCGCTCCTGATCTGGATGTCAATGGGCTAAATGGGCTAGTTGATTCAGACCATCTACAGATTGCTCTTGATGCTGGAGCTGATAATGGGTCTTCATCTGACATGGGGCTTAATCACCTAAAACTTTCTGATCTCCAGATAAATCCAACTCTGGAAACTGGACCAAGCATCCCTCAGATTCTTCATTTGGTGAGTTTGTGTGGTTCATCTGTGTCATTCAAGTTGTGCTGTATTGAGACATTTCATTTTAATATGAAGAATCTTCTAGATCATTATTCAAGTGTTATTTTGTATGAATTTGAGCATAAAATCCTTCAATATTCTTACCCTGCTCTTTCTTCCACTTCTGAGTAGATTTGCAATGGTGATGATGGTAGTCCTGATGCTAACAAGCGTGATGCACTTCAACAATTGGTCAAAGCTTCTGTTGCTAATGATCAATCCATCTGGAGCAAGGTAGATTGGCATCAAAATCTGTCTGATATTTAGTCAATAAATGTTTTTTAGATTCTTAACATGAGGCTCGGGATCAGTCTGATTTAACTGTTTCTGTTAAGTATCCGTTAATTTCCGTCCTTGAGAATTATTTCTTCTATTAAAAGGATATGGATCTCATGAGGTGTCATTTTTTGGTTTTGAGCAGTACTTCAATCAGATATTAACTGCTGTGCTTGAAGTGTTAGATGATTCTGAGTCATGGACAAGGGAACTTGCTCTATCTCTGATTCTTGAAATGCTGAAGAATCAGGTTTGTAGGCTGTATTTTCAGTGATCACTTGTGGATGTCCTCTATGATCTTCCCCTTTCTAAAAAAAGGAGGAAGGGTTGTTTTCCATTATCTGTTTGCTTAATCTTGTGTTGTTTCAGAAAAATGCAATGGAGGACTCAGTTGAGATCATAATTGAAAAGCTGCTCCATGTGACCAAGGATGATGTTGCAAAAGTAAGTTCCGCTGGCCCGAAAGTATTAAGTATTTTTTACCTTTTCATTTCCCTCTTTACTTAATGTGTTGCAACATCGTTCAGGTTGCAAATGAAGCTGAGAATTGTTTATCTACAATTTTGTCCCAATACGACCCATTCAGATGCCTAAGTGTAAGTGCTAGAGTGATTACCTCTTTCCTTTGATCATGGCCTAGTCATTTTGCATTGTCTAATATTTTCTGGCATTGCAGGTTATTGTTCCTTTGCTTGTCACTGAAGATGAGAAGACTCTTGTAACTTGTATAAACTGTTTGACGAAGGTGATTTGCCGATTAATTCTGTTTCAATTTGTCCAACTTGCTTAATTTGGTGCTTTCTTGGCTACATTAAGTTTGGACTCTTTATTCCTTTTCTTCCATATTTCTATGCTGTGCTTAGAGTTGAAATCATCTGTACATGACTGCTGGTTGGCAAGGATTGTGTTTTGTTGCCTGCATACTATCTTGTTGATATCCAGTCAAAGGAGGGAATTTTTCAGCTTTGTTTTGTTCTGTGCATTGCATAAGCCATTCAGCATTTATCTCGTCCCCATCAGTTATGAGTTTGTCCTTGTTCTCGAGTCAAGGTAGATGTTATTGAAGTTGTCATGTTGATATGCAACTGTTAGTTCTAGGCACAGATGACAACTCATGTGGTACCATTGGTATTTTACAATATTTCTTTACTAGCATGTAGTGAAATTATTGGTGTAAAGAGTTGTCAGCGTCAAGGTATAGGTACACCTTGGGGTCTTATTGTATCATAGAAGAAGTTATGTCAATATATCCAAGCTTGGAATGCTATCATTGAATTGGTTTCTAATGTGGACTTGTTATCTCTTTGTTCAGCTTGTTGGAAGGCTCTCTCAGGAGGAATTGATGTCTCAGCTTCCTTCATTCTTGCCTTCCCTGTTTGATGCTTTTGGAAACCAGAGTGCTGATGTCCGCAAGGTGAAAATCACTGTTTTCCTATTCTTTCAGCTGTTGCGTTAACCCTAAAGAAGTAGCAGAACTAAAGATATCAGTAATTGTTCATCTGCTTCACATCTTAGTTTGAAAGGGAAGTAGGAAGTGATATGTAGCTTCTGTAGTATGCTTCGATGTGCATATCTTGCTGTTTTATTTACATTTTGTGGAGATAACTAGATGTGCCAGTTTTTACTCAGTGTGCATGATAGGTTGCTGGTTGGGGTTCGGCAAAGAAACACAAAAGCTATTAGTTCATGGTTGTCCTGCATATGTGGACTAGAATCAGGGATTCAAAACCTAGTAAATTACTAGAATGAAGTGTTCCTCAGGAAGTACTTCAACAATGCTTTTCTTTTGAAATTTGTTTTATTTTTATGCAAGTGACAAAAATGTTAGCCGATAAACTATCAAGTCGTGTTTCCTTACTTGATGTTTCCTGTTTATGGACTTAAAATGTGGTCACTGTTTACGAGCAAAAGTTCCTACGAGTCTCTAAGCTGGATATTATAGTGGTTCATATGTATTTTCATGTTTATATTTTTAAATATCTTATTATGTATAATTTTTCTTTGTTGGCAGACTGTTGTATTCTGTTTGGTTGACATATACATCATGCTGGGCAAAGCATTTATGCCATACTTGGAAGGGCTGAACAGCACACAGTTACGATTGGTGACCATTTATGCAAATCGAATATCGCAGGCCAGAACAGGTGCTCCTGTAGATGCAAGCCATAGTTAGCTTTTTTTGGGTATTCATTGTAGGTATAGATGTGTGTATTTGTGATTTAATATTTGATGTGTTTTGTATATCTATGTGAATGTGTATTTCTTTTTTGGTGGGTGAGGTTGTATTCTTTCTTTTTTCCTTTTCTGCTAATTGGTTGGTAGTTTTGGAGTGAGAACAAATGTGATATTGTACACACTGAACTTTGAGCTCATAGTGAAATCTTCAGTTTTTGGACTATTGTTTATATCATTTTAACAGGAAACAATACAATTTTGCAGCTTTTATTTAGTTTGTTAATAACTTTAGATCATTCATGTTATATTATATTTGTGATGGCATGAATAGGTTATGTTGAGTATAGTACATCAATAGCCATATCTACTAAATAAGTTTCACTCAAAATTGAGACGGAGCTTTTGAATACATGATAAAGTGTTCCTATTAGACAATTAGGATTGATATTCTGAGCGGAGTTTTAAGACAATAAAGAAGTGGCGTTTCTTTCTTGTACCCCACTCAGTAGAGCTCATTCTTTAAGCGAGTGAATTTCAAGTTGAAACTTGGATTTCATAGTCCGACGCCTTCGGCATCCAGGGGTCACGAACCAACCATTGCCCTTCTCCTATCCTGATTGCCCAACGTTGGTTCGTGACCCCTGGATGCCGAAGGCGTCCTTGGGACTATGAACTTTCAAAATGAAAAAGTATACTACCTTAGTAAGGTAGCGTTGGTTGATAAGCAAGTCGGGCACTATGCTAGGACGTAGATCGATCATGACGAGAATGGACTTCTCCTTAATGTAATGTAAATGTAATAAAAGAGGCAAGAGTTCAGTTTCCCTCTATTCTCGACCAGACGAAGGAGATATGAATGAAAAATATTCTAGGCTCATTATGTATACATGATTTTATACCAATGCAATTATTCAAATCTCTGGTGTATGGTGTAGTGATCAATAAAATGGGAATGACTCTAGTGTTTAAATTTTAATTGATAAACATTTAACAATGTAATCTAATGGTTGATAAAAAGTCTGACTCTATTTTCATCCAAACTATGAACATTCCTAATTGAGGCTATAGATCCGTGAGTGTGTTTTTGAATGTCAACATTTCAAGTATCTGGAATTAACTTCTTTGGACCAAAATTTAGATAGATATGCAAATAGTTTATTCATATACAATATTTATATCAAATTATATGAATTTTTATTATGTAGTTTAGAGCTATATTGAGGTGAGAAAGTACATCAACCAACCTTTGCTCAATTGATAAAAGTATATTATAGAAAATATATCTCACTATTATTAATTTGACATAAATATTGAATATGAATAAATTTTTCTCGATACATACTTGGGTTCAACAGGCGAACAACTCTTATTGGATATTGTAAATTTGACATGCTTAATTCGATTGGACCTTAAAAATTAGCTCAAAAGAAGAAATATTCCATATTCTATTTCATTCAAGGGGTTCATTTTTTGGTTAAATAATAATCACAAAATAAGAAGGATGTGAAATAAAGGGAAAATTGCGCGGTTAAGCAAATTCATACTACTTAATTACAAATCATAGCTATAGTTTGCTATAATTATCAATCACGACTAACATTATACATTAATTATGAGAGCTGACTTTGAGTCTGTATAATTAGCTACATTTGTATATATATAATTTGCCAGAATATACAAATACATATGTATAATGCACAATTATCTAATCAGTATACATATACAATTCACCTCTATCCCACTCTCTGCCCTCTCTCCTCCCTCTCCAATCGCGCTTGCTTTTTATACAAATGCATATGTACAATATACAATTATCTAACTAATATACATATATAATTCGCTTCTCTTTCAACTCACTGCCCTCTCTCGCTCGCCTCTCTCCTCCCTCTCCCAATCTCGCTCGCCTCTCTCCTCTCTCTCCCAATCTCGCTTGCCATATATACTAATATATATTATAATATACAATTATCTAACTAATATACACATAAAATTCACCTCTTACTTTTTGCCCTCTCTGTCGGCTCTCTCCTCTCTCTCCCAATCTCACTCGCCTCTCTTCTCCCTATACCATGTAGCTACGAATTATAATTATCAAATTATAGCTATAAATAATAATTAGACTATTTTTTAATAGCTATATATGAAAGTACAAGGAGAAGAGAGAATTCGAACAGCAAAAAGGGGTGATGAGCAAAATGGTAGCCAAATGCATAACACATCTAAGCATTCATACAGGATCCAAGAAAAACCGCACCTCAAAAAATATGATATAGATAATTTATCTTAATATAAATAGTAATAGTTACTTCCAACTTGAATCGATACTTTTATGCCATACAAAGAAAAACTTTATTATAAATGTAAGAAATAATTATTAGACTAAAATAATTAAAATTGAGCTCATGTGTATGACAGTATGAGAATACAAGTGTATTCATTATTTAATCATTTTGTCTCATTGCAACAAAAATCTCTTATCTATCTCCTATTATTTGATTCATGTTAATTATACATAATTTTTTTTAAAAAAAAAGAATTTTTATTAGTATATTTTACTAAATTAATAATCTTATTAATGATATTTTCTGGCATCAATAATTCGATAACTTCTCTTTTGATTCGAGGGACTATAACAACAATCTCTCCAAGCCAACCCTCCACCACCGCATGAGGTGAAAGCTTTAAAAAAAATAAATTTACGTATATCTTATTCTCTTTATACTCTACTGATGAAATTAATCCACAGAATATACAAACAAATTAAATTTCTAAAACTTTCCAAACAAACTCTCAATGAAAAATCCAAACAATTATGAATATAAATATCTAGATTAGGATATATAACTTGAATAGCAAAGACTTTGCAAATTTTGAGAGTGATGTGTGTTATGTTGTTTGATAGTGGTAATATATATATATTTATATTAATTATTAATATATATCCATATTCCCAACACAAAATGATGAAATGAATATAAAATAAATAAAAATAAACAAATTGTCACTTGGGTCTACAAATTATTAACACCCCCATGTGCTACATTGCCACTTCAAATTTCTTGGGCCAAATACTTCCCCCCTTTCATTAAAAATGCAAAATGGAAAATGGGACCCTATCAATAAATTGAACTTCTTTACACTTAAAATAGACAAAAAAAAAAAAAACAAACTATATTATAGTGTGGTCAAATATATCCCTATTAATAATCATTGAATTCAAAATTTTATAAATTTTATATTTTAATCAAATTCATGTAGATTACTTTAAGTATAGGTATAATTAGTAAAAGTATTTAAGAATTATTTCATATTAAGTAAATTTTTTAAAGTTATTTTATTGTTCAAAATAAATGAACTGTTCAACAATTTGAGATAGATATTTGATTTTTTTTTTTATATATTTATCTTTTTCTTTAATAAAGTTTGAAATTTTTTTAAAAAATTTAAATTACACTATAGTTTTTACGAAAAATATTAGTGAATATATTTTTGAATCCTTTTTTAAAGAAACGTGCATTGCCTCATAAGTTCAGTGAATATAGAATAGATGAATTAATTTATATTTTCATTTTGCCAAAAAAAAGAATTTAAACAAAGAAATAAATATTATATGTGCACTCCATCAAATAAGGTCAATTTCTTTGTCAAGTGCATGTATTTAGAGATAATAAAATTAAGTCGTCTATTTGATATTTTATTTTTATTTTTTATTTGGTGTCCAAATTCGTATTAAAAAATTACATAGAATGATTTTTTTTTATCACTTTTATTATAATTTTTTGTTTGATTATCTATTTGATATTTATAAAGTTCATTATAATTTTTTTATATGGTTAAAATACTTTTTAAGATATATATAATAAATGTCGAACATCTTTCGATTACTTTGTGTGTCTATTTCTTCAGATGTTGAACTCCTAATTGAAAATTCTGACTCCGTCTCTGCACATCTGTGTATGTCTTAGTGTGTATATTCAGATAAAATCTTTTTTTTTAGTTTAATTTTTTTCCCAACGTTCTATATTTGATTTGAGGCCTAATTGATTGGAATTGATGTATATAGAAATTTAACTTTAGTATAAATATTTACAAAAATCATTTAAATACACAATTTATTTTATTATATTATCTAAAATTTATTATCATTAATTATAAAAATTTCTTACTCTCTCATATTCTCGGATACATCACTTTACGTGATGTATCGAAACACCGAGGAATATATCTAAAATTGGGATGTTGAATAATATATTCAAAACGGAAATACGATACATTGAGATACTAAGAAATATATCTCAAATCAGAACATGATATATCAAACCATTTTGAAATGTATTCAAATTCCACAAAATTTAAAGATCTTTTATTATTTTAAAAAATAAAAATATAATATAATTAGCTCTTAAACACTATAAATTTTACATAAAATTTCCTGAATATTTACCACCTCAATAATAATCTTTGATGGTAACCTATTTGTAATGTCTATGTTCTTGTACAGGACAGTATTCCTAATTTGACTTGTTGTGTCATAAAAATAGTATTACTTCCTCCGTTTACTTTTAATAATAATTATTTCTTTTTATAGTTAAATAATAAAAAAAATTTAGTTAACATTTTACAATTTATTTTATTTTATTGAGATGTAAAAAATATAATTTATAATACTTTTTGTATAATTTTTAAATGAAATAATTGTATAGAATAACAAACTAATAATATAAAATAAATATAGTAGCTATCGTTTGATTTATTTGTATTCCATAGCAAACTGTTTGCCAGTATCTCTCTCCCTCATATTCTTGCTCGCTACTCTCCCTCTCTCGCTCGCTTTTTGTCGCTCGCCTCTTATGTTTTATACAATAGAATTGTATAAATTGTGTTTATAATTATATAAAGCGAGAGAAAATTGTATATACACATGCAAATACATATATTTTTATTCTATACACATAATTATATAATAAAAGTTCTCCCCTGCCTAAGTCTCTTTCGCCTTTCTCTCTTTCTCGTCTTATACAAATTCAAATTGCATATAATTTCTCTCTTTTTCGTTTTTATACAATTCGATTCAATTGTATATTCCCTGCCCAAGTCTCTTTTGTCTTTCTCTCTATCTCATCTTATACAAATTCAAGTTGTATATAATAGTCCTATACACTTGTAATTATATAATTCGTTTTATACACTTTGTTTTATATAATTCTCTACCCAAGTCTCTTTCTCTTTCTCGTTTATACACTTCGTTTTATATAATTCACTTCAATTGTATATGTATAGCGAATTATACATATATATGTTTGCTACGGAGCACAATTATGCAAACTTTGATATAGTATACGAATATGAATTTTATGTTTGCTATATGTGAAAGTTGTAATTTTTAAATATCTATTTTTTTTGTTTAGAATATCGAATTAATGTAATCTAATTTCACTTTTAAAATTAATCAAATTGACTTTTAAAAAGAGCAAAACATGACAATTACAAGTGGACGAAGAGAGTATATCAATTTATAGAAAAATAATTTTAATGTGAGATTATGTTTTGTTAAATATAAGTACTGTGGTGCATCTGTATGTAAATCTATTTCAATCTCAAAATATATAAAAAAATATTTTTGATAGATTCCGATTCAAGATAAAATAATTCAAATGCAATTTAAATTTTTTTATAATAAATAATAAATAATAAGAAACAATACGATAATCCTAAGGACAACAAATAGTAACAAAATTCTAATATTTGAATCCGTACCTTTCCCATATCATTATAAAATATAAAAGATTGCTTACCACTAGTTCTAATAATCAATTATATTAATCACATGTACAAATTACAATCATTAGATCTATTTTTTTAAGATATTAAACTAATTAACTAAGATTTTCTTTTTATTTAAAATAATAAGAATTACTTACGAAGATATCCTTAACAATGTCCTAATTGGCATTTTATATGTTAATTTATTTACTACTAATTAGTTTATTGAAAGTTATACTATTATACAATATTGCTTCAATCATTAGTAACATAAAGTATTGATATGGGGTTATTATTATTTTATTACTCCAAAACGAATATATATATATATATATATATATATATATATATATATATATATATATATATATATATATATATTGAATAATAATTCAGATATATTTGTAGATAAAATAGATACCAATATTCTTGTCTCCTTAAGGCCCTACAAAAAGAATTTTAAACAATTTTTTGTATATGATATAAAGCAAATGATTTAGATATGCACCTTATCATGTATACATAAAATACTTTTGACCTAGCTATAAATGGCATAAAAAAAAAATTCATACGTGAATCAAAGACTTTTAAAGTTTTAATAATAAGGTAAATCACCTAATCGAGTAAACATATGTTATGTATTTATTAAGGACTTGTGTATTAATATAAAATGAAAGTTTTAAAAAAAAAATTAATACATAACAAGATTTTGAGTTTTATTTATTTTGTTTGTAATTATTTGCTTGGAAGTATATTGATTTGCTTTATATCAATATTATTGTTTTTTGTATTTGTTGTATTTATCTGTAGAGTGTATATAGATCTTATTACTATCCCATAAGGATAGAATGACTATTTTCAAGAAATCTTCGACTCAAGTATATAAATAACAAGTAATAGAAGAAGAAAATAATTTAAAAAAAACATAACATTTGAATAACATACAATAAAACTAGTATGGGTAATCAAAAACGAATAAACAACATAAGACGATAGACACCAAAAGCAAGAACTACAAGTATAGGACTAGTAGTACGATAGGTATTAACAAGTTTAAACCCTTACTGGTAAGACAACACACTAATCCTATTAAACTTCAATCCCAATACGAGATATACGCTCCTTCCTATCTAGAGTCATGTCTTCGATAATATGAAGTTGTGTCATGTCCTATCTAATCACCTCTCGCCAATACTTTTTTAATCTACCTCTTCATTGAAGCATCTACACACCTCTTCTTCACAGGTTCAATTCATCTAAGTCTCGCTGTCCTTTTCTTGTCCACCATAGCTACTTTACCTATTTTAATTTTATACATTATACAAATGTCAATAAAAAAGAAACTACTAGCTAAATAATTCACTTTTGAGATTTGAACATTTGAAACTTCTAATTAAAATATGATGTTTAAGTTAATTTAATCCATCTTAACTAATTTTACGAAATATCTGTCATTTTCACCAAAAGTATGTATTGTGATAATCAGTCTATAATTTATTAAAATATAACAAATTAAATGTCTTAATCTTTTAAAAGGTCTAAATATCAAATTTAAATTTGAGATCTGTCTCTCGATAAGGATATGTATTATTTATTAGGAGAAATATGTTGACGTTTGATTGGATTGAAGGGCCGATGACAGGAAAAAAGATATTTTGTTGCATCAAAAATCTACTTCGTCTCTTTGCTCATACTGTCTCAGAAAAATATATTATCTTAATAAAAGTATATTTATTACAAAATTAATAAATACAATATAATTTATTTAAATTGTTTATATTAAAGAAATACCTTAAAAGTTAAATACTATTCAAGAGAGAATATAAGATAAGAAAATTACTTTATTAATTATCTTGAATTTCTAAGATAATTTTTAATTTTGAAATATATATTTAAATAACAATTATTTTGAAACGAAATAATACTATTATAATGGTAATGCCAGCAAAGAGACATTAAAGACAAGAAACTTTGATCAACGAGAGTTGTGATGGAGTGATAAATATTTCTTTAATTTTAATCAACAGACAAATGATCATATATTTCGAGCCATCTTGGTTACAACGTTGTCATTATTAGGAATTCGCATTATTTTAAATATAAAATTTTTCGATCTAAATCTAAATTTAATCAAACCGCGAGATATCAAAGCTTTAGTCGCTATCTACTCATTGACAGTCACTTTGATCCTATTTTCAATCATTCATCATTGCTCAGCTCACACTACTTATTAATATAATTTTTCATTTTATTTTATCTGAGTCAGTATTAATTGATCTAAAATTTAAGGAATAATAAAAAAAATATTTTGAAATTCATAATCTAAATAATATACGGAAAACTTTAAAGTAAAATTATTAGAGTACTCAATAAAAAAACATATCAACTTTTTAAAATCGACTAAAATAAATTATATAAATTCAGAGAAAAAATAATATTTTTTTATTGTATTGACAAGAAGAAAAGTATATTATTTATAATAAACAACATATAATCTTTAAATATTTAAAATTTATATTTTGAAACGTCCATCTCACTGAGTACGTGTAGATATCAAAATTTTATCTAATTTTAGATAAGATTTTATAAGATGAGTTCAATTCATCTCCAAACTTTTAAGGTTTCTTAAAAAAAAAATTGAAGGCTATTTTATCATAATTTTAGCTCATATTTTTTTGAAGAGCCACATAAAATATTTCATAAATATCTCATAAAATATTAAAAATTTATAAAGAGATCAAGATATCATATTTATATTTCAAATATCTAATAAAATGTTGAGTATTTATAACGAGATCAGGACAACACATCTCGAATATTTCATAATTCTCAATACTCGTAAAAAAAATAAGACAAATATTGTTGTTTTCAGAGCATACGTTGCCTAATAATTTCGACAATCAAATATACCACGAAATAGTCCATATCATCTTAAATTCGAGAAACACGATATTAATAACTTTAAAATCATAAGAAATTATTTAGAAAAAAATAGTAACAAGAAATAAAACAAATTATAACCAAAAAATTGTAATTATAAATTTAAATTAATAAAATCTTTTAATCTAACCTAATTTGATTTCAAAAAATCAATATACTTAACTTAAAAAGTAATAAAAATATCACAAAAATTAAAATAGAAAAAATATATAATATATAAAGGGGAACTATAGTATGAGTGTAAATATTCAAAATGACCAAGCTAGGATATCTTTTTTCGCACACACGACACTAGAATAGATCGAAAAAATCACCTAATAAAAATATTATACAATTTTAACTTTTCACATGATATGTTTAAGATCATAATATTAAAAAATGTTATGGTATATTTGACATAACTTTAATTTAGAATCATAAAATTAAATTTTTTTTTCTTTTTCTTTTAAACTTCATATCAAGTCAAAATAAGTGTAACTCTTTTTGAAACGAAGAAAGTAACATAAATTAATAATATTTGAGGCTAGCTAAGTCGGTAGCAAGTGAAAACTAAAACAGAGAGATATTATAACAAGTCAAAAACTACTAAAACAGTTCTCATAGAGAGCAAAACTCAAAACGAGTTCATGAATCAATCTCAAGTGAGTTTCTGATGATATTATTGAATTAAACTCACAAAGATGAATTACTGTGTTGTTCCTGATTTCAAAATGGATGATGATGATTATGATATTCCTTCTGCTATTTTCAACAAGAAATCCACAATGTAAGTTTTACATCTATGTTTTGGCATTTAATTTTTCTTCGTTTATTTTCAATACTGATCGTGAAACAACCATGAGTGTAAGTTCAATTTTTGTTGTTTAATTTGTATCTGTAAGTTGATTTTTCTTTATAAACTTTCAATACTGATCGTGAAATATCATGACCAGGATGTTAAGCTCATAGTGTATTTTTTGTTGTTGATGTTGATTTTTTCGATACTAATTAGCCCATAGTGTAAGTTCAGTTTTTTGTTGTTTAATTTGTATCTGTCGATTGATTTTTCTTCGTTCATTTTCAATACTGATTGCGGAATATCACGAGCAACTGGATACTAAGCTTATAGTGTAATTTCTGTTGTTGTTTGATTTTTCGATACGGATCGTGAAATACTAAGAGCAGCAGGATGTTGAGATTCGAAATTCGAACGGAAGTTTTTGGGTTATTGTGCTTAGTTTTTTTTTTTTTTTTTGGATTATTGCAGAGCAGATGAAGAAATCATGGAGCTAGTATGGCAAAATGGTGGAGTAATTTTGCAAAGCCAAAATCAAAGATCTGTAAGGAAATCTAACCTTTTTCCCGAGCAATCAGCTGTAGAACAAACGGTAGCAGTTTCAGCTCCACTGTATATGCAAGAGGATGAAATGAACTCATGGCTTCAATCTCCACTTGATGATTCCTCCTTCGATGATTTTCTAAATACTACACCGAGTTGTGACGCCGTGACCTCCGCTGCAGCACCGCAGGGAGAAATTGGTACTTCGAAGGTGGAGATCCGTCCGCCTCTGGTTCTGCCGTGTTCACGGCCGATTAGATGTACAGAGGGTGAATTACCACATCGATTACAGAATTTTGGGCATTTTTCACGGTTGTCTGGTGAAGCGATTTTACGAAATGGTACTACATCGAGTACTGGTCACTCAGTTAGGGCATCGACGGTTGTGGATTCAAACGAGACTCCGGTAGCAGCACGCATATCAGAAAATGTAACACCAGTTACCGCCATGAATGTCAGAGGAAGAGAACTGACGGCGACGGCGGCGGCGACAACAAGCGGCGGTAGGGAGGTGACGATGGCATTTGAGTTGGCATTGACAGCATCTACAAGTGGCTCAGGAGGTAGTGTAAGCGCCAGAGCAGAACCGCCACAGCCGTCGCATACGGAGGCGGATACGGCGGCGTATGATCGGAAACGGAAAAGTAGAGAATCGGACGACAATGAAGGTCAGAGTGAGGTGAGTAAGCAGTTAGCTTCCGTTTACTACTACGTAAACAAGGATTAATAACTATTTTTTTGTTTTAATTATTTTTTTTAATCTAAATAGGATTTTTTTATTTTTATAATTTCAAATAAAAAATATATCAAATATATGAAAGTATAATTTGGTTTTATGAACGTAAATATATCTGAAAAAAATCAAACAAGATAAATTAATTGTATTAAAGGATAGTTGTATATTCTCCGATGAAATTTTTATAAATAGGATAAAAAAATTAAGATGGAGGACACTACGTAAGACGAATGTGTTTGCTTAGATGTTTACTTGTACACACTCAAAGTTGATGGGATATCATCTGAAGACAAGTTAAATACTCACATATTAATTCTGAATTACGTAAAACGTGTTATTTTACTAATATTTTCAGTAAAATTGCTTGGAATCGAAGCATACTAGAAGTAATAGTAGTTATTGTTGTTGTACTCACTATTTCAGATATTTCTTTACTATGTTGTTAAGTTTTGCCTCTCTAATATCCTAGGATGTTGAATATGAGTTTGCTGATGCAAGGAAGCAAGTAAGAAGTTCTACATCGGCAAAGAAATCTCGCGCAGCAGAGGTCCATAATCTTTCTGAAAGGGTATATACTAATCTCAGTTTGAAGGTTTTAATGGTTTAAATGTTGTGATTTCAATGTATTTGAGTGTTTGCAATATTGTAGAAACGCCGAGACAGAATAAATGAGAAGATGAAGGCTCTACAAGAACTCATACCGCGCTGCAATAAGGTTTTAACATCATCTTGGAATTGTTTTGTTCATCATAGAAAGTTTGTTGTTGATTTCATATCTCTTTTATCAACTAATTTCAGTCGGACAAAGCTTCAATGCTGGATGAAGCAATTGAGTACCTTAAATCATTGCAATTGCAAGTACAGGTATACTATTCTCGTTTGAACAATATTGTTAGTCAGTGCATGTTTTAATTGAGACGAGCTCTTTACTTATTGCCGTGTTTCTGTCCATTTCTTCTTCTCATTTTGATGGTTCACCTCCTGTAGAAGTAAAATAGTTCATTGCTGAGGAGAGTTCTCCCGTCAATCTTGTTTGGTGCTTAAAAGGTTTTCATTTTGTCAGAACCAGAGTGTCTTCAAATTCTAGCATGTACATTGGAGGTCAAAAGAAGTTAGTCAGTTGCGGAACTACTACTCCAATCACATTTCATTAACAGGGCATCAAGAAGGATTACTAAGTAAGATAATAACTAGACCTGAATTAATAGTTAAGGACCAATATTGGAATGAGCAATTAAGTTTGTCTCTCCTGCTCTTAACGGAAATAATGATAGATAAATGTACAATCTCTTGCGACTTTTTCTGCCTTCAACCTCTACCGGAGTTTAAGCTTCACCTCGTTAACTCTCTTTCAGCTAGTTGTTGGTCCAAGATGGTTATGATATGTCCAACACTGAAGAAATTCGATGAAGTACTGCCTCTGTTGCGATACTCATTCCATTATAGTCTGTTTGGAAAATATGACACTTCTCTATATGTGGAAATTTTAACTTAGAACTTTTTAGTTTATCGTTATTCAATGAAATGTTCTTACAGATATAGAAATGTCATGGTATGTGTAAGACAACAAGTGTTAAGGATATTTTCTGTGTCAAAGATCTTTCATTCTTAAACAACATGCTCAGTCGAAGAACAGCGCAATACAAAATGGAATACATGGAGTATCCTTTATTTCAGATTTGTCACTTAGTCTTGATACTGCATTATGAAGTAGTAAACTAGTAATAATGTCACAACCGAAATCCTAATTATAAGTTGACATTTGCTGCATCTTCAGTTAAGCTCCTTGAAAAACATCCGTTTAGGCTACAGTTTGATCATAGCTCCTTTACTGCAGATGATGGCCACGGGATGCAGCATGGTCCCTATGATGTATCCTGGAATCCCGCAATACATGCCAAGTATGGGAATGAATATGAGCATGGGGATGGATATGAAAATGGGCAGGAACCGGCCAATAATTTCATATCCGCCGCTAATGCCAGGTCCAGCAATGCAGAATGCAGCTGCAGCAGCACAAATGGCTCCTCAATATCCTCTTCCGGCATTTCACTTGCCACCATTTCCTGCACCTGATCCATCCAGAATCCCAGTTGCGAACCAGCCAGATCATCCAAGGCTAAACTCACATGTTGGACATAATATTAGTCAGCCAAGACTTCCCAATTTTAGTGACCCATACTATCAATATTTTGGTCTACAGCAAGCACAACTGATGTTACCCCAGGCAAGTCCTCCTTCTATATCCTTACATTTTTGCATAATGTTTTGTTTTGACTTTAGGTATATAATGTCCAAAGGAAACTAACTCTTCTTCACTTCCTCTGCTTGCTTTTATGTAGATAATTGCTTAGGTAAAAAAGGTTCTTTCCTTCTAGACTTTTTTCGTGTCTTATCCATTGAGGAGAACGGAACTAGCACTAAATGCCGCGAGAGGTGTCATATCCCCTATGTTAGCGAGTCTGTCCTACTGATCTCCTTTGTTCGAAGGGAGAGGTGTAATATCTTCTCTGATTGATACTTGTAGTCTAAATGATTTGGAATTCAGTACCGTTCACATCACCTAATCATGAGATACTGATGAAGCCCGGCTAATTTAAATTCACGCATATTTATTATATTGTCATGATACCTATGTTCTTACTGAATTTTTCACCTAGAAATGCCTTAATTTATTGTGCGCTCTTCCGAGAAATCTTTTGACAATAGATAATATTGAAATGCAGAATCAGGAAGTGGAACAGCTGAGCAGCAGTAAACTTAACAGCTGCATAGAAGGAAGTACAGGGAATCATCAATCTGGTGAGCATACTATTTAGATGGTCACATTTTACACATCACATTATTGTGGTTCTTTCTCAATACTGTTGGAGGCAGAAGCAGATCTAGGATTTCTAGAACGTACCATTTCTAGAACGTGGGTACGATGCTCTGAGTTAGCTTCTTTTTAACAGCTCTCTTGCACAAGTTCCCTAGGAAGATACTAAGAGATATTATCAGCTCTCTTGCACAAGTTCCCTAGGAAGATACTAAGAGATGTTATCTCTTCTAATTAGACTAAGAATTTGTGATTATTAGTACCAATTTCCAGATATCGGCATGAAGTTGGGATTTTACTCAGCTTCTTCGTGTTTGCAGGTTGATTACAAGGTGGATCAACCACGAGAGCTTCCTCGCGATCAAATTTTGGTAGTGTAAGAGAAACAAGAAACAAGAGTGGAGTCTACACTGGCTGACTACTAGTCTACTACAGTATATAACATAACTAATTTGTAACTATTATGATAGAACTAGTATTGATTCCTATTTGATATCTCTTCATAATCCTCTCCTAAGAGAACTGGTATTCTATTGAAACGTGTCACCATCTCATCTAAAAACTTGTACAGTTGGGAAGAACATACTTTTATTCACTTAATTATAAAGAAAGGGTCACTATCCTTCAAGGGTGAGCTAACCCCAAAACATGATTCAGTTCGGATTGCAAGCTGCAATTCATCTGTATGAAGTCAGAATCACTAGTAGCCGTTACTCAAACATAAAACATGGCCTTGCACAAACAGCCTGCCATACTATTGGAGCTGGCTATAGAATCCATGATAACTACCATACCAATAAGAGGTGGTACTAGTCTTAGCTTCCATTCTCCACCACCCTTGGAATACAGGACAATATTTCATCTAGACTTTCAACTGTTTTTTGAAAGGAAAAAGAACAGCTATATCGATACACTTCGTTTAGATTACAAATACAAATAAATGGAAGCAGAAGCAGAGGGCAGAAGAGCACGGCTTACACAGCTCAAAGGATATCTGAATTAGAACTTCCTGCAGTTGTATCACTAATATTATCAAGTAAAACGTAAGATTCAAGCAAAATCTTCTTCGTAGATACCCCCAACAACTTACTTATCGCTTCTGAACAAGGGAAAGATCTTCCTTCGTTACAGCACTACTCATCGTATCCTGTTGAACTTCTTCATTAACTAATTATGGACAAAATCTGCAGTCATATTGATGTTAGTCAGGAAGTAACAAAGAGAAGGTTGAATTATAAGATCTATTATGGTTTTTTATTAAAAAAAAAAGGATATTACATACTTTTTCACTGATTATGCGAAATTCTTCCTTTTCCATTGCCTTATCAAGTTCCTGAAAGACGATAATAGAAATATTAAAGCAGCCATTAACATACGAAAAAGGTATCAGCGTGAGAAAGAGACTAAAAATATTTTGTTCCACCACGAAAAAATTACAACTTGTTTCTTTCAAAAGATTTCCATAATACACCTATTATAATCATGCGTAGGATTTAATGATTCCTAACGATGAAATCTATCTCTTTCACTATCTGCATTTGGTATGGATATCACTTGGAGATAAAAAGAACAATGAATAAGAAAGAACAATGGTTTTGGTTTGTGTATCTACGTTCAATCTCCTGTAGAAGAGAAGGTTCTATCAGAACAAAGCATTAGTTTCAGTTATTTTCTGTTAGTATTTCGACAAAACTAGACATATTGTACTTTGACTTGATTTCCTACAGTGAATTTATTGTGTTGCACATAATCCGATATTAAGTAGGCGCACTGGTACTTACATTCTCTGCATCCAAAGAAGAATCCAAGTTGTATATAAGGTTTTGAAGATCTTTGTTCCGTATAGCCTCAAGAATTTCCGAAGAAGAAGCTGCAGCGAAGCTATAAAATGTCATGGGGGAAAGAACGATTCAAGAAACAGAATATTAATTTGGCACACAATTAAGTTCCTTCGATGTTACAAAAGTGCAATTTCTAGTATAACAAAACGCTACTTCTCTTGGGAGGATGGGCATAAACGTGCCAATCAATGGGCTGTAAATCTAATTAAAGAATTTTTTATAACACAGTGTCCGAGCTAGCTTGCACTTGAGTCTTGACTAATTTTACAAGGTATTGCTACCTCCCACCAGTACAGATACGAGATAACTAAAATCCACCAAGGCTTGGACAGATGAAAGGAATCACCTAGCTTTTTTTTGGTTTTACTTCTGGGAATTAACCTAAGACGGCATGGTCCTCAACCTACTTCATTGACCACTAGGGCACATCCTTGAGTTACAAAATGACTGCCCAAGCTTTGACAATAATTATTAGATGTGTCTTATCCTCCTATGATAAAATCACAGCTGTCTCATCAATGTCCAAAGCCGATCATCAAAAGTCGAGACTCCTCAGATAATTACGCTAATCCCCTCTCCAAAACGGAGACAGATTATGGATGAGCAAAAACTCACAATTGAAGTGGAAGTTTGTGCATTTTCTCAGAACTAGAATACATAACCGGTTACATTAGAAAGCCAAATCAATGTCTCTTATCAAGGTGAGGTTCTTAAGTGAAAACAATGTGTCAAACATAGATGTTGCCTCATCCCTGCATTCCATACATCCTGATTTCGTCTCTGGTCTAAATCTTCAAGACGTAGACTTGCTTCATATCAGGAAATCATATAATTTCAAAATCATCTTATGCAATGAAGCAAACATGACTTTTGCATAAAATCATATCATAATCACATTGGAAGCAAAATGAAGCCTGAATCATTCATGTTCTCACAACACAATTTTGCGACATACCTATAGACTCTAGTTGCGACTGATTGACCGCTTCGCCTGGCTCATCAACATAGATTGGCTTCTCCACATGCAATGCTAGAGCAGGAGCTGACAGAGATAGAGTGATGCATGTTACTTTCTCAATATTAGCATATTATGCATATTAAATGAAAACAATAAATAGTGCCAAAATTCTACCAGATGAATTCTCACTTTTCAGCAGACAAGTTGGAACAGAAGTGTAAATTGTTTACACAAGTCAGTTTTTAATGGGAAACAATTGGCAAGAGGGCAAGTGACGATAGCTTGCATTTCATGCAAATACAAATATCTAGTGCTGTTTGGAGAAAATAACAAAACAGTGCCTGAATCTCTTTAGCTCATGGAACTCGACCACATTTACATTACGTCCAAAACCAGCAATTACAAACCCTAGGCACCCTCCACGAACCAAATAGCACCCTCCACTGAAACCTCCACAATTGTTTCCTCCTATCTACCCCAACAACCTCCTCCTTTTGCAGCCATTAAACCAACAGCTTTTAACAAATACCCAAAAAGTGGATCTTCACTTTCTTGCATCCTTTTATAGATCTCGTAATTTATCTAAGGAAGATGTACAAGATACTGATGATAAATAGTTCAATAGCAAGATGTATAATGCGGGACTATGATTTGTGTTACTATCCTCAAAAAAAAAAATAATGCGGGACTATGATAGCAAACTAACCCAATAGGGGATGCTACATCGAAGAAGTTGGAAGCGGCACTAGTCTAATAACACAACATTTACAACTACACGCATATAGCAGGTCTGATTTCCCTAGAAAACAACAGGAACCTTGGAACAACGGTAAAGTTGTTTCTATGTGACCTATATGTCATGGGTTTGAGTCATGAAATTAACAATGATGCCCGCATCAAGTTAAGCCGCCTACACTAAACCCCTTGGGTGCAGCCCTTCCTTGAACCCTACATGAACACAGGGTGCTTCATGCACTGGACTGCCTTTTTTTTTTCTTTTGGATTTCTCCGGAAACTCATTCATCAAAGAGACGTCTTGTCAGGTATCAAAGTTATCACCATAAATGCAAATGGTTATTGAACATAATGTACCATCACCGACAAAAAGGATAGCTAAGTGACAACAAAAGATACTAACGAAGACAATAAACTTAAACTACAGTTAGTGAGAAAAAATATAAGCATATCATTCACATTCTTATTATGGTTATACAAAAATACAACAAGAAAAAAAGTTCAACCTTTTTATTAGAGAAGCCATCCTTACCAAGTTTTTCCTCAAAAAGTGGTTCTGATTCGGGTTCCGGTTCTGGTTTCCCGCATGGAATTTCTGCATAACCCACAGATAAGCTCATGAAAGACCAATTTTTATCATTATAAAATACAGAAACCACAAGTATAACCCATAAGAATAGTTAGATTCACATAATATGTTCATAAAGAACATACCTTTATGCTTCTTGAAACAGACCAAAGAACAACTGCAAGATCAAAACAACCAAAAAAAGAACTTTTAGGTCTATCAATACTCAAATCTCCAGTAACAAAACCCATAAATTACAACCCAATAAATACTACTACTGTTACACCATCAATCCATAACAAATTGAGTTCACTGAATTCACAGAGAATCAAATACTTGAGTTTTATGAGTTCAACCTTTAACTATCGTTTGATAGCTAGTACAGAGGCAACTTAATTATACAGCGCTTGGTATTTAGTTAGAAAAGTAAGTTATTCATGTAAAGAAAGTCAGCAATTTAGAAATCCGCAGGCATAAGATAGATAACTAACAACTCCATAATCCTAACCAGCTACCAAACGACACTTCAAAGTTCTTTGCAACGAATTCATGTATAAAAGTCTGCAATTTAGAAAATCCCATTAGTTATGAGAAAATTTATGTATTATTTTATGCCAGGCATAAGATAGATAACAAACAGCTAATAATTCTAACCAGCTACCAAACGACACCTAAGGTTCTTTGCGACAAATTTATTTATAAAAGTATGCACTTCAGAAATCCGCATTACTAATATAAATAAAGTTATGAGAAAAGTTTGTGTATTTATTCTATGCCTGACATAAGATAGATAACTGACAGTTGCATAATTCTACCTAGCTACCAAACGACACCTACGGTCCTTTGCAATGATTTCATGTATAAAAGTCTGCAATTTAGAAAGCTACATGACTAATACATATATAAGCTACGAAGAAATTTATATATTATTTTATGCCGGACATAAAAAATAACTGCATAATTCTAACTATTTACCAAACGAAACCTAAGTTTCTTATCAACAAATTCATATCTCTATTTGCTACAATTATGATATTTTTCTACATATAAATTTTTTACTCTGAATTTTGTATGAATAATCTATATCCATTCCCCTTCAGTTTAAACTAAAAACAAACTCAAAACCCAGAATTAAAATTCAAATAAATTTCAAAGAATAAAAAAAATATGGAAATATAATTACAAGGGGATGAAGCAATTGGGACACTTGTATCTCGACTGTGCTTCATCACAGACTTGACATTTTTTCGATCCCATTTTTTCTTCTTCTTCTTCGTTATCGAGGTTTTAGGGTTTTTCTTGGAAGAGGTGGAATGTAAAATTGCAATATTGGTCCCTGAATTTTGAGTTTAGATTCAATCGGGTTCTTACAGTTTTATCAAATTATACTTTGAGTCGCTTAATTAATTATGGGCCTAAACTCGAATTCGGGTCCAAAACTTTCAAACCATTTTCTCTTTCGTTAAGTATCACTTTCCTCGGCTAATTCTACGAGATACTCATCACTTTCTATAATAATCATTTTTCGTAAAAGGTATCAAATCATTTTATTCATGCATACATAAAGAATTTCGCAATAATCAATTTTCTTAAAAGGTATCAAATCATTTTATCCATTCATATTAGAAAGAATTTCGCGTTATCAAAGAATTTCGCAATAATTAATTTTCGTAAAAGGTATCAAATCATTTTATTAATCCCTATAGAAAGAATCCGCTAGTATTTTTCAATTAATCTTACAAGATACTAATCATTTTTTGTAACAGACATTTATTCACTCGTATAAAAAGAATCCACTAATATTTTTAATTGATTCTACGAGATACTTGTCACTTTTCGCAATAGGTATTATTCCAACCCTATGGCTTGAGTTTCGGCTTTTTCGATATTTTCGACCACTTCATTGAGCACTAAATCACTGTATTATCTCTGTTACTACTAATTGTTTTGGTTTCTCTCAGCCATAGCTTGCATTACTAAACCTTAATTTTACAATTGGTCGTAGAAACCTAGATTTCTTGCTAGAAAAAATCTCTCTTTGGCTCGTTTTTACTGTTGATTTTTTGTTATGAGATTAATTGGACCCTGTTTGATGTAGAAACCTAGATTTTTTGTTAAAATTGGACCTTGTTTGATGTAGAAAACTGGATTTTTTGTTACAATTGGACCTTGTTTGATGTAGAAAACTGGATTTTTTGTTATAATTGGACCTTGTTTGATGTAGAAAACTGGATTTTTTGTTACAATTGAACCTTGTTTGATATAGAAACCTAGATTTCTTGCTAGAATTTTTTTTTCTTTGGCTCGTTGTTATCGTTGATGTTTTGCTATGTGATTAATTTAGTTCCATTTTCTTAGTATGAATTGATAGTGGGTCTGCCTGTTTAAGCTTTCGAACTATTTTTTTTAATTGAATTTTTGCAGCTCAGATTGGGGGAAAAAGTGAGATTGCTTCAACTGTTCAAGGTAATTCTTTCATTTTTTTGCTCTGATGTTTTATGTTTAGTTCTACAATGCTAAATGATTGTGTTTTATATGTCATACAATAGTGTGTATAGATGATAAAATTTGGAGTTTGATGTAGAAACTTTGAAAAAACAGATGTATAACAATAAAGATATGTTAAACAAAGATCAAGTTGTACAGGCACTAGAAAAATCATATTTTGATGCCAAAATAGTCGAAAAAAACCTTAGGCAACATATACCATATAGCCCAAGGTATTGTCTTTTCTTCACCCATTCTTCTCCTTTTCCATTTTCTCTTTCTTTCCTCCATTTTTGTAGTCATTCGTTGTTTTTGCTGAGCGATTTCAGTAACGGTAAGTTCTTCATCAATTCAAGCCTTAAAAATTAGATTTTGATGAATACTTGTTTTTTCATGCCTGTGAATTATTCTGATTTTTGTTATTGGTTGGTTACCTTATGCTTCTGTTCGTGGACCTTCAAATTATGTATATATATAGTTTTACTTTAAGATAGAAGGAAGGTGTTTGATTGTTTAGACTATAATGTACTAGTATTAGTAAATGATTGAGAACATGCTCCATCATATAACAATGACAACAACATACCTTGTGAAATCCCACAAGTGGACTATGGGGAGGATAGAATGTATATATGCTGTTGTACGTATGTAGAAAACATTTGCCAAACAGGAGTTAAGCTATGCGTCCAAGTGACTAATTTTCCACATGAAAAGAATCACCCTTGGTGGAGTGACTTCATTGATAAAACTTGATACCATTCCAGCACTACTACCTATTTCTTTGATGAAACTTAGTAGAACTTAAGGTTGTTTGGTCATAGCCTAATGAAAGGAGCAAGTTTGACAGTTTTTGGTGCATATTGGATCATTAGAAGTTTCATGCTTAAAATCTTGGTGAGAATTTGGGTGTACCAAAAGACAAGTAATGACCAAATGCTTAAATATCTAATTATGGATGGAAAAGGCAATAATTGAAGACCACCCCAAAATAGGGGCAATCTGGGCAAAAACTTTAAACCTTCAATCCAAAACTAAATTCATATTAAGATCCATTAATCTTCAAGCAATGCACTTCTCATACGAAGAGTGTCAACTTTGTTATGATTTTGGTTAGGTGTTAGCTTTTTTTTTTGTTACTCTTCTGTTAAACTTAATATATTTTGGTTCATAGGTATGTTCTAAAGAGTTCTTCGCACGTAGGTTTGAATAAATTGAGGTGCGAATGGAGTGTGTGGTTCAGGGAATTATTGAGACTCAAGTAAGTTCCTGGAGTAATGATAAAACCTCCCCCTATTTCTCGTTTTTTTCTTATTCAATCTTTTAGAAGGTATGCTACTTGTAAAAGGTATACTACGGCATTTACTGAAACAGTTTTTGGCAATTGATTATTGAAAAGATCTTGACAGTGCTAATCATACTTGCAGCATGTCGAGGCCCTGGAAATTCTGCTTCAAGGGCTTTGTGGTGTACATAAACAAAGCTTAAGGATTCATGAACTGTGCCTTAAAAGTGTCCCTAACCTAGGTAAGTGTATTTTCTCTTTGAACTATTATGGAACTAGGAACTAACCCAATGGTCATGTATGTACTGATGTGGCTGAGGCAAATGCTCACAACCATCTATGCATTCGTAGGGAGGTTTTCTCACCTTTGAGTTTGTACATAGCTGATAATTTTTTTTTATGGTCCATCTTATTCTAGTTGTACTGCGGTGCTGCATGTCAATTATTGAATGGAATTAGGTTCAAGTATGATTCACTTTCAGTACATCTAATTTATAGGTCGAGACCACATGGTTTTTGCTCATTAACTTGTTGACTGTTGAGTGCCTTGTTTTCAACAAAGTGTTGCCTATCATGGTTTTGTCGATGATAAGATGTGATTCTCTGCGATGATGTACATGTGATTCTTTGACATGTTGATGAGGATAACGTCGGAGTATTAAAACAATGCTTGTTTCCTGTTAAAGATAGTATGGCAGATGTTGATCCCACAAGGATTGAGTTTCTGCTATGCTAATTAGTGTTGCTCTATTACTATTTGAGTAATTAGATAAGCAGGCGGAATGTTTTTGACTAAAATGAAATATAAATAAGAGTTTTATGACATGAATGATGGTGAAAGAGTATCCATCAGTTCATTAAACGAGTTGAATATAGACTTTTTTGTTCTAATCAGAACGAGTTGAATCTAGACTTCACTTATGATTAGTATAAGGTGTTCATTGTTCACCAATCAATATTGATCTCTAAGTTATAAGTGCCTCTCTCTATTACACTCAACATTTATTATTCCTCTCGCTTGTAGTAATATCTAAGGAAATAGAAAACCTTAAATTCAGAGCACCTTCAGCTAATCACCTTCCAAATCACTGGTGTATATCTCGATTACATCTAACTATTATAACCTTCTTGGCTAAGTGTATTTCTTTTTATTATAATAGTCAAGGTATTATTGTACCACAAATATATGTAGACCCCTTGTGGTTGTCTACACATTTGTCATATCATCATCACAATTCATAAAGTATGTTGAAGACTGATTTCTCCTCTTGGTTAGACAAGGAAAAAAGCAAACTATGATCATTCAAAACGTAATTGGGAAAATAATGGAGTCCAGTGACCTCTCTAGATCAGAAGTTTGAATTGCAAACAAATGGTTTGAATCAAATTAATAATAAATGTAGTTAGAGAATTAATCCATAAGAGTTAAATTATGATATCCATCTAAATCTAACTACCGGAAAGTTACTTATAATAGCGCTCAATCCAAATAATGAAGTATTAAAATCAGAAAATTATATTGAGAGTAAAATATGAGAAGAAAAACTCCTCAAACCGTCAATCTCTTCCTTTGAGCTCTAATTCTAGTGTTGGATCTCTCTTCCCACCTCTATGATGTCAAGGGTCGTGCAAAAACTCAAGTATCCTAGCTTAGGACGAGTATTAGGACTTGAGAGGTTAGGGTTCAAACCACTTGGAATTCCGAAATTGTGCACTTGCAGTTCTTATTCACTAGGTAGTGTGCAATTAGCAGCAGGGCATGCAAGGCACACTCACTCCCTTGTGTTTGCAAAATGTTGGTTCTCAGGTTGCACAATTGTGTACTTCAAGTTGTTTCGGAGCTATTTCAACACCGTGAGGTGCCTGAGCACCTAATCTTTGAGTTGTTTACAGCCCAAATCCTCTCGAACTGCTTTCTAGCATGTCATGCTACATCACCTAAACAAAATGAGCAAAAGTGAGGACTCACAATTGATATCTGATTTTCACCTAATTGAGAGATACAACATGGACCAGATATTGCTTGTGTGATCAACTGTTTATACTACAATCACATATCATATCTTGTCTAAAAATCATTTATGCCTTCTCACGATCTTTTCTTTTCTCCTTTCCTGCTCGTTGTCTTTGGGTTATTTTAACCGTGTGGTCTGTTGCTTACCATTCTCAGGCTTAGTAGCATCAGAAATACGGCTCTTATGTGATCTTGAGCAGCCAGAACCTGCATGGTAAGAGATCTGGTTTGTCCTGAGCCTATCTATTGGGACACTTGAAGCCTAAATCTTTTTTTATGTGATTAAACATAGGACTGTTAGACATGTTGGTGGTCCAATGAGAGGTGCTGGTGCTGAACAAATCTCAGTGTTGGTGAGACCAATGCAAGAAAGCAAAATAAGCAAGAATGCATTACGCTTATTTTATTCACTTGGCTACAAGCTAGACCATGAGCAGCTGAGAGTTGGTTTTGCATTTCATTTCCAAAGAGGTGCCCAGATAACTGTAACAGTTTCATCCATCAACAAGATGTTGAAACCTCATGCTATCGATGATGCAGTGCCTGTGACTCCAGGCATACAGCTAGTTGAAGTGACCGCACCAGCTTCATCTGAAAATTACAATGAAGTTGTTGCATCTGTAACGTCCTTCTGTGAATATCTTGCACCGTAAGCATCTTTATCTTGGTTTGTTATCCATAAGAATTGGCTAGTCCTACCTGGTATTGTATATGATGGTCTAGTAAAACATACAAATGGTTTCTTTTGTTTTCAGGCTCCTTCATTTGTCAAAACCTGGTGTCTCAACAGGGGTTGTTCCTACTGCAGCTGCAGCTGCTGCATCTCTGATGTCTGATGGTGGAGGCACAAAGTGAATGGAAAAATTACTCAGTACCATTTCTCTGTCTTAAATTTCTGTTGCAGTTATCATAGCTGAAGAATGAGACGTATTTCGCCATTTCCTTCCCAATAACTTCAATGTTTGTCCTTCTGTAATTGACGTTAAATACCTGATCATCGATATGCAACGTTGCTCATGCATAGAATAGAGTTATAATACCCTTTGGTACTGAATTGCGAAAAACGAAGCACAGCAGTGCTCTCTTTGATCCATAATTGTTTGACTCTTTTCTTGTTTATGTGTTATGCTCAAAGCACATGAGATGTTTTAAGTGATTATATTTGCTTCTTTGGGCAGTAAGATTTCAGCTTCAAGTACTGTCTTATGTGAATGTTGAAGATTCGGAATGAGGTTATTCCGAATACTTTACGTCTTATGTGAATATTGAAGATTAGGAATGAGGATATTCGGAATAAGGAGAGAGTAATTTTTGTGGTAGACATACCCTCCAATCTTTGAGGGTAATGTCAAGAGTTTTGGCTAATGGTGGTAGATATGATCCATCGAATTCGAATGATCCATTTATTATTGACTCGTTCAATTCATCTCATCTTAAATTGATATATCGTCCAAATTGACTAGTAAAAAAGTTTGTAAAAATATTTTTTGAGTGATACTATCATTTATAGCCATGAGAAAGAGGGAAAAAAAAGTTGATTTTAGGTACTTAAAAAATTATAGAAGAACAAATAAACAAATTTAACAAGAATTGACCGAGTTGAGTTATGACTCATTTTTTTAGTTCATTTTAATAAATTATTTAGCAGGTATGTAAATCATTTTAATTGAATTGATTAAAATTTTAGTTGAGATAAAATGAAGAATAAAAATAATAACTGGACTACGTAAATTATTTTAGTTGAATCGATCAATATTAAAATATAAGAAAAGAATATGAAAAAATTACGTGGCTAAGTAAATTTGTACTATTTAATTACTCATTGTAGCTATAGTTTGCTATAATTACCACTCGCGACTAACATTATACATTAATTATGTGGGCTGACTTCGAGTTTGTATAATTAGTCATGTTTGTATATGTATAATTCGCCAGGGTATATAAATACATATGTATAATATACAATTTTTAACCTTATATACATATACAATTCACCTCTTTCCCACTCTCTGCCCTCTCTCGCTCGACTCTCTACTCCCTCTCTCGCTCGCCTCTCTACTCCCTCTCCCAATCTCGCTAGCCAATTTATCCAAATGTATATGTATAATATATAGTTATATACAATTATATACATATACAATTCACTTCTCTCCCACTCTCTTTCCTCTCCTATCGCCTCTCTCCTCTCTCTCCCATTCTCGCTCGCCTTTCTCCCCTCTCTGCCAATCTCTTTTGCCATATATACAAATACATACATATAACATACAATTATTTAACCAATATACATATACAAATCATCTTTCTCCCACTTTTTCCCCCCTCTCTCTCGCTTCCATATAACAAGTAGCTACAAATTGTAATTATTAAAATATAGCTATAGAGAATAATTAATATTTTTAAGTGGCTATATGTAAAAGTTATCTTTAGAATAAAGCGTCAACAACATGTGAAAGGTAAATATATCATTAAACTAATACCATGTCACAATAAATAACACAACATTCAACATTAGAAATAATTGGAAAATATGTCTACTAATACATTGCAAAAAGTTCACACAAACTCAAACCAAAATTACAAAAAAAAAAAAAAAAAAAAAAAATCTTTCTTAATGAACTTCAATACCCAAACTTGCATTAAACAAATATATCACTTAATAAAAATGAACTTCTCATGATCTCATGGCTTTGGAAGACTTGCACCACTACAAGGTCCACAACCACCACCCAAACCCCCTCCACTACCAAGTCCACCACCACCCCCCAACCCACCTAGTCCCCCAAGTCCACCACCACCCCCCAACCCACCTAGTCCCCCAAGTCCACCACCACCCAACCCACCTAATCCACCAAGTCCACCATCACCACCACCCAAACCACCTAATCCACCAAGTCCACCACCCCCACCCCCCAAACCACCTAATCCACCAAGTCCACCACCACCCCCTACCCCACCAAGACCTCCTACCCCACCAAGTCCACCAACACCACCTACCCCACCCCCAACACCACTATATCCTCCAACACCACCAAACCCCACAAAATTCTTTTGATCAACAAGTCCTTTTTCACTTGGCACTTCTCTAGCTCTTGTGGTACAAACAATTGCTAATAAACCAAGAAAAATAAAAACCATTGACAACTTATAATTAGCCATCTTTTTTAATATACTTTTTTTTTGTCACCCTAAATATCTTTTGCCTTTTCCTATTTTGGTACCTTAGTGTGTTTTCTAGAGTATCCTTTTATAAGTAAAAAAAAATGTATTGGTATCTTGGTGGAGAAGAGATGCAAACATTAAATGGGATTCAATGCAATATATAATAATATCATGCATGGGTCTTTTTATAAATGATCATTCTTTGAACAAAAAAAAAAGTACTTCTAATTTGAAAATAAGTAAGTCATTTTCCTTCACAACTATCTCAAACTCTTATAAGCTCATAACTTTACTCTAACCAACCCTTAGACATTATTATCAATCTATGATATTGAAATATTCCATCAAAATACTATCTACAAAAAAACAATCTGATGCACGAAGCATTTCATGTTTACGTAGAATTTTCATGTTTACGTAGGATTCAATACTACTCTGTTGAAATAATGATTGTATAAAGATAACTTTATCGCTGCTGTCATGTTCTCCTTCCTAGAACTATATATTATAAATCTTTTTTAAAAAAAAAACAAAATTGGAAAATATTTTACACTTTTCAATTGAATACCAAAATAATTATTTTATAAAAATATTTTTAAAAAAAATGTTTTAAAAATGACTTTCATCATATCAAATACGTCCCAAATATTTCCTACCACTAATTTATTTATTTTTAAGAAATCTCTGGTAGCTTTAATTCATCATTTTACTAATAAGCATAGCTGGGAAGTATGGGCCAAAACAATATGCATTTAATTTACGCAGGTGCTCCACTGATAATAAATTAAATGAATATATGCAAAAATAATAATTCTTTGCTTTTGTTTCACAAAATATAATATTTCGACTAAGGAAATTCTTTGATTAGTTAAGTACTCCGCCCTGTTTGCATCGGACGAGAAATTAAGATTTCTTGATCACTTATAAAATAAATAAAAAATATATTTTTTTTTCAGATCTCTTTTACGTAAAAATATAAAATTAATATTATGGAAAATATACTTTTGATTCTTGATTTTTTTTGGCCAGCAAATGGATCTAAGGACTGAGGGAGCCATGTGAAACCCATTTTGGTACTATATCAATTTGCTGGTGGTTGTGAGTTAGCATTCATTTCTTTCATTTTTGAACATTGATGAATTTAATTTTTTTAATATATATATATATATGTGTGTGTGTGTGAATTTTATTATAATATGTAGTAATGGTTTTATTTTTTTAAGTTATTATATCAAATTGATTATGCTTTTAAACCCCAAGTTAAAATTTGAGGAATATTGGAGGTGATTTGAACTTATTTACACATGTATATCACTTACAAGTTTAAGCATATATGCATTGGATACATATGAAGATACTAGATACGCAATAGAAATCCATGTCATACGTAGCGTTTTACATGGCAGTTCGCTTCCTACGTGGGTATTCTTTTTGTATTATTTCACGTAGAATGTGTGTGTTTACTTGTTCAACTTAATACAAATTTAAGTGTCTATTTGTGCACATCCAAAGCTGGAGTACATAATATTCGTTAAAATCAAACTTAAAAGAGCATATTTATGAATTATGCTAACATTATTGCTATGATTTGAAAGCTCAAAGATATGGTCATAACTTGTTCGTAGGGGCATAGCTATTTATAAGGGAAAATTACGTGAAATGGCATACATCTAAGAGTATACTATGTAATATAGTTATAGTTTTAATTATTTTTAATCCATAGCTATAGTATTGCGGTTTTCTAACTGTATAAATTTATAATTTTATATATGTTTACCCTAGCTATTTTTATACGCTTTATGAAAAATCATAATAAATTACTCCTAATTGTATATTGGCAAGCGAAATATACAAAGGAAATTCTGAAAAAATTCTTAAATGTATAAATTCAAAGATAATATATACTTACCTTTATTGTATATTCACAAGTGAAATATACAAATGGCCAATCGAAATACAGAAACCGCAACTTCCATTTGTATATACTTACCTTTTTTGTAAACGGAATGTACAAACAGGCAAGCAAAGTATACAAAACTGAAACCTCTATAGCAAAAGGAACTATAGCTATGAAGCATAACTACCAAAACTATAGCTATAGAGCCTTATTATGCTCATTATTTTTGTTCTTTCCGAAAATCTTCTCTGTTTATACAAGTTCTCATTTTTTTCCTCAAAGAAGAATAGTCCCCCACAAAGCTCCTAAAAAATAGAATCTTTATCGAAAAAATTACATGAATTAGTACATTTGAACAAATAATTACTTAATTTAGCAATATTTTGTATTTATTATTATTTATATCAATACTATGTTAAATCTCAATATGTATTAAAAGTGAATTATGCATGTAATATATATGAATTATAATTGTTTTTTAAAATATATTATGTTTATTTGGTAAAAATTTGACACATTGTGTTATAAGTATATTAAAATGTGTGATAAATGTACTATCTATCATTAAATCTTGTATTATATGTTAATAATAAATTTTTCTTTGTAATATGTATTAAACTTGTATTATAAACAAATTAAAAGTGATCAAGTGAAAAAAAAATGTTATTGCTGTAAATGATAAATATTTTTTATTATAGTATATGTATATAAGTTTTCCTCCTTTATCCAAGATTTTAGAAATGGGCCCTTCCATAAACTATAACCCATCCATAATGGGCTTTTAACCAAAATGGACTCCTCCGACCCGACCCGACCCGACCCGAAAAACCCATGTCTTCTTTCCATCTCTTTCAATCTTGTTAATTCTCAAAATTTCAATTTCAACAATCAATTTTTGTAGCCTCACAAAAAAAATTTCATTACAATATATCTGATTTCTGCTAGTAAAATTTATGGTATAAATTTTTGTATATATATATGGCTTCCACAGTTGCATTTCTTTCAGTTAAATCCCCAAATTGTTACAGAATAAATCAGTCATTTCTTTCTTCAAATTCCCTTTTAAAGTTGAAAAAGCAAACATCTTTGTCTACTAGAAAACTCAAGAATGTGAGAGCAACACCCTTAATTTTTGCAGCTCAATCCAATTTCTTAAAAGGTACAATCTTTAAATTTTTTAGTATAGAAACAATTATGAAGAATTTTGACTATATGAATTGTTTTTTTGCTTTATTTAAAGTTCATTAGAGTATTCTTTAGCTAGTGTTTGGCCGTAGATTTTGGAAAGCTACAATAGCAACATAATAAGTGTAGTTACACAAACGAACATGGGTTGTGGTACACTTGTGGGTCACCCTTGACTAGAGGTCCCGGGTATAGAGAAAATTCTGTTGGAGCGCCACCCCCGAATGAGCCCTGCACTGCGCGATTCGAATTTAGTCGGAATTCTAATGTGGGCTCAGAACATCGGGTGGGAAATCCAAAAAAAAGTGTAGTTACACAAAGTGGGGTCTGGGAGGATAGAGTGTACACAGACCTTATTTTTACCTCAGAGGTACAAAGGTTGTTTCTTATATATCCTTGGCTGGGTACGAAACTAAAAAAAAAAAGTGTAGTTACACAAAGTGGGGTATGGAGAGGGTAGAGTGTACAGGTACAAAGGTTGTTTCCGATATACCCTCGGCTTAGAGTATGCATATTTTGATAATCTGGCTTGACCAGCTTGCATGTACCTCGACTAAATATGACTTGAAGGTTTTATATGCAGTATCATATACTCCTTACTAGTGGAAAAGAAAATAGAAATGGTGAGGTTTTGGATTAGAGGACTAAGGATCGGTAACACACCTAGTGTGCGTTAAAACACTAATTCGTAGAAAATTTTGAAGTGAAATGTGCATACTTGAACAAAAAGTAGTATAATCATATAACTAAACGTTTAAAAATGCTTGGGAAGTGCCATCCATAACGGGTGTGTTAGCTTTGAAACTTGGAAAATTTATCTGAAGCTTCGCTAAAATTGCATGAGAAGTAGTTAGGAAAATTATATTTACTCAATAATGATAGCGCCTACATGCAGAGAACACCTTGTTTGTCTTAAAAGACCATGCTGGATTATTAAGTTATCAACTTGAGGATCATGTGATAGTACTAGTATGAACTAGGAAGGAGTTGAACCAGTTTTGAAATCACTAGGCGTGTCTAGTGTTATCAAAAGCAAAAAGTGCAAAAAAGCTCTCTAAGTCCATCGGTGCTTTAAGCACAAAGTGGAAATAGCGTAAATAAAACGTGAACTTAAATGGAGAAAGGCGCAAATGGAGGAAGAATATAAATATATATGGTTAGACCAAGACTAATAATTATAACATGAATTAAATATTAATTGTTTTAGTGTCGCCTCTTCAAGAAACGCTCCTTGGCAAGGTTGTATGTCTTAGAGCTATGACGACACTGAAGCACGTATTAGGTGAGGTGAAGTGCTCAACATGTTTTGAGTCTCGCTTAGCGTGCCTTTGACAACACTGGGCGTATCAACCTTTTTGTTCAGTATTTCTCGGTGGTATTGGAGGAAGTTTTTTGCTTTGGTTATGGATGCTATAACATTAGCTGTGTAGAGTTGTTCATACTTGTGCGTTAAAAATCATCATTGTATTCAGAAGCAGTTTGACCATAATGGTTGCTGCTGCTTTCTGCATTGAGACACATACTTCTTATGCTTCAGGAGGGACAAGCTTTAAAATGGAGAAAGAACTTTTACATATTTTTTCGTACTTCAATTCTTATCCTTAGGAAGTGTCAATGCACAGTGTCTTTGGGGTAATTGTACTGGAAGTTAGTGCTCCATAAAAGAAGACTTTTTCCCCCCAAGCATTTGGAAGTAAAGAGCAAGATACTATTTGCATCCTTTTACGTCCTGTTTTGGGAGAGAAATATAGAAAGTTTTAGTTGGGGAAAAGAACATATTTCAGCTAGCTCTGTATAGGAACCGTAAGTGTTTCTTTGCTTTTTTTATTGACATGTAGTCTAATGATTAATCCAATGTGTGCTGAAATTTCAATAGTTCTTCAAACTGCATGGAGAGTTGGAAAGGATGGAGTTGAAGCTGGAACCAACATGGTACCTGTAAGTCGTAATGATGAGACGAGAACATGTCGATCCATTTACGGAATTGGATGTACTCATTTTTTTAAATGTTAGATGTCATCCCCAACTTGTTTGGTACTGAGGCATTGTTGTTGTTGTTGATGATGTTAGGATGCCATCCCAAGACCAATAGCCAGGATTTGTGTGACAGTAGTCGGAGCGGCTTTTGCTCTCTTTGCACTCAAATCATTCCTGTCGACAGTTTTCTTTGCGTTGGTATGTTTCCACCCCTTCATTGTTGCATAGATTGAAAAATGCAGCAACTAATTCGGAATCACAAGTTCTCGATGAAATTTATCATTGTTGCAGCCATGGTGTTGCAGCCATGGGTGGAGCTATGGTATTAGAAAGGGGTTTATCTGAATTCCCTTCGTCAATAAATTACACCATATATAGTAGATGTTTTACACTTCTTTATATTTTGAATCTCCTTGGTGAAAATCTTGGTTCCGTTACGGGTTGCAGCAATAAAAACTTTTGGTATTAGAAGAGTTGGGGAGGGGACATTATACACTGAGTTTCAAACCTTCATTACTCGTCCTTGGGGATCAACAAGAAAATATATATATAATTTCTGATATTGGTTAGTGTACGGTTCCTTAGTAAAACGATAAAGCCCAAAAACCTCAATTTGATCCTTCTCTAATGTGATTGGAACATTCAGAAGTTAGTCAATGCTCTATCCCTGCTTCTCGACTTTGTTAATTGTTTCCCTTCTTAGCTTTTCAAAAGAGATATTCAAACTAACTTTTGTTCATTGGCAACAAGAAGATACTCAGTGTAATCCGACAAATGGGGTTCTGGGAAGGGTATGATGTATGCAGTTCGGAAAAGGCTTGAGCAGATAGAAGCTGATATAACCTTTTATTGATTGACGACTAAAAAGTTTCCTCGTTAATCCACAGGCAATGATGGGAGTCATTTACTTTGGATTCATAGCCTTGAACAAGGACGATGGTCCAAAAGGCGGTGGAGGCTCTGCTTCTGTTGACGATAGTCTAGAAGAAGCAAGGAGAATTATGGAGAAGTACAAGTAAGAAATTCAGATATGGATCTCATAACGGTAACTATCGACGTCTCTGGCTTCTTTAAAAATAGGTAGTAGGCCTTCAAATCATTTCATAAAAGGAATCTCTTATATTCTTAAATGTATTGGTTTATAAGGTAATGTTTTGCAGTTGATTGTAAATTTTCTGAGTTTTGTATATTTCACATAATTTGATCTGAAAAGTTGCATTATTTCAGTTTAATGGCTCTTATGGTGATGAAGAAACAGTTGGTCTTTACCATTGTCAATGACAATACTGGCACAATGATACTTAATATGTCGATTTGCGTAAATACTTATCTGCATTAGGTATTTACACCAAATCGATTCTAACTTGTTAAAAGACAAAAGTGTGTGTACGAAACACGTGACATGCTTATATGCTGACTGGTGCGAGTGTACAAAAGAGTGATTTACAATCTTTACATTTTACGAGAATTAACTTTGAAAATGAGTGATTTTAAACTTTTAACCTCGCTTGTTAAACTTTTGGCGTTAAAGATTTTTCTCAAGCAAGTGAGTCAAATTTAAAACCACTTATTTTTAACGTCATTGATTGTAATTTCTTAGGATAATAACTTTTGACTCTGGATTAATCAAATATGAAAGAGATTTATATTTTTCGTTTAGTAAATGTAATGGAAAGTAAGGTAAGAAAAATTAGAGAAATTATTAACAGCGTTGGTCATCCAGCAAAAACAAATCCCCAAATTAAGTAATTAACTATAAGTATCATCTTATTTCATTTACTATTTTCAAGGTCGATTCCTTTAGTCCTACTACACAGTCCCTATTAATATTATTTAGGTGTCCAAAGAAAATTGATAAACTTTATCAAATTAAATCGAAAAAAAAAATCAATTAACTATACGATTCATCTTATATTCATTTCACTATTTTCAAGGTCGATTCCTTTAGTCCTACTGCACAGTCCTGTTAATATTATTAACAGTCAATTTTTTTTAGGGTGTCCAAAGAAAATCGATAAACTTTATCAAATTAAATCGAAAAAGAAAATCAATTATAGATTTGATTTAACTTGATTTGGTAAATGAATAAATAACAGAACCAAATCGAACTATTTGTATCCCTTAGCTACTTTTATGTGTTCTGTTCTTGACAAAATCTCTCATGAACAAAATCCTCATTAATCATGAGAGATTTTAGGTCTTTTTGTTGCCTTTCATCACTCATTTTTTGTTTTTAATATCCTTTCCAATATGCGGACACATACATATTTCCACGATATATATCTTGTAAATATATAGTAAGATTTAGGTTTTTTTTCTAAAACATGACAGGAACAATAACTACGGCTCAATCTCAAATAAGGGACTGGCTTTACGAATTCTCATCTCTTTCATTTAAGCTCATCATATCATCATTGTATCATAAAATATGAATGAGGATAAATTCTAGTAAAAATTGGGACTGGTCATTACAACCCAGATTCTTCTTAGATGAAATACAATATTTATGGGGAACCAATGTGAGTACAAGTGAATACATGGAAGAGTGATGATTACAACAATAACGTCTCAATCTCAAGCAAGTTGGGGTCGTCATGGAACAGGTAATTATTTCTTTCTGGCATAAGAGCACCGCTAATAAGAATAAATTATACATAATTACAACAATGGGAATACAATAGTTACTAGCTAAGAATGCACAAATACAAAGGCACAGAGAATATCCTTTACCACTCAGGTCGAGGAACACCCAAAGCAGCTTCTTAGTGAAAAGGTACTTGCTGGTTTAGGCAATCGTGGAGGCTCGTTTTTGGTGCGTGATAGCTGCTTAAAGAAGGCTTTTACTGCTCCAGTGACCCCATCTTCGTTCTCCATAGCTTTGGCTAGCTCAATCGCTCGCTCCTTTACCTGTGCACCATCTCACTAGTTAATAAACCAATTATCGAGCTTGCTCGTGATTTAAACATCAGAAATAGTTCAATAATGAAATAACTGGATAATTTTCAGCTGAACACATAATAACATCACAAAAAGTAAGTTGTTTTTTGTTGTTGTGTCAAGTGTGTGACCGTCTCACTAGTTTATATCAGAAAGCTTTTGAGCTTTTGTTCATTGGTTTAAACATCCGAAATTGCCCACTAATGAAATATGAGGATTACGTTTTCAGAGCGGAGATGACACATGATAATCTCACCAAAAGTCAAAGTTGCTTGTTCTCTGTTGAAATGTGTGACCATATCACATATAATAGCTTAAGTCGCTAAAGAGAGTAAACTTCTAATTTCCACTTGCGGACTTGATTCTTTTCAATGAGCCAAGCGAATGGAAAACATTTTAATAATAGGTGGCGGCGAGACTAGAACCAAAGATCTCTACCAGCTTTTGTTACCACGTTGAAATGTGACCATCTCATAAAAAATTTGAAGCTATTAGGAAAGTACACTTTCATTTACTTAATTATGTCTCCAACAACCGTAGACTATTGTAAGGACTTGAGCAAGCACTTAGCAACACAAGTTTATCAGATTACACTACAAAATATGTGCTAAAGATTTCAGTAAAGTACCTCTGGATTAAGCATGAACCTGATTGCGTGGACCAGCTTATCAAGTGTAAATTGATCAGCTTCTATGGGTTGAGGGCCTACACCTCTGGCATGCACCCTTTCACCCCAAAATGGCTGATCACCAAAGAAAGGGACAATAGTTGTTGGACACTGCAACCGAATAAAGGTGATAGGTTAAAAGTAGAACCAAAATTTTATATTAGCAGTGAAATGAACATACAAAGTTTGAAACACTACCGCAGCTTTAAGACCAGCAGCAGTTGTTCCAGCACCCCCGTGGTGCACCTGAAAGGAAAAGTATCAGGGTTATTAAAGGTTTATAAAAAAGCTAGAGTTCCTGAATCTCACACTTATCTCTACAACATTGACAAACAAGTCTCTAACTAAACCAGAAACTGCTGTTTTAACAATAACTAAGCCTTTAACTTTAACTAGTTGGTATCATGTATATAGGTCCTTTAATTTCATCATGTTATGTTGTTTTACAAAAAATCAATATCTATTTTAATGAGCAAACTACACCAGTAATGGATCTGGACATTATTAAAGAAATCAATATTAAAGAAAGCATGATGCACTGCCAAAGAAAGAGAAGTACAATCTTAGTAAGAAATACTAAGGGAAATCTTTCATTGATCATAAATTGATAAAAGATCCAAAGAAAAAAAAAAAGAGCTCCTGATCATGAATAAGATTCTCAACTCTCTAAATGTTCCACTCATTTCATTTCCAAACAGTCCAACATATACACAAGCCCAAACTTAAGATCTAGATTCCAGCCTCTTATGACTCTAGCCCAGGCAAGTTGCTAAGTCCCAACTCAAACCGATTTTAGTCTCCAGCAATGTTTCCTTAAGCCACCTTTTATTTTATTACGAATAGCTTAAAGAAGAAAGAAAATAGTACTCCCTCCATCCTACTTTATATGACTTAATTTGACTTGGCACGGAATTTGAAAAAGAAAGAAAGACTTCTGACACTTGTGGTCTAAAATAAGTGATAGGTGTTTGTGGCTATAAATCATTTCATCAAGTGTAAAATAGACATTTTAAAGTTGAATTGTTAATTAATATAGAAATGTGTCATTCTTTTTCGGACCCAATAAAAAGGAAAGTGAGTAATATATATTGGGACACATGGAGTGACGGATACCTTAAGCTAAAAGAATAAAAAAACAAAAATCAAGGTAGTAAAGACTCACCACAGCAGCACACTGTAAGAAAAGCCAATCATGGGGAACATTGTCGAGCAAATACACAAAATCTTTTGGTTCCGCCACTGGGGACACAAAGAAAAGCAGGTAATAAGCTGAGAATATTCTTTCAAAGAGATGATCTACAAATAATCAAATCCACAAGTGCTATAGAAAAAATGAACAGGTTACTCTCATAAGCAGAATAAAGTAAATGCAGGAGAGAACTTACAGTTTCCAAGGCCACCCCATCCTTTATTAATGATTCCCCTTTGATTAGTGATTTCAAGTGCTTTAACAATTGTGTCAGTCATTCCTTGTGGATCTTGAACAGGCTGAGATTTGAAGAAATAAGTTAAAAGTAGAAGATGGATCTGAAGTCAGGATATCAAACAGAAATTTGATTTTGTAGGACGAATTAGTATGAAGGATATTTAGAATTATTTGAATTGCATCTTCAAAATGCTTCAAAGGCAGTTAGTATAGGAGACCCTTTCCTGGTGAGCCTGCATATATTTTTGTGTTTTATATGCACTTAATGTGGAGAATAGTGTCTGAAGTGTAAGAATAGATTGTTGAACACAGTTCAAATTACACATATGTCTAAGAACCGGAGTCCAATTGCAGAGGTACAACAACAAGAAGTCACCACAGCCCATTTTTCGAAACCTTACTCAGCAGAACCAAGAAAGCGGCTGATGGTTACATGAGGAGAGAATTCGTTTTCTGTGTTTTTCCTTTTTATTTTTGTTCGATCGAGGGAAGGGGAGAAGAGGATAGGTAGAGAAAATATTATAAAGAAAAGCAACATGCTCCAGGAAACTCACAAGACTACCAAACCCAATGTATATGGGCTTTGGACCAGCTTTAAGCCAGTTAACAAGTGCTTCTGGAGGTTCATAACCCGTCGCAAGATCAAGGAAGCAAAATCCCACCACATCAATCTTAGGTCCCCAATCTGCAAAAGTCAGACGGTATAAAGCTAGAGTTATAACTTTAATTAAGAAATCATGGCAGCTCATAGGAGAAACTGAATATGAAAAGGGATTTACTATTATTAAAACTATGAACTATTAGACCTTCAGAACTAAGTTGAAAGTCGAGAAAAGAAAGCGACTTGTATATCAGATTAACAGAAAACCTGGAGAATGAATACCTTTTGGTTTAGGAACAAGATGAGGACTCCAAATATATGCATGTGGGATATCCAACTCAGAGCTTTGTGAACCACTTAAGTATGTGACTGGTCGTAGTTTCAGTTTTTTCTTTCTAAGATCATTTATCATGTCACGTATTCCTAGCCAAATCAAGGAGTCAACAATCTGATATGATAGCTGCAAAGTTCATAAAGAGCAAACGTGAACAGAAACCAACCATTTTCTTTCAAGTGAGAAAGATGGGAATGGGAGTTAAAGAAAGAGAACAGCACTGTATTGCAACACCAAAGAAACGGTAAACACGAGACACAAAAGGCAGATGCCAAAACCCAACTTACCCTATATCCAGCTGGTTGCTTAACACGGGATAGAGGATGAGGAAATTCAGAAGTTGGCCTGTAAAAAAGATTAAATGATACTTAGTGATAAGTAAAGACCAAGATCTAACTTATCAGCAAGATATCTTAATAAGTGAATAAAATGAAAATTAAATAGCTTCTGAAGCCTCTATTACCCAAGCAGACTTACGTCCATGGCATTGTGAAAAATATATGAATTGGGATTTGCAATGCTTCTGCAACATGTACATGCCCTGAGATGGACAATGTTAGTAGAACTTACTCCTCTTTCATCACATGAACATTTATATATATCGGAAATGTTTAATCAGCAAAACAGCTTTGCAATGTAACCCACAACAGGTTGAAATGATCTTCTATGAACAAAATAAAACTAAGCCAAGCATACATAACATTGGAACATGTTTTTTTTTATGACAAGGGAAACCCGCAGCCGCTACCCTTTGGGTGCGCACAGGGTAAAAACCCCGCTTCTCGCTGGCAAGGGGTTTCGAACTTGAGACCTCCATCATGGAAGTCCCAAGCTCAAACCACTGGGCCACCCCAAAGGATATTGGAACAAGTTATATTGTTGCCATGCCAAACCCAATGGCCACAAACATGAATATCAACTAAAGATTCAATTATATTAGTTGTAACCCGCCCACAACCACCCTTCAGATCCAACTCCATGCCTTTAACCACAAGAATTAAAACTTGCAGGCCAGTCATGTGTATTTACACTCCACAATAATGCTTCTAAACCAATGAACAAAATTAACTACTATTCGCCATAACTCTAAATCAAGATGATATTTCACATATCTGAAGTAATGGCAGATATGCACATAAGACACATCTTCCAAGTTTAAAGCGAAATACACACCTTGACTACACCCTTGTCAGTCATCAACATTATTAACTGAACATATTTGCTGGACTAATATGTGACTACTACTTTTATACATTTAACTGCTGAGTTCATGAGCACCAATCCAACTTAAGAATTTAAACAAAATCTCCAATATAGCAATAATTTTTTTCATTGTATGCAAATAACTGTTCGAGTTAATAATATTCTCAGAGACAGTTTCTTTTCGGTGATTAGTCTCTCTGATTGCCAAATGTCTTAACTCATACGAGCCACCAAATTGACGGAGCAAAAATTGAGATATGTTATAAACCTTTTCCCGCATGCTGCAAAGAAAATAATACACCACAGGGCTTGATATACAGAAGGAGAACTTTCCCTACTACATGGGGTAATATAATTTATGTTGTCCAAGTATTGTTCACTTTACGGCCCATTCCAATAAGATAAGAAGCTTCTATGTGCTTTTGAGTCAGTACCTGAAATATTTATCAACCTTCTGGAGTAAAATCTCTCCATTCTTTCTTATTACTTATAAAACTATTGATTCAGCCTCTCAAAACAACTTGATTCCAAAAAAATCAGCATATACGAGAGTTTGACTATGACGAATATAGGAAAGAAAGGGGTATATAAACAGGGAAATGAATCGAAGATGTAGATAAGCTACTAATCTTACCATATGCTGGGGGATTAGCAATAATTGCATCTGCTTTGAAGGGAACTCCAGTATCCATATCAGGTTCTTTGCAGGCTGGAAGTAGAGAGTATATAATCTCCTTCATCTGATTTCTCTGAACAGGGATTTCTGAAGGTCCGGAAGGTAAGAATCCTTTGTTTTTTACCATGTCTGTGGATGCAAGAAGAAGAAAATTGACATCGTGTGGTCGAAACTATACATTTGATGACTATAAGCATAACGGATGACTACACCAGATGTACATTGACAGATAGACTAGCACAAATGCAGGTATGAAATTTATCTCACAAATAATGTGTAAGAAGAAGATATATCATATACTGTTCATCAAATTCATGTCCCAGTGAAATCACAAAAAGTAAATCTGCAGGCAAAGCAAAGCTATGGGCGAATGATGCAGTCATTTAGTGCAGTGTGTATTAAGTGACAACATCCACAGAGCACATCTGTAAATAAAGAAAAAAATGAAGTGCATCTAAGCAATGCACTAAGATGCTTATCTTAATTAGAAAGATAATAAGAAGTTCAAGTGCATGCTTATCATTAAGTTCTCCTTTGTGATTATTTACTGTCAAGGTTCTCCATAAGCATGTAAACTAAGAAAAAGCTGGTTCTCCTCCATTTATTTCAGGATGAGCACAGTGGAAAAAGGAGTATAATGAGCAAGCTACTTAATCTGAGAACGTAGTTCAAATTTTTTATAAAAATAGGAAATAGCCATTTACAAATGAACAGCAATAACACAAAGGACAAGCAAGACAGAAGACCCAAAATATATTGCCAGATCAGTTACAGCACAAACAGGAACTTAGGAACATACATCCAGCCAAAACTTTTGGATCGCCCCCAAGGGGATAGAATTCCAATCCAGCACTCAAGACAAACTCTTTGAAATTCGCATGGGTCGCCAACCTCACTCGATGGCCAAAATCCTGCATCAACAGTTCTGTCAAGAAACTAACAGACCACATCATAATCTTTCCACTATGACAAGGATTGACAAATCACTACAAGTTCTTTTTTCAGGAAAAGTTATCAATTCAATTCCAATTTCTACAACAAAGTTTGGGTCAGACAACCAGCAGCAATGAAACAAGATTTGGGCAGGGTTGAGAGGGTGCAGGATGTTGAGTATCAAGATCTAGCATTCAGAAGGCTGGGTCTTTATAAATATTGGCACCGGAGCCGAAATGAAAGGATGGAAACCAGGAAAAGAAAATGTGGCATGGCCATGTTTCCATTGAAGAACGTAATACATAGAGAAACACACACACCTGTCCCATTCTCACCAAATTGAAATGCAAAGAGCACTTATATATGTATCGACAACCTAGGGACACCCTTAGCTTGTACATTTACAATCTTTTTGCCAAATGACATCGAAGTACCTGTAGACGCTTGCCAATTGCAGTAAAGGGCTGCACGTCACCACGCGTTCCTACAATAAGCACTACAATCTGCATAGGTGGAAAATATTGAAGTTCTGTTGCATCAAGAGGTTCATCCTCAACTGCAGTATGTACACTTTCAGATCCAGTTCCAAGCACTTCGGTGGTTTCAACATCACCCGGGATTTCAAATTCCACAGTACCATCATCTTTGACAGTAGCTATTCTCTTCAACAATTTGAGCTGCAGCACTTTAAGTAGTTAACACACATCTCACAGGTAACTGAATTTTTTGTCCATCCTTTTGATAAGATAAACAAAAAAGGTATTACAAAATCAAGTAAATTAATCACAAACAACAGGATAGAAAACAAATAATATAATGAGGCATCATGATTTAGCCTGGCTGACCAACAAACATGTAATTAAGGAAAGTTATTCTTTGGTATAGAATTGCTAGATAACAGATGAAAAGTCTTGGCAATCATATTGTTTAGATAGAAAGTTACAATAGTAGGCTTAAAGAAAGAAAGCAAGGAACAACGGAAAATAAATGCAAGTTATGTTCAACAGAAGGGACTGAAGAGAAATAGAGAATAATATGAGCGCAAAAAAATTATGGCATGATATATTTATCATAAAAGAAAAAATATAATCTTGATGTGACGTGATGAAATCATTATGCATTATACCTTCTGCTGTTCAGAAATTTTATCATCAAAAATTTTTGCTGCCTCTTGAGCAAATCCGCTACTATGCGTCGGTTTCTCAGTTTTTGATCTACCCAACTTAGGATGATCTGAAGGTGATTGTGGGTTCTCTGAAGGCAACGTACTTACTCTCGTAAGTTCCATCCCGGAGGTCCCTAGCACATTAAATTGCAAGCTTGCAGTCAGCTTCAGATGGTCTGTTTCAAAAAGCTTCAAAGGTCACACTAATCAACTGCATTTCCGGTTGCACGACTCATGAACAGTAAATTTCTTATAGAACTAGAATTTGGCATTGTAATAGTTGGTGAGACCCATCTGAAGAAATTCCGTCGTATTTTTCAGATGAAAGATATGTTTTGTCTTCTCTTTTTTTTTCAAATTTAAAAGGAAAAAAGGTGCTGCAAATTAAAAAATCCTCTCTTCTCATTGACCGTCAAACATTGAAAGAAATTAAGTAAGAAAAAGCTTACCCCTGTAAATGTTCATCTACTTTGTCTACAAGAAGGGAGAAAAAAAAATAACTTTTGACAGATATAGGTGACACAAACCTTTGATTTGAGCGACAAGGAAAAAAAAGGTCAACTTTCAAGAGGTTAGCATATCCAAATTAGTACCCTCCATTCCATTTTATGTGATCTTCTTTCCTTTTAAGTTTGTCGAAAATATAATTGGTAACATTTTTTATCTTGATATCACCATTTTGCTCTTACTAACATGACTTATCAGAACACCACTGAACACTCGAACTCTTATATTCCTCCTAGTTAAATTGTTGTATTGCTAGTATGGTCAATGTTGGTACTTCGCATACATTAGCTTATGTATCAAAAGACTTTCCTTTACTTCTTCTCTGAAATTCTTCTCTAATAAAAAACATCATATCAAATGAGATGTAGAGAGTAACATGTATTGAAGTTCAGAGAGACAGTTGGGCACTGTCACACAATAACATCCACCACTTATTCTCCATCACGAATAGAAAGAATTTAAACTTGCAAAGATTCCGCTAGCCAGTAGCAAATATAAATAACCTCTACAACAACATTATCAATGTAATCCTACCAGTGGATTCTAGAGGGGGTAGAATGTACACAAACCTTACCTCCACATAATATAGATAACTTCTAATGCTTGTTAATTCTATTTTCACATAATTTTACAAAATATCAGAGTAGAATAATAAGCTTAAATGGAGTAACATGGATAGTGTGGTCCATTCATATAGCTGAACCTTACTGTTTGAAATTGAGGCATAATTGTCTGTCTGTTTGCTTGTTTAGAGTTTTCGCTACTAAAAGGCTACTTATAAAATAGCTTCCACAATGACAGATGTAAAATATACTAGTAGTATTGATATCAGACCGGGACAAGCTTAAATAGAGCAACATGGACAGCACTGGTTTATTCGGGTCCATACACATAGCCAACCCTAGCTTGGTCGAAATTGAAGCAGAGTTGTTGTTTGTTTCCTTGCTTGTTTATAGATCCAGCTATTAAATGCTACAAAATATACCACTCCCTCCGTTCAAAAATGTTTGTCTAGCTTTGACTTGACATGGATTCAATAAAGTAGAGAACACTTTTGAATCTTGTGGTCTTATATTGTGGACAATTAGAATTAAAGAGTTGTAAGAAAAGGAAAAATGCATCTTTTAAAGAGACTAAAAAAATAATAATATCAAACTAGGATAAGTTTAAATGGAGCAACATGGACAGTACAGATCCAATTCATATAGCCGATCCCACCTTGCTTGGAATGGAGGCATTGTTGTTGTGTGATAACTAAAATGCTACAAAATTGCTTCCACAATGACAATCCTAATCTATAGTAGCAGTAGTACTATAAATATCATACTACGATTAGCTTAAATACAGCAACATGAACAGTACTGATCCAATTCATATAGCCGATCCCGACTTGCTTCAAATTGACGCATTGTTGTTGTGTGATAACTAAAATGCTACGAAATTGCTTCCACAATGTCAATCCTAATGTATATTAGTAGTAGTATAAATATCAGACTAGGATAAGCTTAAATGGAGCAACATAAACAGTACAGATCCAATTCATATATAGCCGATATCTCAACTTGCTCGAAATTAAAGCATTGATGTTGTTTGTTCGCTTGCTTGTTTATAGATTCGGCTACTAATATCAACAAAACTAAACAAACCTGAAGAATTAGTAACGCCATTGGAAGCTGAACCACCAACTGCCTCCTCTCTACTGCCCACGTCAGCACCCGCACCAGCAGTACTAATGTCATTTTCCTTCACAACGGTGACGGATAATTCGCCGGAACTAGAAGAAGAGCTCCGCTTGTTGAATTTCGTCGACGGTTCAGCCATCGACACCTCCGGCGAAGTTTGATCCATAATCTCCAAAAATTGTCAGAGCTCAAGATATTTTTATTTATGAGAGAGGGGACCCCAAATGAAAAAAAAAACTCAACATAAATGGAAAGGAATTCAATAGAGGACCAATTTTATTTCATTTTTTTGGGAAAACGATAAGATATACCTTCAATTTTGTCATATATGATTGGTTTGTATAATCGTAACGGCAAGAGTATATATGAGTTAATTTCATAATGAAGGTTTATAATTTTTCCTTCTTTGTCGTTTGGCCATATTGTATTTATCATGAAATAAAAAGAAATTATCCGATTGATGATTCGTGAGCTCGAAAAAAAAATTAAAAAAAAGAAAGTAAATTTTATTTTTTGATATTTGAAAGTTGGAGTAGTTTTAGCACTGAGTGATAAGATTTATGTATATTTTTTCTTCTTCAAATGTTGGAGTAGAAGTTTATTGGGTATGTGGTTAATGTTGTTGTTTGAGAGTTGTGTTTCGTGATGCATACAAATTGTTTATTATTTTTCAAATATTTGAAAATTTTGAAATTTGATTTCAAATTGAATTTCGAAATTTAATTGTCAAATAGTTATTTGTTCGTTGTAGATTTTACATATTCTTAATCTTAAAATCTCAAGAAATAATTTGAGATTAAGTAATTAATGTTGAAGATAAAATATGAAATTTATTATAATATTTTCTTAATAAATTAAAAAAGAGGAATAAAAGTGAAAATGAATATATAAAATTAAATGGAGAAAGTATTTGAACTAGTATTAATTTTTAACTATATTTATATATTAACTATCAATCATTTCATTTTCCTAAAATATTACCCGTGTCTATGTACTCCTTCCGGCCCATTATATCTGGCAAGGATTTCGAGATTCAAAGAAATTATCTTTGATCATGTATTTTTTATAAATTTTTTGAACATTATCAATTATTGTAACTTATAGTAATTTTTACTTAATTTACAAAATCAAGAATAAAAATTAAAAATTTCATACGCAAATTTTTGATAAAACTTAAATTATTTAACTTTTGAAAAATTAAAAATATCACATAAATAGAAAAAACATTAGAATATATACATTAATTATAAGTTGTTTTCAAAGCTCGACATATTATTGAAATTGAGGAAGACGTAACAGTGTGTGAATTTGTGCTGGCAATAATTATTAACCCAAAAAAAACATATATAAATATAAAAAGAATTCAACGCAGGACAACGAATTTGTGTTGTAATTAATCCGAAAAAAAAAAACATAAATATATTTGCACATTTCCTTTTATTTTTAGCCCCTCCCTATATGAGGGCCATCTTTTTGCTCCCTTGTAATTCGAACTCTCGATTTTCGAATTAGAAGTGAAAAGTGTTTATTATCTGAGCAAATTCGATTCAAAATAAATTTTTTAAGTTTATTTTTATTTATTCGTCTTAATTATTATCCATCTTGTAAGAGAGAACAATTAATATAAATATCTTAACACCATATAGTAAAATAGTGTTTATTATCTGAGCAAGTTTGATTCAAAATAAATTTCTTAAGTTTATTTTTATTTATTCGTCTTAATTATTACCCATCTTGTAAGAGAGAACAATTAATATAAATATCTTAACAACATATAGTAGAATTTCATTAAATTAATAATTTTTTAAAAATAATATTTTTCTCCATTACTCATTTAGTAAGATAATATATTTTTAGAAGACACCTACATAAATATTATAAACTAATAATTCTTTAGAAGTAGAAATATATCTAAGACAATTTAGTGAAATATGATTATATTATTTTTTTGTTTTTTATTAAAATTTAAATTCAGTTAAAGCTCATATATATAAATTTCTTATTGTATCCAAAAATTTCGATGTAAATGTAGAGGATATATATTATTTAAGAAGAGAGAACCATTGGTTCCTTATAGTTATTGCCCTTCCTTTTTCCCACTAGCTAAGACGAAATTTCTCATATGTCCCTGTCGTCATTTCAACCTTCTTCTTTTTTATGTCAAAGATTAGAAGTTACGTGCAAATTCTCATCGAATCTTGGTTGTACTTAATAGCGATGACTGTTTATTTAAGTTGTCTTTTCAAACTGCACCATAAAATTGTAAAAAGTTTTAAATATGATAAGTGTTTTCTTATGCATGATTGATTCCAAAGGTATTGTATATCTTCAATTTTATCATCAACATTGTTTTTTTCCAATGGTATCCACAATTTATTATGAGCTCTAATCCTATGAACGTGTACAATTTTCACTCATTCAACAGGTTATTAACGTTCATTTTTATTGTGGTAACTGAAATTATCAATCATAACCTCAAGTTTGTGACTGACATTTTCACTAATGGATTCATTCAATTATTCGAGATTTCATCTCGAATGAATTTTGTGTGTCGATACACTCTTTGAAATAGTAATAAATATTATTTATTGATTAAATAATACCTTTTAAAATAATAATATTTTATGATTCCACTTATTTGATTTAGTGAGATTTTACCGGTGTAGTTAATCTTAGATCTTAAGAAATGGTTTGCAATTAAATAACTAATGATGAAAATATATCATGAAAAAATTCACTATTTTCTTGATACTGATAAGTAAAAGATATAAAATTATTTTTAAAATACTAGAAAGTAAAATTGAACAAAGATATTTAAACTATTATTAATAATATCAAGTTTCACACTATAACTATATGTTACTCCAAAAAAAATTTCAATATTAAAAATTTTTCTTTAACTATCAATTATTTTTCTTTCTTATTTAAATTATTACCATCGATCTTTTAAAAAAACAAACCAAAAATAATCCATTGATTCTTGAACACTCCTTTCTCTTTATCCTTTTGAAAAACAAGTTTGCAATATTCTTGTGGTCTCTTTTCTTTTTAATTTATTTTAGTAGTCATTATTCTTGATCTCATTATCGTCATTTTAACAAAGCAAAAGTAATTTTTTTTTATAAAAAAAAAAAAGAAAAGAAATGTAGCTATTGTGTTCATGGTCCATGCAAAATTTTAATTAAGTTTCCATATTTGCAAAATTTACCTTTAAGTTATCAAAAGTTTGTATAATTTAAATTTAGTTATAATACCTTTAAATTAACGAATTTACTTGCTTCAAATCAATTTTTGATATATATAATTCATATTGAAAATATTCGTGTATGAAATTTGCAATAATTTTTTAAATATATATTTTGCCTAAAATTTAACTTGTTGATGTCTAACTTTTTTTTATTTGAAATTCAAATTAGATCTTTGTCCTAGTGCATGTGCCAAATCTTTTGAACCCCAATGTAGAGCTGTTTAATGGAGATTTTTAAAAGACTCTCGATTTGAGTAAAGCAAATTAAAAATTTAACTAAAGGCTGTTCAAAGTCAAAATAATGATTAAATATGTATTCTTTTTATTTTAGTTTATATAATAATTTTTTTATTTTTCAAAGAGTCAATTAAGTTTGATCGATAATTTGTTTGTGATATTTTTAATTTTTTCAAATAAAATTTATATATTTATAAACTACGTAAAAAGTATTATAAATCATAATAATGAACGAATCAAAATAATTAAAAGATATATGAAAATTTTATGATTACCTATTTGAATTTCAAAATTTCAACATAAATTGTGACGGAGCGAATAATATTTTAATATTTTCAGCACATGAGATGTCCTGGATTTGCAAGTTTTCCAGTTGGCGAATCATTATATACATATTTTATTATTATTATTTTCCTTATTTTTGTTGTCATGAGTTGGAATATTAATTTTGTTAGTAGAATAAAATATTGTGAAAAAAAAAATCTTTACGAATTTGACTGTTTAAAACTTTAAATTATACTTCATTAACTTATTATTATTTTTTATTTCCTGCATGATGGCTAATACTTGTGTTTGTTTTTTCTTTTTTTGGAGGTTTGATACTTTTACTACTTGTTTTTTATACTAACAAAGAACAAGAATTAATGATAGAAAAAATTATTGTTAATTTTATCAAACAATGAATTAGTGAGTTATCAAATACAATATAGTTACAAATAATTTCGCCAAAAAGTTTAAAATTAGATTTTTATTTTATAATTGGCTGATTAATTTGTAATTGTGACGAAAAAATTAAATATACTTCAAAAGCAATAATATTAAAACGATTTCATATGCATGATTCAAATACAAATACTTTTTATTAAGGACAAATAAACATTTATCATCTCACTATAACTTTTAGTGTCATTTTTCTTCTTTTTTTTTATTTTATCTTTTCGAGTGTATGGTCCATTAAATAAAGAAGAATAAAAGATTAAAAAAAATAATAATAATTGAGATGACGTTTGGCAATCTAAGCGTTGCTCTAAAGTGATATTAGTTTAAATTATTTAAAGAGAAAAAATACCCGTAATTAAAATAAATAGTTCTCGTATGATAAATTCATTATTCATTACTATATAATAATTCATTTATTATTAATTAAAGTATAATAACCAATTCATTATTAAATATCCTTTCACTACGTAAATAATTTATTTGATTCGAGGATCTTTTTGAAAATACTTCTTCCGCCTTTTTTAACTTGTCTACTTTTCCTTTTATAGTTCCTTATTAGTTGACCATTTTAACAAATTAAGAAAGGACAATATTTTTTACCTATTATATCCTCAATTAAATGACTAATTACTTTGAAAATGTAGAATTTTTCATCCACTTCATAATTATTAGGATAAAATGGTAAAAACTCACTACGCCATTAATTATTATCTTAATAGATGTGTCAATTCAAAAGTGGACGAGTAAAAAGGGACGGAGGGAGTAGTATGTTCATCGTGAAGTACGGGTAAGAATGTGTATGCACTAATAAAAATAACTTTTAACGATAATAAATATGTGCATTGACAAAAAATATTAAGGTCTTTACTGACATTAATTAATTATTATTAAATTAAGGGATAATGTCCAAGTACCCCCTCAATCTATGCCCGAAATCCCAGATACACACTTATACTATACTAAGGTCCTATCACCCCCCTGAACTTATTTTATTAATAATTTTTTACCCCTTTTCGACCTACGTGGCACTATCTTGTGGGTCCAACGATGGTTGACTTTTTTTTTCAAACTAGTGCCACGTAGACAAAAAAGGGGTAGAAAATTACTTATAAAATAAGTTCAGGGGGGTAATAGGACCTTAGTATAGTATAAGTGTGTCTCTGAGATTTTGGACATAGGTTGAGGGGGTATTTGTGCATTATCCCTTAAATTAATATCGCTATAAACTTTATGCATATTTACAAAGAATTCTAGTCGTCATAACATATTTAGGATGTGATGATATGGTTCCGAAAGATGAATCATATATGAACTATTCTAGTGAAATATTATAGTTTAACAAAAATATGTTTTTATTTATTTATTTCATCTATTCCATGATCAAAACATAGAGTGATATATGTTACATTAAGTTTAATTTATTCCTTATAGTTCATGTATTTCTATGTTATTGATGTTCTTGAATCTATCCAAGGCTTCTAGCTATAAATCTTGTTTGGATGGTTGTTCCGTTTTATTTTACGATATTTTATATTTAAGTTAAAGGTTTATTGACAATAAGGTTTTTACCATCCGCAAAGATAGGGCCACGAGGATAAGGCTTGTTGTTGTACTGCGTACTATTATTGTGATGAATATATATAATGTTTAATTGTATTGTTAGTGTCGCAGTCATATCAAATTGATCGTTACATAAAATGAGACTTTGATGGTGGTACTTTCATCCTTTCATTTTGAGTTGTTTAAAATTTCATATCGTTCAAATTCTTTAAAATTATCGACACTTCTACATTGAATATTCTAAGAATAATGTATTTATAAAAAATTTAACACACAAATATAATTATTTTTTTTAAAAAAAATCCGAACGACATAGAAATTGCAATTTGTAACAAGGATTCAATTATTCTCTAAATCTTGATTCACTCTGTTTGAATGTCTAGTTAGTTGCACATGACTTAAAATTAGATGCCAATATTAAGATATTGCTTATTGTCTGTTAATATAAGATATTTATTTTTGAATTGTACAAGTACTAATTAATTATTGATTGTTGAATTGGGTAATTAATTATATTTTAATAAGTAAGTAACATGCACATACAATTAATTATAGGCCTCAATTATATTTTGATAAGTAACATGTAGATATTGACAAGGTAGGTGAGAAATTACTTTGAATAGTATTCTTTTTTATTGTGTATTTTTCGAACTAAAAAAATGACTATAAAATCGAATTTTCTTTTAAAAAATTGTTAAATTCATACGTTTTATCCATAAATTAGGCCTATACCCTATTATTATGAGTTCTGAGCTAAAATAGTCATTCTTTTCCTCGAAAATACGTAAAGGGTCACCCATCTTTTTTAAATCATTGCTCCAGCAACATTTTTAAAAACACAATATTAAAACTAATAACCTATAGGCAATTTTATTTTTTCCTATTTTGATTTAGAATATAAAAATATGTAATGGAAATACATTGGAATATTATACTAATTAATAATACGTCTCATCTGCTATCAACTCTTAAAAAATCAAAGTGGGAATTAATAATTCCAAATTTATAATTAATTAAATTGACCCTGTGTTGATTTAGAATATAAAATATGTAATGGAAATACATTGGAATATTATACTAATTAATAGTACAATCTCATTTGCTATCAACTCTTAATAAATCCAAGTGGGAATTAATAATACCAAATTTATAATTAATTAAATTGATCTCTTTTAATTTGAATTTAAAAATTAATCAATTTAATTCTTGAAAAAGCAAACATGATCACTTTATGACATTTGACTTGGCATTATCCAAGCTAGAGTTTGCACAATGTAAGCATAATCTCTCTTTTATATTATAAAAATCGACATAGAAAAAAAAAAACAAATTTGTCTGTAGCCTATTAGTTTTAAAATTAAAATATTATAAAACGTTGTTTCAACAGTGATTTATCTTTTTAATGGTAGGTGCAGCGAATTTTAAATATTTTTTAGGATTTTATTTTAAAAAATAAAATTTATAAATAACTCGTCAGTGATTTTGATAAAAAAAATTAACATTTCTCACTTATTGAGTAGTGAGAAAGAAAGAAAATTGGACGCTGTTAGCGGCTGGTAAAATCATAAAGGATCTCGCTCCCTCAGGACTCAGGAGCGAATTGTCCATTTTATTTTTTAAAAAAATAAAAAATAAAATTAAGTGACCCTTTATGCATTTTGAAGGGAAAAAGTGGTAATGTCGTACACACATACCCTATTTTTAATTTTATGACCACACCTAATGTGAAATCTTCTACGAATTGTCATATTTATCAATATGTGAATACTCAAGAGACTGTTGAGTTATATCCCTTCTCCACCCGATCAAAAAATAAAATTGACTAATCCTAGATCATCGTGCTTTTGAGGATGCATGGTACCGTGCACAACCCAACCACATCACTTAATGATATAAATTTAATGTGTATAAAAAAAAAGATAGAGTCTACGAGTCTGGAGTATAATGTTCTTCGTGTTGTCTATCACAAGTGTTGTTTGGTGCTTCTACTTCACAAAATTAGGAAGAAATATATAGATGTGAAGCGAAAAAAATTTATTCCGATGCAATGGTGGAACTAAAGTGGAAACTAATTGTGTAAAATTATACAAGTTAATGTGTTGACATAGAAAATTTATGAAACTTTACAAAACATTTTCAGTTCTAGTTGAGACTCTACAAGATTTATTCAATTTTTGTTAGAATTTTTGAAGGCTACTGTAGCCCCTATTCAAATATTTCACAAATTCATAGGAATGTTTGGGATAATATAACTGAATCTGTTGAGGAGTAGATTATTACGGTTGTTATTAATCATGGAGATGTATATGTGTTTGACTTGGTAGAGGTAGTTGTTACGTAGAATAGACCTTTGTGATCGGGGCCTTTCTCCCTGTTCTGTACATAGCGAGAGCTTTAGTGCATCAAACTGTTCTTTTTTTAAAAAAAATTATGTTTGAGTTTTTAAATTTGATTGAATGATATTTGAATATTTGGATGATGCATAGGTAGTTGTTTAGTTATTTAAACAGAGCGCATCTACCGAAAACAACTTCATTATCTTCGAAATAAAAATAATCTATCAATAGGAGTCCATTGTGCAATTCTATATTAGGTAAGAATTCATCCATAGTGAAATCCAAAAATAAAAATGAACGTCCACTGGGGAAATTCATAATTGTAACACACTAAGCACATTCAATTTTCACAATCAAATTGCTTGTAAAATATTACAAAGTAAAACACGATGATAATTACAATAATCAAATGTAGATTTAAGATTTAAGATTGATCAATTTTAAATCGTATTATAGATAAATATTAAACTATATGGAAAATATTTAAGAAAATAATATATCATCAATATACATAACATAAATATATCGAGTTTATGTTAACCCTCAATTTAATCATAGGTAATAAATTACACGACTTTGTTCTTCCTTCTAAAATATGAGGGTTAATTTGCATATCTAGACTCTTTGGGTGTCAAATATGAAAATATATGAAAAGATAAAGGGCCTATGTGCCTTCGTGTTGTAAAATTGAGGGTGGGTTGGAAAAACAATCGTCATTTTGTGTAGGTTCATATTAACTCACTGCTAAAAAGTGTCCAGGTTCATTATTAGATCATCTTATTTATAATATTATATAATACTAATAATAATAATAATAATAATTAAAAAATTTAACTTATAATTGTGCAACTTAACCTATAGTAAAATATTATTTTTGTTCCTTTTTCAAGTTATTAATTCCACGAATACGAACGAATACCTAATTTTTGTATATTATAAAAATAATCTGATAACATATTTATAAAGGTACAAAAGTTAAACTCATTAAAAAAGGAAAAATGACAGAAATTTTACATTTAAATTCTCTTATTACCATTATCCCCTGTTAGTTTTATAAATTTTCAAAATTTCTCATTTTCACGCATCAGATTGATGTATCAGCGCCACCGAATTTATGTATCTCGCGCATCAGATTAGTGTATCATGTATAAAATAATTTATGTATCTCGCGCATCAGATTAGTATATCATGTATAAAATGTTATGTATATTACTTAACGATTAGTGTATCTCGTGCATCAGATTGGATGTATCATTACTTATATTATGGTATCAGTTAGAGAGATTTCTGTAATTATAAACTTATAAGGGAAAGATGGTAATTTTACTTTAAAAATATGTGATTTCTGTCATTTACCCTTTAAAAAATGCATCACACATAAATATGTCATTTGACTTTGGTATAAGTCATATTTATGCTCTCTAACTCTGACTGTGTACAAATAGAGACTTATTAAACTTATATAAAGTTGAATAAATAGATACACGCTTTCAACGTGACATTGTACACGGCAGTTCACATCCTACGTCAGCAATGGCGGAGCCAGAATGTTCAATAAGGGGGTCCAAAATCTAAAAATTAAACACAAGAAGTAGTCAAAGAGAGTTCGACATCTACTATATATACCTAAAAATTATTTAACCATGTATAAAATCATATAATTTTCCGCCGAAGGTGGGTTCGGATGAACCCTCTACTTGTAAGGTGGCTCCTCTACTGCCTATGTGGTGTCCTACGTGTATTATGTCATGCATGACTCATGTATCAACTTGTTCAATTTCATAAAAGTTTAAGTATCTATTTATCCACACTTAAAATTCGAGAGCATAAATGTGAAATAAAATCAAGTTAAAAATATAATATTTAATGTATCCGTCGACTTTACGATTTAAAGCCGTTGAAAAAAACAATTAGCTAATTAATATAGACGGATAGTCATCTAGGTTCAATCTTGTAGCCCCCAATGATGAATTATTGGTGTAGATTAGGGAAAAATTTGTCATCTATATATGTTTATTAATGAATCTCACACCAGATTCATGGATCTTATCACTTTAAGCTTTTTGCATATTATTATTAAAAAAATATATATAGAACTATATATTATATACACCCTCCCATTTCTATTGAAAAAAAATTATATTCAAGAGTATATATTATAAAAATAAAGATGGATAAGAAAGAGGAAGAACAATTTCATGTATTTTATAAGGTTCCTTCAGGTGATGGACCTTATGTTAGAGCCAAACATGCTCAGGTAACAATTTTTGTTATTTTTCGCAAGTGTAATTTTCGATCGTATAATTTTTATTTTATACTATCAGATCAAATAGACTTACTTATAATTATTCATATAAAATTACTATACACATGTTAGAGATTCACTGGTAATATTTTAAAAAATCATACTGATAAATATTCTATATTGGTTGATTTTGTAAAATATTATTTTTTTAAACTATTAAATATACTAACATGTAATTATTTTTTTTGGTCTATCTCTTTTGTACTTGGTAGTTTAATCCGTGAGAAATATTAAAATTCTGTCGTATGACCTTTTATTTCAAGTATCGTATTGTTAGGAGCAAGTTTAATTTCCGATTATTCTTCCTTTATGTAAAAATAAAATTCTTTTCATTAAAATTATTTTGTTTTTTTACTCGAGATATCTGAAATAGCTCTGTAAACGAATGTATATTTAAGTTAGACAATCTTTAGTACTTAGTATTTTATTAATTGTGTAACTAGATTTTTCACACTATTTTTATGCATATGTATAAAACAAAACTTAAACTATGCTTGTTTCTACCTCTCCTTTTAAATTTGTTCAGAAAAACAAGTTTTTTAGTACATAATTTTTTATAAATAATGTTTTCATCCCATAAAGGTAGGTTACAATTTTATACACATTACTTTTTTCAAACTTCACTTATACGTGGAACCAAATTAAATATATTGTTATTGTTGTAATAGTGTCACATAGTCATATACAATAACATACTAAGGGGTCGTTCGACACGTACTATACAAATTAGAATTAACTTTATTTTATGTTAGTTTGAGGTGTTAGCTAATTTCGAAACAATTTTATCACACTACTTTAACATAATTATCGTATATAAAAAATGAGATATTTTTACTTATCCTCTAAATACTTTGCGATTATATACGGATAGTGTAAAGCGACTTTAATCATATTATTTCAGCTAATTACGAAGGATCCAGAAGGATCAATACTATGGTTTATGAAAGCAATAAATGAAGGGGACAGAGTGGACAGTGCACTAAAAGACATGGCAGTAGTGATGAAGCAATTGGATAGAAGTGAAGAAGCAATTGTAGCAATCAAATCTTTTAGATACCTTTGTTCTAAACTAGCTCAAGAATCACTAGACAATGTCCTCCTTGATCTCTTTAAGGTATAATAACGTCGTTTGTTCAGATATATTTTAATTTGTTTTAGTGAAATATTATTAATATATATATAATATATCATTACCGATAAAGTTAGATAAGATCTAGAGGATTTCATCTTGATTCCTTTTGATGAAAAACCATATTATTTATGCATGATTAAATTTTCTTTTACGTATATATAGTAAATAATGTTAAATCCCCCTTAAACTTATTTTTATTTGTATTTTGATCTCTTTAGTTAAAATTCTAGCTCTATCACTGACAAAAAAACATGAAAATCAATCTTTTTTTAAAAAGCTTGATTAATATAATGAAATGTTATTGTAAAGAGGTATGACTGTATATATAGCTAGTGATCTGTGGAATGAAAGATTATCACTAAGAGAATTAAAATACAATGATTTTTTCGAGCGAAAGAAATTCGGATAAACACATTGCTCACCCTAACTTGGCTCCTAATGGCATTTTTTTTTGTGTGTGTATTTTTGGTTGATGTAGAAATGTGGAAAAGTGGAGGAACAAATAGTGTTATTAAAGCAAAAGCTAAGACAAATATATGAAGGGAAGTTGTTCAATGGGAAGCCTATTAAAATTGCTAGATCTCATGGAAAGAAGATTCAAGTTACTATCACCCAAGAGACTGCAAGAGTTCTGGTAAGTATCATACTTTACTCATTCATCAATTTTGTTGATGGTGTTCATGACGTAACGTTTCAGTCAGAGACGGATTCAAGATTTAAATATTATAGGTTGACGTTCAAATATTTTTATCTGAAGCTCAAATATAAATGGTTGAATTTTAGTCATTTTTATCTGACTTCAGTCTTTTCTTTGTTCGAAGTTCATGCACATCGCACATATGACTGAACTTCAAGCAAAATTAGTTGAAGTCGGACAAAAAATGACTGAAGTTCAAGCATACATAGCTGAAGTGAGACAAAAAATGAAATATTAGACCTAATATCTTTAGACACACGGTGTTTAAAGTTATCATGAAGCGAATACACATTTTAAATAATTTAAAAAGCAAGCACAAATTAAATGACGACGTCAAAATCGGATACATTTTTAAAATAAATTGTGCTTTTGTAGGGTAATTTGGGTTGGGCTTATATGCAAAAAGGAAATTTTATGGCTGCAGAAGTGGTGTACAAGAAAGCCCAAATGATTTATGCAGACAGTAATAAGGCCTGCAACTTGGCCCAATGTTTGATCAAGCAAGCCCGATATGACGAGGCCCGTTATATCCTCGAAGATGTTTGGAGAGGTAACTATTTAGGTTCTGATGATACAAAAACAAAGAATCGAGTCGAAGAATTATTGTTGGAATTGGACTTGAAGCAACCCCCACCCTTCTTACAAAACATACCGGGCCTCGATTTGGATGATGATTTTGTAAATGGGCTTGACCATTTGATAAATGAATGGGCCCAGCCCAAATCAAGAAGGTTGCCAATATTTGAGGAGATCTCTACATTTAGAGATCAATTGGCATGTTGAATGGATTTATGTTTTTAGAATTTGGGATTTATGGTTTAGTAAGGTCTAGATGTTAATTATATGAAATTAGATGTACAAAGTAAGAGGCATGTGATATGTAAAAATTGTAATGTAAATTATAGCTTTGGTCAAAGTTCGAGAAATGTTACCCTTTGTCTGTTTGATCAAGTTTTTATAAGATAAAAGTACTTATTTTAAAAAGTTGCGGTGTTTGATCAATTTTTTAAGGAAAAATAAGTGTATTGAATTGTAATAAAAGTTTTTTTCGATAAGCATTTTTCGAACATTGATCAAACACAATGTACTACTCTATATTTCGGGCCTTGATTTGGATGATTTATTTTCTTACTGGGCTTTGAACAATTGATTCATGAATGGGCCCAGCCCAAACTGTATAATTCGCTATACATATACAAGTGTATAATTCGCTGGCCTAAATTGTATTATTCGCTGGCCTAAATTGTATAATTCGCTGGCCTATTTCGCTGCAATTGTATAATTCGCTTTGCATACAGTTGAATCGAATTAAAATGTATGTATATTGCATAATTATAAGTGTATCGCAAGAAGATATATGTTTTTCTCGCTTTATACAAAAACAGAAACACAATATATACACTTCTGTTGTATAAAGCTAGAGAAAATTGTATTTCACTACAATTGTATAATTTGCAATTGTATAATTCGTTGGCCTTTTTCTCTGCAATATTTGAAGTAAAATGTTTGTAAATTGTATAATTAAGTGTATAACACGAAGATATACATTTTTGCATGTGTATATACAATTTTCTCTCGCTTTATACAAAACAGAAACAGAATTATACACTTCTGTGTATAAAGCGAGAGAGGCGAGCGAGAATGGAGAGTGGCGAGCGAGATTTTTGGGAGAGAGACGCTGGCAAATTTTAGCTAATGTTTGCTATGGAGCACAATTAAATCAAACCCTAGCTATTCCATTTAATTTAGGTTATTAGTTTGCTATTATATACAATTTTCCTGCCAATAATATTTGTGGAATGATTCTACTCATCTCGAGTTGAATAAGCGGTGTATATAACTTAAGCTCATATTTTATAGTTAGGATTGAGTATCGACCAAACCATTAAGGGGTGAAGCTAATATGAAAAGTACGAATTCTGAAGAACCAATTAGTTTGGCCCAAGTTTTATATTTTTGTTAAGAAATCCACTGAATATGTACATATGTTAAACTTCAAAACCCATAAAATTCAAATTCAAAACATAGAAAAGCCAACCTCATCTCTTCCAAGTTCCAATATTGACTTTTATTCGCGCATGAGTGTTTATACCAATCAATGAATGTAAGACATGTGTCTTTTATACACAAGGTTAACACTTAATTGATCTTAATTAAGTGATATATATTCTTATCTTAACATTAACGTAATATAATTCTACTTTTGTCGCAATATTAAATATATTTAGTTTTAGATGTCTATATTAAAAAATCAATAGCAAAGCATATAGTCAACATGCTGATTCCCATATTTTCAATAATTTGTGTGTAGATTTGTATACTAACCATAAAAACACAAAATATCATACTAAAATCTCATAAAATACTTCTTTTATACTAAAATAGAGGAAATGGCATAAACAATCCCTAAATTATTACAATGCGTCTAAAATAGTCTCTTAACTATACACTTAACGGAATAGTCTTTTAACTATTTACAATCTTGTCAAGTTTGGTATGTATCCACCTCTTATACACACCGTTAACAAATGTCTGTTGATGTATCCGGACCTCTGAAATACATCCCTCACCTATGTATCCAAATGTCTGTGGATGTATCCAGAAGTCCAGTCATGTATTCGTATGTCATATCCGCTCTTTGATACATCCTTCCCCTCTCTGATACATCCCTCATTTGTGATCCAATTGAATCGAGTGTTATCGGCTCGAATTATGTATACATGCATATATAACAAAAAGAATAAAAAATATGAATTCTAACTGATATTCATATAACAGCTATTTGATCATCTCCTATTTTTGCTATACAATTTTAATTTCTATTATAACACACGATGGATATTATTTTCAAGATTATAAATCTTACAATGAAACATTACTATAGATCGATAATATTCTTGAAAAATATATGTTAAGCGGAGGCATATTCAAAATTTTGATAAGATGGTATACGATTACGAAAAAAATACATCTTAAATATAAATTTTATGAATTTGACTTTTAGGTTCTTAATATGAACCAAGATTATGTATATTAACGGAAAATGGACATATTATTAACCATCAATATATATACCATACCTTATTTTTGTATATACAATATAGTAAGTGTATTCTTCAAATTACTTACATTTGACGATGAAAACAAGAATCTATTCAAATAAGACAATACATATCATATAACAACACAATACTATACATTATGAAATGACGCGAGGAGGTAAAACACCTCTTTATTTTATGAAATATAACAAAGTTACTACTTGTACAATTCCATAATCCAAATTAAAAATGCAGAATTTATGACTTTAAAACCAGAAAATCCAGATTTTTTTGCTAAAATTTCAAATTCTTCCATTGTTCTTTCTTTCCCTCCATGAGTGACAACCATTAGAAGCACATCAAGAAAAAATGCATTCTTGGAAAAGAAATCATTTTTTTGTGGATTATTTGGCTTTATATGTTCAACTAAAACCACTTTACCAAAATTAGGTAAAGATTTCCAACAATTCTTCAATATCTTTATGCAATCATCATCATCCCAATCATGAATTACATGCTGCATTATAATATTTTTAACGTGTTAGGCGGCTCGATAGAATTAATGACTTAAAATCAAATATTAATAAGAGGTCCACATAAAATTTATTTAATAAAACTTGTTTATATTATTTTGTTTGAATTTCTTTATAATAGTAATGTTTTAGTCATCTTGTATACACTTTCATCTTCCTTGAATTTCTAGGAATCTTTTTTGAAGTATGAGTTTATATTATGTACATAGATAATATAAATACTTTTTTACACTATTAAAATAAGTTGATCATGACAAGACTAATATAGTAACTTTGAAATAATTTTAACTTAGACCTGAATTTATTAGTGGTGATTTAAAGTTAACATTAATTTTCGCTTAGACATCTCAATATGATTTGGTTAATTTTAAAAATCTCGTGACATATCTCGGTATGCTATTTTGAAATTTGTGTTGTAAAACAGGTCATTTATGTTCTTGTGGTTATGAATCATGTCATTAGAGGAAGAAAAATTATTTAAATTATTAATAAATATTGTAATAGATCATATTTTGAGACTAACTAAAAATATATATCACATAAAATGAAAAGGAATAATACTAACTTTCATGAAGATTACATCTCCTTGAGGAACACTTTTAAACATATCTCCTGAAACATGCTCAACCCCTAACAAGAAGGAAATATAATTAACAACAATTTTTGATAATCTAATAAAAATGATAGTTAATATATGCTATTATAAAAAAAATAATACGTTAATAGTATAAAATATTTGAAAAACATTTTTAAATGCACCTAACATATTGAAAATGACTTAAACTTGTCTTTCTTCTATTATATAATTGGATCCCAACTGCCTTTATTGTTAATTTTCTAACTTAAAAATATCCTTTTTTCCATCTATTGGATCATAATTTTCCGAAAATATGTGGAAGGACGATTATTTTAATTCAAAAACTAACATTAAGGCCAAGTGGCTTCCAACATATCGAAGACCAGTCTGATTCGATGCACAAATCATTCCGTGTTCACGTAGGAATTTGAGAAGGATCCGCATCCCAAGAAGCATGATGTAGACAACATGTATTCTAATATAAATAATAATGGTTGCTTCCATGTGTCAAACTCATGACTTATAGGTGACATAAAAACAACTATATTGTTGCTCCAAGATTTTTCTTTAACGGATGAAAAGAAGTCATATTTACATTATAGACATTTAGCCGCCCTTCCCCCTTTTTTTTAAACATATTCATACTGTTAGTATATATAACGTAACGTAAATTGTATACCTGGATAAACCGGAGCATCCTTGATGACATGTGGCAAATCAAAATTAACACCCTTAATATGAGGGTACTTTGAAACTATAGAAGCCATAGTTGAACCAAGAGCACCTCCAACATCTACCAATTGTTTTACTTCTTGAAAGCCATTATAGGTCTCAAGAATTTTAGTTATGGTTATCTTGTTCAATGTTTGTGTAGATTTATTAGTTACCTCAGCATATCTACTATTTTTTTCATGATATTCAAATACACCCATTCCATTTGCTTTGTTAAATGGTATTTCTCCTTCAAGAATTGCATCCTTCAAGCAAAACCTTGCAAATTAGAAAAAAGAAAAGTGTAAATTTTCACTTGATATTTATTTAAGGGAAAACGGTCTGATCTACCCCTTAACTTTGTCATTTGGAGCTGATATACCCCTCGTTGTGAAAGTGACTTATATATGCCCTTACCGTTATACAAACAACTCAAATGTACCCCTGTCATTACAAAATTAGCTCACATATACCCTTCATTTAGTGGAAGTTAAAGTTAGTTCTAAATTTATATTTTTTACTTTTAAATTTTTTTTAAAATTATTTAGGGGTATATATGACTCTTCTATCAAAATTCAAGCTATATTTAAATTTTTTTCATACATAAATTTTTTTGACTTCTTTTATTACAATTATTTGAGTTTCTTATTCTTATTTTTTTTTCTTTCATTCCTTAGTTTAAAGAAAAAAAATTAAACTATTTTTTTTGTCTATATTGTAATTTGATTTTGTGTTCGAAGAATTTTTTTTGGTCATCTACAATAAGTTTTACAAGAATATTACTGAAAATAAATAAATTTGAATATTAAAATAATAAATCTAAATTACTCATTGAAACAAAAAAAAAATAGGTTTGACGAAGATTCAATTTATTTATATGGGATTATATTTTTTTAAAAAAAATAATAAAAAATTAGATTAAAGTTTTTTTTTTTTTTTCATTTTGGTAGAGGAAAAGGGTATATATGAGTCATTTGTTTATAAGTAGGGGTATATATGAGTCACTTTCATAACAATGGGTATATCAACTCTAAATGACAAAGTTGAAGGATATAGCAGATCCTTTTCCCTTTATTTAACCATAAATATATAACCACTCAATAAAAAATAGGGAAAGTTTTCCTAAATATACACTAATTATGTATAAAATATAAATATTATACACTAATATACAAAAGAATATACATGTATAAGCTTTTACATACTTAGAGAGATAACAATATTGTAAGACAAAAAATAAAGTAAATTTGTGTATCTATACAAAAAAATTTCTGCCCCAATTTTATGTATTACAATTCGTATTTTGAAAGTCAAATATTTTATCTTTAATTCTCTAAAATTGGAAACACAATCTTTAAATTAATAGATTTAATAATAAAACAAAAAAATATTATAAATTTTAATAATTAATAATTAAAATATTTAAAAAGACATGAAAAATTACGATTCAAATAACTCATATGATATAAAAAGGTCCATTTTCATCATCCTCTTTGAAAAGAGTAAATTTCAACAAAGATTGGTTAGCAAGAAAACTCAAAATCTTTTCAATCATAATTGGAGCTTGAGGATTTTTTGTTGGAATTTTTGATGCAATTTGAGAAGAGGATAATTGTGAATTTAGTGACAAAAGATCAAAAATACCAAGTTCCATAGTGACTTTCAAGACCATATTTAGGGCTAAACTAATTGGCAATTGCATAACACTTAGCATATCTTCTTCTTCTTTGGACATAATTTTCTCACTTTGATTTGTTGATGATATTTCCATTTTCAAAATTTTGGATTGATAATTGATGATGAAGTTGTTGAGGAGAAAGTTAGAAGATTTGTTCCTTTTATAGTAGCAAGCAAATTTAATTTAATTTAATGTGTAACATAATTATACCGCACCGAGTGTATACACCAAGCCAATATATGTATGTCGTGTTTAAATTTATAGTTCATTTTATTTCATTAAATTACGTAATTGTGGATAAATTTTTAAAGTTCTGTTCAAAAAACTTTGTTTGAAAATTTATATAGAGAAAGATTTTTGCAACGCAATAATTCTTCTGTATCAACTTAGCTATCAAGTGACTATTTCATCCGTTTTTTATATTATCAGCATAAATATCATATAATTCAAAGAATTTTTCGTTAGATTTGAAGTTGAAACCTCATAGTTTCAAATGATATATGCTTTGTTTTTCATGTTAGTTGATTTCACCTTTATGGATCATTACTTCACGTACTTGAGTTTTACAAATTATTAAATTCATATTTATTGTTAAAAAAAGGAACCCGTGATTAATTTTTAAATAATTATATGGCATAAAATATGTACATATATTATTTGTGTATATAAATTAAACTTTTACAAAAATATAATTAGGTGGAAATGATTTTGAAAAGAAACAGCAAATAATTTCTTTGGGAACATGCTATAAATCTGATTATGGTATCTTTCAGCCCATATATATTTTCAGATCGTGAAATTAAACTCGCATCGGTGTTACATCAAGTCAATACACGAATGATATATATTTAAATTTATAATTCATTTTATTTTATTAAATCACATAATAACCATTTTGTAATTGATTGATATAAACACTCGATGCGGGTAAGTTTTCTCCGTCGAGAACTCTAAGTTGATAATATCAGTTATTTTTTTCGTCTCAAATAATCAGTTGCGTTTCTCTTTTGCACACCTTTTAAAAGACTATTAATTAGGAGGAGTTTTGACTAATTTACTTTTATATATTTTCTATGATATAATCTCTATTTAGTGAATATTTACTTTATTTTTGTGTCATCACCCCACAATCAAAGTGTTTGTAGTCTTCAAAAACGATTACAAAAGATAGAAATAGAAAAAAATAATTAATTTCATACAAAAAAATGAAAAATAATTTGAAAAAATTATTTGTAAAAATCACAAACACATAAAGTACTAAAAAATAACAAGATCAAACCGCCTTCCATATATTTGTTTGATTTCTTATTGATGCACTATTTGAAGAAATACTGTACTTTTAAAATGAGGTGAGATCATCAATGGGGTCAATGTGAATATGAAACTCATTTTAAATAAATTTATAATATTCAAATTTTCTAAAAATAATTCAGAAAAATCGAATCAAAACTAACAATATCTTAACTAGCTAAAGACATAATTAAAATGTTAGTCTATGGCCTTTGTGAGGTCACATGATTATGTAAAAATAACACAATAATTCATGGTCCCAAATATGAATGACACAATACATTGTACAAAATTTCATTTTATTATTATTTACCCAATTTGGGGTCCCTTATTAAATATTTTTTATTATGATGTCACATATTGTGGTAGTTAGTGTTGGTAAAACGAACAAAATACTCAAGTATACATCTAACTCTTATAATTTGAAAAACAATTCAGAGATTTATTAAAATTGAATTAAGATTCTACTCATATAATCTGCTCTATGAGACATAAATTGAGCGTAATTGCTGTAAAATTAGTTGTGCTCGGTAATAAAGAATGTCAATGTCATCGTTTGTAAGCATTTCAAGTCATCTTCATTCTCTCAAATTCATTTCTGGATTTTAATTTGTACAATACAGTATGAGTGAGATTTATCTTAATCGACTTTTTAAAAGTTACTCATTTATCGTACTAGCTATTGATTTTGGATTCTATTAATCTATAATAATCGATATGAAAATTACTGTCACAATTAACAGATCTAGAGAAAGATTTAAACAAAAAACTCTTCTATTTGACAATAAACAATCAAAAGATATGTATAATTATACAAGTTATCCATCATACGCGTATATCATAATGTATATATCTTATAAGACTTATATAACTTATCATATATCAATTATTTAACAAAATATAAGCATGATATACATAAAGAAGGATAGGTGGGAAAAAAATCATATTTACTTTATTTTGTGTGGATAATCAACTACAATATTTGTTTTAGGTTTAGTTTGCTAAATAAACATTTGATTAAAAATATATTAACTTTATCTAAAAAAAAATGCATATAGATGTCAATAGCACATATGAACATTAACATCTAAGCCCAAAATAAATATATTATAAGCTCAAACTAAATTTTAGGAATCACATAATTGTAATTACATTAATCCCTTAAAAAGTAATACAAATCACATACATAATATATAGCTCGGATACATTAAAGAGTATCTCGGATACATTATAACATATATCGAATATATAATACGTAGCTTGGATACATTATATACTAGCTCGGATACATTATATCTCGGATACACAATATGTAGCTTAGATACATTAAATACTTGCTCGAATACATTAATATGTAGCTCAGATATATTAAAGAAACAAGGGATTTTAGAGATTTTAGAAATAGAAGGAGATATTGGAAATAAGAAAACGTGTTTCGGCAAATTTTCCAAAAATAATTAGAGGGCTTTCCCACTCCTTTTGCTGGATCTTCATTTTTTTCATGTTGGGCCAAGTGAACGTATAGTTGATTTTAGGATCCATATTTAAGATATAGCCAGCATTATTAAACTTTGCAAGTTCAAATCACTTTATATTAGTTTTGTATATATACCATTAAAGTTGCAAAACATTGACAAACATTCTTTAATTTTTGACATATATTATTTGTTGAAGCAAATTAATTTCACACACACACAATTAAGGTTGAAATGTTAATACGCAAGGCTTGCTCGAGTGGTCGAGCACCTCCATCGAGGACTGGAGACACACTGAAGGATAAGTGATATCACTATTGAATCTTTTGAGAGTTGGAGCGGGAAGAAAACGAAAAAAAAATAAAAGAAAGAGGTTGAAAATGATATCATTTCAGAAATCAATTGTAAATTATTTTCAAATATAGATGATGCATATGCCATAAACATCAATTAAAGAGATAATTCTCCCAAGATTAATGAACAATTAATTAAGTTTAAATTATTAATCTTGATGATAAGGTTTATAGTCTAATTAATGATGACACAATATAATTAGCTAGTCTATAGAGTACCCTATACCTATACCTATTTATTATATATATACATAATGATATTCATTTTTTTAAATTTTTTAATTTGATGTAATATATTAACAATGATAGTAGGCATGCTACAACATCAATCAGTTAAAATAACAGTAAAAAGATTTTATCCATTAATTCAGACAATGATATAATTTGCATGGCTCCACCAATTTGAAAGATACAAAAAAAAAAAGCTGAAAATTGTTTAAAATAGAGATTATGAATGTTAATTATACGGATAAGATTGAATTTGAGCAGATTAAAATAGATTGAGTTAATGACACATATAATTATTACTTAAACCGAAATAGATTAGTTCAAAATGGATTAAAAGCCAGGTCATAACTTAATCCCTTCAATTTTAATATATAATAGAATTTAGTAATAAATATATTAAAATTAAATTCATCAAATTTTATATTATAAATATTCCTATAAATATGAGGACTAATTCAAAAGGTTTTGAACTTTTAGGGGAATATTGACCAGCAAAATAACTTTATGAGTGCATGCGTAAAATGATTATATATATCTTCTTTAGGGTTGATGTTTTTCTTTGATTAAATTCATTTTTTCTTTATATGATGATTTTTTTGAATTTTGGGAATTGAATCCTCTCTTTCAGATTTCGATCTTTATATAATTTGTTTTTAATTGAATTTTTTTATTGAAATTAGTATTAGTCGAGTCTCGAAATAAATATCAAAATACAAATGAATAAAATATATGAGTATTAGGTTTTAATTAAATGTCATGTGAACATGTGTAGTACAATTAGGTGGTATGTTTGTGGCTATTTAGCATGCTTGTGTTCATAAAGTCTGAATGTGATTCATTGACTTTGACTTTGTTATTCAGTCCGTTCATTTTTCTCTGTGATGTTGAGTTTTTCGAAAGTTAGTTTAACTAATTTTTAAAGTTAAATTAGATTATATTCATTCAATATTTTTAATAAAAAATTTAGACATTTAAAAACTATACGAAAAAGTGCCATACATTTTAGCTTTTATATGTAAATATGATGAAAAAATATATTATAAAATATTATTTAAAATTTTTGTAGTTCGATTCTAAAAAAGAAAATTAAAAGTGGACATCTATTATAATAAAGAAGTAGAATTTTGAAAAAAAATTATGCACAATTAAAAAAAAAATATATATATATATCAAATCAAAGTGCACTAGAATAATATTATTTTTGATCCTTTAATTATTGATGAACTTTGTTTTTGGCTCTTAGCTTGTGACATATGATTCAAGCCAATAGAGTTAATTTTTGATTAATTAAAATATGTGTATTGAACTGTTTTTAGAAGTATATTACCTCTAAATATGATTTAATGATACAAGTTTAATATAATATATGTATGATTAAATAGTGAAACATTGTAAATTGTGAATATTCACGAGTAAAGAAATTAAATTGCATATTTTAAGTAATCCAAGTGCCTCGATAGATATCACAAGGATTATAATAATAACAATAAAAGTTAAATTAAGATGGGAAATTTTACAAGCTTTTTAAAATTTTAAAAATGAAATAAAAATTGTTATACCATGTTCCATCATTTTCATAGTTTTTTTAAAGTCAACAAAAGTTTGATTATATTCCAATTAATGGGAACACTTTGGGCCCTCCCATCAAAATTTGTTGTATGATTTTGATAAATTTGGTGGGTAAAGGATAATCATTATCTTGATAAATCATTTTTAAAAAGTGCACAACTTTATCTTTATACATTTTTTCTTGATTTTATTTCCTTAATTTTTTCCTAACTTTTTTCTTTCGTTTTCGAGGAAAGACTCAAAATAGTCCCTCAACTTTGAGTTAAGGCTCAAAGTGATCCTTGAGTTTTCACATGAAGCATTAATAGTCTCTCATGTTTGCAACATTGGTGCACTTTTGATCCTCCCGTAAAATTTTGCCTATTTTTTAGCATTAATTTTGTTCAAAATTTTATATAAGAATGTTCAATCGTCTTTTTAAGAATATAATAGAAATAATAACTCTATCTGAGAGAAGGTGATAAGAAAAACACCTTGTTCTGTTCACTAGAAATATTATTGCAGCTAAACTAAAAACATCTTAACATATGACTTTACAAGAAAAGAAAAAATTATACTACTGCACGTGAAATTATCATGATAAACCTCTCGACTTTACCTGCAGTACAGTTTCTACTAAACAAACAAAGTGTTTTCCTTCTCACGTTCGTTCATATGGAGTTGTTATTTCTACTAAATATATAAAATAACGATTGAACATCCCATACATAAGTTGTGGATAAAATTAATGCTAAAAAATAGGTAAAATTTTAGAGCAGGACCAAAAATGCACTAATATTGCAAACATGAGGGACTATTAATGTTTTATGTAAAAACTCAAGGATCACTTTGAACCTTAACCCAAAAAAAGGGACTATTTTGATCATTCCCTCTTCATTTTCAATAAACATTGCCAATGTGAAAAAGGTGATTGAATTCCAAAAGCCAAATTTTGCGATTTTGGGAATGGTGGAAAATGTATTTTTAATTTTTTTCGTATTTGGTAATGTCAATTTATTTTATTTTTAACAAAATATATAATTTTTCTAATTGATGCCTGAAAAATGAATTTTACAATTGACCCTCGATTTTTATAATATTTATTTAAATTATATATAAGTGATTTAAAAATAATATATTTTCCTCGTCGAACAGAAGATAGTAATGTCAAAAGAAACATTTCCCTTTATACCAAACATACTCATAGTATAAAATATTTACACTATAATATATCACATTAAATTAATAAAAAGTTTAAGGTCATATTTACTTGCTTGAGCAACTTGTTATCGGAGTTTAAATTATATACATTATTAATAAGAAATTTTTACATAAACAAATTATCTTTAGTTGTTTTAACAGATAATCTATCTTATTATAAAAATTATAAATCTCATGACATTTTAAGAAAGCTTACGATATATAGACCTCGTATTGTAAAAAAAGGATTTACATTTCTTATACGTAACTTGAACTCTTTTCAAATTTACAAATTTCATATATTAACAAGGTTTATTTATAAAAAGTTTTTACATTGACGATATATTATATATATATATATATATATATATATATATATATATAGATATATATATATATAATATATATATATTATATTATATAATAAAAATGTAATTCTTTAATTAAGTCCATATTATTTATTTTTACAACTAATAAAAACATGTCCCACTTGAGAGGCCATTGTTTTAGACATGCAATCTATGATTTTTGAAAACAAAAGCCAAACTTTTTGACAAAAAGATGGCCAAAAAACTACTCAACCAACAACAACAAAATCTCCTATTTGTCTCTTATTTTCTTTTAACAACTTTTCACATTCTTCTTTCTTCTTAATTTCTCTAAATTCAAAATATAACTTTTTTTTCCTTTCACCATGGCAATGGACAAGCACCACCACCATCAAATGCCTCTAACCAAGTCAGCATCAAGGCAAAGATACAACGAATGGTTCGTATAATATATACACTGACAGTATAAAGAAAACGCTATATAACTCTAGTTTTACGTGTTGTCATAGGTGATTTGTTATATAGGGTATTTAGAGATGTTCCAAGTGATATAACAATAGAAGTGGATGGTGCCATATTTTCATTGCACAAGGTAAAGTTCTTCATCCTCGTTGTTAATCAGAGGTAAATTCAGTATTTAAATTTGACGTATTTAGAGGTTTTGAATTGTTTTGAAACATTGAGTTCAAGATGCCAAGGAATTCAATATCTACTATATATACGTTAACAAATAACGTTGATCTTGTACATTACAAAGTAATTTTTCAACGAATTCCCTTTCAAAAATCCAAGTCTAGCTCTAGTTAGGTCGGAGGGTTTGGAGGGCGCGGATTAGGAAAGAAAGTTAGTAGGTAATTATTGTTTTTCTGCTGGATAGGCTTGGTGGTTGTACTTGTACCTACTTTCTTACTAGTAAGTATTAGCAATATTATCTCGTAGTTTTTTGTTCTTCGATTTCGGTTATTACCTGTATTTGTTGGTGCTTTGATTATCACATTATTTCATCGTTGTTAGTGTTTTTCCTTCCATATGTTGTGTACCGTTTTCCATTTCACGTTCCTTGCTTTAAAATGCCTTTTTTTTCAAGCCGAGGGTCTTTCGGAAACACCCTCTCTTTCTCTACGAGATAGGGATTAGGTCTATCTACACTATATCCTCCTCAAACACAACTTGTCCGATTACACTGAATATGTTGTTGTTGATTTTTATCAAAGAGAACACATTCAATCTGATACAGAGTCTCCAATAATATCAATGTTCATTTTCTTTTTTTCAGTTTTTCATGCATATGAGCTATTTCAGATACCATAGTGTAGTAGAAATTCCCTAACAATATGAGAATTATGATTTCAGTTTCCCCTTGTGTCGAGAAGTGGACGAATTCGGAGGCTTGTAGCTGAGCACAGAGATTCTGATATATCAAGAATTGAGCTTGTTAGTCTACCAGGTGGATCTGAATCATTTGAGTTAGCAGCCAAATTCTGTTATGGTGTCAACTTTGAGATCACATCATCAAATGTTGCTCAACTCTGTTGTGTATCCGATTACCTCGAGATGTCAGAGGATCACTCGAAAAACAATCTTGGTTCTCGAGCTGAAGAGTATCTCGACAGCATTGTCTGCAAGAATCTTGAAATGTGTGTTGAAGTCTTGAGACAATCCGAAAACTTACTCCCCCTTGCTGATGAGTTGAAAATCGTTACCAGATGTATCGATGCTGTAGCCTCAAAAGCTTGTGTTGAGCAGATCGCTTCAAGTTTCTCGCGTTTGGAGTATAGTAGCTCAGGGAGGTTGCATATGAGTAAACAAGCCAATTGTGAAGGGGATTGGTGGATTGAGGATCTTTCTGTTCTTCGTATCGACTTGTACCAACGTGTCATAACTGCAATGAAATTCCGCGGTGTTAGACCTGAAAGCATTGCAGCATCATTAGTAAGCTATGCACAGAAGGAGTTAATACAAAAGTCTATTTCTGGTTCAAAAGAAAAACTCGTGGTTGAGACGATTGTTAGCCTGATGCCTGTTGAGAAATTCGTCGTTCCTTTGAGCTTTCTGTTTGGATTGTTGCGAAGTGCTGTGATGCTTGACTGCAATGCTGCTTGTAGACTTGATCTCGAGAGACGGATAGGATCTCAGCTGGATATCGCAACTCTGGATGACATACTAATTCCTTCGTTCCGTCATGCTGGTGATACTATGTTTGATGTTGACACAGTGCATAGGATCTTGGTTAATTTTTCACAACAGGAAGGCGATAGCGATGATGAGATGGAAGATGTATCGGTTTTTGAATCCGATAGCCCTACTGCTACACCATCACAAACTGCATTGTTCAAAGTATCAAAACTGGTTGACAACTACCTAGCTGAAATTGCACCAGATGCAAATCTGAAGCTGAACAAGTTCATTGCTATTGCAGAAACTTTACCAGCACACGCGCGTACTGTACACGATGGCCTTTATCGAGCCATAGACGTTTACCTCAAAGTATGTATTCCTCAACTTATTCGAAATGAGAGACCTAAATCTTTCATACAATACGTTGATCGGACTCTCCCAGAATGTTATTGCATCTGTGTTGGTTCATCCAAAAACGAACTACTTTTGGATGATCCGACACTTACCTGATGATATTTTTGGAGAGTCCGAGCAACATAGTCTTCATAATTACTGAAACTCTTCATGGATTCACATTTCCAGGCTCATCTAACTTTATCAGATCCAGATAAGAGGAGACTATGTAAATCAATCGATTTCCAAAAACTCTCACAAGACGCTGGTGCACACGCTGCACAAAATGAACGTCTTCCCCTACAATCAATCGTTCAAGTTCTCTATTTCGAGCAATTAAGGCTAAGAAACGCCTTGTTTTGCTCGTATCCTGATGATGACATTAAGCCAATGCATCAATCTTGGAGGATAAACAGTGGTGCTCTTAGTGCAGCAATGTCTCCTAAGGACAATTATGCTTCGTTGAGACGAGAAAACAGAGAGCTAAAACTTGAGCTAGCGCGAATGAGGATGAGATTGAATGACTTGGAGAAAGATCATGTTTGTATGAAGAGAGATATGCAGAAATCCAGCTCGCGAAGATTCATGAAATCCTTCTCCAAAAGGATTGGGAAGAAGTTCAACATTTTCGGACATAGTTCCTCGAGGGAGTCTACTAATTCTCCCTCGAGGCACTCGGAAAGAACTGATTCTAAGATAACTGATAGAACATGACTATCCATTATCCAGGTACATCGAGTTACACGAATTTTTGTATAGATAAGGCTACAGATGTGTGAAAGGCGCGTTGAAGGATGTGATCTTGTTAGATGTATACACTTAAAACTTTCATTTTTTGCATATGTATAAGCAATGGATTCAGTTGAACCCACACAACCCACCCTAGATCCATCTCCAGACTGAAAGGGCGAGCTAAGGTCACAACTTACAAGTTTGTAGTCTCATTATGAACTTCCCAAGAGGTCGATCATTTTATGTTCCAGGGTTGGGTTGGATAGGACCAGATCCAAATGTATCTAGTTATTGCTTCGAGTTCAGATGTTGTAATAGGCCTAATTTTTCTCCTAGTTTCACCGGTGAAGTGAACGGGGATTCAAGTTTTTCATTTCATTCAATAGAAAAGTAGGTCATATCTTTGAACCTTTTCGAGGTATTTTGATGATCGAGAAATCTGTCTGAAGCCAACCCTTTCGAAACTCGAAGACGATGGGCCTAGGTTACATTCTTTAGGCATTTTGCAGCAATAATAAGCCATTTATGAATTTCCACATGACACTATCATGATAACAAAAATAGGATAATCATGATTCAGCATCTATGTTGCCCGAACTCTTCAACTCATGTTGAATCCCCCGTTGGAGGATTTGACACACGTACATCAACATTTTTGAAGAATTCAACCGACGTAATTCTAACATGACATAAATATGAGAGTACATTAACAACTTTTGACTAATAGGTTTGACTGTTTCAACAAATATCAAGTTTTGAACCCATAATTTCAAAGGTACGTCGAATTCAATACTAAGAACCTTAAAAATGTTGAAACGTCTCGAGATTAAAATCTCGAATCCACACTCTATAGGATGACTCAACAATCTATTACAACAAGAACATACGACTATATGAAGTCTAAGAAGTGAAATTCGATATATATTTTTTTTGAATCGAGGGTGACATCTTGCAAATTCGGACTCTTATTATGAATTTACCGTTGCATTCAATCTTCAAGAGGATTGTTTGGTGTAGAAGCGGATGCCAACTGCTACGCCCAAAATGATCAGGGGAACTAAGAACTGGAGAAGCTTGATTATGAATTCGGATGTCTTGTCCTGATTGTAATGAGGCTGATTGGGAGGAGTGTACGCCTTTTTAGTCGGGATGGTTGCTGAATCAATATCCCCTACGTAGTACTCGTCCAACATGGCTCGAGCACTGCTGCTGTGACCAACATCCTCAAAATCATCGGTTGCATCCTTTCCTGCACCAAATTACCATCCCATAAAACATCGTCCTCAAAAGAATCACCAAGCTTTTTACATCAATTTTTCACAGATAACAACACTACTGGGAATTCAGAATTTAGAGTCAGTGAGCTAGACGTAAGTTACAATGTGTGGTTTTGGTAGGAAAAAGTTGGTCAACGTATATTACCAGTAGCAGCCAATAAGACCTCATCGCCACCAGGGTGATCGTCCAAGAACTTTGTCACATCGTACACCTATCAAATAAAAGATCGATATCAGACAATGAACCTCAATACACACTTCTCTGGTATAGCACAGGAAAAATTGCCGTCTTCTATAAATATCGTCAACTTAGAAACTGAAATACAAAGTGTACTAACAAACCTAAACAAAAACAAAACTAGAACGAAATTTTTATGCATCTCTCCTAGGTACTAGGGAAGGCACGACGAAGGTTGACAGCAATTTACCAAGTTTGGCTACCATGAATTAAGGGCACTACAAGATTATAACTTTCTTGAGAAAAGTTTCAAAGGTACAAAGTATAAGATTCTTTGATACTTGCTTTTACAAGGAAAAGCCCAATGGCGATAGGCATGAATTAACATGGGAGGGTTTTTCACGATCACATCAAATTCATGTTAAAACAAGTTGAATTTAAGACGTGGACACAACCCACAGACAACGATGACCCATCAACCAAATGTCAACAAAATGGAAACCACCAAAATCAGCACTTCAAAAGGTCAATAATTACATCAAAAGGACTGGAGGCGAAAAGGTAACTACAGATATCACAAAGACTATACATTGCCACTAATAAATACCCAAAGATTGAATCTTTAACAGATACTTGTAAAGAAAAGCACATGAAAACATCAACCTCAGTTAACTACGTCAAAAAGGGTGGAAGTAAAGAGGTTATTACAGAGATCACAAGGCATATATCTATATATTGTCACTCAGAGGCGGATTCATGATTATGATTTGAAGTTTATGGTTCCTATAACAACCTCGAGTGAACAATATCTATTGGGTTCATAATCGCATACTTATACATATTTTACGAATTTCTTAATAGAAATACAAGGTCTACGCAAAAAGTACTGATTCTCGTGAACCAACAAAATATGTTCTACATCCGACATTGTTGCCACAGCAATAACATACCAAATGTAATCCTACAAGTCGGATCGAGGGATGGTAGTGTGTACACCTTAGCCTACCCTGTGAAGGTAGAGAGGCAAAGTTGCCACTAATAAAGAGCCAAAAATTGAATCTTTAACAGATATTCACAATAAAACATCGAATCCAGTAAGTTACATCAAAAGGGGTGGAGGCAAAAGGGAAATAAGTTTTCCCTAATAAAGACCAAAAAAGTTGAATCTTTAACATATATTTGAACAACAAGCACAAGAAACAACAACCCCATTAAATTAAAGGCAAAAAGTTAATACAGAAATCACAGACTATAAGTTTCCCCTAATAAAGAGCCAAAAATTGAATCTTAAACATATATTTGAACAAAAAAGAACAAGAAACAGCAACCCCATTATAATAAAACAAAAGGGGTAGGCATTATGGTAAATACATAAATCACAAAGACTATAAGTTGCCCCTGATAAAGAGCCAAAAAATGAATCTTAAAACATATATTTGAACCAAAAAGCACAAGAAACAGCAACCCCAGTAAATTATAATCAAAAAGGTAATTACACAGATCACAAAAACTGTAAGTTTCCCCTAAACACCCCAAAATTGAATCTTTAACATAAATTTGAACAAAAAAAACACAAGAAACAGCAATCCCAGCAAATAAAGGCAATAACATAGATCACAAAGCCTATAAGATTCCCTAATAGACCCAGAAATTGAATATTTAGCATACAATTGAACAAAAAAGCACAAGAAACAGCAACCCCAGTAAACTAAAGGCAATTTCATAGATCACATAAACTACAACATCCCTAATAGACCCAAAAATTGAATCTTTAGCATATATTAGAACAAAAAAGTACAAGAAACAGCAACCCCAGTAAACTAAAGGCAATTACATAGATCACAAAAACTACAACATTCTCTTGTAGAGCCAAAAATTGAATCTTTAGCATATATCTGAACAAAATTGTACAAGAAACAGCAACCCCAGTAAACTAAAGGCAATTACATAGATCAGAAAACAATAATCCCCTGTTAGACCAAAAAATGGAATCTTTAGCATATAATTGAACAAAAAAGTACAAGAAACAGCAACCCCATTAAATTAAATCAAAAAGGAGTGAAGGGATAAAAGTATATACAGAGATCAGAGAAACAAAATACCTTGCCACTAATAACAACCAACAATCAAAAAATTGGCATTGAAAATTGAGGGCTTTATTATTCTTTACTATAGTTTGGTAAACTATTGGAAAAATCAAAGAGTGGTGGGTGGGTCAATTTGATGTGGAGGTTGGTAGAATAAAGATGTGACATTAGTTCATCTAAATTTTTTTTATCATATTAATAAATTACAATTTATTATATAGATTTTCAATATTAAAATTTAAAATATTGAATTAAATACGTAGGTTTTTAATTTGAAATTTGAACATGAAGTTATTAACCAATTAGATCACACTTTTAGATGCTTCAATTTTGATATTTATAAATTGGTAATCACGTTTTATTTAAAATTTAAATTATATATAATTATATAAAAAATATTATAATTTTTTTAAAAAATGTCTCGATTATATCCAATTTTTATTTTATAAAAGTATTCAAAAGAAAGTATAAACAATTTGTTTCATTAATAAACTACACGAAAATAATTTTAGTCAAAATTTCAATATCTAATCAATTAATTTTATACCATACTGATTTATATATTAAATAATATTTCTAAATATTTATATAATATATATATATATATCTATATATATATAGAATATATAATAATTGAATATCTAGCCTACCATGCCTACCCCTAATGCAACCGCTAACCTCTTAACTTAATGGATTCTTAAATAGACACTTTATTGGTAAGTACATAAAGCATATAGTTTTTTGTAACGACCTGTTAGTCGTTTTGAGCAGCAGATTTTATTTCTGAAAAAAACGATGACTGAGACGATGGAACCCACGACGGACCGTCATGGGCACGACGGACCGTCGAGGGGGGTCTCGTTCCAAAACACTTAGAATTCTGAAATTGGATACTGAAATCGACTCTCTGAACTTCGTGACGACATGGCAGGACGGGACCGTCGTGGGAACGACGGACCGTCACAGACTCTTCAAGGAATTGAGTCTCTGCTGAACTCTGTGACGGAAGCAGCAGGACGGACCGTCGCAGGCACGACGGACCGTCACAGGCTGCGTAATCCAGGCTGGGTCGGATTTTTTTTAAATGTTTTAGGGACGTTTTGGACTATTCCTGCTATAATTATAAATTTAGTGGGTTAATGTTAATAATTAATTCTGAGGGTTAAAAGAGATAACCTTAAATTAATTAATGGGTTAATTCACCATCTTTTATACTTAATTATATGCTAATTAGGATAAAAGGAAGAGGGTTTGAATAAGAAAAATAGAAAGAACAAGGAGAGGGGAGAGAACAATCGAGAGAGAGAGGAACGAAGAGGAACAAAGCTTTGGAAATTGCTTGCTTGATCACGAATCTTCGCGTGGAGGTAGGTTATGGTTTTTATGCTATTCGTAGTAGACTCTTAATAGCGAATGATATGTGTTGGGTAGTTTATTAAAACTTTATATGCTTAATTGTGTGCTTACATGATGTGATTATATAATTGTGATGAATAAGCATGATGAGTCTATTGAATCTCTAATCCTAAATTTACCTTGTTAATGATGATGCCTTGGTATAAGAGAAGGCTTGATGAACTAAAGTAATGAGATTGATGATGCCTTGGTATAAAAGAAGGCTTGATGAACTAAAGTAATGAGATTGATGATACATTCGTATAGAAGAAGGCTTGATGAATTAATAGAATGAGATTAGTGGAGCGGGTGTCACAAACCGACACGTGGAATTGGGGATCGGGTGTCACGAAACGTAGAAAACGACGTAGAATTAGGGATGCGGGGTGACACTGATAGACACGAACGACACGAATTAGGGATCGGAGTGAGTTCCGAACCGACACGTAGAATTAGGGGATCGGGTCACGAACGACACGTATTAGGGATCGGGTGTCACGAACCGACACGTAGAATTAGGGGATCGGAGTGTCACGTACCGACACAAGAGGAATAAAGATAATGAATCTTGAAAGATGTTAATATACTAAATTTAATGAACCTATTTTCCAAATGAGTATGGTATGGAGGCTTGCGTCCTCATGGGGTGTACTTGGCGTACTTATTAATGATTATAGTACTTGTTGTTGCTACCCGTTGAGTATTGTAGTTGAATTTATGATATTATCTGATATATATCGTTTTCTATTTTGAGTTGGCCGATGATATCTACTCAGTACTTGTGTTTGTACTGACCCCTACTTGTATGTTTCTATCCTTGTTATTTGTGGAGTGCAGCAAACGTACCGTCGTCTTCAACTCAACCGCAACTCTAGCCAGTCTTCATTATAACGGATTTCAGGGTGAGCTAACGCTTCTAGCTTGGACTGGATCTTCTTCTTCATGTCTTGATGCCTTGAAGTTCCGGCATGGACTAGTTTTTTTGTTATTCTAGCTTTCTAGATACTCTTAGAATTAGTAATTTGAGGATAGATGTTCTTGTGATGATGACTTCCAGATTTTGGGGATAATAATAAGTGTTTGAGTTGAGAAGTTGATTATTGATTTTGTTAATGAGTTTTAAGTCTTCCGTATTGTTTTCTATTTATTATATTTGAAATGTTGAGGTTTAGATTGGTTGGTTCGCTCACATAGGAGGATAAATGTGGGTGCCACTCACGACACGTTTTGGGTCGTGACAAACTTGGTATCAGAGCATTAGGTTCGTTGGTCTCATCACACAAGAACGAGTCTAGTAGAGTCTTAAGGAACGGTAGGGGGACGCCTTTACTTTTCTTTGAGAGGCTATAAGACTTTAGGAAAATTCCATTCTTTCTTTCTTTCATGCTATTACTTTAATCCAATTGGTATCTAGGTGATACAATTGGTATCTGACCATCTTCACTCTATTTCGCAGATGGTTAGAATAGAGCACACACCGCGCCAAACACCAACACCGGCAAGACAAGAAGCGTCTGAGCCAGCCACTGGGGCTGTAGCTCGAAGAGGAGTAGTAGTGACAAGAGGCCGTGGAAGAGGTCGGGGAGGACGCCCTCTAGAGAAGAGGACGAGCACCTAGCCCATCTGGTACTAGGGCAGTGACTCCTCCACCAACTGAGGAAGTGGTAAGAGAGGGTGAGGATGGGGAGAATGAACAAGTGCAGAATGAGGAATTGCCACCCCAACCTACCCCAGAGATGATCAATCAGGTTCTTGCTTATCTTAGCGGGTTATCTGATCAGGCCAGACACCTCCAGTGTTTTCTGCACCAACACCTCCGGTTCCGGAGGTACAACATGCAGCAGCTACTGTGGCCCCCCGCATGGAGCCTCATGGAAATAGGCACGTTTCCTCGTCTGACTACAGGGCCTATAATGACAAATGATCAGCATGAACTTTTCAGTAAGTTCTTGAAATTGAAACCTCCAGTCTTCAAGGGTGCTAAATTTGAGGATGCCACGATTTTCTGGTTGACTGTCATGAGCTACTACACAAGATGGGTTATAGTAGAACGGTTTGGTGTTGAGTTGGTGACTTATCAGTTTCAAGGAAACGCCAAAATGTGGTGGCGGTCACATGTTGAGTGTCAACCAACAGAGGCACCACCTATGACTTGGGCATCATTCTCTAGCTTGTTTATGGAGAAGTATATCCCCCAGACTTTGAGGGATAGGAAAGAAGAGAGAGTTCTTGAGCTAGAGCAAGGTAGGATGTCGGATGTCGGTTACTGCATATGAGGATAAGTTTTCGTGCATTATCCAGGTATGCCACCCAACTTTGTTTCAGTCCACAAGAGAGGATTCGCCGTTTTGTGAAGGGGTTGAGGTCAGAATTGCGGATTTCAGCCTTACAGGTAGCGGCTACGGCAAAATCCTTTCAAGAAGTGGTAGACTTCGTGATAGAGGTGGAAGGAGTGAAGCCAGATGACTTCACCATGGCATCGACATCAAAAAGGGTTCGAAAGGGAGGGAGGAGAGTTTAATGGTTCTTACTCTAGAGGACAGGGTTCAGGAGGTTACTCAGTCCGACCAATTCAGTCTTCACTACAGACTGTAGTTGGGGGTCCACCTCAGACCGGTCAACACTTCTCTGAGAGACCAATGCTGGACTCCAGAGAGTGTTATGGATGTGGGGAGACTGGACATATTAGGAGGAGGAATTGTCCAAAACAGAGTTATAGACCCCCAATAGCTAGAGGTAGAGGTGGTCATGGTAGAGGCCGTTATTCTGGATGACGTGGTGGCCGCGGAGGTAATGGTGGTCACCAAAACGGCCGGGGTGACGGACAAATGGAACTACTGCAGCGCAACATGGTAGGGGCAACGGGCAAACAGGTGTAGGGCCCATTGTTACGCTTTTCCTGGGGCGGTCGGGAAGCGGAGACATCAGATGTTGTTATCACAGGTAATCTTTTGATTTGTGATTGTATGGCTTCTGTATTATTGATCCGGATCCTCCACATTTCATATGTATCTTCCTCATTTGCTACTGGTCTTAATTTACATTGTGAATTGCTTGATATTTCTTGACATACCTATTCGTGTGTCTACTCCGGTAGGTGAGTCTGTGATAGTTGAAAAAGTATATAGGTCTTGTTGGTGACTTTGTGGGGAGCAATACTTATGTAGACTTGGTTATCTTAGAAATGGTTGACTTTGATGTAATTCTGGGTATGACTTGGCTTTCTCCAAATTTGCAATCTTGGATTGTAATGCTAAAACTGTGACGTTAGCCAAGCCTGGGACAGATCCGTTAGTGTGGGAGGGTGACTACACTTCCAATCCGGTTCGTATCGTCTCCTTTCTTCGTGCTAAGAGAATGGTTAGTAAGGGTTGTTTAGCTTTCTTGGCACACCTCAGGGATGATACTACCCAAGTACCTTCAATTGAGTCGGTTTCGATAGTTCGTGAGTTTTTGGATGTGTTTACTGCAGACCTTCCTGGTATGCCACCGGATAGAGATATTGACTTCTGCATCGATCTTGAACCGGGTACTCGCCCCATTTCTATACCCCCTGAAAGAATGGCTCCCGCTGAGTTAAGGGAGTTAAAAGCCCAACTTCAAGAGTTGTTGAGCAAAGGCTTCATTAGACCAAGTGCATCCCCTTGGGGTGCTCCTGTTTTGTTTGTGAAGAAGAAGGATGGAAGTTTTTGGATGTGCATAGACTACCGGCAGTTGAACAAGGTAACTATTAAGAACAAGTATCCCATTCCTCGCATTGATGACTTGTTCGATCAGTTACAAGGTGCTTGTGTCTTCTCTAAGATTGACTTGAAATCCGGTTATCATCAATTGATAATACGGGCAACGGATGTGCCAAAGACTGCTTTTCGGACCAGGTATGGGCATTACGAATTTGTAGTGATGTCTTTTGGTCTTACGAATGCCCCTGCTGCTTTCATGAGCTTGATGAACGAGATTTTTAAGCCATATCTGGATCTCTTTGTGATCGTATTTATTGATGATATATTGGTATACTCAAAGAGCAAGAAGGAACATGAGGAGCACTTAAGAATTGTATTGGAAATGTTGAGGGAGAAAAAGCTTTATGCCAAATTCTCCAAGTGTGAGTTTTGGCTAGATGCAGTGTCCTTCTTGGGGCATGTGGTTTTTGGCTAGATGCAGTGTCCTTCTTGGGGCATGTGGTTTCTAAGGATGGGGTGATGGTGGATCCTTCTAAGATTGAGACAGTGAAGAATTGGGTAAGACCTACTAATGTGTCAGAAATAAGGAGCTTTGTTGGTTTAGCTAGCTATTACCATCGATTTGTCAAGAGATTCTCTTCCATTGCTTCCCAATTGACGAACTTGACTAAGCAGAATGTTCCATTTGTATGGTCGGACGAATGTGAGGAAAGCTTTCAAAAACTCAAGACCTTGTTGACTACTGCACCAATCCTTACCCTGCCAGTGGAAGGTAAGAATTTCATTGTCTATTGTGATGCATCCTATTCGGGTTTGGGTGCAGTGCTAATGCAAGAGAAGAACGTAATTGCTTATGCTTCAAGGTAATTAAAGGTGCACGAACGTAATTATCCGACCCATGATTTGGAATTGGCTGCGGTAGTGTTTGCCATAAAGCAATGGAGACACTATCTATATGGGGTTAAGTGTGAAGTATACACGGATCATCGTAGCCTACAGTATGTCTTTACTCAAAAAGATTTGAATTTGAGACAGAGGAGATGGATGGAACTACTGAAGGACTACGATATCACTATCTTGTATCATCCGGGAAAGGCTAATGTTGTGGCAGACGCCTTAAGTAGAAAGGCAGGGAGCATGGGAAGTCTAGCTCACTTGCAAGTTTCTAGACGCCCATTGGCTAGAGAAGTTCAGACTCTGGCTAATAACTTTATGAGGCTAGAAGTAAATGAGAAGGGAGGATTTTTGGCCAATGTGGAGGCAAGATCTTCTTTTCTTGAAAAGATCAAGGGAAAACAGTTTGATGATGAGAAACTAAGCCGAATTCGGGATATGGTGTTGCGGGGAGAGGCTAAAGAAGCAATAATGGATAAGGAAGGTGTTTTGAGAATTAAGGGAAGGGTATGTGTGCCCCGTGTTGATGATTTGATCCACACTATTCTTACAGAGGCTCATAGTTCCGGATATTCTATACATCCTGGTGCAACCAAGATGTACCGTGACCTAAAGCAACACTTTTGGTGGAGTAGAATGAAGCGCGACATTGTTGATTTTGTTGCCAAATGTCCAAATTGTCAGCAAGTAAAGTATGAACACCAGAGGCCCGGAGGAACACTTCAGAGAATGCTCATTCCTGAATGGAAGTGGGAGAGAATTGCAATGGACTTTGTGGTTGGTCTTCCAAAGACAATGAGTAAGTATGACTCCATTTGGGTAATCGTTGATAGGTTAACTAAGTCTGTTCACTTCATTCCGGTCAAGGTGACCTACAATGCAGAGAAGTTAGCCAAAATCTATATCTCAGAAATCGTTCGATTGCATGGAGTTCCACTCTCCATCATATCAGATAGAGGTACGCAGTTTACTTCTAAGTTTTGGAGAACATTGCATGCTGAATTAGGTACTAGGTTGGACCTTAGTACTGCAGTTCACCCTCAGACCGATGGTCAGTCTGAGCGAACGATTCAAGTGTTGGAGGATATGCTTCGTGCATGTGTGATAGAATTTGGTGGTCATTGGGATAACTTCTTACCCTTAGCAGAGTTTTCATACAATAATAGCTATCACTCAAGTATTGATATGGCTCAATTCGAAGCATTGTATGGGAGGAGATGTAGGTCTCCCATTGGTTGGTTTGATGCATTTGAGGTTAGACCTTGGGGTACTGACCTTTTGAGGGATTCATTGGAGAAAGTGAAATCTATTCAAGAAAAGTTTTTAACGGCGCAAAGTAGGCAAAAGGAATATGCAGATCGAAAGGTTAGAGACTTGGAGTTTATGGAGGGTGAGCAAGTCTTGCTGAAGGTTTCGCCCATGAAAGGGGTGATGCGGTTTGGTAAGCGAGGTAAGCTAAGCCCAAGGTATATTGGTCAATTTGAAGTTCTAAAGCGCGTGGGGGAGGTAGCTTATGAATTAGCCTTGCCCCCAGGACTGTCTGGAGTGCATCCGGTGTTTCATGTGTCTATGTTGAAAAGATACCATGGGGATGGAAACTACATTATCCGTTGGGATTCAGTTTTGCTTGATGAGAATTTGGCTTATGAGGAGGAACCTGTTGCTATTCTAGATAGAGAAGTCCACAAGTTAAGGTCAAGAGAGATTGCATCCATCAAAGTTCATTGGAAGAATCGACCAGTTGAAGAAGCCACTTGGGAGAAGGAGGCAGATATGCAAGAAAGATACCCACACCTGTTTACAGATTCAGGTACTCCTTTTCGCCCTTGTTTTTCTTCTTATGATCGTTCGAGGACGAACGATGGGTAAATTGGTATCTATTGTAACGACATGTTTAGTCGTTTTGAGCAGCAGATTTTATTTCTGGAAAAACTGGCTGAGACGACGGAACCCACGACGGACCGTCATGGGCACGACGGACCGTCGAGGGGGTCTCGTTCCAAAACACTTAGAATTATGAAATTTGGGTACTGAAATCGACTCTCTGAACTTCGTGACGACATGGCAGGACGGACCGTCGTGAGAACGACGGACCGTCACAGACTCTTCAAGGAATTGAGTCTCTGAACTCTGTGACAGAAGCAGCAAGACGGACCGTCGCAGGCACGACGGACCGTCACAGGCACGACGGACCGTCACAGGCACGACGGACCGTCACAGGCTGCGTAATCCCAGGCTGGGTCGGATTTCTTTAAATGTTTTGAGGGACGTTTTGGACTATTCCTGCTATAATTATAAATTTAGTGGGTTAATGTTAATAATTTAATTCCTTGAGGGTTAAAAGAGATAACCTTGAATTAATTAATGAGTTAATTCACCATCTTTTATACTTAATTATATGCTAATTAGGGTAAAAGAAAGAGGGTTTGAATAATAAAAATAGAAAGAACAAGGAGAGGGGAAGAGAACGATCGAGAGAGAGAGGAACGAAGAGGAAACAAAGCTTTGGGAAATTGCTTGCTTGATCACGAATCTTCGGTGGAGGTAGGTTATGGTTTTTATGCTATTCGTAGTAGACTCTTAATAGCGAATGATATGTGTTGGGTAGTATTATAAAACCTTCTATATGCTTAATTGTGTGCTTACATGATGTGATTATATAATTGTGATAAATAAGCATGAGTCTATTGAATCTCTAATCCTAAATTTACCTTGTTAATGATGATATCTTGGTATAAGAGAAGGCTTGATGAACTAAAGTAATGAGATTGATGATGCCTTGGTATAAAAGAAGGCTTGATGAACTAAAGTAATGAGATTGATGATGCCTTCGTATAGAAGAAGGCTTGATGAATTAATAGAATGAGATTAGTGGAGCGGGTGTCACGAACCGACACGTGGAATTAGGGGATCGGGTGTCACGAACCGACACGTAGAATTAGGGGATCGGGTGTCACGAACCAACACGTAGAATTAGGGGATCGGGTGTCACGAACCGACACGTAGAATTAGGGAATCGGGTGTCACGAACCGACACGTAGAATTAGGGGATCGGGTGTCACGAACCGACACGTAGAATTAGGGGATCGGAGTGTCACGTACCGACACAAGAGGAATAAAGATAATGAATCTTGAAAGATGTTAATATACTCAATTTAATGAACCTATTTCCCAAATGAGTATGGTATGGAGGCTTGCGTCCTCATGGGTGTACTTGGCGTACTTATTAATGATTATAGTACTTGTTGTTGCTACCCGTTGAGTATTGTAGTTGAATTTATGATATTATCTGATATATACCGTTTTCTATTTTGAGTTGGCCGATGATATCTACTCAGTACTTGTGTTTGTACTGACCCCTACTTGTATGTTTCTTTCCTTGTTATTTATGGAGTGCAGCAAACGTACCGTCGTCTTCAACTCAACCGCAACTCTAGCCAGTCTTCATTATACCAGATTTCAGGGTGAGCTAACGCTTCTAGCTTGGACTGGATCTTCTTCTTCATGTCTTGATGCCTTGAAGTTCCGGCATGGACTAGTTTTTTTTGTTATTCTAGCTTTCTAGATACTCTTAGAATTAGTAATTTGAGGATAGATGTTCTTGTGATGATGACTTCCAGATTTTGGGGATAATAATAAGTGTTTGAGTTGAGAAGTTGATTATTGATTTTGTTAATGAGTTTTAAGTCTTCCGCATTGTTTTCTATTTATTATGTTTGAAATGTTGAGGTTTAGATTGGTTGGTTCGCTCACATAGGAGGATAAATGTGGGTGCCACTCACGACACGTTTTGGGTCGTGACAGGTTTAATCACTTTTTAAGGTGTTTTTCAATATTTGTATTAGAATTTGATTACTTTATATTTACATTGCGTAGAATCCTATTCGGAAGAAAGCGATTTCATATATACGACTCAAATCTGAAATTTTTATCATGAAAGAAGCAACATCATATCACGACCCAAAATGAGTTATGAGTGGCACCCACACTTAACTAACTAGGTGGGAGAACAAACGAATTTAACCCCAACTTACAAATTGCAATCATAATGCGGAAGCTCAAAAAAACTTACTAGATATCTTTTTCTAAAACCTGAAAGTCATCATAACAAGGACATCTAATCTCCAATTACTAAGTCTAAGAGTATCAAAGACACCAAAATAAATGAAATAAAGTAATTCGTGTCCGAAAACTAAGGACATCAGGTAATGACTGAGAGAATCCAACCCAAGTTCGAATGAATAACTCACCCTTGAACCTGATATGCCGAGACTTGATAGAGCTGAGGACGATTCAAATTCGTTGGTACACTTGCTGCACTCCATATAAGGAAAACAAAGAAAAATACAATAGGGCTCAGGACGAGGCAACATGTACTGAGTAAGTATCATTGACCAACTTAAAATAGTAACTAATATACAAAGAATAATAGTATAAAATCAACTATAGTACTTAATAGGTGAGAAACAACAAACAACATGAACAAGTGACAACTGAAACAAGTACGTAATCAATCAAATATCAAGCACACACGAGGACTCATGCCTCTACACCACGTTCGTTGGGAAATGAGTTCTTTGAGATTGAGTACATTAAATTAATTCAATATCATTTTCCTTTAATGTTATCGTATCGGAACGTGACACTCCGATCCAATTATACTGTGTCGGAACGTGACACTCCGATCCAAGAATAGCGTGTCGGGACGTGACAATCCTATCCAAGAATATTGTGTCGGAATGTGACACTCCGATCCAAGAATACCGTTAATTTATCCTTTATTATCACCACTTTCAATTCATTGTTATATTATTTCTTCAAACCTTCTTTATTCAAGGCATCACTTCGATAAAGAGGGTTCAAGAATATAAATTTCATGGTCTCAGTATTTCAGACCAATCACAAAACACAAAAGCAAGCCACACAACCACAAAATCAAGTACAAAAAAAACTTCATTATATGATTCAATGCATATCAATCACTATTAAGAGTTTACTATCAAATAGCATAAATCATAACCTACCTCCACCGAAGAACCGAAGTTAAGCAATCAACTTCTCAAATGCTTTTCCTTTCCTCAATGCTTCCGAACCTTTTCAATCTATCAAGTATATATACATAAATTTAAATTGACGAGTTTATAAGCACTCATATAATTTTATGTCTAGCCTAGACCCAAAAACTCACTTAATTTTATAATCAATTTCTTAAAATTCAAACCTAAGACAAGTCTTAATTCCTCCGATCAACATAACTTTAATAAAATTTAAACAATTAAATAAACCTAATATTTAATACCCATCTTAATATATCAAAAATATAATTTGTAATGTAAAAACAAAATATTAATATGTATTAAAAAAATGAAAGTCACTGGTCACGACCCACTTTAATACTTATCAATTTCTCCTTCAAATTAAATATAATATTTTCTTATCACAATTTTTTTCAAAATAATATTTTTAAAGAAAAAAAAAAACTTGTGTTAGGAATTAGTATGATCAATTTAAAATCCACCTTTCAATGCTAGAGGCTTAGAGCAATAATTTAAGGTCATTTGCACTTTTGCTTCAATGTGGAGTTGGTTTTAAATTTCTATCTTTAGTAATAAGTAACTTTTTGTGGAGAAAAAATTTATATTTTCATAATATTATATCTTATAAGTTATTTTAATTTCTAAAGAACATATATTTTAATAGGCATAAATTTGATTGCTAAAGAACAAAAGTCAAAATTCAACTCATTTGAAGATCTTTTTTTTTAAACAATTCATTTGAAGATAAAAATAAAACATTGATCCATTTGGAGAAAAAAACATGTAATTTTGTTGTTTGCTAAGGTTTTAAAAGTATTTTTTTTGAAGGATTTGATTTAGTTTAGCTTCTAAAAAATAGCTTGAACGGTCAATCTGACTTTTAATTATCTTATGATTTATTGATGCTTTAAAAAATATTAAAAATCACGAAAAATCTCCTAGTTCGATGTGTGTTTATCGTACAATTCTTAAGGATATTTCATCATCGTATGTGTAATCTTCAGTATTTTCTCTTTTCTTTTGTATCATCCACAAAGAAAGTGTAGTATAGTTTGTTATGTAAAGAAAGTGTACAAATTTTATTTTTTTTAATGTCTATTTAAAAAAATGATAATAAAGAGAGAAAATTATAATCTATTAAAATGATCAAAGGAAATGTTGCCAAATTGACCATGATAAAGACAATTCAATTTTGCATTAATTGTCTACTGAAATGTAAATGCATATATTAGAAAATTAATAACTCTTTTGAGATGATAAAAGAATTATTCTTTTCAATAACTTGTTCTCTTGTTAGTTATTTTAAGTATTGACTTTTTTGTTATCATATTTATTTTACATATTTAGAGTGACTCTTTTGAGATGATAAAAGAATTATTCTTTTCAATAACTTGTTCTCTTGTTAGTTATTTTAAGTATTGACTTTTTTGTTATTATATTTATTTTACATATTTAGAGTGTGTTTGGTACGAAAGAAAATATTTTTTAATTTTTTCATGTTCAGTTGGGATAAAAGTTTTGGAAAATATTTTCCAAATCAACTCATTTTCCTCAAAATTAAGGAAAATGACTTTCCTTCAAAAATTAAGGAAAATATTTTCCAAACTCTCCACCAATTTTAAATTACATTTTTTTTTGAAAAAACAACAATTTAAAAAAAAATCAATTTTAAAATTTTCGTTTTTTTACCCGAACCCTGACCCCCACCTGCCCACCACCCCCTCCCAACCCCACCCTCTACCCAAAAAAATAATTTTGCTTTTTAAAAATATTTTAAACTTCAAATTTTTATTTTTAAACTCCCCCCCCCCCCCCCGGCCAGCCCCCCACCTCACCCCCAACCCCCAAAAAATTATTTTTTTTAAAAAAAATACTATAAAATTCAAATTTTCATTTTTTCACTCCTATCTCCTCCCCCACCCCACCCCCACCCTAAATAAAAATTGTTTTAAAAAAATATTTTCAATTTCATATATTATTTTCTACTCTAGTAAAAATAAAATATGTCTCTCAAAAATATTTTTCATTCATAAACCAAACACTAAAAATCATTTCCGAAAAATATTTTCTACTCACCAGCCAAACATGAAAAAATAAGTCCAAAATCTACTTGTTTTCCAGGAAAACATTTTTCTTCATACCAAACACACCCTTAATTCTTGATATTTGAATTAAAGATCTATTAAAATAGTTTTTCTAACTTAATATTGATTAAAAAAAAGTTAAAGATGTAAAATTTGTACTAAATGCTCGTAACAAAATGAAATAAAGGTAAAGGAAAAAAATATGTTGGTGACAGTGAATCTGAGTGTAACACAGGGAAAATTATAAAAGAATAGGTCCAAATATATTTGTGTTATACGATTTTGTACTATACAATTTAGAGTTAATGTACCTTTGATTAAAATAATTTTATATTTATATTATAAGTTTTTTCATCTTTAGCTCAACAATTAATTTGAATTTATAGCAAAATCTATCACACGTATAATCCATCCACCCACCAAAAAAAAAAAAAAATCTACACATATGAAGAAAAAAGTAAACATTTTAAATCATAAAAAATCTTGAGACTTTGAAAGAACCTGATTTTTTAAGTTTAAATTAATTTTTTGAGTTTCATCATTTATCGAATTAAATTTATTTTATTTACTTAGCCCATTTTGATGTGCTTAATTATTCGATTCAGAATGTGTATTTAATCCCTCCACACACACACCCCACCAACTATAATTATATACTTAAATAAAAGAAATTCAATTTCTTTTTAGTCCATGAAAATTTATAATATTGATAATAGTTTTGATCAAATGACCAAACAAGACAACAAAATCAAGAAATATAAATTCTTGTATTTTTTAACAATACATGGGAAATACTTCTCAGAAAAATATTATTTTAATAAAGAAACTTAAACATAAAACTAAATTATCCAATAATAAAAAAAAAAACTTATGGACATTTTGGTCCTCCTCTTTTTGTTTTCCAATTATTATAGCAATCACAACACTCTTTACCCCCACTTGTTCCTGGTGGAACACATTGACACCATTCACAACATTTGTTGCAATAAAATAAACAAGGTTTTTTGTGAGATGTAGCTGAACATCTTTGATTGCATGCATCTCCACATTCTGAAAACACACACAAAAAAATAAAATTAAAAAAAAAATATAATCATTTATCGAATCGCTTAAATTAAAAATAGTCAGAAAATGTATAATACATGTATAATGTTTTGAAATCCTTTGTTAATGCAATTATTGGTTCGTGATTCATGTTAGAAGTAAAGAAAAATGTATCTAATAGTCTTTTAGGATGCATTATATATGTATAATATATGTGTAACAAGTGATGTTGTTTTATTATCAATGCAACTACGCATAAGGTTACAATATTAATTTATGATTCCAGATTCATATTTATCGAACAGTTTCAACGTTCTCGTTTTGAACTAATTAAAAAAAAAAGGGATACTCACTATCTGCAGGCACAGGACAAGTTGATGGACCAGTAGGGGGCTTGTCAACATTGATTATTTGTGCATTAGACATTAAAGCTACGATAAGTAAACCCAAAAAAATGTGAAAAAACTTCATAATGTATATTTATTTTTTTTAATTCTTGAAAAACTAATGTTAGTTTTGTTTTGTGAGAAAATGATTTGTGATGAATCCTTCAATGTGTGCATTATTTATAGGGAAGATTAATTATGTTATAATCATAATATTAAATTTTTTATTCATTGTAGATATTGCTAGTATTATAACATTTACTTAACATTTATCTAATTATGAAGTGCATATAAGGATATAATTAATACTCCAACTGTCAATTTTAGTTTTCACACCTCATTTAAAAAATCATAAATAAAAAGTGTTTTTTTCTACTAATTTAGTCTTTATTCTTTTTGTGTAAGCAATATTGTTTACTCTCAAAATAATTATTTTATTACTTTTTTAATATAAAAATTCAATTATTTGAATAACGCATCGGGAGATGAGTAATGACTCCTGTTATTTATCAGGGTCGTTTGATTGATAACAAGTTATTTCAAATATGATAATCAAATAACATATAAAAAAATTTATCTCATCACTATAAAGTAAATTAAGAATTAATTTAAATAAAGTATATCATGATTTTAAAAATTATACAAATAAAGTTGACATTTTTTATAGCGTAATAAACAAGTAAAAATAGATGAAGGAAATAATAAATCAACGTTAATTTTATAAATTGATAAGTTTTTAAGACGATAATACTAATAATATTAAAAACTAATAGTGGACTAAATTTAGTTAAAAGTCGCATTTATAAAATAATTAAATTAAAGACTCGTATCTAGATAATCCCATTTTGAATTAAATGCCTCACATTATAGGTGAAGTCTATTATTCTACGTTGTGAATTTATGATTTTTAATTAGACAAAGAAGTTCAAATATGTTATTCTTCTGTCTCAATTTATATGACATTTTTTAAATTTTGAGATTTATATAAATTTATTTAATGTTCATAAATTTTTTAAATATTTTGAATTGTCAATTATTGTGATTTATATTCTTTTTTGTGATATAAATTTTATTTCAAAAAATTTAAATAAATTTCTGATCAAATTTAAATTGTTTGTATAAAAAAAAGGGTAAATAAATTAAAAGGAGTACTAAACTTTACGAAGTAGACTAGTAATGTCATTTGTTAATAGTTGATATTAAATATGTCATCATAATTATAAATTTAAGCCACATATGCCCTTATGCACTAACAAACTCACAAAAATATAATTAGCCTCTAATTATGGTTGTTAATATTCTATTTATAACTATTATAATTAGCATCAATGGCTCATATTTGTACAAGCAAAGGCATATTGGACACTAAATGTTAAATCAGCATATTCATGAATCATTTCGTATAGTTCAATGACATATTCAAATTTCAAACTATTCCTAAAATCAAGAGTGAAAAAGAAAGACTAAACATTGAATTTGCTATATATACTTTTTCTGTTCACTTTTACTTGTCACTGTTTGACTTGTCACATCAAAAAAAAATATTAATGTAAATATTTTACTAAATTATTTCCTATTTAATGATGTCTTAAAAAATAAATATTTAATACTAAATTATACATGGAAAAATATTATGATCTTTTATTAATATTAATATTAAAAGTAAGAAATAAAAATTAAAATATTTTAAAAGTAAATGATCAAGTAAAATGAAACAACAAGAGTTCATTTATAATATGGATAATAGTTAGATTACGTGAACTTAACAGAAAACGTAATCAAGAAATATTAATTCTTGATTTTAACAACACAAAAAAAGAAAAAACTTCACAATGACAGATAGCATACAAGTACCGCGAGAGAAAAGGTAAAAAGAACCCTCATTTTCTCCTCGTACGATCTTGGCTCTAATAAAGAGAAAGATATCTCTTCTACGCTACGATAGAAAAAAATACACTTCCTCGAGAAGAACAAATAAAAGAAAAATACACATAAAACGTATACAATGAAGACAGAAAATTACAAGGGGGAGAATCGAACAATCACCAACAAAGTGAAAATCCAAGTAACCAGTCAACGAATACAATCAACTGAACTACTAAGATTCTCCGACACACTATTTTTTTACGATTAATATATAAATATCATGGACACTTTGGTCCTCCTATTTGTGTCTTCCAATTGTTGTAGCAAGAACAACATCCTTTATTTTGCCCAACATAACCTGGTGGAACACATTGGCACCATCCACAACAATGGTTGCAATAAAACAAACATCTTTTTTTGTGACCTTTGTGTGAACATCTCTTAATACATGCCTGTCCACATTCTGAAGAAAACAAAAAATTAAAAATAATCAACCATATATGTATAATATGTGTATAATCTATGTATATCATTGCTCTTACTTAAATATAACACATTGAACCAAGTGATATCATTGACCCCATTGATTCAAATCAATTCTTTTTTTAATATATATTTAAAATATCTTAAATTGTCACTTACTATATGTATTTATAAATATAGTAATTTACCAAATAATTTTAATTATCAAAATTTTCTATACTATATAAATTGAGATTAAAAAAAAAAAAGAAAAGTAGATCTATCCATAATTGTTGAAAATAATGCATACAAACATCAAATTTGGGGATAGTAAGTAAATCAATTTAACCATTTAGAACCTTGCAATTCCAGATCGATACTGTTCATAAAACCCCCAATTTAAAATCATTTTAAATAATAGAAATATAATCGCACTACAAGAAAACTGTGAATTACTTCTGAAGATTAGTATGAAAATTGACATGCTTACAAATTTCATACTAATCCTAAAAAAAATTCTCATGTATTTCACATTTTTCTGATAGTAGATCAATACAATATTAACATATTCAGTATAATCTCGCAGAATATGCTAAGAGAGAATAGAGTGTAAACAAATTATATCTCTAGCGTAAAATAAATAAGTTATTTTCGATAAATTTTCATAACAATGTAGAAAAAAAGAATAAAATTTACAAATAATACGATAATCGAAGCAGAGATACTTACTACTTCTAGGGACAGGACAAGTTGTTGAACCAATGAGAGGTTTAGCACTTATCACAGAAACAGTGATAAGCAAAACCAAAAAAATGAGAATAATTTTCATATTGTAAGAACTTTTTTTTTTTTTTTGTGAAGATGGAAGAAGAAAATATCCAAAATTATCAAAACTCAAATGGGCTTTTAAAGATATAAAAAAGGGTGTGTTTTTTGTATTGAACTTTTCACATTCTGTCTAGATCTCAGGGGAATCATTTAATGTTTAATTTAATCACCGTCGTTGGATTTGATTGATGGACGGATAAGATTAATTTAACATGGGACTTTTCGCATTATGTCTGGACCTCACATGGGCTTTATCTTTATTCGTCTTATTTAATGTGATACTTTTTTTAGGTTAATTTTTTGATTTGATATATTTATTAAAAAATTAATTGATGTGATAAATTAATTATTATATTTTTATTAATTGATAGAATTTTTTTAAAATAATTTATTTATTAAAAAGTATCTAACTTTTAATTATTTTAAAAAAATATTAATAATTCTGTAAATAAATTGAAAATATAATAGGTAGAAATAAAATATTATTTTACCTTGATTTGTTAAAGATTATAACTAAAAAAGGATAGAGGCGATATTTTAATTAGGTACTGAGTTTAAGAAAAAATGAAGGACTCGTGAAAAATGCTTGTTCCTAATTATGAATTTTATGAATTACTTGTTCACTTTTTTTTTTATGACAAGGAAAATTCGCAATCGTTACTCTTTAGATGAGCACAGGGTAAAACGACACTCGTATGCAATAGCTCGCTAACCACATATGAGAGATAACCCGTACTAGACAAGTCTGATGCAATGAGTTCGACCCAGAACACAAGGGGTTACGAACTTGAAACCTCCAATATGAAAGTCTCAAGCTCAAACCACTGGACCACCGGATAATTACTTGTCCACTTTTAACAAAAATATTCTTTGTTCCTAATTATTTGTCAAATTTTTAAATGACTCACATAATCAATGACGCAGTGAATTTATTATTTGAACTATATTAATCATGAAGTAATGAAAAGTTCTATATTTTCCAAAATAATTAGTTATTTAATTGAGTATAATAAATAAAAGAAAATAATTTTTTTAATTTGTCAAAATTACCAAGAGTTAGAAATAACTATAAAAGGAAAAATAAATAAATAATTAGAGATAGAGAATATATATTTACAAAAATATCTTTTATAAATATGACAGTGAATATATGAAAAAGATTTGAGTGATAATTATATTCTTGATTAAGCTGATACATATATTAAAATCATTCACACGTTAGTAATATTTTATTATATTTTTTGTGTATTAATTATACATATCATAAACCAAATAAAGTAGGTAACTAATATTAATGTAAATTATGCATAGATTGAGAAGGTAAATCAAATAAGATACTAGTAATAAATAAAATTCATAAATGCATTATATTTTTTTTAATGCATTTTATCAAGCCATTCGTTGTTAATTGCATTTTTCACTTTATTTTTATTTTTTAATACGTAAGAGTCTTTCAAAATTGTATTCGCTACATTTATAATATAAAAATAAGATAATAAGGTATATATATTATTTATCCTCGATAAAATCTTAAAAAAATTTATTCTCTCTACATTATTTTTAATTGCTATATTTTATTTGTTCGAAAATTAATTTAATTAATTTTTAAAATTAAATTATAGTACTTTGATGTTTTAAAATAAATTTTTTAAATATTTAAAAGCTATGTAAATATTTAAAAAAAAAATTTTAAAAATCATAACAATATGGATAAATAATTTTAAAATATTAAAAATTCATATACTTTTGACTTTCAATTATTCATTTTTTACAACAATTAAAAAGAAAACGGAGGAAGTACGGTACTTGTTATTGACTAGATCTCACATGGGAGTCATTCAATGCTAAATCAACCACAGCCGTAGGATAAATATGATGAACGGCTAGGATTTAATATGAAATTAAATAAAGAAATGTATAACTAATGATTGCTACTTTGGACTTTTTTCATATTTTGTTTAGATCTAACAAAGCTGTTAACTTGCTTAAAGATTTGTTAAATTAATCTTGTTAATAATATCTTAAATTTGATAATTATTATTTTACGTAGTTATTTAATAATAAGGATAATATAATTTAAAAATCCCCCCCCCCAATTTATTTAGTTAGTTTATTTTGATTTACTATAAAATTTAAATGTTTTTTATAAAATATTATGATTTTAAATTAAAAAATATATCAAATAAATAAAAATTTATTAAATTTTATAATTTTAAATATGTCATTTAAAAAGCTAGAATTAGAAAATTGCTAAAGGGAAAATAGAGTGAAGAAATTGTCAAAAATAAAAATAAAAAGTAAATCATAACAAATTAAAAATAAAACGGTAATAAATTCTTTTAGATTGTTAATATAAATAAATATAATAAAACATTTATTCTTAATTATATAGAATGGATAAAATAAAAGGGAAGTCTATGTAATGATTGATACTTAGACTTTCATATCGTGTCTTGATCTAAGTGGAGTGTTTTAATGCTTAATTTAATCGCAGCCGTTCGATTAGATTAATGGACAGTTAGGATTAGAGTTTTAATAAATTTAAAGATATGTATTTTCTACGTTGTATAATGATTACTATAGTTATCTACGTTATATATTGGTTGACAAAATAGAAAATAGAGTTTTAACAAATATAAGAAATGTATTTTTTATGTTGTATATTGGTTGACATTATAGTTTATTTACGTGATATATTGGTTGACAACATAGAAAATACATGTATAACGTGTTGTTGTTGTAGTTTTTGTCCTTCGGATGATTACCTGATAATTTTTTTTTGACGATAAAAGAAATTCGCAGCTACTATCCTTTTGAGTGCGCATAGGGTAAAACGTCGCTCCTATGCAATAGCTCGCAAATCACATAGGAGAGGTAACCCGCACTAGGCAAGTCTGGTGCGACGAGTTTGACCCAGAAGACAATCCCTTGCTTTCGCTGGCAAGGAGTTTCGAACTTGAGACTTCCAACATGGAAGTCCCAAGCTCACGATGTGAAATGTAAATTTCATTAGGTAAGTTTTATGCAATAAATTCGACTCAGAAGAAAAGACATTGAAAAAGAATCGATCCTAGAGAAATTTCGAAAGACACTAAAACTAGTTATTTCAATTTACTTTTCGATTTATAAAATTAGGAAAATTTTATTATATTGTGCTTTTATTTACTGTTTATTAATAAATAATTAAAAAATAATAATTTCAAATATCACTTCTATTAATAAAATTAATTTAACAAAGTACACCCTCTAATTAAATTAAAATATGTTCGGTTAATATTAATTAAGTAATATAAAAGATAATCACGGATTAATTATCAAATTTCTAAATATATATTTTATAGGTTATTTTTTAATATTATTTAAAATAGAATAAATACGTCAAAAATAAAAATATATGTAATGATTTAATGTTTGGACTTTTCATATCGTGTCTACACTTCACATGGGAAGTCTTTTAATGCTTAATTTAATCTCAGCCATAGGATTTACATTTATCATCGGCTACGATTAATTTTAAAATAAAAATAAATGTATATATTATTTGATGCTGTTAATATTGTGAACCGTTGGATGAAGTAAATGAATGGCTAGGATGGAGTGTGTTTCCTTTGTGAGTGAGAAGGTGGTGGGGTTGTGTTTGTTTGACATGGATTGATGACGTGGAGTAAATTGATTGGTGGCGAGGGAATTACAAATAATTGATGAGTTTTGGATATTTGAGCTAGGGTATGGGCATTTTGGTCCAAGAAAAAAAGAATTAATTTGCATTTTATGTAATTTTTTTTATGACAAGGTAAATCTGTTGTAAAATCTTCGTTTTTATGTAATAGTTCATGATCCACATAAAAGATGTAATTAATATTAGGTAAGTATGGTGCAATGAGCTCGATCCAGAAAGTAGGGGTGTACAAATCGAATCAAACGACAAATCGAGTCAAATCGAAAAAAAATCTGACTACTGATTTTGTTTGACTGGGTTTGATATTAAAAAAAGAACCTGACTATATTTGGGTTTGTTTGTTTTTAACTAAAAGAAAATAACCCAAAATCAAATCAACACGACATTATATATATATTTTTAAAATTTTATTTTATACATAAAAATATTTATTTTGCTATCATTTTAAAATATTTCTTATACTATTTAATAATTTTTATCTTTTAATATACTATTTCATAAACTTAGAATTCAATATGGTCAAATAAAGGTTATTATTAATAGATGTTGTTAATTATAATAAAAGTTAAATCAAAATAAAATTAATACTAATGCAAAAAGAATATCTATTCAACACTAAGAATGACAATAATATGGATTATTTGTTTTAGTTTTACATTGATTAGACAATTAAAATACATAATCTAATTTTAAATTTCCTTAAATATTTAGTAACGTAACTAATACTTATTAAATTATTTTAGCATAATTTAATACTTTTAAATTATGATTATTATCATTATGATTTTACAATATTTATTTTATACGATGATTTTATTATTATTTTTTATTGAATATTTTTGTGTCATCAATACTCCTCTCATACTTGGTGTTATTTTTTTTAAGGAACACCTTAGATAATTGCATTTTCATTGGACTAAAGAAATATATGGAGTATAAGTTAATTATTTGTTTTTATATGCAAACTTCACAAAGAAAAAAAAATCCAAAAATCTGAAGAAAAAAAAATTGAAGTTTATTAGTTTGGTTTGATTCATAAATTTAAAAATTCGACACAATGATTTGATTTGATATTTGAAAAATTCAAACCAACCAGAGGTTGAAAAATCCAAATTTTATTAGTTTGATTTTGATTTATAACTTTAAAATTTTTGCACAAATAATTTAATTTGATATTTAAAAACCTAAACCAATCCGATGATGTACATCCTATCAGAAAGTAAATACTGACAAAAAAATTTTCAATATGAAAATCTCAAACCTAAATTACTAGGCCATTCCGAAGGATTATACACTTTATGTACCTTCAAAGTACGTATTATATATATTAATAGAGTGTCATTACATGTTGATTTATTATATATATTAATAGAGTGTCATTACATGTTTGATTTGTTTTATAATAAAAAAGTGAAACGAATATCAATGATATGCACATGATACATATCATATAACCGAAAGTATATAATAAAAAAATAATCATTCATATCTTCCAAGAGAAACAGTTAATCCTTTGTGATAAAGTAACATAGTTATCACATTTATAATATCAAAGCTATAGCCAGTAAGTTAAGTAATTATTATAAGGTACACATCTGAACAGATATATTAACACTCAATTATATGCTTAATTTTTTTTCTTAATATTCACTCGATCTTTAATTATTTATAATAAATTAAGAAAAAACAATTTTATATTAAATTTTTAATTTATTTATTTCATAATTAAGAAAGAGATAAAATAATAAATTTATCATATCAATTAATATTTTCTTAGTCAATTCAAAACTGAACAAATAATAAAAAAAAGTACTACTTATATCCTCTATTAGATATCATAAGAAAGAACTGATTAATGTTTTTAAAACACAGTTCTCTGTGATGTTGATATGATAAATATTATATTGATATGGTATCAAACAAAAAAAAAGTAAAAAAAAATTATTCCTTCATATTTTATGAGGATTTTTTTTTCATTAGTTGATATATATATTGTATTTTTTATCCATAAAAATAAAAGGAAAATACAAAAATAGAATAAAGAAAAAATGGAAGAAAATAAACATAAATTTAAGATTAAGAGAAAAATAAAATAAAATAAATTAAAGTCAACTAAATACAAGAAATTAAATGCCGCAATTCAAGGCCCATTTAATGCGACGAAAGTTGAGATGGGCAAAACAGACGCCGCAATTTGTGTGAATTTTTATATTTTCGATTATTTGTTTTTGTCAATTTACTACTAATAATTATTACTTCTTTCGTTTCATTTTTCGTAACACTTTTTTCATCATAAGATTCAAAGAAATTTATTTTTAATAATGACTTTTTGATAGATCTAAAATTCATTCCAAAAAATTTAAAGATTCTATAAGCAAATGTTCGATTAAAGTTAAACTGTGAAAAATAAAAAGTATCACATAAAGTGGGACATGTAAAGTATTTTTTATTGAGAGCTCCAACACAAGTGAGGAGACTTCTAATTAAAAGAAGAGCAACTTCATTTACTAATAAAATGTATAATTTATGGAGAAATAAATATTAGACAAATTACAGAAATATACATATTTTTGTTTTTCTTATTTTTATTATTTCTTATTACTTTTAAAATCTCTAAAATCCCTTATTTCTTTAATGTTTGAGTTGCATATTAATGTATTCGAACCAATATTTTATGTATTCGAGCTAAATATTATGTACTCGAACTAGCTTTTAATGTATTCGAGTTACATATTAATGTATCTGAGTCAGTATATAATGTATTTGAGCCATATTATGTATCCAAGCTAATTCATTATATAATCTATTTGAGCTACATATTATGTATCCAAGCTAGTTTTAATGTATTCGAAACAATATTTAATGTATTCGAGCTTTAATTATTGTATTCAATTTTTTTATTTTAAAAAAAATTAATGTAATTAAAAACTTATTTAAGATAGATTATAAATTTTATGTTAAAAAAATTATGAGATTTACGTAATTTACTCATAGATATTTGAAATTGGGACAACTGCTAGAATCTTGAGTTGCCTCATTCACTCTTTTATTCCTCCATTCCGATGTTATACAAATCTTTATTCTCTAATTTCGGAAGATACAATGAATAAAAGATACAAAAGAAAAAACAGGACTAGATTAAGGGAAAATTGTATATAATAGCAAACTAATAACCTAAATTAAATGGAATAGCTAGGGTTTGATTTATTTGTGCTCCATAGCAAACATTAGCTAAAATTTGCCAGCGTCTCTCTCCCAAAAATCTCGCTCGCCACTCTCCATTCTTGCTCGCCTCTCTCGCTTTATACACAGAAGTGTATAATTCTGTTCCTGTTTTGTATAAAACGAGAGAAAATTGTATATACACATGCAAAAATGTATATCTTCGTGTTATACACTTAATTATACAATTTACAAACATTTTACTTCAAATATTGCAGAGAAAAAGGCCAACGAATTATACAATTGCGAATTATACAATTGCAGTGAAATACAATTTTCTCTAGCTTTATACAACAGAAGTGTATATATTGTGTTTCTGTTTTTGTATAAAGCGAGAAAAACATATATCTTCTTGCTATACACTTATAATTATGTATATACATACATTTTAATTCGATTCAACTGTATGCAAAACAAATTATACAATTGCAGCGAAATAGGCCAGCGAATTATACAATTTAGGCCAGCGAATTATACAATTGTATATGTATAGCAAATTATACAGTTTTATGTTTGCTATGGAGCGCAATTATGCAAAGTTTGCTATAGCATACAAATATAATTTTTTGTTTGCTATATGTGAAAGTTGCCCTTAGATTAATGGATTTGGGTATTTTTTTTAAAATTATTTGATAAAAAACTATGTTAATGAATTACGTGGGTTGGATGGGTCTTCTTAATTGATAAATGAATTATGTGGACCAGCGAAAATTAAATACTTATTTAGTAAAATTCCAAGACATAATAATTCTGTTAATCGAAGGGCATGCATTTTTGAACCTTTTTTAATAGGTTAATTTTTATTTTTTTTTAGCATTTTCCCGTTTCTTTTGTGTTAAGCAATTCTTCAAAATATATTTGTATATTATAACAATTATTGTATAATGTACTTGTATATAGCTCAAAATTGAAGAAATAAAATTGTAATTGATAAAATAGAGTAATAGCATTGTAAAATGATTAAAATGGTGAAAATACAAAAAAAAAAAAACAACTGCTGGTTGTTAATATTGACACAACAAATTTATTGTAACTACTGAAATTATCCATCTTTAATGCGACTATAAGAAAAAATAATAAATTTACATACATTTTCTCTCTATATATACAAAATTATTTTAGACTCGTAGTTTCTTATATTAGTTAAATATTGTGTAATATTTATATTTGTTAATGATAAATTAAAAGAATATATAATACATGAATAGCCTCCTAAACTAGTTCATTCAATATTACTACAATTTTTATTTTTTTTTATATTATATATAGATAGATAGGTTTCGACTCGCTATATACTTGATAAAAAAATTGTTTCTTTTTGGTTCATGAAAATTTGTAACATTGGATAATAGATTGATAATGTGATGAAGCATAAAAAAAAAATAAAGATGTATCAATTCCTAATTTTAACAATACTCTCAAGAAGATCAAATAAAGTAAATTAAACATAAAACTCATTAATACAATAAAAACCATATTATTAATCCATGATTAATTAATTTTTAATTTCATGGACATTTTGGTTCTCCAGTCTGTTTCTTCCAATCTCTATAGCAAGGACAACAATCTTTATTTTCACCAACATAACCTGGTGGAACACATTGACACCATCCACAACAATGGTTGCAATAAAACAAACATCTTTTTTTGTGACCTTTTTGTGAACATCTCACATTGCATGCCTCTTCACATTCTAAAAAACAAAAAAAGTAAAAATAAAAATAAAAAGTTAAATAATCGACGAATGCATAATATATGTATAATCTGTATATAATCAATGTATATCGATTGGAAAAATTATAAGTCATATCTCAATCGACTATTTATCTAAAGATTAATTGTTTTCTTTTAGGAAAAAAGGAACAACTTTACCTCTCTACTTTCAAGATATTTTACATTTAATATATGTGATACTTTTCAAACAGAAACACATGCCTAGTAAATAAAGTTGTCAAAAATGTTCATTTATAGATAAATAAATGTTGAAGTATAATTAGTATATAATCAATGTATATCGGTGGAAATAACTATGTAATATTTTGACTGATTATTTGTGTAAATATTAATCATCTTCTTTTAGAAAAAAATGACAAATTTACGTCTATTTTCAAAGTAGTTTACATTTAATATCTGTTATACTTTTCAAAAGAATTACATGCTGAGTAAATAAAGTTGTCAAAAATGTTATATTTATAGATTAAAAAAAATGTTAAAAGTATAATTAGTATATAATCAATGTATATCGGTGGAAACAACTATGTGATATTTTGATTGATTTATTTTTGTAAATATTAATCATCTTCTTTTAGTATTAAAACGGACAAAGTTACGTTTTACTGTCAAAATAGTTTATGTTTAATATCTGTTATACTTTTCAAACAGAATTACATGTGGAGTAAATAAAGTTGTCAAAAATGTTACATTTATAGATTTAAAAAAAAAAATGTTAAAATATAATTAGTATACAATCAATGTATATCGGTGGAAACAACTATGTGATATTTTGATTGATTTATTTTTGTAAATATTAATCATCTTCTTTTAGTATTAAAACGGACAAAGTTACGTTTTACTGTCAAAATAGTTTATGTTTAATATCTGTTATACTTTTCAAACAGAATTACATGTGGAGTAAATAAAGTTGTCAAAAATGTTACATTTATAGATTTAAAAAAAAAATGTTAAAATATAATTAGTATACAATCAATGTATATCGGTGGAAACAACTATGTGATATTTTGATTGATTTATTTTTGTAAATATTAATCATCTTCTTTTAGTATTAAAACGGACAAAGTTACGTTTTACTGTCAAAATAGTTTATGTTTAATATCTGTTATACTTTTCAAACAGAATTACATGTGGAGTAAATAAAGTTGTCAAAAATGTTACATTTATAGATTTAAAAAAAAAATGTTAAAATATAATTAGTATACAATCAATGTATATCGGTGGAAACAACTATGTGATATTTTGATTGATTTATTTTTGTAAATATTAATCATCTTCTTTTAGTATTAAAACGGACAAAGTTACGTTTTACTGTCAAAATAGTTTATGTTTAATATCTGTTATACTTTTCAAACAGAATTACATGTGGAGTAAATAAAGTTGTCAAAAATGTTACATTTATAGATTTAAAAAAAAATGTTAAAATATAATTAGTATACAATCAATGTATATCGGTGGAAACAACTATGTGATATTTTGATTGATTTATTTTTGTAAATATTAATCATCTTCTTTTAGTATTAAAACGGACAAAGTTATATTTTTATTGTCAAAATAGTTTATGTTTGATATCTGTTATACTTTTCGAACAGAAACACCCATGCAATAAATAAAGTAATTAAAAATGCTCCAAGTGCATTTTGTAAAACTTTGTTGATGATAGGTGTAATTTTGTTCGCAAAAAGTACAATAAAATTCAAATATAAACTATTTCTGAAAGAATGGTTGTTTTTCTATTCTTTTACTTCAGTATAAATTTGTGATTTCATAATCGCATCAGAAGTAAACCCTATTTTTCGAACAAACTCAACGTCCTCCGATAAGAAGATGGACATGTAAAAACAACATAAAAATGATAAAAAGAGGTACTTACTATCTTTAGGCACAGGACAAGTTGTTGGACCAACAGGAGGTTGAGCTCTTGACATTGAAGCCATAATGAGCAAAGCCAAAAAAATGTGAAGAAGCCTCATCTCTATTTTTTCTTCAAAAACTAATGTTAGTTTTCAATTTCAATTTTATTTTGAGAGGAAAAGATTGCTAAGAATCTACTAATTGTGTGCATATATATATATATATATATAGAGGCAAAGATTAATTATAACCATAATATTGTAGATTATGTTGCTAATATGGAGTAGCATTTACTTGAGACTTATCTACTATGGTTGCATTTATTAATGAGTTAATTAATTACACTAAAGACTCTTATGACTAAATTACAAATAAACTCTGTATTTTTTTAAAAGTTAAGCATTTACATCCTTGTTTTAGAAAAAAATGAAAATCATACACTTGCACCTTTTTCTTTTCTTATATACACACACACACACACACACACACACATATATATATATATATATATATATATATATATATATATATATATATATTTCTAAAAACATTTAAACCTTTTATATAAGGAGAATCTTAGAAATGAAACAACATCTACTTAATTATATATAAGATAATTTTGAAGCAAAAAAATAAAAATAATTTAAACATATAAATTTACATCATAGTAAATATTCTAATTAATTTTTTTAAGAAGTTACTTACATGTTATTAAAGTGCAAGAAAATTTATTTTGTATATTAGAAGAGTGAATGAGGAGCTTAAGGTCAATCCATCAATTGATCAATTTACTTTTGTGCTTCAAATTTTCTTTATTTATATGGACTCTTCTATTTTATTATGTTTCATATAAATTAAGACAGATAAAATAAGATATATTAAACGCGTGCTTGCACGAGACTTGCATCTAATATATTAGTAGTAATAGAAACATCTTAGACTCATGTTTTGAAGCTCCTTTGTGACATCAAACAAATAACAACAAAACAAATTGTAGAATACATACCAAGGTGTTACACCAATTTGAACCTCCCAATAGAGTGTTGGTAAGACGATTAATTGAGATTATTTATACTTAGTATTTATTTTGTTAGTACAAATAACAAAGGTGAGGTTGTGCTTGTTTGATAAGGATTGTTGATGTGTAGTGATTTCATTGGTGAAAATGGAAGGACAAGGATTGATCAGTGGTATGGGTATGGTTTTTAATATTTTGGGCCTTGTTATAAGGCATTTGGGTTAGATTTGGTGTGAAAAAATTGAAAATTTAATATTGGCACAATTACTAGACCTTTGGGTTTTTTTGAATAGGCTTACGGAAATTTATAAGAGTAACTTACAAAAATGATTACATTTATAGGTTATTGAAGTTTAATAGCTATAAATATGTTATTTAGTACAAATGATTACACTTTATGTCAATTTCTAGCTGCATGTTCGTATTAAATTTTATTTTATTTTATTGTTGTTATTATTATTTATATAATGCACTAAATAAGAAATAATATGTTACTATAACTTTCAAGTACCAACCATTTATTATGTTCCTAAATGACTGAAAATTTTATTATTAAATTACCAACTAATAATTACATATTGTATGCAAATATGATTGATTCACATAATACAAAAGGTTGTATTTATATTCCTAAAATACAATATATTCACTAAATACTAATCATAAATGTATTCATAAAATTTTGAATATAAAAGTTTATTCATGTCTTTTCTCGTTGTATTTTTGCATATATTTTTGTTTATTTATACACTAATACAGTTGTAATTACAATAACTAAATAAGGAAAATATATTACTTGTACAATCAGCATATGAATACTTTGAATTCAAATTGGTGTTTCTATTTATAAAAGGGATAATACTCAATTACCCCCCTAGCCTATACTCAAAATCTCTGCGACACACCTTATCTTTGATGAGGTCCTATTACCCCCTCCAACTTTTTTTTAAGTAATTAATTACCAATTTCGTGCCTACGTGGCAATAATAATCTGAAAGGTCGATGTGTTTGTTCAACACGCACCAGGACCCACTTTTTCAGCTTTCGAAAAAGTAACTTTTACACTTCCCAAGTTTGAAAAGCTAGCGTTTTATGTTTTCCAAATTAATTTTACCAAAAAGTAGATGAAGTAACAAGGAAAGAAAGAGGGAAAGTGATGCATGTGTGGATCGATTTCAAAGGTTTGAAATTTGATTTCCAACTGAAATTTGATTTTCGATGTTGGATTTTGATAGTTAATTTTTGGTTGCAGTGCTACATGTGTGGATCGATTTCAATCGTGAAAGTGTAGGTCGATTTCATTCAGCAAGAATCGTGACTGAGTTGAGTTCAAATGTTAGTTTTTTCTTCATTTATTTTGTTTTTTGTTATGCTTAGATTTTGTAGTGGTTATGCTTAGATTTTGTAGGGGTTATGATATGTTGTTAAATATTGATTTCGATTTTGAGTGAAATATAACTTTTAGGGTTTATGTTGTGGTTTTGTTAGATATCAAATTTCGTATTTTTAGGGTTGATGTTATTCATATATTCATACTGTCACCTTTGTTGTTATGGGGTATGTAATTTGTTATTCATACATTTATATGAAACGTGTTTTGAGTGTGGGTTAGTTGGGTGGTATTATAGTTGTGTGAGTTATGTTGTTATAATATGAAACATGCAAGAAGATAAAGACGAGTTGGGTGTTTTTCTGTGTTGTCTTATATTATGGGTTACAATAAAGTAACTTCATGTTGAGTGTTGTATTGTGTCTGTGTGGGTGTGGGGTTAAAGTTAAATAACATTATCCTAAGAGGAAAATATATGTTGGGTGTTGTGTTGTGTCTGTGTGGGGTTACATACCTAATTGTAAGAAGATAAAGATATGTCGTGTATTGTGTTATTTATGTGGGGTATTATGTTCTGTATGTGTGGGGCTGGGTATGTGTTTTCTTCAACTTGAATTGTTGTTATAACTATTTGGGTATGTGTTTTCTTTAGTCAATTATTATATTCTATTAGCAACTTTTACTTAATTATTGTTATGTTTATGCATATAGGTATGAGTGTGTTTACATTCATTACTTTAAAGTTTTATCATGGTGGAGCCTTATTGTATGAAGGTGATAAAGCAAGATATGTGGGTGGGTTAGTGAGTGAATATTATGATATTGATGTGGATACAATATCATATTTTGAGATTAAAGACTACATTAAAAAACTATGGTATAGCCCAAATTGTAAATTTAGTGTCCGGCCACCTAATAGTTGCATTTTAGGAGATATTGACAATGATGATATTCTCTTAGCAATGTGTAATTGTTTGCAAAGTGGGTCTGTTTTGGAAGTATATGTCCACATGCCTGGTGAGGATTCTGGTGCAACTTTTAATAAATTTGGGACCACTGAGGCTAGTGGATATAATCAAGTAGGTGAGGCTGCTTATAATGGGTAGATATAACTATAAATACTACCTCAAATATTCCTTCTACTTCAAACCCAACAGCTCCAAATAGTGATCCATCAGATTCTGAAGATAGTGAATACTCTGTAAAAGTATCTAATGAGTCAACTGAAGAGAGTGATGATTCTGAAGATAGTGAAATACTCGAAGATGATCAATATAGAAGTGATGTTCATGAGGAGTTAATTCAATTGAGGGCTGAGAAAAGATCTTTTCTGAGGAGGAGAAAAAGAAGGGAAAGAAATCCTGCAGATACTGAAGAAGTAGCATGTGGTAATGCTGGAGCAGATCTTGGGTTTGATGAGACAGCTATCAATAAATGTACTTTAGAAGGAAGGTTGAGGGGTGATGAACCATATTATGCAAGTTCTAATGCTTGTAGTTTTGAAACTGACACAGATGATAGTTGTCTAGAGGAAGGTGAAAAAATGAAGTTGAAACTGCCTAACACAAAAAGGAAAAAACATACCATAGAGAGAGTCAGATTTGATCCCAACATTAAGAAGATTGTGTGGCAATTGGGTATGGTTTTTGAAAGTGTAAAAGAGTTTAGATTGGCAGTCACTAAGTATGCAATTCAGAGAGGGGTTCAGATTGAAAAGTGTGTGAATGAGCCAAATAGAGTAAGGGTGAGATGTTGCAAGGTAAATTGCAAATGGTTGTTATATGCAAGTTTGGACAAGAAGACTAATAACTTTGTTATTAAGACTTACATGCCAGTCCATTCATGTCAAAAAGCTACTAGGATTATTTGTGCAACTCTAGATTCATTGCTACTGTTTTTAAAAAGAAAGTTATTGAACAACCAAATATCAGAGTGTTCAAGCATCAAGAGTTAATCCGTAAGAAGTATAATGTGCATGTTGGTAAGACCACAACTAGAAGAGCAAGAGCTAAAATTTTGAATGAACTTATGGGTGATCATGTTAAGGAATTTGGGAGAATTCTTGATTATAAGGATGAGTTGTTGAGGACTAATCCTGGGAGTACTTGTGTGGTGAAGCTAGGAGAAGCTAATGAATCTGGTAGGCCAGTATTTGAGGCATTTTACATTTGTTTTGCTGCACTCAAGATGACATTTATGTCAGCTAGAAAATGCATTGGTCTGGATGGTTGTTTCTTGAAGGGGGTTTGCAGGGGTCAATTATTTATTGCAGTGGCTAAAGATGGCAATAATCAAATGCTTCCACTTGCTTGGGCTGTAGTTGAAAATGAGAACACAATCACTTGGAGTTGGTTTATTTCTCTGTTGAAAGAAGACTTGAGATTAGGAGATGGAACAAGTTTTACAATTATGTCAGACATGCAAAAGGTAAACTTGTTTTAAATTATCTGTTGGTTTATCCCTTTTTTAAACTAAATTATCTAATGTTTGTTGTAACTTGTAGGGACTGGATATAGCTATAAAGGAGTTGTTGCCAGCTTGTGAGGAAAGAAGGTGTGCTAGGCATATACTAGCAAATTGGTCAAAGAATTGGAGAGGGCTGCAAAGGAAGAAGCAGTTCTGGAAGTGTGCTAGAAGTACTTTTGAAGCTGAATTCAGAGAAAATCTGCACGAGTTGTCTAAATTAGGTACTGGAGGTACAGGTATAGTGGATGACCTAATTTACTATGATAAAGAATATTTGTGTAAGGTGTATTTTAATTGTGAAGTCAAGTCTGATGCAATAGATAATAATATGTGTGAAAGCTTTAATGCTTGGATTTTGTCTGCAAGGCATAAAACCATTATTACTATGCTTGAAGAGATAAGAATTAAGGTCATGAATAGGTTAGCTAGGTTAAGTGAATTTCCAAACTCTTGGATAAGCAATTTCTCTCCAATGGCAATGAAAGTACTAGAACAAAATATTGATAAGTCAATGGCATGTAACATTGAGTTTAATGGAGTAACTGTCTATGAGGTTTTGGATGGATACAAACAACACACTGTATGTTTGAGAAAGAGGGAGTGTAGTTGTAGATCTTGGATGTTGAAGGGTATACCATGTGCACATGCCTTAGCTGCAATGTTGCATAAACAATATGACCCACATGATTTCATTCATCCATGCTACTCTAAAGAGAGGTACTTGATGACTTACTCACATTTCATACAACCTATGAATAGCATGCCAATGTGGCCAGAATAAAAAAATCCTCTTGTTGATCCACCAGTGATAAAACAAATGCCAGGCAGACCTAGAAAGTTGAGAAGGAAAGAGGTTGGTGAAAAGAAAGTGTCTGGTAAATTATCTAAAACAGGACTAACTATGACATGTAGTCTTTGCCATATTAAAGGTCACAATAAAAGAAGTTGTCATTTACGAAGGAGTGATGGAGTTGGTTCTACTGCCGGAGAACAGAGAGCTACCCTTACTTCAAATGTTGAAGAACCATCAAGTTCAAAAAAAGGAAGGGGAAGACCAAAGGTACATTACTATTTTGTCACTTACTTTTAAAGTGTAATCAACTTACTAATACAATATTTTTTTTTTGCTAATTAGAAATCAACAAATATTGAGAGTGAGCCTGTTGCCAAAAGGGGGAGAGGCAGACCTAAATACAAGTGCAAATGCAAGTGCAACAGGGGATTCACCTACAATTATTGCACCTCCAACAACTTCAAGAACAACAAGAGCTACAGCAAATGCAAGTGCATCAAGGGCCTCTCTTAGAACCACTGCACCTCCTACAACTTCAAGAACACCAACACATGAAGAATGTGCAAGTGTAAATGGTGTTGGAGTATTATCAAGATCCAGGAGTGGTAGAGGAAGGGGTAGGGGATTGGGAAGTGCAGGAAGAGGTAGTAATCATCCACTTGAAAATTGGTTTACATGTTCTCAAGGTAGTACAACACAGGGTGTAGACCAGAACACAAATGTTGCACCAAAGGAAATTGCTACTACCAGGAAAGGAAAGGGTGTTGAAAACACAACTCAATTTAAAAGGCCAAGAGTCACCGGTATGGGTGTGTTTCAAGCTAAAACTGGTTTCAAAACTTTCAATGTAAGTATTGTGATGCATTCATATTGTTTGTTCTCTAATAACTTGCACATTTATTCTCTAATAATCTTAGTTCTCTAAAAATTTTGTAGCCTGGACTGCCAAGTAGCACAATATTAGCCGGACCAAAGAGAGTTTTGAGATCAAGTATTGTAACTGGGGATGTTGGTTTCAAACCGACAAGCGGATTGAAGTGGAAAGAAAATCAGGCAATCACATCTAGAAGGCTCCAGCAGATTAGAGATCAATCAAGGCTTTCAAACCCAAATGCTTCCTCCTCTTCACAAGCTCGACACCCATGGAAACTATAATGTTGATATCAATGGTGTTTTATCAGTACTTTCTTGGTGGCCACTATAAGTACTATTTTGTTTCATGTTTGAAGGAAAACTAAATATTCCTATTTTTTGTTATAGTACTGAAATTATGGGTACTTATGCAATGTGAAAACTTTGTTTTGCGAATGTGTTGTGACTTGTATAATTTTGGGCACATTTAGATTTTGTACTGAAAATTTGCTCTTAAGCAATGAAATTCTGGGCACTTATGCGCTGTGACTAATTCTCAGCATTTTTACAATCAACTTTGTACTTAAAATTTGCTCTCAAGAATGATTAATACCTCTTGCTTTACTTCATTTTACAACTTCCAACACAAACATATCAACATGGCAAATAGAGAATTAGGACAGTTTCAAACACAAACAAATTCAATTTTACATTACAATAGAGCAAATAAAGGTTTTGTTACCACAAAAAATTATGGCAATTTCATATGATCCTTATACCTACCAACTTGGGGTAGAAAACTAACAAATACAACAACAAAACAAATCATCACACAACAAAGAAATTTGCCAAAACAACAACCTTTATTTGTTTTCTTCATTTTCATCTCTTTCATCTTCTTCTTGTCTTTCAATTTACCCATTTCTTTTACGTTGTCAACCTTCTACTTTGAATTGATGTTCAGATTTTCATAACGATTTCAAAGACTTTCACCTTCATCCAAAGGAATTTTCTCTAGTTTTGACTGTTCAATGTTGGAATTATCAAGCTGTTCCAGTTGCATCTTCACACGATCATAATTTTTTTCTAACTCGTTAATCCTATTCACCAATTTTGGAAGAATAAAACGAGATCTTTCATCAACTCTCTCTGTGTCTCTCCATCTAAAGAAATTACAGTTTGTGGCCTCATAGTGAGGACAAGACCAAAATCGTCTTCCGGGATTGCGATTTGACCAAGACGTCTGCATTTGCATTAAGATTCCATGCTTGCATCGCACTTTCGCGTTAAACATTGAATCGTTCTCATCCATACACAACTTATTCAAATCGGATTTTGTCATAACCCTAACTTTATAAACATTGTCAAAAAAAATAAGAATTAATAATCGACATAAAAAGATGTAAAGAATATATTAAATTTTACTTTACCTTTTCAAATCAAGGAGCTATTTAACTTGAATGATAATGGATGGAGCTTCTTCAAAAATGAAGAACCATGAAAATGGGGTTATTTTTTCAAAAGAGGAAGAAGAACTGCTTTTGAGAGAAACAATAAAATTTATTTTTGATTTTTTTTTTCAAATTGCTTTGGCACATGGCTAACTTTTATTGGTCATTGTTAGCCAAAATCTGCACTCACGCGCTCTACATGGGTGAAATCACGATTATTGCCACGTAGGCACGAAAGTGGTAATTAATTACTTAAAAAAAAGTTGGAGGGGGTAATAGGACCTCATTAAAGGTAAGGTGTGTCGCAGGGATTTTGGGTATAGGCTAGGGGGTAATTGAGTATTATCCCTTTATAAAACTTAAAGTATTAATATATCAAGGATACAAGTATTTATAAAAATTTAATGTATTAATACATCAAACAAGGTAAAGTAGTACAATTTTAGAATATGAATACAACAATTTGAAAAATGGATACACTATTGTTAACCAAAAAAATGAATACACCAATATACTATAATATGAATACACTGTTGTTAAATAAGAAAATGGAAAAGCAATAGTATGTGTATGTATCAAAGTGTGTAACTATATAAAAAATTAAAAAAACAACAAAACCTCGATCTATTTTTTGTAAAGTTTTCTATAATACTTGAGACTTGACGTTAACTTAGGTATTTATTTATAAAAATTTAGTATTGATGTATCCAACTATACTTGTATTGCCTAATCAAATTGGATAAATTACTTATGTATCCAAATATATTTGTATTCACAAATCACCATTTTATTAATATTACAATACAATTATCTATGTATATAAGTATTATTAAATATAAACATTTGACATTTGATTGAACCACAAATATAAATATAAATATAAATATAAGTATAATGAATTGAACCACAAAAATCACTCCTACAATCATACAAAAGGATCTTGATTTGGAAGGAATTGGGGGGGGGGGGGGGGGGGGGGGGATACAAAAAAATCTGCAATATAAGGATATTGATGAAAGAGCAGGTATGAATACATAATTAATTATGAGTTTAATAATAATTTTCCTATTTATTATTTATTTATATTAAATATAAAAAAATGATTATTGATATACAATTAAATTTGCTATTTAGTGTATAGTTATAGTCATATAACATAAAATAGCTATATTATTTAAATGATATTGAAGTTTGCCTATTATGTAGTTTTTTCAATTTATAATCTATACAATATAACAAAAGTAATTTTTAGCGGCAATAAATATTGATATTAATAAAGAGTGTTAAAGTCTTTACTGACATTAGTTAAGTGTCATTAGAACCAATATCGCTAAAGGCTTTAGGAACATATACAAAAAATATTAATTACTGTTAAAAATATATATTTAATAACAATTAAGAATTAATTACCGATAATATCATTATTGATATAGGGATACCAAATAAGACTAAAATAATACTAAATGTAGCAAGAGATATTTGTTCATCAAAAATATATCCAGTGCCTCTTCTTTTTTGTCAATATATATATATGGAATTATACTTCGAATCTCGCTTAAGAATTAAAATTTTGCTCATAATCTCATGTATGAATATGGTATGATATCAGTCTAAAATATGTATATAATTGTATAAATTTTGTATGAAGTTCATGTTAGGTTTATGAAAGGAGAAAAACACAAGTTTTAATTAGGGGTGTACAAAATCGAATCAAACCGTCAATCGAGTCAAACAAAAAAAAACTCGACTAGTAGTTTGGTTTTATTTTGGTTTGGTATTGAGAAAAAAAATCCAATTATATTTGGGTTAGGTTTGGTTTTAATTAACTAAAAGAAATCAACCTGAGACAAAACCAACCCGAAATTATATATGTAATTTTAAAATTTTATTTTATGAATAAAAATATTTACTTTGCTATCATTTTAAAATAATTCTTATACTATTTCATAGTTTTTATCTTTTAATATATTATTTCAAGTTTAAAACTTAGAATTCAATATGGTCAAATAAAAATTATAGTTCATAGATATTGATAATTATAATAAAATTTAAATCAAAATTAAATTAATACTAATGCAAAAAGAAAATCAATTCAACACTAAGAATGACAATAAAATTGAATATTTATTCTTTAGTTTTACATTGGTTTAGACAATTAAAAAACATAATCTAATTTAATTTTCCTTAAATATTTAGAAATGTAAGTAATACTTATTAAACTTATTTTAGCATGATTTAATTAGTACTTTTAAATTATGATTATTTTCATTATGACATTACAATATTTATTTTATATGTTGATTTTATTATTATTTTTAGTGAATATTTTTTGTGTCATCAATACTCATCTCATATTTTGTGTTATTTTTTTACAGAAACATTTTAGATAATTGTATTTTGGTTGGACTAAAAAAATATTTGGAGCACAAGTTAATAAAATGTTTATATGCAAGCTTGACCGAAAAAATCCAAAATTTATTAGTTTGATTTGATTTATAAATTTAAAAACTCAAAAGGGGCTTTAAATATTAATTCGACTATAACTTTGAACTTTGCTATTCAAATAGCCTAAATTTTTACATTTGATTTCCCCTTGAAGTCTAGGTTATTTTGAGTTATCACCACTCAAAATAAAGTTCATTTGTGGTAAATTAAAAATTTTCAAACTTCAGCCTCAACACATATACATTTAATAACATAGAGTTATTGTTTTCTAAAAAAATAATAATAATAATAATAACAACATACACATTAATTTTAGTTTAAAAAAATCACCAGTCAACAAGCAAATAATTAAAAAATGCATGAAAGCTTGAGAAAAACTTGACAATTCACGTAAAATTAAATAAAAATATGATTTTGTTTTTTGGTTTAAAAAAGAATTATTATCACTAATACGATTTTAAATAGATTAAGCTCATAGGAGTTGTTCATGGAGAAATTAGAAACCTAGGGCTATGGAGATTGTGAAAAGCTTATAATAGTTAAAAAACATATGATTTTTAATCGCTTCATTAAATAATAAACGAATATGATTTTTTTTGGGGGAGTGAGAGAATTGGAAGAACATGTCATGATATTAGAAAATCTAATAATGTTTGATAATTTAGAAGACAAAATACACATTGATTTTATTTATAAAATTATCATTCAACGAACGAATAAGTAAAAAATGATGAAATTTGAGAAAAACTTGAGAATATTCTAGTAAAATTAAATAAAATATGATTTCTCGTCCATTTTATTGAACAATAAACAAACATGAGAGAGAGAGAACTAGAGAGAGTAGCGGGGAAACGAACCTTTTTTTTGTTTCACTTTCCTTTCTCCTCTTCTCTCTCCTCTCTCTCTCTCTCTCCCTCACTATGAAATATGTGTATTTTTCGCTTTTATACCTTTTTTTTCCCTCTCTCGATTGATTTACTAGATATGAGTTTTGTTTGATTCAACGAGATATGCCTTCTCAGGTATGTTTTCTTGTATACATTTGTCATGAGATCTTGTGTTTACAAATCTCACATGTTTAAAATTGAGAAATTTTATGATTCAGATCTTTAGTTTTTTTTTTTAATTTAAACATAATATCTTCTTCTTCGCATGAATTTAATTTTTTACTTCAAACTTTATGTATGAACTCCCATCATTTAATAGATCCATCTCGATAAAATGTTGATTTATTTTTCGTGACATGAATTTCAAATCTCATTATCCTTTTCAATATGTTCATCGCACTAGATTTGCCATTATGCCTAAGAAAATCGACAATATTTAATTTTTTGAAATTTCAATCAGTAATAGGTTTTTGAAATTTCTCAATCTTATTCGTATCTTGTAGGACGCGTTATTGTTGTTGGCAAGAGTACTAGTAAGAATTTGATCAAAGGAATACTTTAGTCTAAATGGATTCGATTAGCACAACTCCTGTTCCAGCTTCTGATATTCCAATTAACCAAGGTAATAATCGATCAATAAATCGTAGGCTTTCAACTCGATTTCCTTCATCGAAAGATGCCACATACCCTGATGACATAGTTAATGAATTCGGGTCAACGAATAGATCATTGAATAGAAATGCTAGTAGAGCTCAAAGAGGGAGCCCTAGCACGAAATATGACCCTTCAATGTCAATGAGAAGATCGGGGACGGATGGTGAATGTGAAGACGAGGAGTCAGAAGAAGAAAAAGAAGAAGAGGAAGAGGAACCGGTTAGAATGTCATTGATGGCATTATTAGCGGAGTCAGAAGGTTCATCATACATGATGGGAGAGGACGAGGACGAGGATGAGGATGAGGATGATGGTGGTGGTGATCATTTAAATAATTGTTGTGTTTGTCAAGTTAGACATAAAGGGGCAGCATTTGTACCTTGTGGACATTCATTTTGCAGGTTATGTTCAAGGGAACTTTGGGTTGAAGGAGCTAATTGCCCACTTTGCAACAATTTCATTTTGGAAATTCTTGACATTTTCTAATCAATTTCATTCAACATTCATCAAAATTTTCATTTAGATTTAATATTTTTTTGTTTGTTTTGCATTTCTTCTTTGTTTGTTAATTAGAGCAAAAAATGTAACTAGTTAAAATTGAAGTTAATGAATACATAGTATTAGTGCACTTTTTTACTTTTATAGCATGAGCATAAAATGGGGTTTGACATAAATTGGAATTTGTCTAGTATATGATTACTCTAGCTATTTGTATATGAAAAGATCATGATAATTATCATATATTGACAAGCGGATTATTCTTTTTGAATCGAGCATTTTGATTAATTATTAATCAAATTAAATTTGAGTACATCATGAATCAAAGATGAGGGAATACACTCCATAGCATCAGTCATAAACATAAAACTCGAAGTCCAAGTTAATTGGTGGGCACACTGGTTCACTGATCTTTTAATGAAAGACAAAGAAATAGAAGTGGAGCCACACATGAGTGCTTTACAATCATGAATAATAACATCAAAGTATGAGTAATTTTTTGCATGCCTTTTCTAGCGTTTGTTTAACAAAGATTTTGTCTATCTCTGCAATTATCGGGGCTGCTTCAAAGTGTACCTTTAGCCTTCTTAATGCTTCTCGAACACCCAAAGCCTCGTTCATAAGTGGTCCTGCTGTCTTCCTAATCGACTTGAGCGGCCTCTGATGAAGCTTTCATAAGAATTCCGAACTATCATGTCAATTTCAGTTATTTCGAAATCAAGATCCCACGAAGCATCAATGTTGCGTTTAAAGATGTTCTCACCTAGAGGAGATCACTTTGTTATTTTTATTATTATTATTATTATTATTATTATTATTATTATTATTATTTGCATTTCTTCTTGTTTTTTAATCAGAGAAAAAGTGTAACTAGTAAAAATAGAAGTTAATGAATGCACCTACTAATTTTTTTTTATAGCATGAGCATAAAATGGGGTTTGACATGAAATGGGATTCGTCTAATATATGGTTACCCTAGCTATTTGTATATAATTTATGAAAAATCATAATAAATAATCAAGTTTATATATTGACAAGCTAAATATATAAATGAAATTTTGAAAAAAGTTCTAAATGTATAAATACAGAATTTATATATACTTACTCGTTTGTATATCTGATTGCGAATATACAAATCGCAACCTTTATAAAAACCAAAACTATAAATATAAAACTTTATTATATCTATTATGTTTGTTATGTTTGTTGTTTGCCTAATGTAAGTAGCCCAACAGTTCCATGCAAAATTTGGTTATTATAATAAACATAATTTGTGTCTTTCTTAGAAGTTGTGCAAACACTATAAAAAGATATATATATATATGTATATTATATTTTCTTAAAACATAAATGATAAAATTTGAGGCTATTTAGATTAATTATTGATACTACAAATCAAGAAAAAGTTTAATATCCATTTCATGTTCATTGTCTCTTCAAGTTATTTCTAATATGAGCAAATTATGATGTGTTAAATTGTCGGTTATTAATGAAGTGATAAAGATTGTTGACCAACTCATACTTCTCTTGTTAAAAATATTGTAAATATTTTTTTACGAATTTAAATTTTATATAGATAAATAATAATAATAATAATAAATATGAATAGAATAAAAATAATGTGAATATTTATATTAGATAAAAAGAAATATAAAAAAATAAGAGAGACATTTTTTTCTTATCAATGATGAATTTAGATTTAGAGCACTAGCCAACAAATTATCTATAGGTATATATTAAGAAATTCATAGTCTATAAATAACTATTTCCTCTTTTCCCATTTTACATATATCAATGTTTCTCTTTTGAGCATTAAACAATTTAAGTTTGATTAAAAAATTTATATATGAAATTTTGAGTTTTTCTTAATGAATTTTTTATATTTGTAAATTATGTAAAAAGTATCATAAGTCACAATGATTGACAATTTAAGTTTGATTGAAAAATTTATATATGAAATTTTGAGTTTTTTTAATGAATTTTTTATATTTATAAATTATGTAAAAAAGTATCATAAGTCATAATGATTGACAATTCAAAATAATTAAAAGATATATAAAAGAATTACGATAAAAAATAAACTTGTTTGAATCTCAAAATCTGAAAAGTGTCACATGAATTGCAACGAAAGAAGTAATTGTTAGTATAAAATGTTGAATCCATCCCATTGTTTTAGTCAACTTTAGCTATTCAATTGGTACAAGCAATTGTTAAAAAAGAATAGTAATTGGAGTTGAAAAGAAAAGATTTGGTAGTTGGCAAATTGGTAAGATTTGCAACCATTTTTTTTGACTTTGCTATATTTACCTATGTCATTAGTGACATAAGCATGGTTTTATCCTTCTATAAATAGAGCATTTTTGCTCATTTGTAGAACACGCCAAGTTAGAGAGAAAAACCATTTTGAGAGCAAAGTGAGGTATTCCATAGACTATATAAGAAAATAGTCTGTGAAGAAAAATAGAGTGTGAGCGATATTTTAGTAAGACGGAAACCAAAAGAGTGTTGTTCCTTTTGAGTGTGTAGTAGTCACATTGAGTGTTGTATTCGTGACTACACAGTGTAAAATTCCTTACTATAGTAATATCAGTTGCTCCTCTTGGCCCGTGGTTTTTTCCCTTATTCAGAAGGGTTTCCACGTAAAATTCTTGGTGTCGTTATTTTCCCATTTTATTTCCATTACATTTACCATATATATTTTTATGCTTGTCCGTGTTTTTTCAACAAACTGGTATCAGAGCCAAGGTTTTATCTGAGTATGCTCTGTGGTTGCAGCATAGTCTGAACTTCCACATCAGAAAAGATTTACTTTGATTTGCGATAACTATATTTTTTGGAGAAAACAATGGAAGCCAACACAAGTAGAATGGTTACTTTGAATGGTGTTAATTATGCCATTTGGAAGGGGAAAATAGAAGATCTGCTTTATGTCAAGAATTTTTATAAACCAGTATTTACCACTGTAAAGCCTGATAATATAACAGATGAAGAGTGGAATTTGTTGCATAGACAGGTTTGTGGATTCATTAGGCAATGGGTCGACGATAATGTGTTGAACCATATTTCTGGGGAAACACATGCTCGAACCCTATGGGAGCATCTTGAAAGTTTGTATGCTCGAAAGACTGGCAACAACAAAATGTTCTTAATAAAGCAGATGTTGAGTTTGAAGTATCATGATGGTTCTCCAATGACAGACCATCTGAATAATTTTCAGGGGATATGAACCAATTATCTGCTATGGGCATCAAATTTGATGAAGAAATTCAAGGCTTGCTTCTACTTGGTGTTGACACCCAATTTTGACCCGCGTCGGTATAGATTAATTATCGAGCTTCGTGAATTTTCTAAAATATTTAAGTTAATTAGTTTTATAATTTTGCGAAAATAGAATGATATGATGTTTACATAGTTGTGTATATAGTTGGTATATCCTGTTTATATTCGAAATCAACCCAATTCTAAGGCCCAATTCTCCCATTCCAACCCAACACCTTTAATCCCAGCCAACTTCTTTCCTAAATCCAGCCCATCCTCCTCAACCCCAAATCAACTTCCCAACCCAATTCGTAGGCCCAATTAATTTCCAGCCTATCCGTTTCTTTTCTTAGCAGCCCAATCCAATACCCAACCCAATTCAAACCCAACGACCCAAACCCTTATGACCCGCTCCGACCCATGCGACCCAACACCCCTCTTTCTTCCCCAAATCCCCGCAATCCCCCACGCCCAACAGACCCAGAAAAAGAAAAATTCCCAGAGAAAAAAAAAAAGAAAGCGCAGAAACCCCGCGTCCCTCCACGTGTTGCTCGTCTCCCCCACGCTCTCTCTCCCCGTGCTCTCTCCCTCTCTCCCGCGTCTCCCTCACGCGTACGTTTCTCTCCCCCCTTTGCCCGTATGCGTCGCAGCAACAGGTCTGGCAGCAAGGAAGGCTGCCATCTCTCGTCCTTGTGACCGCGAGATCATCCCACGTCGCTCGCCAAGGACACCCACTCGATCTCGACCCTCCACATATGCCCCATCCGTTGGACGATTTGAGCATCTCCAAGGCATATTCCCTCAGATTCGGATAAGACTTCGAATTTGAAATTCGAAATGGGTTAAGATCGTCCTACCCGCTCCCTTCGAAACCCTAGTTTTTCTTCTCCTATATAAACCCCACCGCTCTTCTGAAACAGGGGGGGGAAATTTTTTCGAAATCCTTGGTTTGCTTCGTTTTTCCGAGAAAAAAAAGAAAGACAAAACGAAATTTTCTTTGGCTTTTCTGGTTCTGTTTCAGAAGAGTTTAAATTCCAGGGGTTAGAATTTGGAGCGTAGGAATTCCGAAAAAAAAAGCTTTGTGTTTGTTTTCTGTCGCAGTCGAGATTTCTTGGGGGATTTTTCGAAAATAGAATTTGGAGGTTGGCAATTTCTTGGTTGAAAAAATTTCAGAGAGGGAAAAACTTGGGTTAGAGTTTTGGGAGTTGGAACTTTGGTTGGAACTTCCGTTGGGATTTTGGGTTGAAAATTTTGAGGTTAAAATTCCTTTCGCCTCACTGTTGGTTTCTGAAGAACAGAGGGAACGGATAAAATCGAGATAAACATTCTGTTGCGTCGTGGTGTGCGCGACTGCGATATTCCGCTAGACGCTTCTGCTGTGGTTCGAGGGTGATTTCGAGTCGTGGAAGCTCGTTTGTCGCTTTGCCTTCTGCTCCTAGTTGCTGCCATCGAAGAGGTAACCCCCCCTGTCCCCTGTTATCTCTTCGTGTTTCCTCGTGTTCAGTTTCGAAAGCGGATTTTGTTGTTTGGTGTTCTGGATTGCTGCTGCTGTGTCAAATGTGTTAAATAGTCGAACTTTGAGTATATACATGTCCTATCGTTTCTTTTACATCGTGGTGTTGATATGCACGTATTTGTGTTTTCGTTAGCTTCTTCACGTTTCGCTTGCCTCCTCTCATATCTATGCTAAGTCGAATGTCACTTGCTAGTTATTTGGTAGCGTTTGGCATGACATATACGCCTTTAGAGGTTTCATTGACGCGGTTGTAATATTGAGTCAAAGTTTGTGGTAGTTGGCAGTCACTGTGAGGGTCCTGCTATTTTGTTTCTTGGAGTTTCCTTGCAATTTTTCCATTGCTGATGAATATGACTCTATGAGATGAAACATAGTCTTGAAACTTGTTGACAGGAAGATTGGTTTGTTGCGTTAGTTTTGTAATCCCGTCTACTTCGTACCCTCTCCTAGTTTCCTTTCGCTTCGAAGTAGTCCTTCTGCTACTTAGTGGTCTGTTGAACATGTCATGCCATAAATGTATTCGTATGATGTGTATACTGCTTGTTGCTTTTCTTTTTTTTTTCTGTGAATTTTGTAAGCTTGTTTCATAGTTACTTGTAAGTCATTTTGCTCTAGCTTAACTCAAATCCTTAAAGGGATGTATGTTTCTTTCTTATTTTCTGTCTTGCTCAAGATTGTTTTGCTCAAAGATTCGTTTAATTATTTTACCACTTCATATGCTAATCCATTGTCATTTTATTGCATGTGAAATTGTTCGTGAGTCCCCATGGACTTGATTTCCATCTCACACATCCCCGTTGAGCCGTAAAGGTTCAAAATCTTATCGAGTCAAGACAACGGGCGAAGTTCGAAAATCCCGTGAAGATTGAAGAAATCCAAAGGAGGATTAGAAGACTTCCTAATTTTATGTACTTTTATTTATTTTGTAATGGGCCTAAGCCCTTGTTGTTTTATTTTCTTGTATTTGTTTTTGTGTGTTTAGAATAGGACAGGTAACGAATGGGTCGAAACACCCAAAAATAGGTGGGTCCAAAATTCGGTCAAGGCGAACAGAACTCGGATTTGGACCCAAATCCCTCTCTCTCTCTCTATCTCTATTTGCTACTTGCCTATGTTTTGTTTTGAATGTCGTTAGTTTAGGATTAGAAAACTCCAAACCCCTTTCGAAACGCCTTTTGCTTTATCAAACTTAAAACTAAAAATTGAAACTTTAAAACGAGAGGTTTAAATTTGAAAGTTGCTTTAAAGTTAATGTTTAAAAGGTCTAACTTTAACGGAATCGTAAAAACGATAAACGTTTCAAAATTTGATAATTTGTCTAAGTCAGTATTCTAATAAGTTTCAAATTGCAAAAGTTAAAACAAAAATAGTCAATTAAGTTAATCGCCGGAAAACCGTATTTAACGGAGTGTCTTAGGTGCCTTTTACACCTTCCTAAGACATTAATAAGAATCCCGAACCCTAAAAGTAATTTTCAAAGCAATTTTTCTGTTTAATTGTTTGAAAATAAGTTTTCTTAATTTTTCTTAAAAAATTAAGTGGCGACTCCTAAAAGTCGAAATTACCCTTAAAAAATAAAACGAACTCTTTTCGAAATACATTTTTTTCGATAAAACAGAAATGGCGACTCCGATGGGAACTTGGAGAATTCTAACCTTAAGATTAACGTATTTGATTATTTGTGATTTATTGTTTAAGTGTTTAAATTCTTTAGCTTTTAAACTGTTTCATGCATAACTTACATACTTCTGTCAAACGACACTTGTTACATTTACACTAAAGGACGATTATGCGGGTTCGCAGTCGTTCGTTAACCAAAAATCTTCTCGGGGCACCCTGACGAGTGTAGTTGATTACTTGATAGTCAACGATCGTTAATTGTCCCAGCCCAAGTAGTCCGCCTGGGTTACCCATTCCACTCTAAATACAACCCACTCTTAGTCAAACTAAGATAGAGCGAAACCCAATCCCGAAAGTAGCGCATTGGCCTAAGACGACCCGTCATCCAAGGAGTGTCGGGCCCATTAGAAAGACCACGTTGAGTACAAAACGGCCCACGGCCTAAATGGACGTTCATATTTATGTGTTTAACTTTGAAGGATGTATACGATTTTTAAATGACGTATACATCCCTCAAATCGCTAGGCCCACCCTTGGCGAAAAAGGGTCACATATCTGTTTAGAACGCGTAATATTTGTTTACGTGAATATGTTGTTTTATCTGGAGATGGTCTAGCTTATTCTACTTCAAATATTTTTAGATACCCTAAGCACAAATATCAAGTCACTATCAAAAGTGCGTCCAAATACTCCTCGAGTCTTTAGTTTCCTAAAAAAAAAAAAAAAAAAGACCGTCATTTTTCTTTATTATTACTCTCATACCAGAAAATGATTCATCATTTCAAAACAAAAGAATTTTAAGAAATTTTATCTTTTCCGACTCTTACCAGGAAATTGTAGTTACATCTCAATCAAAAATCAAGGTTAGGTAATGAAAGATACCGCCAACTTTGTCTCGACTCAAGTCAACATTTTTTATTCACTAATCCCAAAGTCGAGTAGACAAATTCCTGTCTATTCAGCCATTTTTTATATATTGGTTTCTCCCTATTCGTGAGCCAGTTTATCTCCGAATAAAGCAACTCTTATGTGTTTACGCTATATGTGATATCTTGTATTATTTATCACTTCCAGACACTAACATATTGGTCTTTTGAGTTTTTTTCATTTGACAGGTATTTAAAACTGATTTGTGTTGATAAGTTGCTTGATCGTCCGTATTTCACAAGTTGATACAACAGATTGTAGAAATGAGGGTTGAAATACAAAGAATGCAAGGAGCCGTCGGACATGACACAGAGAATTGTTCTACTCTGAAGCACAAGATACAAAACATGATCAACAACTTGATCAATATTGAAGAAACCACATGAATGGATGACAAATTGGATACTCAAGAGTGAGTACAAGACATTTCTGAACTGAGTCATTTGGAGATATTCATCATCATCATTCGAGAAGAAGAATGCCCAACATTGGCCGAATTTTGCATATGAAGTTTTGTTACCTTTCTATTGAAAATGTATCGCATTTGTTGGAACTACGTTCGACCTGAATTCTCAAGAATGAGATACGTAGGCGGCCTATGTCGGCCTTGGTCGTTTCTTTATCAAAACTTCCTATTTTGGTTAATCCCTGAGACGGGAACTACGTTTGACCTGATTCCTGCTCCAATGGGATACGTAGGCGCCACAACGGCTCGGTCATATACCCAGTAAGATTTCCATTTCTCTTCATAGTGGAAACTGGGACAGAATTTTTGAGAGGATCTCAAAAATTCATTTGAAGTTGGACTTCTTTAACAAGTCAAAACAGAAGACCAAAATTCTACGGAGTTAGCTTTGGGTGGATCTCAAAACTACGACAATCTAGTTTGCAACTGGGACAGAATTTTTGAGATGATCTCAAAAATTCCACAAATGTCATTTGTTACTTATTGAGGTAAATTGGGACAAAATTTTGAGAAGGGGCCTCAAAATCCCAGAATGATCAACCTCAGAGTTGACAGCGCAAGTTATGAGAAATCTTCTAAAAAACGGGCGAGCGTGTAAGCCAACTGCAAGAAGGAGCATGGAGACAAGACCAACACAGATCAGTCCTTCAAACTAAGAATTTTTCTTTGGATGCAGGAACATTGAAGTCACAAAATGGCTATACAAAGCTGTCATGAATGACAAAGGGCGTCACTTGCACCCATCGTGGACTCATCAGCGAAACCTAGAAAATCTTCAATCTCATTTTATCTCTATTGCTTTATATTGCCTCAAGTGATAAACAAGTTTCTTTTTGTCTTGCAGGAATATTGAGGCCAAACACTGATAGATTCTTCCAAGTTGCAAGAAACAAGGTGCAGGAGGATTGCTTGTTATGAGTCATGATCAAAGTTACCGTTGGACTCATCATAGCCCAATCTGGATAAGCCAAGTGACTCAATCTAGTTCCTCAATTTTACTTTTATTCTTTACTTCATCATCGATACTAATGTTTGGTGTCGAGCTTTGCAGGTGATAGTATTGATAAAGTCGTATATTGAAGCGACATCAAATTTTGAAGACGATCAAAGTGACACTAACTTAGAAGTGTTGCAAGGGAATTTGCCGAGTCCATCACATCAGAAAGATGATGATGACCAATATCTCCTTGGCAGTCAAAATTATCAAATTGTTTCAAGTTTTCGATAAATGTTTAAAATGACTGCAACAAACTTAAATTCTGCTGAGTTTGTCAAGGAAGACGAGAATGTCTTTATTTTTCATGTGAATGAATTAAGTCATTCACCTCGATAATTCTTTCTTTTAAAGAATAGTATCATAGTCGCGACGTGCATAAACGTCAATTTAGTCTTTAGTATGTTTGTTGCGTGGTAATTTTGGCATACTTTGTTTCTTGAATATGTCAGAGTCATAATTCTTATTTGTTGGGTATCCACCCCATAAGTGGATTATGTGTTTTGATTGGCCAATCAAAGACTTTAGCATTTGGTTTGTTGGGCGATCCACCCCGTAAGTGGTTCGTATATATGCTTTTCCATTTCAGGTTTTTATTTTGAATCAGATGGAATATTATCGAGCATCCACCTCGTTACAGTTGGAATATTATCGAGTCATCCACCTCGTTACAGTTGGAATATTATCGAGCATCCACCTCGTTACCGTTGGAATATTATCGAGCTATCCACCTCGTTACAGTTGGAATATTATCGAGCATCCACCTCGTTACAGTTGGAATATTATCGAGCATCCACCTCGTTACAGTTGGAATATTATCGAGCATCCACCTCGTTACAGTTGGAATATTATCGAGCATCCACCTCGTTACAGTTGGAATATTATCGAGCCATCCACCTCGTTACAGTTGGAATATTATCGAGCATCCACCTCGTTACAGTTGGAATATTATCGAGCCATCCACCTCGGTACAGTTGGAATATTATCGAGCCATCCACCTCGTTACAGTTGGAATATTATTGAGCATCCACCTCGTTACCGTTGGAATATGATCGAGCTATCCACCTCGTTACAGTTGGAATATTATCGAGCTATCCACCTCGTTACAGTTGGAATATTATCGAGCATCCACCTCGTTACAGTTGGAATATTATCGAGCATCCACCTCGTTACAGTTGGAATATTATCGAGCATCCACCTCGTTACAGTTGGAATATTATCGAGCATCCACCTCGTTACAGTTGGAATATTATCGAGCTATCCACCTCGTTACAGTTGGAATATTATCGAGCATCCACCTCGTTGCAGTTGGAATATTATCGAGCCATCCACCTCGTTACAGTTGGAATATTATCGAGCATCCACCTCGTTACAGTTGGAATATTATCGAGCATCCACCTCGTTACTGTTGGATAATTATTGAGCTAGCTAGCTCGTTACGGAGAGCTCCCAAATAGGAGAAAACTATCTCCAAAACCAGTGATTTACTGAAAGCAGAAGGTTGTTCATCTCGTTCGTGTCAAGATGCTTGGGAATGCGTTTGTTTATTTCAAGACATTCCCAACAATATGAAATTCACGAAGGGTGTCTAACCAGATTCAAAGGTGAATCAAACAGGAATCTCAACGAAGATTTCACGATTTCCGTAAAGCACGCTATTTACATTACCTTATCAAGGCAAGATAATTATTGTCAATCAAGACAACGCATTACCCAAGAAGAGATAGTTATTTTATTGTTATCGATCAACTCGATATATTATCTGGAGGTCGTCTTGCCGTTATCATCAACACAAATGATATAAATATCCATGCATCGCGGAGAATCATGCATTGCGGAAATCATGCATCGCGAAAAATCATGCATTGCGAGTTTGGCATTTATGCACGACGAGAAGATTTCATGCCTCGTCAAATTTATATATCGCGAGAAGGCTTTATACCTCGCTGGAATTTATGCACGACGAGAAGATTTCATGCCTCGTCAAATTTATATATCGCGAGAAGACTTTATTCCTCGTTTGAATTTATGCACGACGAGAGGAGTTCATACCTCGCCGAAATTTATGCATCACGAGAAGAATCCATGCCGCATTGAATTTCACATCGCGAGAAGATTTCATGCCTCGCTGAAAGTTATGCATTGCGAGAGGATTTCATACCTCGCAGGAATTTACGTTTCGCGGGAAGATATTCATGCCCCGCAAGAGGACATACATGAATAAAGAAAGGGAAATCGTGTATCCCAAGAGCAATATTTATCCATCAGCCTCAACTACATCCTTTATTTTTGAAAAAGAAAAGAAAAGAAAAATAAACATCAAGAAAAACATCGAAGATGACGACAAAAGAGACTTCGACATCGCATCAGCATTTATTTATTTATTTTAGCATCAAATGAGGATGTACATTGAAGATTTTATTGCAAAACACAAGACATAAGCTTTATTTGCTGGACGCCAGACCGATCGAGTCGACGTCGATTTGAGGAGAACAATGAAGTGTCAGCGTGGTAAAAAGACACTGTCTCCCACCCTAATTGCATTTTTAAGCTGACGAGTTTTATCTCAGTCTTTGTCGAGAGCATCCAAAAAGGATGAATTCTCCAAAAACCACAGGTGCGGACGACATCAAAAAGGATGCAGCACAACGTGGAACTTTTTCTTAGCAGCGAACTGGGACACAGTCCGAAGAGGAATGTCAAACTCTTAGGACGCGAGCAGAGGAGCGACTTCCACCACAATTGAACCACCCTCTCGAGGCATGTCGGTCTTTCTTTAGTCCTGTCAGTTTCAGTCTCTCATCCGGAAGTTTCGATCTATCGGAAGCAAGTTTCCAATTTGAGTGATGATACACCAAGAGTTTTGAAAGTTATGTTCGTGCAAGTTCTTACCTACGGGTATGAAGCGCGCCACATTCATGGCTAAAGAGGTTACAAGCCTCCTCTTCATACTCGTTAATTTGTCACTTGTCCAAAACCGAAGGTTATCTAGCATAATAGATTTCCTTTTCCCACCAATCGAGTCGAACTACACACAGCCTGATTCCGAAGGTTTAAGGGTATGTAGGCGGATTCAATGTTGAAAACTCGGCTGTATTCCAAACATTCGCTCTCGAATCCTATTCTCGAGAATTTCGATACCTTCATAATTCGGTATCGAGGTGGCTTTTGATTCTTTCAAAATCGTGCGATAAATCAAGCTTATCGAACTACAAGTGGCCTGAATTCTCATATAGCCTGAGATATGTAGGAAACTCGTTTCAAGGGTTCGGCCATAATTCCTAAACCTTTTGTCAAATCATTCTTTTTTTAAAAAAAATAAAAAAAATATATAAAAAATAAAATAAAAATGGAGTTGGTCAAAATTGGTTTGATCAATTTCATTTTCCTCGAGTTGCTTGCATCAACCCAAGTAAAATGAGGGACAGTTGTTGACACCCAATTTTGACCCGCGTCGGTATAGATTAATTATCGAGCTTCGTGAATTTTCTAAATTATTTAAGTTAATTAGTTTTATAATTTTGCGAAAATAGAATGATATGATGTTTACATAGTTGTGTATATAGTTGGTATATCCTGTTTATATTCGAAACCAACCCAATTCTAAGGCCCAATTCTCCTATTCCAACCCAACACCTTTAATCCCAGCCCACTTCTTTCCTAAATCCAGCCCATCCTCCTCAACCCCAAATCAACTTCCCAACCCAATTCGTAGGCCCAATTAATTTCCAGCCTATCCGTTTCTTTTCTTAGCAGCCCAATCCAATACCCAACCCAATTCAAACCCAACGACCCAAACCCTTATGACCCGCTCCGACCCATGCGACCCAACACCTCTCTTTCTTCCCCAAATCCCCGTGATCCCCCACGCCCAACAGACCCAGAAAAAGAAAAATTCCCAGAGAAAAAAAAGAAAGCGCAGAAACCCCGCGTCCCTCCACGCGTTGCTCGTCTCCCCCACGCTCTCTCTCCCCGTGCTCTCTCCCTCTCTTTCGCGTCTCCCTCACACGTACGTTTCTCTCCCCCCTTCGCCCGTACGCGTCGCAACAACAGGTCTGGCAGCAAGGAAGGCTGCCATCTCTCGTCCTTGTGACCGCGAGATCATCCCACGTCGCTCGCCAAGGACACCCACTCGATCTCGACCCTCCACATATGCCCCATCCGTTGGACGATTTGAGCATCTCCAAGGCATATTCCCTAAGATTCGGATAAGACTTCGAATTTGAAATTCGAAATGGGTTAAGATCGTCCTACCCGCTCCCTTCGAAACCCTAGTTTTTCTTCTCCTATATAAACCCCACCGCTCTTCTGAAACAGGGGGGAAATTTTTTCGAAATCCTTGGTTTGCTCCGTTTTTCCGAGAAGAAAAAGAAAGACAAAACGAAATTTTCTTTGGCTTTTCTGGTTCTGTTTCAGAAGAGTTTAAATTCCAGGGGTTAGAATTTGGAGCGTAGGAATTTCGAAAAAAAAAGCTTTGTGTTTGTTTTCTGTCTCAGTCGAGATTTCTTGGGGGATTTTTCGAAAATAGAATTTGGAGGTTGGCAATTTCTTGGTTGAAAAAATTTCAGAGAGGGAAAAACTTGGGTTAGAGTTTTGGGAGTTGGAACTTTGGTTGGAACTTCCGTTGGGATTTTGGGTTGAAAATTTTGAGGTTAAAATTCCTTTCGCCTCACTGTTGGTTTCTGAAGAACAGAGGGAACGGATAAAATCGAGATAAACATTCTGTTGCGTCGTGGTGTGCGCGACTGCGATATTCCGCTAGATGCTTCTGCTGTGGTTCGAGGGTGATTTTTAGTCGTGGAAGCTCGTTTGTCGCTTTGCCTTCTGCTCCCAGTTGCTGCCATCGAAGAGGTAACCCCCCCTGTCCCCTGTTATCTCTTCGTGTTCAGTTTCGAAAGCGGATTTTGTTGTTTGGTGTTCTGGATTGCTACTGTTGTGTCAAATGTGTTAAATAGTCGAACTTTGAGTATATACATGTCCTATCGTTTCTTTTACATCGTGGTGTTGATATGCACGTATTTGTGTTTTCGTTAGCTTCTTCACGTTTCGCTTGCCTCCTCTCATATCTATGCTAAGTCGAATGTCACTTGCTAGTTATTTGGTAGCGTTTGGCATGACATATACGCCTTTAGAGGTTTCATTGACGCGGTTGTAATATTGAGTCAAAGTTTGTGGTAGTTGGCAGTCACTGTGAGGGTCCTGCTATTTTGTTTCTTGGAGTTTCCTTGCAATTTTTCCATTGCTGATGAATATGACTCTATGAGATGAAACATAGTCTTGAAACTTGTTGACAGGAAGATTGGTTTGTTGCGTTAGTTTTGTAATCCCGTATACTTCGTACCCTCTCCTAGTTTCCTTTCGCTTCGAAGTAGTCCTTCTGCTACTTAGTGGTCTGTTGAACATGTCATGCCATAAATGTATTCGTATGATGTGTATACTGCTTGTTGCTTTTCTTTTTTTTTCTTTCTGTGAATTTTGTAAGCTTGTTTCATAGTTACTTGTAAGTCATTTTGCTCTAGCTTAACTCAAATCCTTAAAGGGATGTATGTTTCTTTCTTATTTTCTGTCTTGCTCAAGATTGTTTTGCTCAAAGATTCGTTTAATTATTTTACCACTTCATATGCTAATCCATTGTCATTTTATTGTATGTGAAATTGTTCGTGAGTCCCCATGGACTTGATTTCCATCTCACACATCCCCGTTGAGCCGTAAAGGTTCAAAATCTTATCGAGTCAAGACAACGGGCGAAGTTCGAAAATCCCGTGAAGATTGAAGAAATCCAAAGGAGGATTAGAAGACTTCCTAATTTTATGTACTTTTATTTATTTTGTAATGGGCCTAAGCCCTTGTTGTTTTATTTTCTTGTATTTGTTTTTGTGTGTTTAGAATAGGACAGGTAACGAATGGGTCGAAACACCCAAAAACAGGTGGGTCCAAAATTCGGTCAAGGCGAACAGAACTCGGATTTGGACCCAAATCTCTATCTCTATTTGCCTTCTATGTTTTGTTTTGAATGTCTAGAAAACTCCAAACCCCTTTTGCTTTATCAAACTTAAAACTAAAAATTGAAACTTTAAAACGAGAGGTTTAAATTTGAAAGTTGCTTTAGAGTTAATGTTTAAAAGGTCTAACTTTAACGGAATCGTAAAAACGATAAACGTTTCAAAATTTGATAATTTGTCTAAGTCAGTATTCTAATAAGTTTCAAATTGCAAAAGTTAAAACAAAAATAGTCAATTAAGTTAATCGCCGGAAAACCGTATTTAACGGAGTGTCTTAGGTGCCTTCAACACCTTCCTAAGACATTAATAGGAATCCCGAACCCTAAAAGTAATTTTCAAAGCAATTTTTCTGTTTAATTGTTTGAAAATAAGTTTTCTTAATTTTTCTTAAAAAATTAAGTGGCGACTCCTAAAAGTCGAAATTACCCTTAAAAAATAAAACGAACTCTTTTCGAAATACATTTTTTTCGATAAAACACTTGGTTCCCTACCAGATTCTTGGGAAACATTTAGAACGTCATTGTCAAATTCTGCTCCGGATGGTGTGATCTCTATGGATTCCGACAAGAGTAGTGTCTTGAACGAAGAGATGAGAAGAAAAACTCAAGGTTCCTCTTCGTCGGATGTCCTGATAACTGGCCCCAGGGGGAGAAATTAAACTCGTGGTTCTCAGCATAGAGAACAGAATAGGAGCAAATCCAAAGGCAGACTTCAGGATATTGAGTGCTATCATTGTGGCATGAAAGGGCACACAAAGAAGTTCTGCAGGAAGTTGAAGAGGGAGAACAATAACAAAGAGGAAACTAAACAAGATGGCAATGAAAATTGCCTAGCCACCGTCACCACCGAAGATCTTGTTACCGTTCTTGATGCAAACATGATAAATATTGCTTGTAATGAGTCAAGCTGGGTTGTGGACACTGGTGCCGCATCTCATGTGACATCAAGGAAGGATTTTTTCTCTTCCTACACTCCTGGTGATTTTGGAACCTTGAGTATGGGTAATGAGACTGTTTCTAGGGTGGTTGATATTGGTACAATTTGTTTGGAAACTAGTATTGGAACTAAACTAGTTTTGAACAATGTGAAACATGCTCCTGATGTTCGTCTGCACCTAATTTCTGTTGGTGTTTTAGATGATGAAGGATATGTTAGTACCAACGGTGATGGAAAATGGAAGCTCATTAAGGGTTCCTTGGTTGTGGCTCGTGGTAACAAACGCCGTGGTCTATACTAGACTACGGCCTCTGCTTGTATTGATATGGTAAATGCTGTTGAGAGCGATGGCTCTTCAACATTATGGCACAAGAGGCTTAGCCACATTAGTGAGAAAGGACTTAATGTTCTAGCCAAGAAGAAATTATTGTCAAATTTCCAAAGTGCTAAAATAGAAAAATGTGAGCACTGCTTGGCTGGTAAACAAAATAGAGTTTCCTTTAAGTCCTACCCTCCTTCGAGGAAGACAGAGTTGCTTGAGTTAGTGCACTCTGATTTATGTGGTCCAATGAAGACAAAGACATTAGGTGGTGCACTTTACTTTGTCACTTTCATTGATGATTGCTCGAGAAAACTTTAGGTCTATGTCTTGAAGACTAAAGACCAAGTGCTAGGTGTCTTTAAGCAGTTTCAGACTTCAGATGAAAGAGAAACTGGAAAGAAAGTGAAATGTATTCGTACTGATAATGGTGGTGAATATTGTGGACCATTTGACGAATACTGCAAGCATCAAGGTATTAGACACCAGAAGACTCCTCAGCTTAATGGTTTGGCTGAGAGGATGAACAGGACCTTGATGGAAAGAGTTAGATGTTTGCTTTCTGAAGCAAAGTTGCCGAACTCATTTTGGGGTGAGGCTTTATTGACCGCTGCACATGTTATTAATCTATCTCCTGTTGTTGCTTTGCAAAGTGATGTACCAAATAGTGTTTGGTATGGAAATGATGTTTCCTATGACCATTTGAGAGTATTTGGCTGCAAAGCTTTTGTACATGTGCCGAAAGATGAGAGGTCAAAGTTAGATGCCAAGACAAGGCAATGCATCTTCATTGGATATGGCCTAGATGAATTTGGTTACAGGCTATATGATCCAATTGAAAAGAAACTTGTGAGAAGCCGTGATATTATTTTCATGGAGAATCAAACAATTGAAGATATTGACAAAGCGGAGAAGGTAGAATCTTCAAATTTTGATGGTATAGTCCATCATGATGAAGTTCCTCACACAAGTGTGCATGATGTTATTGGGTTTGATAATCATGGTGACGCCCAGAATCATGTATCGAATCAACATGTTGATGTTGATAATAACAATGATATTGTTATTGATGATCCTGTTGTTCATGAAGTTGTGGACAAATCAAATATTCCGCTTCGGAGGTCCACAAGACAGCGGTTTCCTTCCACCCGTTATTCACCCAATGAGTATGTGTTACTCACTGACGGGGGAGAACCTGAATGTTATGAGGAGGCCATGGAAGATGAGCACAAGAATCAATGGATTGAAGCCATGCAAGACGAGATGAAGTCTTTGCATGAGAACCACACTTATGAGTGGGTAAAATTGCCCAAGGGCATGAGAGCTTTGAAGAACAAGTGGGTGTTCAAAGTTAAAGTTGAAGAACACAACTTGAAGCCCAGGTACAAAGCTAGATTGGTTGTTAAAGGATTCGGTCAAAGGAAAGGTATTGACTTTGACGAAATATTTTCTCCTGTTGTGAAAATATCCTCGATTCGCACAGTTCTAGGTTTGGCTGCTAGTCTTAATTTAGAGATTGAGTAGATGGATGTGAAGACGGCTTTCCTTCACGGTGACCTAGAAGAAGAGATTTATATGGAACAACCTGAGGGCTTCAAAGTAGATGGTAAAGAGAATTTTGTATGCAAACTCAAAAAGAGTCTCTATGGCCTAAAACAAGCTCCTAGACAGTGGTACAAAAAGTTTGAATATGTTATGGGGGACCAAGGCTATAAGAAGACTTCTTCAGATCATTGCGTATTTGTACAAAAATTTTCTGACAATGATTTTATCATCCTTTTGTTGTATGTGGATGATATGTTGATTGTGGGAAAAAAATACTTCCAAGATTGACGAGCTAAAGAAAGAGTTGTGTAAGTCTTTTTCTATGAAAGACTTGGGTCATGCCTAGCAAATTTTGGGCATGAGAATTACTCGTCTTAGAGATAAAATGAAGATTTATTTGTCCCAGAAGAATTACATTGAACGCGTACTGGAGCGCTTCAATATGAAGAATGCTAAGCCTGTTAGTATACCTCTTGCTGGTCATGTGAAGTTGAGCAAGAAGATGTGTCCTACAGCTAGGGAGGAAAAAGAGAACATGGCCAAAGTTCCATATTCCTCCGTCGTCGGAAGTCTAATGTATGCAATGGTGTGCACTAGACCTGATATTGCTCACGCAGTTGGTGTTGTCAGTAGATTTCTCAAAAATCCGGGAAAAGAGCACCGGGAAGCTGTGAAATGGATACTCAGGTATCTTAGAGGAAGCTCAGATGAATGCTTGTGTTTTGGAGCATCAAATCCAATCTTGAAAGGCTATACAGATTCTGATATGGCAGGTGACCTTGATAACAGAAAATCCACTACTGGATATTTGTTTACTTTTTCAGGGGGAGCTATATCATGGCAGTCAAAGTTGCAGAAGTGTGTTGCACTATCTACAACTGAAGCTGAGTATATTGCGGCTACTGAAGCCGGCAAGGAGATGATATGGCTAAAGCGATTTCTTCAAGAGCTTGGTTTGAATCAGATGGAGTATATTGTCTATTGTGACAGTCAGAGTGCAATAGACTTGAGCAAGAACTCCATGTACCATGCAAGAACAAAACACATTGACGTCAGATATCATTGGATTCGTGAGAAAGTGGAGAATGAATCATTTCACGTCAAAAAGATTCACACAAGTGAAAATCCTGCAGATATGCTGACCAAGATGATACCAAAAGACAAGTTCGAGTTATGCAAAGAACTTGTGGGTATGAGCTCTCTCTAAAGAAGTTGAAGATACCTTCTTTCAGTAAATGGGACTAGAGGGGGAGATTTGTTGAATCCATCCCATTGTTTTAGTCAACTTTAGCTATTCAATTGGTACAAGCAATTGTTAAAAAGGAATAGTAATTGGAGTTGAAAAGAAAAGATTTGGTAGTTGGCAAATTGGTAAGATTTGCAACCATTTTTTTGACTTTGCTATATTTACCTATGTTATTAGTGACATAAGCATGGTTTTATCCTTCTATAAATAGAGCATTCTTGCTCATTTGTAGAAAACGCCAAGTTAGAGAGAAAAACCATTTTGAGAGCAAAGTGAGGTATTCCATAGACTATATAAGAAAATAGTCTGTGAAAAAAATAGAGTGTGAGCGATATTTTAGTAAGACGGAAACCAAAAGAGTGTTGTTCCTTGTGAGATTGAGTGTTGTATTCGTGACTACATGGTGTAAAATTCCTTACTATAGTAATATCAATTGCTCCTCTTGGCCCGTGGTTTTTTCCCTTATTCAGAAGGGTTTTCACGTAAAATTCTTGGTGTCGTTATTTTCCCATTTTATTTTCATTACATTTATCATATATATTTTTGTGCTTGTTCGTGTTTTCCCAACATAAAACTACTACTACTACTACTACTACTACTATTATTATTATTATTATTATTATTATTATTATTATTATTATTATATTAATTTAAAGTCATTGTAGCAATTTATAGATAAACTATAAAAATTAAATTTGCCTAAGCATACTTTAGTTAAATCAATTCAACATTGCTCAACTCTTTCTTTTTTTAAAATGACAAACGTTAATATGTAATATAATAAAAACGGCAACTAACTTATTGTTACTACAATACGTTATACTATAATAATTACATTATCATTATTTGAAATTTATTCATTTATTTTGGGTACCAATCAAGTTAGTTGGTTCAATTTTCTTTATTCATAATGTGTTTAAAATTTATTTCCAATATTGATGTATGCCCAATTAGGGTTTATATATGACTTAAAGGAAAGGATTTCGACCACACAACATAAACCCATATTTTCCTTCTTTACCATTTTCTTTTTATCATTTTGGGTGAAGTATTAGGATTTGTTTTTTTAGGAAGAAAAATATTTTTTTCAATTAACAAGAGCGCTAAAGTCTTAACGGCATTAGTTAATTGTCATTAGATTCAATATCGTTATAGACTTTACAATCATATACAAAGAGTGTTAATTGTCTCTAAAAATACTTATTTAATGATGATTAAACTATTAACGTTAATTAATTGCTGTTAAAGATCATTTTCTTGTTTACATAGACGAAATTATTACCCTAGTTTTAAATAACTTGTTTTTCTTGAAAAAAAAAACCAATGAATATAGAAAAACTGAAAAATTCTCCATTACCAAACACACCCTTCATTAGCCCCACCCCCACCCCCCACCCCCAAAAAAAAACACCAAAACCCCACTATATATATGTCCCTTTAGTATTCAAACATCTTCATTAAAAATAAATATTTTAGCTCAATCATATAAAATATATTTTATTTTTCTATTTTAATCGTCGCAAAATATGTACTTTTATATAAAACTTGTATGTTTATTTGGTATTTTCCTACTTAGAGCTTTAGCCAAAGATATACCCTATGATGTCAATTACAATATTATATTTGGGAATCAACATGTTGCATCCGTCAACCAAGGAAGAGAACTTCAGATTTCAATGGACAAATCTTCTGGTATTTTTTGTTATTATATGTTGTGTCATATGTTTCGATTTATTTGTCATGTTTTGATTTGAATCGAATTTTAAAAATGAAAAAGAAAAAAAGTTTTTAAAAGTTGTATATCATAAACATGCATGGACAGAATTATAACTCTGAATACAACAACCTTGTAGCTTTAACTCAAATATTATATTTATTTTTTATTGACAAATGCATTAAATATAAATATAAAAAATAAATTTAAAAAATTGTTTATAAATTCAAAACTTAAAAATTAAAATTCTAACTCCACTTAAATATTTACATGGTTATAATATTTTTTAAATTTATAGCTTGAAACGTATCATAACATATATATGGCTATAAGCATATCATTAAGAAAATATTGAAATGTGTCATTATTATTATTATTATTATTATTATTATTATTATTATTATTATTAAGAAGGAAATAATGTCAAATATTACAGTGAAATGAAGGAAGTATCTATTTTGTTGTTTTTGGCAATAGTAGCAACAATATTTATCACTACAAAAAAAAAATAGAAATTAGCTACAAAATTAGTTACTAAAACCCTCTTACTACATAATTTTTCGATAATTTTTTGCTAATTCATCATTAAATTGATTTAGTGATAGAAACCTTTTAATTTAACAAAGTGAGATTTTCTTTCATCTTGCATCGATCAAAGCTTAAGCTGTTAAAAAGAGCACACGTTTCAAATCGTATATAGGAGATTTTTTTTATAGTTTGATTGATTTAGTAATTTATTTTTTATAGGATCTGGCATTGGATCTAAGAAGAATTATGGTTCAGGCTCATTTCACATGAAAATAAAACTACCAAACAAAGACTCAGCAGGAGTTGTTGTTGCCTTTTATGTAAGTAAAATAATATATCTTCTATTAATTTTCGAAAATATTTTTGAAATAATATTTTTATTTAATTGTCAAACATTAGAATAAGTAAAAAAAATATTTATTTTTTATTACTTTTTTTATTCATACCAAACATAACCTTAAAGCAACCGACAAAAAAACCGTCCATAAATAAGTGTACATAGAATATACTATGACATATTTAAAATAGGAAAAAGGTCGAAGTACCTCTCTAGACATTCAAATTTCAGAGACGCAACTTAACTAAACTAAGGTCCTATGTCCCTTTCCTCGAAGTCATTTGTTTTTTTGTAATTTTATACTTTTTTTTGACTTATGTGACATTCAAATATCTTTCAGGCGCCTCAACTGAGTAGAGTCACGGGACGTGTTATATAAGACAAAAGATGTACAATATTTTAATATATATATATAAAATAAACCTTAATTTAGTTAATATGTGTCTGTGAGATTTCGTTCAAATCTAGGGGATATTAGTGCTTTCTCCCTATTAAAATACGGTGATAGTGTAACAAAATTTATGTTATCAATGTATATAAAGTTTGAATTCTAAGTTATAAATATGTTATCAATGTATATAAAGTTTGAATTCTAAGTTATAAATTAAATATTTGAAATAATTTCATATATATTTTTGCAGCTACATTCAAATACATACAATAATGATGAAATAGATTTTGAATTTTTGGGCAATAGAGAAGGCAAACCATATAGTTTGCAAACAAATGTGTTTGTAAATGGTGTAGGAAGTAGAGAGCAAAGGGTGCATCTTTGGTTTGATCCAACTGCAGAATTTCACAACTATAAAATCATGTGGAATGAACATCAAATAGTGTAAGATACATATAATTATGTACATTATTTATGTGATATAGTACATGTTTTTTTAATGAATCGTTTACGATGGGGTTAAAATAGGGTTATATTTATTGATTTTGGGTTTTTTCATTCAATTGATCAAGGATACTGCTGACAAGTTTGTAGACGATAAGGGTAAGAATAACTTCATTTTAACTATAAGGTCATAATCAACTAATAAATCAAAGATGAGGAATATTTTTGACCTTTTTCCTTGTTTAGTCATCAATACTTATCTTTCGTACCCTAAATTTTGACAGCCGTAGTTATTTCTTATTTATATTACTGGTCAGTAATTAATATATATATATATATATATATATATATATATATATTGGTCAGTTACACAAGACACACATAAGTTAGCCCGAATAGAATCAACTAAATTGTACTCCCTTTATCTCAATTTATATGATACATTTTATATTTTGAGAATCAAACAATTTAAGTTTGACCGAAAATTTATGCATGAAATCTTCAAGTTTTTTGAAATGAAATTTATATATTTGTAAACTGCATAAAAAGTATTATGAGTCAGAATCATTGATAATTCAAAATATTTAAAAGATCTATGAAAAATTTACGATCAAAGATAGATTTGTTTGACTCTTGAAATCCGAAAGGTGACATATAAAATGAGACGGAGATAGTAATAGCTAAATTAAATATATTTACATTATCAGTGCATATAAACTAAATCTTTTTTTTATATATATTTTTTCAAATATTTTCAGGTTTTATGTGGAAAATATTCCAATTAGGGTGTTCAAAAACAATGAAAAAATTGGAGTTGGATATCCAAGACAACCAATGCAATTACTAGCCACAATATGGGATGGAGATGGTTGGGCAACAGATGGAGGATTAACAAAAACCAATTGGTCTTTTGCACCTTTCAAAGCTTATTTTGAAGATTTTAATATTGGTGGATGCCCAATAATTAAATTAAATACTAATAATTGCAATTCACAAAGTTATTGGTGGAACCAAAAAATATATTGGAGGTTGAGTTCTACAGAAAAAAAATTATATGAAAAATATAGAGTCAATTATAAAACTTATGATTATTGTGATGATAGGATTAGATATCCTACTCCACCATTAGAATGTGTTTCATAAATATATTGAAAATATAGAAAAATAATCTTCATAGATTTTTTTGTAATAGTCATCTGTTATAATAATATTTTATTATATTTTGCTATATCGAACAAAAAATATTCAGATAAATATTCAGACTTATATGGTAATCTCATTTTTTGCAAATGAAATTGAGAGAACACCATATACTTCCAAGGTCTAAGCAAGTCTTACTTACCTTGTTCCCTTTCTAAACTTGAATTGATTATCCATGCTTTAAGAAATAACATTTTGGATTTTGTGTCACTTTCGGGTGTAAAAAGAATATGAAAAATTGACTGGATCAATCGAATTGAATTGATTTATGCAACTTTTCCAATAAAATTATAGGTTTTTATTTAAGTGTATAATCGTCCGAATAATTAAGATGATCTTATTATGAAAAAAGAAGAAGAAAAATTTCAAATCGAACCGAATAGCCTTGCGATACATATATTGTTATTGATTAAAACATGTTAAATTAATATTAAATATATTTAATAACATTTTTAATATATAAATATAACCTAGGTCCGAGGCCTCTGTTGACCATATTACTTTGTCTCTTTGTTTTTTTAATTAGTTTTTACTTAATTAGGTTTAAAATTAAAAGATAATGTGATAGATACTCTATCAAATAATACAAGAAAACTTATGCAAACACTTCTATTAAATGTTTAAGATCAAACAATATGGCAACAAAGTTTAACATTCGTGTCTTCTTGGTGAAGAATTAAAATATCTTTTCAAGAATATATCTGCAAAAAATATATTTTAAGTAATATTTTAAAAATAAAAAACAAAAAATTAATCAAACATGTCGATATTGAGAAAAATTGATATAATTAAAATGATTTAAGAAGTTAGATTTTACATGCTTTAAGAAATGAGTACGAATCACAAAATAAATCTAACATTTTGGATGTGTACCACCCTTAAAAAAGCATGTTTTTGTTTTAATTTATATAAAAGACATATTTCTTTATTTAACAAACATTTAATGATTCTATCAATATTTTACCTATATTAGATTCCATACATTTGGCAAAAACAGTACATAAGTGTACACTTTTCTATTTAAAATATAATTTAAGTTAAAGGATAATTTTGAAATATTGTAAATATACATCACATAAGTTGACACAAAGGGTGTAAGAAGTCTTTTGACCATATAATATGAAATCATAATTTGAAATATATATATATAATCATGATATAAAATTACGAGATGATATTAAAAAATTTATTTGAACATGACTTTTTATGTTATATATTTTTTCGTAAACATAAATACTCTATAAGTTATAAAACTATCAAAATTATCTATACAATTTTACAAATAAACAAAAGTTTATAAAATTGATACATTATCATAAAGCCATTCTAAGAAATATAATATTTATTCATTAAATCTTAATTTAATAAAAAAATAACATTGACCATAAGTTATAGTGTTCAAGTTGTTAGTAGCTAAGAAAATTACTTTGCAATTAATGCCACAATATTAATCTTGTCTACTCAATATAATAATAAAAAAAAATTTAATTGTTGAACATTGATTTGAATGAAGTAATAAATTTAATAAACAACAAGGAATTTGATGAATATAAATAGTAAATTAATAATTGATTTGAAGTAAAAATAATTTTATATTAGAGAGAGTAATCGTTATATGAAATATAAATTGTTTAAAAAGTAATGATTATATGAAATATAAATTTTAGTTACATATAAAACATATTAGTTATATAAATTAAATGTGATTTTTTTATAAAATATAAATTTGTGGGTCAATTTTTGTATTTGAAAAATCTCATAACATGATTTTTAGAGAATTTGGGAGTTCACCTCACGAAATATTATGAGCTGAAATCAACGTAAAATCGCAAGGTCAAATACTTACTTAGTAGAGTGGATTAGGAGAAAATAATGCATACATTAACTCTATATATAACACCTTATTTGGTACACTTTTTCAACACATATATACACTCTATTGCGTATTAAGGTATGTATTACTATCTATTAATACCATGAATTTCTAGATATCAATAAGATAAAATATTTAATACATACATTAGCATGATTAAAGTCCCCCAATATATTTCCCATCATAATTTTGAAAAATATTTTTATGCTATGTGTACAATTTTTAATACACCAAACCCAATAATACATAAAAATTTTCTATGTATGTTTAATGGATGACTTAAGTCATCAGCGGCCCCTTAAAGTTGTCCTCATAATTCACCTAAACACTTCAACTAATACTAGTACCAATTGAACACTTTTACCTATACAATAATCGTTTCTATTAGACATTTTTTGATAATCAACAAAAAATGTAAAGAGTGTGTGATACACTTGCGGTGACGTGGCAACATGACTAATTAAAAAATAACATTTGGCATTGAGCCCAAAAATTATAAAAAAACACACATTTAATATCTAATTTCTTAAAAAAAGAAAAAGAAAAATGAAAATGTCAACCTATTCTACCCCACCTTACCCCACCCCACTCCAACCCCCTTTCATCTTAATCTTCTTCCCCAAAACACATTCTTTCTCAAATTACAAAATCTTATTCTTTTCAAATAACTTCAAGGTTAATTTTTTTTCATACTAAGAGTGAAGAAGAAAAAAACTTTTGTTGGCGGTTATTCAACTCTACATCGATGACAAAATGAAATTGATAGCTCCAAAATTATTTCTTTCAATTTTTTTTATATCATTTTTGATAAATTTAATGACCACATATGAATTTGAGTAAAAATCTTTGTTCGAAAATTGTGATAAATAAATATCGGCTAACTATTTTTATACGTAAAAATCATTTATCTTTTTTCATCTTCTTCATACTTGTTCCTTGTTTTTATGAGATTTGAAATAAATCATACGAAGACTTTCTTTCAAATCTGAATCTTTATAGTCGATTTTCATTTATCTTCATATTTGGAAGATATAAATTTTTTTGTATATAAAAAAAGAAAAGAAAAACAGTGTTAGAGCTAAAATGAAGAAAGTTTTGTAAACTAAATTATGAAGAAGATGATAGATAGGGAGTGGGTGTTTTCTTTTTTGAAAAAAGTGTAAATAAAGAAGAAAATATTTTTTAAGTTAATTATAATGCCGAGTGTCAATAAAAGAAGAAAAAATGTAAATAAAATAAAAAAGACACTATTTTAAGTCTTTTCACGCGCTTTAGGAAAGTGCAATACACATTTTTGCCATATCAGCATTTTGTGTCTAATAGGTATATGTTTTTAACAATTTAGGTGTTCAATAGGTACAAGTCTCAGTTGAGGTGTCTAAGTGAATTATGTGAACAACTTTGAGGGGCGGTATATGACTTAAGCCTTAATGGATTAATGCAACTATGCAAGTATATCTACACAATTACTTTCAACTTTAGTTACTTATTTCTAAATTATTTATCAAAGAATTAATACCTCAATTTAAAAAAAAAATACCTCCTTTTCTTTTTAATCTGTTTAAAAAGGAATGACCTCCTTTTTTTGTAATATTTTAATTTCAATTTTCCACATGACATGTTTAAGACCACAAAATCAAAAGACGATTTTATACATTTGACCTAACTTTAATTTAGGATCACAAAATTCAAAAATTTTCATTATATTGAAACTCCGTGCCAACTCAAACCAGATCATTCTTAATAAAACAGAAAAAATAATTATTATAATAAAATAAACATATTTATCATTATTTTTCTAAAGAATAAAGAATAATACCAAATTTAAATAAAGAAGTAAAAATAAATAAAAACATATTTCAAATCATAATATCTTACAAATTATAATCCGCCCCGCCCGCCCGGCCGCCCGCAAACGGTGCAATTAAAAATGGTATTTCCTTATTTGTAGCAAAAAGTTTGAGTTACACAGTATTTTGAATTTCAAATTCACTCTCTCCCCTTTCTCTATAAAACCCTAGTAAATGTTTTTGGGTTGTTGAATTTTTTTGCAGTTTTGAACAAGTTCAGGTTCGATTCTCATTTGGATCCTTTAATTCCCTTGAAATTATCGATTAACTTGTCTTGTGTTCTTCGTTTTTTTTTATTTTTTAATGTTTAATCGGTTTATTTTACAGTCTTGTGTTGTGATCTGCTAAATTTTCGTGTATATGTTTGTGTTGTGATGAAAAATTCATATTTTTGCTTCCATTGTTTGTTATATATATACTGAAATTGTTGTTATTAAGTATGGATAGATAGATAGCGGACTGGTTGTTGTTGCTACAGTTCTGTCATGTGTGGCTAGGTTTACTTTGGAGCAGCTTAACTAGGAGGAGGGAGGAAGGGGGGGGGGGGATTCGTAGATTAAACATTCGGCTAAAAAATGGTCAAATTGTGTACGCGGTACTTGTTGCTGGTGGGAGTTGATAGGTATCTTATGGAATTAGTAGGTGAAATTTGGCTTGGGCACTAGGATTATTAAAAAAAAGTTAAAATAGGGTGGAATGGATATGTTTAATTTATATAGCAAACACACTAGTTTGGGATTGAAGCGGGTTGAGTTGATTTAAGTTGTGTTGTTTCTTTTCGAGCATCATGAAATAAATGAAGGTTTTGATAGATTTGACATGAAGTCTAGAAACATTCAAATTGTGTACCTGGCACTTGATGCAGGTGGGAGTTGATAGGTATCCTGTGGAGTGCATGCAAGCTGGCCTGGACACTGTGTTTATCAAAAAATAAAATAAAATAGAGTAGAACGGATACACTGAATTTATATAGCCAACACACTAGTTTGGGATTGAAGCGTATTGAGTTGATATAAGTTGTGTGGTTCCTTTCGAGCATTACAAAGTAAATGAGAGTTTCTGTAGATTTGATATTCAGTCTGAAATTTATCAAATTGTGATGAATCCTCTGAATAGGGACGAATGGAGTGTAATGGATACACTGGATTTATACAATCAACCCACTAGATTTAAGTTGTGTAGTTTCTGGTAATTTTTTGCCAAATTGGTGAGTTTTTGTTTGAACAATTTGATATAATGGGAGTGTCCTCTTCCTGCTTTCACACTGTTGATATTGATTTTGAGGTTACAATATAATAACAACAACAAACCAAACCCAGTGTAGTCCCATAAGCGGGGTTTAGGGAGGTCGAATGTGTGCAGACCTCACCCATATCTTGTGGAGGTAGAGAGGTTGTTTCTGGAAAATCCTCAGCTCTAGTAACACACATTAAAATCAGTTTAACGGGAAATACAGAAGTAAAGAGGACATAACAAGGTTTGAGGTTACAATGTGGAAGTTAATCTTGCTTTCTGGGTCTTCTTTTAACTATGTGTAAGATTCAATTTTCGAACTTGAATGGGCTATGGTTAAGCCGGATAACTTTTCAAACTCAAAAGTTATAAAAAGAAGAAGCTATTTGATTCTGTTGTAAGGAGCTTAGTATTAAGCTGTAGAGCTGGAAATAAGGTTGGCAGATGGAGTGTGAAGGGTTCTTGAGATACTGTCACGTTGGTATCATACTTTCGCTGCCCGTGCTTTCCTTTCCATTGATTGCAGCCCGATTTAACTTCTACTTAGCTAAAAATACATGAAAGCACCCTTCGGGGTGACTCAGTGGTTTGAGCTTGGGACTTCCATGTTGGAGGTCTCAAGTTCGAGACCCCTTGCCAGCGAAAGCAAGGGGTTTGCCTTCTGGGTCGAGCTCGTCGCACTAGGCTTGTCTAGTGCGGGTTACCTCTGCTATGTGGTTTGCGAGCTATTGCATAGGAGCGGGGTTTTACCCTGTGCTCACCCAAAAGGATAGCGGCTGTGGGTTTCCCTTGCCGTTAAAAAAAAATCATGAAAGCATGCAACTTGCAGTTTGCAAGTCTATTCATTTCTGCTTCTCGCCATGATGTATGTTAAAAGTCAACTTTAAGCGTTACTGCAGAAGTGTATTTAGTAAATCAAAGATACTTGAATTACTGCTAGTTCTTGTCCCTTGCATTATGATGAAAATAAAACCCTAGCATAACTTCAAATTTATCTGTCTTTCCCTGTTCTTGATATATAATTTCACTTGACATTTTAGGAATTATACTGTCGAAGCTAACCCTTGAGATCACGACTGAGCAAAGCATGAGTTCCCAAGAAAGTAGTGCACAACCAATTAGGCGTACAAGGTCCCAGTCAAGAAGAAATACTGTTCTAAATGTGGATCTAAATGCTGCACCGCCAGCTGAGAACAGAATTCAGGAAGGAGATCCTATTCATGTTGTGTCTGGGGATACACCACAAGGACGAAGAGGTTCCTCTTTGACAGCTGGAGCAATTGATGTTGAGGCACTTGATGATGATGTGATTATATCATCCCCTAGGGCGTTTGCAGTAGTATGTACTTCCCCATACTATTCTATTTTCCTTTGTTAAGATTGTTTAGTGGTACATCATGTTTGTGATTACGGCTGATGTTCACATCAAGTCTAATATGTTAGATATCTTCTCATTTTTCATTAGGCTAAGAACAACTCTAGAAGGAATCAAGGACGGGTTATTGTGCTTGATGTGGATTCTGGTAATTTATTCTTCTCTTAAGCCTGTTACACCTGCAGGTTATTTGTTTGTGTTTAGCTACAGAACTTCTTTTTTCCCCAATCAAGAGCTATAGAACTTTTTTATTTGCTTTAGATAGGAATTATCTGACTAGAATTGCTTAGAGTAACCTCTTTTTTTCTTCTTTAATGGTTAAGTAGATATGTGATTGTAATTATAGTATTCTCTGTATGGGTGGAGCAAGATGATCTTTCCTGGACCTATGATAATCGTCTCTTTCTTTGAGGATTCCAATTCAATGTACGAAATTTGTGCACTCAAGGAGTGTCTGTTCTGATGGAATGGAGGATTTTATTAATTCTTCAGGATTAAAATGAATCTTAAAGTGACATATTACTTCGCCAGTATCAACTGAACTTTCTTTAGAGTATATTCTTTTTCTAATCCTCTAATGGTTGGGAGAAGGAGGAGTGTGTAGATAACAAAATATACACAAGGTATTTGAGCTATGGCAAGTATGGTGTTCTAATTAATTTTGCATCAAAAGTGCTTGACCTGATGTACTTTTGGGTTAGTACATTTGCATGGAAAGCTTGGCTTGAGTTATTTCTTCCATTACCCTTTGTGATTGACTTTGGTTGGAGCATGGCTATTGCAGAGGACCGTGCGTCTAGGGGTAACAGTCGCAACAGGCATAGAAGAGTCTCTACAAATCAAGCAACAAACAATGGTGATATTCACATAGACCTAGAAGGACATAGCTGCCCAAAGGTACAGTCCATGTACTATATTTTGTTTATTTAAAAGAATATATTTTATCGATCTACCATCTCAAGTTTCGAAACGTTATTCTAATTAATTTTGTTCCCCATGCCAGAGAGTTGATCTAAGAAGTGCAATACCAGCACCACCAAAAGAGCCTACATTCAGCTGTCCAGTGTGCATGGGTCCATTAGTTGAGGAGATGTCAACGAAATGTGGTCACATTTTCTGCAAGGCGTGCATTAAAGCATCCATTGCTGCTCAGGGAAAATGTCCTACGTGTAGGAGGAAACTGGCCGCGAAAGACACCATAAGAGTATATCTTCCTGCCACAAATTAAGTCCAAGGTTTGTTTACCGCTCCCTCTTAACTTTTTTCTCTCTGTCCCCCTCTATTTCCTGAATAAATGGATAAGGATTTATTCTTTTATGTGCTTGTGTTATAATCTTCTCTGTCCACACAGGAAGTGCTATCGTTTGGTTCACTTTCTAGTTATGTGTGAATTATAACGTCAAGATGATTTATGCCTTGAGAATTATTCACTTTATTTCAATATCAGTGTTTGGTTATAAAATCTCCAAATCCAACTTGGATTTGAATTCCAAATTTGGGAAAGTGCTCCGAACTTGTTTTCCAACCCCATCTTCATAAAATTCCAAATAATGTGTTCTCTTCTCGTCTTTGCATAAAGTATAACCAGATCACTCCTTAAAGTTTTGCTACCTTTGCAGATAGAACATGTCATGGCTATTATATAACATGGTTGACCACCTTCTTTGACAGGATTTTGCCATCATTTACATGACCTCTGGATGAAGTGTATGACTATGTGAGTGGAAGGGAAAGTATGACTGGAAATGCTTTTATTCAGTTAAGCTTTAGGTCTGAATCATTGATGGTACTCTTACAGTATGTGCCTTTAAAAGATTGGTGTAATTAGTAAATGGATTTAAGCTACATGCATTGACAACTTTTGTGATATCATTTGTGTAATATACCTTGAAGAAAATCTATGAACCATTCAGCAAGTTCTTGCCTATTCCCCCCACCCCCCACCCTTTTTTTAATAACCTAGAAATTCTCGAGCCAGTGGTACGCGGGTTGAACATGGTGTTTCCTTTTTCAATATCTGATAATTCCTCGGAGTGTCTTGTCAATGAAGAATATAGGGATGAATCATGGTTTTTTCTTCAACTTTTATCAATGAAGAAGAAAGTAGCAAACTAAGCTAGAATTAAGCATATAGCTTTAGGCCTGTGTCTAGATTGGTGAAATGAAAAGAGCTACAAGAAGATCATAAGTGGAGAAATGGGTTCACCACCAAAGGTCTAGTTGGATGGTTGAGATTCTTGTATCCTTAACCAGTTGGGTTCAAATCCTATGCCCTATGAATAGTGACCATTTTGGTACATAGGCACTTTACTTCCTCATGGTCTATTCAAATCCTATGAATAGAGACCATTTTGGTACATAGGCACTTTACTTCCTCATAGTCTATTCATCGTGAATCGAGATTAGTCAGATCAGTGGACTTTAATAAATTGGATTTCTTGAAAAATGGATTTCCTATTGTAATTGGATTTATATCAAGGCAAATCCTCCAAGGTTTTTGAATTCAATTACATAGAAGATGAGAAGAAAGATATAGTGCACAAATATCTTTCTCATCTACACCATTTCGATATCGACTATTTAATAGAATGAAATTTAAATCCTTATGAGATTTTATATTATTGCATATTGATCGTTCATAAGCTATCATACTCACTTCTTTTTCCCTATTTAACCAGATGATATTTGAATCTTACTGGCTTAACCACTTGAGTATGTTCTTTTTATAGATTAACACAGTCTACACACACAAATATGGAACCAATTGTGTTGCATAATACATTGTACACGACCAAGAAACACAAATTTGTCAAAATACTAGAAACTATAGTAGCATCAATAATAAACAAAATTCAACTAATATGTTTATTTCCCAGTTCTTTTTCATTGAAATACAAATAAAGCTTCAACCATTGACCAAACTCTTCATAAAAGTCGGACTGGAGTAAGATAAGGACGAGTTTTTTGGGTATATAAGATTTTTTGCTCGAACTAAGTATACATACGTATAATTCATCATAGTCTTCTGAATCTTGGATTCGCCTCTCCAATTAGGTGGAAGCTTGACCATCTTTGCCTTGAGTTAGATACTTAGCAACCATATTCATTATGGCCACAAAGGGTTGAATACTAACAAATGAGCCATTAGCTATTGCTTCTTCCTTGACTTCATACTCAATTGTTGATTTTGTGATACATGTTTCTTTACCTTTCTCTATGACTTCAAACTTAACTTTATAAAGTGTAAATCCAAGATCAAGAAGTCCACCTTCCACCACTTGAGCTATTTTCACCCTCTTATCATCATCAATAACAACAAATTTCTCTTTGTGAGATGTCAAAAGTGGTGTTCCTGGTGGAAATGTTACTCTGAGGACTGAATCAACACCACCATCACCTTCAAGTATATCGACCTTATGAACGATATTCGGAAGCTCTTTAACTACAATATGTGCTAGTTGAATAGTGCCATAGATTTTCCAAGCTTCATTTGCTGGCACATGAACTTCAATCTCTTCAGAAATTGTTCCAAACATGTTGTTTGTTAGAGTGAAAAATATTGTAGTTTTGATTATTGTATGTTTTCCTGTTAATGTACACTAAGTTATATGTATATATATATATATATACATAAAAAAAAGATAACATTTGGAGCATATAATTGTTATGCCTTGCCGAATGAGTCTTATGTGATGTTGATATTTGGCCGGCCAATTGTACCATCACACCTCACTATAAACGCCTCGTTCGTATCGAGATATTTTAAAACTTATGTAGAGACTGATACTACCTTCGTCACATTTTAAATGTCATTTTTCGGATTTCAAGAATGAAACAAGTCTATTTTTTATCGTAAATTATCCATAGATCTTTTAAACAATTTGAATTATTAATTATTGTTACTAATAGTACTTTTTATGTAGTTTATAAATATATAAATTTCATTTCAAATAAATTAAAGATTTTATGCGCAAATTTCTATCAAACTTAAACTGTTTGACTCTCAAGACATAAAAGGTGTCATGTAAATTGGGACAGAGGGAGTATATACGTTTATTTGGATGTTAGGGAAAAAAAAGCAAAAAGAAAAACCTAATTTTCTAATGTTGTAAAAATAACTAAATTATTAAAATTTAAAATCTTAAATAGTATTTATGTTTCAATAATTCAAAATTAAAGAAGGATAATGCATCAATAATTTTTGTCTAATGAAAAATCAAATATGCGCGGATCTTTCAATGTAAATTACTTTAATTACCAGAAAATATTGTAATATATGAAAGTTTAAAATATTTGATCAAAATATTAACCTATACTATTTCTGTATCTGGTTTTATAACAATAAAGAATTTATTATTTTATGAAAAATAATGAACTAGCAATAAAAATGGGAATACAGTAAACTAAAGTAATTAATATTTGATAAGGTTATACTAAAAAGGGCCATTTTACAAAGATCCTACACCACTATTAATTAAATTATGGCAACTTTATAGCAAAGTTTGCATAATTACGCTTCATAGCAAATATAGAAACTGTATAATTCGCTATACATATACAGTTGAAGCAAATTGTATAAAACGAAGTGTATAAAACAAGAAAGAGAAAGACACTTGGGCAGAGAACTGTATAAAAACGAAGTGTATAAAACGAATTGTATTATTATAAGTGTAAAGAGCGATTATATACAATTTGAATTTGTATAAAATGAGAAAGAGAGAAAGACAAAAGAGATTTGACAAGGAATATACAATTGAATCGAATTATATAAAACGAGAAAGAGAGAAATTAATACAATTTGAAAATTGTATAAAACGAGAAAGAGAGAAAGACAAAAGAAACTGGGCAAGGGAGTATTTTTATTGTACAATTATAAGTGTATATGTCACGACCCAAATCGAGCCATGACTGGCACCCACACTTACCCTCCTATGTGAGCGAACCAACCAATCTAAACCGTAATCATTTCAATATAATATCAACAGAAAGTAATGTGGAAATCATTAATAAAAACCAATTCAATAACTTCTAAAAACTCAACAACTATTATTATCCCCAAAATCTGGAAGTCATCATCACAAGAACATCTATCCTCAAATTACTAAGACTAAGAGTATCTAAGAAACTAAACATAAATAAAAAGCTAGTCCATGCCGGAACTTCAAGGCATCAAGACATGAAAGAGAAGATCCAGTCCAAGCTAGAAGCATTAGCTCACCCTGAAATCCGGTGTAATGAAGACTGATTAGAGTTGCGGTTGAGTTGAACTTGACGGTATGTTTGCTGCACTCCACAAATAACAAAGAAAGAAACACACAAGTAGGGGTCAGTACAAAACACGGGTATTGAGTAGATATCATCAGCCAACTCAGAATAGAAAACAGTATATATCAGATCATATCATAAATCAACTACAATACTCAATCTGTAGCAACAACATGTACAAGAATCTTTGATAAATAATGTCAAGTACACTCATGAGGACTCAAGCCTCCATATCATACTCATTTGAGAATTAGGTTCATTAAATTGAGTATATTAACATCTTTCAAGATTCATTATCTTTATTCCTCTCGTGTCGGTACGTGACACTCCGATCCTCATCATACTATCCTGGTGTCGGAACGTGACACTCCGATCCCCTATTACTATGTGTCGAAACGTGACACTCCGATCCCCTAATTCTACGTGTCGGTTTGTGACACCTGATCCCCTAATTCTACGTGTCGGTTCGTGACACCCGATCCCCTAATTCTACGTGTCGGTTCGTGACACCCGATCCCCTAATTCTACGTGTCGGTTCGTGACACCCGATCCCCTAATTCTACGTGTCGGTTCGTGACACCCGCTCCACTAATCTCATTCTGTCAATTCATCAAGCCTTCTCTTATACCGAGGCATCATCATCTCATTACTTTAGTTCATCAAGCCTTCTTTTATATCAAGGCATTATCATTAACAAAGAGGTTTTTCAAGATTTAGGATTCAATAGCCTCATCAGGCTTATTTTATCACAATTACATAATCACATTCATGCAAGCATACAATTAAGCATATAGAAGGGTTTACAACACTACCCAATACATATCATTCGCTATTAAGAGTTTACTATGAAAAGCATAAACCATAACCTACCTCCACCGAAGAATTTTGATCAAGCAAGCTAATCCTCAAAATCTTTGCTTTCTTCTTCGTTTCTCCTCTCTCTCTCGATCGTTTCTCCCTCTCTTTCTGTTCTTTTCTTTTTCTTATTCAAACCCTCTTTCTTTTACCCTAATTAGCATATAATTAAGTATAAAAGATGGTGAATTAACCCATTAATTAATTCAAGGTTATCTCTTTTAACCCTCAAGTAGTTAAATTATTAACATTAACCCACTAAATTTATAATTATAGCAGGAATAGTCCAAAACGTCCCTTAAAACATTTAAAGAAATCCGACCCCGCCTGGGATTACGCAGCCTGTGACGGGCCATCGTGCCTGCGACGGTCCGTCCTGCTGGGTCGTCGCAGAGTTCAGAGACTAAATTTCTGTGGAAGATGTGTGACGGGCCATCGTGCCATTCCGTTACGAAGTTCAGAGAGTCGATTTCAATACCCAAATTTCAGAATTCTAAGTGTTTTGGAACGAGACCCCCTCGACGGTCCGTCGTGCCTATGAAGGTCCGTCGTCTCAGCCAGTTTTTTCCAGAAATAAAATCTGCTGCTCAAAACGACTAAACAGGTCGTTACAATAGATACCAATTTACCCATTGTTCGTCCCCGAACGATCACAAGAAGAAAAACAAGGGCGAAAAGGAGTACCTGAATCTATAAACAGATGTGGGTATCTTTCTTACATGTCAGCCTCTTTCTCCCAAGTGGCTTCTTCAACGGGTCGATTCTTCCATTGAACTTTGATAGATGCAATTTCCCTTGACCTCAACTTGCGAACTTCTCTATCTAAAATAGCAACAGGCTCCTCCTCATAAGACAAATTCTCATCAAGCAAGACTGAATCCCAACGAATAATATAGTTTCCATCCCCATGGTATCTTTTCAACATAGACATATGGAATACCGGATGCACCCCTGACAGTCCTGGGGGCAAGGCTAATTCATAAGCTACCTCCCCCACGCGCTTCAGAACTTCAAATGGACCAATATACCTTGGGCTTAGCTTACCTCTTTTCCCAAACCGCATCACCCCTTTCATGGGCGAAACCTTCAACAAGACTTGCTCACCCTCCATAAACTCCATGTCTCTAACCTTTCGATCCGCATATTCTTTCTGCCTGCTTTGAGCCGCTAAAAGCTTTTCTTGAATAGATTTCACTTTCTTCAATGAATCCCTCAAAAGGTCAGTACCCCAAGGTCTAACCTCAAATGCATCAAACCAACCAATGGGAGACCTACATCTCCTCCCATACAATGCTTCAAATGGGGCCATATCAATACTTGAGTGATAGCTATTGTTGTAGGAGAACTCTGCTAAGGGTAAGAAGCTATCCCAATGACCACCAAATTCTATCACACATGCGCGAAGCATATCCTCCAACACTTGAATCGTTCTCTCAGACTGACCATCGGTCTGAGGATGGAACGCAGTACTAAGGTCCAACCTAGTACCCAATTCCGCATGCAATGTTTTCCAAAACTTAGAAGTAAACTGCGTACCTCTATCTGATATAATGGAGAGTGGAACCCCATGCAATCGCACCACTTCCGAGATGTAAAGTTTGGCTAACTTCTCTGCATTGTAAGTTACCTTGACCGGAATGAAGTGAGCAGACTTAGTTAACCTATCAACAATTACCCAAATGGAGTCATACTTACCCATTGTCTTGGGAAGACCAACCACGAAGTCCATTGCAATCCTTTCCCACTTCCATTCAGGAATGGGCATTCTCTGAAGTGTTCCTCCGGGCCTCTGGTGTTCATACTGTACTTGCTGACAATTTGGACATTTGGCAACAAAATCAACAATGTCGCGCTTCATTCTACTCCACCAAAAGTGTTGCTTTAGGTCACGGTACATCTTGGTTGCACTAGGATGTATAGAGTACCTTGAACTATGAGCCTCTGTCAGAATAGTGTTGATCAAATCATCAACGCGGGGTACACATACCCTTCCCTTGATTCTCAAAACACCTTCCTCATCGATTTGCGCTTCCTTGGCCTCTCCTCGCAATACTTTATCTTGAATTCTGCTTAGTTTCTCATCGTCAAACTGTTTTCCCTTAATCTTGTCAAGAAAAGAAGATCTTGCCTCCACACAAGCCAACAATCCTCCCTTCTCATTTACTTCTAACATCATCTAGTCGTTAGCCAGAGTCTGAACCTCTCTAGCCAATGGACGTCTAGAAACTTGCAAGTGAGCTAGACTTCCCATGCTCCCTGCCTTTCTACTTAAGGCGTCTGCCACAACATTAGCCTTTCCCGGATGATACAAGATAGTGATATCGTAGTTCTTCAGTAGTTCCATCCATCTCCTCTGTCTCAAATTCAAATCTTTTTGAGTAAAGACATACTGTAGGCTACGATGATCCGTGTATACTTCACACTTAACTCCATATAGATAGTGTCTCCATTGCTTTAAGGCAAACACTACCGCAGCCAACTCCAAATCATGGGTCGGATAGTTACGTTCATGCACCTTTAATTGCCTCGAAGCATAAGCAATTACATTTTTCTCTTGCATTAGCACTGCACCCAAACCCGAATATGATGCATCACAATAGACAATGAAATTCTTACCTTCCACTGGCAGGGTAAGGATTGGTGCAGTAGTCAACAAGGTCTTGAGTTTCTGAAAGCTTTCCTCACATTCGTCCGACCATACAAATGGAACATTCTGCTTAGTCAAGTTTGTCAATTGGGAAGCAATGGAAGAGAATCCCTTGACAAATCGACGGTAGTAGCTAGCTAAACCAACAAAGCTCCTTATTTCCGACACATTAGTAGGTCTTACCCAATTCTTCACTGTCTCAATCTTAGAAGGATCCACCATCAGCCCATCCTTAGAAACCACATGCCCCAAGAAGGACACTGCATCTAGCCAAAACTCACACTTGGAGAATTTGGCATAAAGTTTTTTCTCCCTCAACATTTCCAATACCATTCTCAAGTGCTCCTCATGTTCCTTCTTGCTCTTTGAGTATACCAATATATCATCAATAAATACGATCACAAAGAGATCCAGATATGACTTAAAAATCCCGTTCATCAAGCTCATGAAAGCAGCAGGGGCATTCGTAAGACCAAAAGACATCACTACAAATTCGTAATGCCCATACCTGGTCCGAAAAGCAGTCTTTGGCACATCCGTTGCCCGTATTTTCAATTGATGATAACCGGACCTCAAGTCAATCTTAGAGAAGACACAAGCACCTTGTAACTGATCGAACAAGTCATCAATGCGAGGAATGGGATACTTGTTCTTAATAGTTACCTTGTTCAACTGCCGGTAGTCTATGCACATCCGAAAACTCCCATCCTTCTTCTTCACAAATAACACCGGAGCACCCCAAGGAGATGCACTTGGTCTAATGAAGCCTTTGCTCAACAACTCTTGAAGTTGGGCCTTTAACTCTTAACTCCGCGGGAGCCATTCTATAAGGGGGTATAGAAATGGGGCGAGTACCCGGTTCAAGATCAATGCAGAAGTCAATATCTCTATCCGGTGGCATACCAGGAAGGTCTGCAGGAAACACATCTGAAAACTCGCGAACTATCGAAACCGACTCAATTGGAGGTACTTGGGTAGTATCATCCCTGAGATGTGCCAAGAACGCTAAACAACCCTTACTAACCATTTTCTTAGCACGAAGAAAGGAGATGATACGAACCGGATTGGAAGTGTAGTCACCCTCCCACACTAACGGATCTGTCCCAGGCTTGGCTAACGTCACAGTTTTAGCATTACAATCCAAGATCGCAAAATTCGGAGAAAGCCAAGTCATACCCAGAATTACATCAAAATCAACCATTTCTAAGATAACCAAGTCTACATAAGTATTGCTCCCTACAAAAGTCACCAAACAAGACCTATATACTTTTTCAACTATCACAGACTCACCCACCGGAGTAGAAACACGAATAGGCATGTCAAGCAATTCACAATGTAAATTAAGACCATTAGCAAATGAGGAAGATACATAAGAAAATGTGGATCCAGGATCAAACAATACAGAAGCCATGCAATCACAAACCAAAAGATTACCTGTGATGACAGCATCAGATGTCTCCGCTTCAGATCTCCCAGGGAAAGCATAACAATGGGCCCTATCACCTGTCTGCCCGTTGCCCCTACCATGTTGTGCTGTAGTGGCTCCAGTTTGCCCGTTACCCCGGCCGTTTTGGTGACTACCATTACCTCGGCCACCGCGTTCTCCAGAATAACGGCCTCTACCTTGACCACCTCTACCTCTAGCTATTGGGGGTCTATAACTCTGTTTTGGATAATTCCTCCTAATATGTCTAGTCTCCCCACATCCATAACACTCCCTGGAGTCAAGCATAGGTCTCTCGGAGAAGTGTTGACCGGTCTGAGGTGGACCCCCGACTACAGTCTGTAGTGAAGACTGAATTGGTCGGACTGAGTAACCTCCTGAACCCTGTCCTCTAGAGTAAGAACCATTAAACTCACCTCCCTTTCGAAACCTTTTTGATGTCGTTGCCATGGTGAAGTCATCTGGCTTCACTCCCTCTACCTCTATCACGAAGTCTACCACTTCTTGAAAAGATTTCGCTGTAGCCGCTACCTGTAAGGCTGAAATTCGCAACTCTGATCTCAACCCCTTCACAAAACGGCGAATCCGCTCTTGTGGACTGAAACATAGTTGGGTGGCATACCGGGATAATGCACGAAACTTAGCCTCATATGCAGTAACCGACATCCTACCTTGTTCTAGGCTCAAAAACTCATCTCTTTTCCTATCCCTCAAAGTGCGGGGTATATACTTTTCCATAAACAAGCTAGAGAATGATGCCCAAGTCATAGGTGGTGCCTCTGTTGGTTGACACTCAACATGTGACCGCCACCACATTTTGGCGTTCCCTTGAAACTGATAAGTCACAAACTCAACACCAAACCGTTCTACTATACCCATCTTGTGTAGTAGCTCATGACAGTCAACCAGAAAATCGTAGGCATCCTCAGATTCAGCACCCTTGAATACTGGAGGTTTCAATTTTAAGAACTTACAGAAAAGTTCATGCTGATCATTTGTCATTATAGGCCCTGTAGTCAGACGAGGAAATGTGCCTATTTCCAGTGAGGCATCCATGCGGGGAGCCACAGTAGCCGCATGTTGTACCTCCGGAGCCTGAGGTGCTGGTGCAGAAAACACTGGAGGTGTCTGGCCTTGATCAGATAACCCGCTAAGGTAAGCAAGAACCTGATTGATCATCTCTGGGGTAGGTTGGGGTGGTAATTTCTCATTCTGTACTTGTTCATTTTCCCCATCCTCCCCTTCTCTTACTACTTCCTCAGTCGGTGGAGGAGTCACCGCCCTAGTACAAGATGGGCCAGGCGTTCGTCCTCTTCCTCTAGAGGACGTCCTCCCGCGACCTCTACCGCGGCCTCTTGCCACTGCTCCTCTTTGAGCTACAATCTCAGTGGATGGCTCAGACGCTTCTTGTCTTGCCGATGTTGGTGTTGGTGCAGTCGTTGTTGCTCTAGTTCTAACCATCTGCGAAATAAAGTGAAGATGGTCAGATACCAATTTGTATCACCTAAATACCAATTGGATCCAAGTAATAGCACGAAAGAAAGAAAGAAAGAATGGAATTTTCCTAAAGTCTTATAGCCTCTCAAAGAAAAGTAAAGGCGTCCCCCTAACGTTCCTTAAGACTCTACTAAACTCGTTCTTGTGTGATGAGACCAACAAACCTAATGCTCTGATACCAAGTTTGTCACGACCCAAATCGAGCCGTGACTGGCACCCACACTTACCCTCCTATGTGAGCGAACCAACCAATCTAAACCTTAATCATTTCAATATAATATCAACAGAAAGTAATGTGGAAGACTTAAACTCATTAATAAAAACCAATTCAATAACTTCTAAAAACTCAACAACTATTATTATCCCCAAAATCTGGAAGTCATCATCACAAGAACATCTATCCTCAAATTACTAAGACTAAGAGTATCTAAGAAACTAAACATAAATAAAAAGCTAGTCCATACCGGAACTTCAAGGCATCAAGACATGAAGGAGAAGATCCAGTCCAAGCTAGAAGCATTAGCTCACCTTGAAATCCGGTGTAATGAAGACTGGCTAGAGTTGCGGTTGAGTTGAACTTGACGGTACGTTTGCTGCACTCCACAAATAACAAAGAAAGAAACACACAAGTAGGGGTCAGTACAAAACACGGGTACTGAGTAGATATCATCAGCCAACTCAGAATAGAAAACAGTATATATCAGATCATATCATAAATCAACTACAATACTCAATCTGTAGCAACAACATGTACAAGAATCTTTGATAAATAATGTCAAGTACACTCATGAGGACTCAAGCCTCCATATCATACTCATTTGAGAATTAGGTTCATTAAATTGAGTATATTAACATCTTTCAAGATTCATTATCTTTATTCCTCTCGTGTCGGTACGTGACACTCCGATCCTCATCATACTATCCTGGTGTCGGAACGTGACACTCCGATCCCCTATTACTATGTGTCGGAACGTGACACTCCGATCCCCTAATTCTACGTGTCGGTTCGTGACACCCGATCCCCTAATTCTACGTGTCGGTTCGTGACACCCGATCCCCTAATTCTACGTGTCGGTTCCTGACACCCGATCCCCTAATTCTACGTGTCGATTCGTGACACCCGATCCCCTAATTCTATGTGTCGATTCGTGACACCCGCTCCACTAATCTCATTCTGTCAATTCATCAAGCCTTCTCTTATACCGAGGCATCATCATCTCATTACTTTAGTTCATCAAGCCTTCTTTTATATCAAGGCATTATCATTAACAAAGAGGTTTTTCAAGATTTAGGATTCAGTAGCCTCATCAGGCTTATTTTATCACAATTACATAATCACATTCATGCAAGCATACAATTAAGCATATAGAAGGGTTTACAACACTACCCAATACATATCATTCGCTATTAAGAGTACTATGAAAAGCATAAACCATAACCTACCTCCACCGAAGAATTTTGATCAAGCAAGCTAATCCTCAAAATCTTTGCTTTCTTCTTCGTTTCTCCTCTCTCTCTCGATCGTTTCTCCCTCTCTTTCTGTTCTTTTCTTTTTCTTATTCAAACCCTATTTCTTTTACCCTAAATAGCATATAATTAAGTATAAAAGATGGTGAATTAACCCATTAATTAATTCAAGGTTATCTCTTTTAACCCTCAAGTAGTTAAATTATTAACATTAACCCACTAAATTTATAATTATAGCAGGAATAGTCCAAAACGTCCCTTAAAACATTTAAAGAAATTCGACCCCGCCTGGGATTACGCAGCCTGTGACGGGCCGTCGTGCCTGCGACGGTCCGTCCTGCTGGGTCGTCGCAGAGTTCAGAGACTAAATTTCTGTGGAAGATGTGTGATGGTCCGTCGTGCCCACGACGGTCCGTCCTGCCATTCCGTTACGAAGTTCAGAGAGTCGATTTCAGTACCCAAATTTCAGAATTCTAAGTGTTTTGGAACGAGACCCCCTCGACGGTCCGTCGTGCCCATGACGGTCCGTCGTGGGATCCGTCGTCTCAGCCAATTTTTCCAGAAATAAAATCTGCTACTCAAAACGACTAAACAGGTCGTTACAGTATAGGACGAAAAAATATATACTTGCATGTGTATATACAATTTTCTCACACTTTATACAAACAGAAACACAATTTATACATTTCGCTTCTGTTCGTATAAGTGAGAAAGGCGAGGGTGGCGAGCGAGATTTGGGAGAGTGGAGAGCGAGATCTGGAAGATGGGAGAGAGGAGAACAAAAATATATGTATTTATACAATTTTCTCTGCTTTATACAATTAGAAATAACTTTTTATACACTTGTGTTTGTATAAAAATGAGGAAGCGAGCGAGAGATTGGAGGAGAGTGGCGAGCGAGATATTTGGGAGAGAGGCGCCTGACAATTTGTTGCAAACGTTTGCTATGAAGCACAATTAAATCAAATCATAGTTACTCCATTTATTTTAGGTTATTAGTTTGCTATTATATATAATTTTTCGATTGAATTATATAAGTCCTAAACTACGATTTTACATTATTAGTTATTTTCCTCATTTCCATTTAGTTGGCACGTCATAAAAAACTAACTTAGCATATGTGTTTTGTATATTTCGTGTCAATTAATAAAATTATATATAATAAGAATAAAATTATTTAAAAATAATAATTGATGTTAAAATAAATATTATATTTATTTGAATGATTATAATTTTGTATATCGAACTTAAAAAGTATTAATTACTATATTAGCGAACAATTATCAGGAGTTAATCAGTTTGTCGCGATTGAGTTACTGAGAGTGAAACAGAAGACCTCGTGATCAGGGACGAAGCCAACTTATTATTTGGGAATGGACTTTCGTGGAAATGAAAAAGTCCTTTATCGAATTGAAACTAATGACTTATTACTCCGAGAAAACAAAAGAGGGAGTCAAAAATAGGCTGTGAGTTTTATTTTGTTTGAGTTAGGAATTAGGAGATTGAAATGAGTTTTGGTAATTTTAAAGGAAATTCTTATATAATATATATGTTATTTGATTAATTACGCTTTTAAGTGTTAATTTATTTTATTATCATATAGACATATTTTAGCTTTAATAACCATTTGATTTAGATATATAGTAAAATTGTATTTAAATTGTATAATAGATGAAGTTCTTAAAAAATGTATAAAGTTATATTAAAATTGTATTAAATATAAATAATCGGTGGTTTGATAGTGGTGATTTTAGAAAAAAAAAACTCTGAAAATATTAAAATTGTGCTAAAATTATATATATAAATATAAATTGTAGTTATAATACAACTCAATTTCAATATTATATATTATAAATTCGATAGTAATTATTCAGAATAAATATAATACATTTTTAATGATGTAAATTTTAATTTAAATAGTATCCAAACGTTTGAAATTCACATACAATACTTATATTATATTTGGATTAAGAATGTTTTGTCATATATTAGGTGAAGTTCTAATAAAATGTATTAAGGTTATATCAAAATTGTATTAAATGTATAAAAATTCTGAGAAATCTGTACTAAATTTGTATTAAAATTATATTAAAAAATAATAATTTTGTGGTAAGAAAGACTGATATGTGTAGGAGTAAGAGATATGTTATAATTAGAAAATAAAGTTATATAATATATTATTATTTATATAAATTACTTGAATTAAATTGTGTTGGTTCAAAACTGAAAATATATTATTAATATAATTTAAAATGTAAAATATTTTTTTGATTTTATTTAACGAAACTTCGAATATTTGATGCATCGCGAAATTGTGATCTTTGCATCGAATACCAGATCAAATTATTTGAGGAAAAGAACTGATGTTGTATCAAAAAATTGAATTAGTTCAATTTGATTTTTAGTATTTATGTTTACCCCTAATAAGTTGTTCGGTTTATGAAATGTCTCTCTAAGTGTGCTAATAAATTATTCAATGGTACGTAGTCAAATGTTAGAAAATTCATTTCTCATCAATAATTCAATTAAGAAGTTCGAACCCTTGTTTCAATTAATCCTTTGATTGGATCATTAGCTAAAATATATTTTTGTACCATATTAAGTATCCCATTAGTAAATCAATTTGATCTGATTTAACAAATGTTGATACGATGGATTGATTTGTGCATACATGCAGAATTTTTTTTATTATTATAGCGATATTCCAAAAAAAAAAGATTATTAAATTAAACAAAGAATCTTTAACTTTTAATGCTGAAGCCTTAAATTTAAATTAAATTTCTAAGATATTTATTATCGATTTTTTATTTTTAACGATTCAATTTTTATTTTATCAATAAAAAATACTCTTATAATTATATCCATGAACTATAAAAAATGATATACCTAAAAATTTCTTTATTGACCATTTTTATTTTAGACGTAATTGTTCAAATTCTAGAAGACTCATCGATAAATTGAGGTAACAACATTTATTGTCTTGTTTTTGTCATAATTAAACGTGATAATGTACAACTACTCCTCAACCTATGTTTGAAATCTTAGAGACACCCTTATACTATACTAAGATTCTATTGCCCCTGAACTTATTTCATAAAGAATTTTCTATCTCTTTTCGATCTACGTGGCACTATCTTGTGAGTTCAGCATGTGCTGATATTTTTTTTAAACTAGTGTCACGTAAACTGAAAAGGAATAGAAAATTATTTATAATATAAGTTTAAGAGTAATATGACTTTAGTATATTAAAAGTATGTCTTTGAGATTTTAGAGGTAAGTTTGTGAAACTAATTATGCATTTTCGCTAATTAAATCGAAGATTATACTAATTTGTGTCTGAGAAAAGAGGTGGTGTGGCAACTACTCTGTTAATAATTTTAATACAAAAAAGTATGTGCAGGCAAAATTAGGTCACACAGCACAGAAAAATTGAAGATGGCAATGGAGATGAGGAGAATTTTTCTGAGGAAATGTAATGGTATTCGCTCTATCTCTTCGTTTCATGTATTACATTCTTATTCTTCTTCACAGCGTAGTGAAGTAAAGGGTAGAGTTGGGTTAAGTAGTAGTAGCAATTTTGAGTGTTTAGATGATGCTGTTACTCTCTTCCATCAAATGGTTACAATGAAGCCTCTTCCTTCAGTTGTCGATTTCTCTAAATTTTTTAAGAATATGATAAGTATGAAGCATTACTCTGCTGTGATTTCTCTTTTTCGACAAATGCTGAAATTGGGTATCCAAATTGATGGAGTCATTTTGACTAGTGTGATTAACAGTTATTGCATGATGCATCGTGCTGATTGTGGATTTTGGGTGTTATCGATTTACTTAAAGAGTGGTTTTGCATTTGATGTTGTCATCTTTACAACCCTAATAAGGGGATTCTTTACTGAAAATAAGGTTAAAGATGCTGTTGAATTGTTCATAAAATTGGTTACAGAGAAGATTTGTGAGCCTGATGAAGTCATGTATGCAATCGTCATGAATGGACTCAGTAAAAGGGGTCATACTCAAAAAACTTTAAGTTTGCTACGGTTAATGGAACAAGGGAACACTAAACCAAAAACAATTCACTACAATATCGTAATAGATGCCCTATGCAAAGATGGGAACTCAGATACTGCTATCAACTTTTTGAATGAGATGAAGCAAAAAGGCATTCATCCAGTCATATCAACGTATAATTCATTGATTGATAGTTTGTGTAAGCTCGGTCAGTGGGAAATGGTTAAAAATTTGTTCTCGGAGATGGTGAACCTTAATATGTATCCAGATGTGCGCACCTTCAACATACTAACAGATGGACTATGCAAAGAAGGGAAAGTTGAAGATGCCGAAGAAGTAATGAAACAAATGGTTGAAAAGGGTGTCGAGCCTAATGTAATCACCTACAATGTGATAATGGATGGATATTGTTTGCGTGGTCAACTATATAAAGCGAGGAGAATATTTTATATCTTGATAGATAAGGGCATTGAGCCTACCATTTTTAGCTATAACATACTAATAAATGGATATTGTAAGAAAAAGAAAATTGACAGGGCCATGCAATTGTTTTGTGAAATTTCTCAAAAGGGATTAAAGCCTGATATTGTTAGCTACAATACTATCTTGCAAGGTCTGTTTGAAGTTGGAAGAATTGGTGTTGCAAAACAATTGTTTGTTGAGATGGTATCTACTGGGCCGGTACCTAACTTATCCACTCATAACACTTTGCTTGATGGTTATTTTAAGTACGGACTTGTTGAAGAAGCTATGTCACTCTTTAATAAGTTGGAAAGAAAGACAGAAAATATTGACATTGTATCTTACAATATTATCATTAATGGGTTGTGTAAAAACGGTAAACTCGATGAAGCTTATGCTATTTTTGAGAAGCTTTCTTCAATGGGATTGATTCTGAATGTGAGAACATACAATACAATGATAACTGGATTTTGTCTACAAGGGTTGTTAGATGAAGCTAAAGATATGCTTAGAAAAATGGAAGGGGACAATTGTCTTCCAAACAATGTCACTTACAATGTTATTGTGCAAGGGTATCTTAGGTGTAGGAAAATAAATGAAATGGTAACTTTTATGAATGAAATGACTGGGAGGGGCTTCTCATTTGACGCAACTACAGCTAAGTTACTGGTAAAGGAAATAAGTGAGAATACTTCCATCCTTGAGATGATACCAAAGCTCCACACGGAAAAGAAGAAGTGAAAATTGCTATCGCTCGGTTTTTTCGGCTATGTTTTAAGCTTTGATACAGTTTTGTTTATCACCTCAAATGAAATTGAATCCAATGCAATTGTGGAAGATGAAATATGGCAATGAAAATGTTGCTTTGGCTTTCAGGCTGGCTTATCGAGGAGGTACATTACTGTTGATGTTTTGATTGTTTTTCCACTATTTTTTATCTTGGAAATCAGATATTAATGTTCTCTTGATATGAGAAATAGTGTGAGTTACCCTTATGTGTACATATTATAAGTTTAGGAATATCATATCCAATGCTATTTGTTTTCAACATGTATTGTCATTTTCTATCTATTTGAGAATAAATAACAATGTCCTTCAATATATTGAGGAGTAGCATATTTCAGACAGGCACTCCATTATATGATGTCAATTTTATTTACGTGTGGGTTTGCGGAACAGGTTCATCACGGTCACGCCAGAAGCTGAAGTTCTGAAAGCGAAGCAGCTGATGATAGGTACTATTTTCTGCTTCTTTTCTTTTTTTGATGCCCTCTTTAGTGTATTTGCTTCATACACAAGAATATTTGCAATAATGTACTTTATGATGGACTTGAGGAGTAACAATTTAAGCCACGCCAAAAAAAGAAGAGATTATACAAGAACAACAATTTTGAAAGAACAAATTTTGGAATACCTAGCAAGACTACTGGTTTTTAACTATAAAGCACACAAAATGAAGAAGGAAAAAGGGAACACTGAACACAAGAGTGGTGCAGTAATAATTGATATCAATACAACCCTCCATCACTTATTCACCACAACAAAGTTGTCTGAGGATTTATCTTGATTCTCTAAGGCTGATGTACTGGCAAAGAGAATTGTATATCGTCTTCCTTACATGCTATCTTGCAAAGAAAATTACACTGGTCAAGTAATCGGAAAAAGAAAGAGAAGCTACTCCATTTTATGTGGCACTTCTTTTCTTTTTAGCATGTTTAAAATAGAACAACGCCTTTCCATTATTGAAAATAATTTAATTATAAATTTCCCATTTTACCTTTGATGACATGCTTTTATAGCCACAAATATGACATGGCACGTTTAAGACTAGAAGTTCCTGTCTTTTGTCAAACTCTGTGTCCAGTGAAACCCCACCGCATAAAACTGAATGGAATAGGAAATAAGTTCCGTCTATACTTGCATATTTCCCAGGGTAAGAGCACTCACTATTTTTCACGCATGGTGCTTAAATAACGAGATACTATTCAGGCCAAGGACCTGTAAGTTTTCAGTTCTTCTCTGCCTGGTGGCTCTGATGTATTTCTGTGCTAACTGGTTCCTTATCCAGCTTACACTTTAAGTTGCTTGACATGGATATGACTGCTAGTGCTAGATTACATTGAAGATAGGGTCTTGCATAAGGAACTTCAAGAGCTTTAGGGTGTTCCCTTCTGGTCCATTTGCTCCAGGACTGAATGTATCCTTGATGAAGCAAGACCTTGTAGCTGTTCTAATGGGCTTCCCTAAGCTTCAGTCAGTTTTATACTTCTGCTGCCAAATGACAAATGATGCCTTGGTTACTATTGCAAGGAACCATTGTAATATGATCCAATTTCGTTTGTGTGTATTATCAAACCTCAAACTCATGTAACCCTTGAAGCACTTGATGCTGGTTTTGGGGCCATTGTTCAACACTGCAAGTAATTCCAGCAACTCTCTCTTTCTGGCCTCCTTACGGACCGTATGTTTGAGTACATCAGGGTCCATGCTAGAAGTTAGAGATGCTTTCCTTAGCTTTTCTGGGGGATAAGCATCTATGCCTCCACTACGTGCTCTCTGGCTGTGATAGCCTCCGCAAGTTGGAGATTAGAGACTGCCCCTTTGGCGATGAGGCTCTGTTGTCCAACGGTGCAAAGCTGGAGAGATGTAATCCCTTAGGATGTCTAAATTGTTCAGTATGTATCCTTCTAGCTCAGAAGTTGCCAGGGCTTAATGTTGAAGTTATAGACGGGAAGGTAATCCGGACACGAGACAAGAAAGTTTCCCTGTGCATCATTATGTATCCTCTAGTAACTTGTTTTTCTGGTGAAATGGTGTTGTCATGTACTTCTGAGCATGTATAGTTGAACTTTAATTGTAATTCTCTATGAAGAATAATGTGAACTAAGTCATTCATTTATATATCTCAAGTGCATATCATGACCTTGCAATATGATGCAAATGAAATCCCATTGGTTGTAACTTTCAAAAGGTATTTTATTGTTTTACTATTCTTTCTTCTACCTTGATAAATCTGCTTTAATACTAAAGACATTATTACATCAAACAAATTAATAATACTCTCTATGTCCTTAATTACTTATCCAATTTTGAATTGACACACCTATTAAGAAAATAATTATTAACATAGTGAGTCTACCATTTTACCTTTATTAATTATGAAGTGGATGAATTCAAGAAATTCTAATTTTTTTTAAAGTACTTAATTGAGGGTATAGCCCAAAAATGGAAAAATGATAGAAATGTCACCTATAAGTTCTCTTATTACCATTATCTCCTATTAATTTTACAAATCTACAAAATCCATCATTTTCGCACATTAGATTAATGTATCAATGCATCATATTAATATATTTCGCAAATCAGATTAGTGTATCATGTATATAATGTACATAAAATAAGTTTATCATATATAAAATGTAATGTATTTTACTTAACGACTAATATATCTCGCGCCTCAAATTAATGTATTAGCACTAATATTATTGTATCAATTTGAGGATCTATGTTATTATAAAATTATAAGGGCTAAATGATAATTTTACCTTAAAAGTATGTGATTTCTGTCATTTGCCCCACAAAAAAGATTGTCTATTCTTAATAACTGTAAAAAAAATAAAAAGTGGACAAGTATAGTATTATTTTGTCATCAATAATTTCTTTTGATACTGATTACACATCCCCCAGATATTAATACTAGTTATACTTTCCCCCTCTCATTTTATGTGGCATTTTTTTTCGTATTTTGAGATTTGAACAATTTTATTTTTAACGGTATATTTTTCATACATGTTTTTAACATTTTGAATTATCTAATTTATAGTACACTTTATGTAGTTTACAAAATATATCAATTTTATTTTTTAAAAATTGAAAATTTCATATGTAAATATTCAACCAAAATTAAATTGTTTGAATCTCAGGAAACGAAAAGCATTGTGATCACTAACATTTCTTATTAGGTCACACTGAAAATTATTGAGCGGCAATGGCGATGAGCAGAATTTGTCTGAGGAATTGCAATGGTATTCTCTCTATCTCCTCTTCTTCACGCAGTAATTTTGAATGTTTAGATGATGCTGTTACTCAATTCCATCAAATGGTTAAAAGGAAACCTCTTCCTTCAGTTGTCGATTTCTCTAAATTATTGAAGAATTTGATAAATAGGAAGCATTACTCAAATGTTGTTTCTCTTTTCCGAGAAATGCAGAAATTAGGTATACCAATTGATAGGTTCATCTTGACTAATGTGATTAACAGTTATTGCCTTATGCATACTACTGATTGTGCATTTTCAGTGTTATCTATTTACTTGAAGAATGGCATTCCGTTTGATACTGTTGTATTTAACACCCTATTAAGAGGAATTTTTGCTGAAAATAAGGTTAAGGATGCTGTGGAATTGTTCAAAAAATTAGTGAGAGAGAAAACTTGTGAGCCTGATGAGTTCATGTATTCAATCGTCATGAATGGGTTAAGCAAAAGAGGTCATACTCAGAAAATTGTAAGTTTGCTACGGTTAATGGAACAAGGTAAAACTCAGCCCGATATATGTATCTACAACATTGTTATAGAAAGATGGAAACTTAGATGCTGCTATCAACGTTCTGAATGAGATGAAACAGAAAGACATTTATCCCGATATAGTCACATATACTTCAATAATTGATGGTTTGTGTAAGTTTGGTCAGTGGGAGAAGGCTACGACTTTGTTCTCTGAGATGGTGAACATTAATATGTATCTAGATCTGCGCATCTTCAATATACTAATAGATGGACTATGCAAAGAAGGGAAAGTTGAAGATGCGGAGGAAGTAATGAGAAACATGGTTGAAAAGGGTGTAGAGCCTGATATATTCACTCATAGTATGATAATGGATGGATATTGTTTGCGTGGTGAAGTAGATAGAGCTAGGAGAATTTTCGATATCTTGATAGATAAGGGAATTGAGCCTACCATTTTTAGCTATAACATACTAATAAATGGTTACCGTAAGAAAAAGAATCTTGATGAGGCCATGCAATTGTTTAGTGAAATTTCTCAAAAGGGATTAAAGCCTAGTATTGTTACCTACAATACTATCTTACAAGGTTTGTTTGAAGTAGGAAGAATTGGTGTTGCAAAACAACTGTTTGTAGAGATGGAATCTGCAGGACTTGCCCCTGATTTATACATGTATGGTACTTTGCTTGATGGTTATTTTAAGTATGGACTTGTCGAAGAAGCTATGTCACTGTTTAATAAGTTGGAAAGGAAGATAGAAAATGTTAATATTATATATTACAATATTATCATTAATGGATTGTCTAAAAACGGTGAACTTGATAAAGCTCATGCCATTTTTGAGAAGCTTTCTTCAATGGGATTGGTTCCGGATGTGAGAACATACACTATTATGATAGCTGAATTTTGTCAACAAGAGCTGTTAGATGAAGCTAAGGATATGCTTAGAAAAATGGAAGACAACGGTTGTTTTCCAAACAATTTCACTTACAATATTATTTTGCGAGGATATCTTAGGTGCAGGAAAATAAATGAAATGGTAAGTTTTATGAAGGAGATGAATGGAAGGGGCTTCTCATTTGATGCAACTACAGCTGAGTTACTAGTAAATGCTATTAGTGAGAATCCTTCAGTCGTTGACATGTTACCAGAACTTCACGAGGAAATCAAGAAGTGAAAATTGTTTATCGCTTGGTTTTTTCAGCTGCAGTATGTGATACAATTTCCTTTTTATCCTTGCAAAAGGATTGACATCCAATGCAATTGCAGAAGTTGATGGCAATTAGAGCGTTGCTTGAGGTTTCTTAGGCAGACCTACTGAGGAGGTATATTGAATTTTGATATTTTGAGTTCTATATCCGTTTTTCTTTTTCTCAATTGCACCATAAATATGAGAATAAAATGGTAATCTTATCGAGTTAAATATAACAATGTTGAGTTTCATTATGTGTTTTAAGTCTAGTAATATCATTTATCAGGTGCTATTTAGTCATTGAATCTAATAGGAAATACTATAGCTGCCAGATTTGTGTTCTTTCCATTTGGCCTTGTCTGGTAAAGCATTTTGCAGCCCTTGAATCCTTCATTCACTTGTCAAAATTGAGAATTTGACAGTGCATGTGTAAAACTTAACCAATCTCTCTATTTGTTTCCGAACCCCATATCTGTAATCGAGTATCCCCAATTTACATGGTTGTCACCTTCTATATCTCCAGCTTCATCAATAGCCAAGTGCTCCTTATCTTCTTCTTCTTTTTTTTGATCCAAAGCCTCATTACTTGTCCATCTTTAGTGAATGCCAACTGTTTTCTGTCCAATAATTTTCTGATAAATTGCTTCGATCTTCTTGCCAGCTGTTTGGCTATAATTTATATACACTATCAATCAAACTAATGTTTCAACTTTTTCGCGAGTTTAAAGCGCCAATTATCATTTGTTTTCTTTTTCTGCCTGGACTATCACTCTCTATGTATTAAAAAACAGACCTCAACAATCAATTTTTCCCTTTTCTACTTGAAAGATGGTGGTAGTTCAGGTAGAAAGAGAACAACTGACAGTAGAGGTGTGTATGATAGTTCAGTTCATGGAGGAGGAAAAGGAAACATCTTATAGTTGAGGTGTGAAACTCACAAAAAATCGATGTGTTTTTGACTATCAACTCTCCATTTTTCATGGCAGTTTATGTTGCATGTATATTCCTTGCAAAATGTTCGTTCTGGTGAAAATACTCTACTACTTTCGACACATCATCCTTGACAAATGACAACTTCACTTGGAGAGCCTAATAAGGCTTTTATTCTACTCAAATATATATTCAGTTGGCAATTTGTTATCCCGGTAAATAGTGCGGATAACTTTTTGGATTTTGTTAGCTCCCTGTCTGCTTCATGTTTTGTTTGAAGCAACTTCTTGTAATCTTGCATTCATCTTAGTAGGGGCCTGTGGAGCTGGACTTGCAAATAAAAGGCTATTTTTATTACTTCTAGGTTTTAGTTTTATGTAAAATAGGAGTATTTTTTATGTGTGTTTTGAATCATAACTAAACTATGTGTTGCCTTCTACCAATAGTGCGCCTTGTGGTCCAGACCCGTGCATATTGAGAGCTTAATGCACCAGCACCTTGTGGTTGAGACCCGTGCATATTGAAAGCTTAGTGCACCTGTCTTTGCGCACTTGACCTATATAAATTGTCTTTCCTGTAAATTGGCTAATCAATTTGTAGTATTGTTTCGGCTTTCGGACTTGTTTTTGTCCCCTAAACAATATGCATGCATTATTTCTCTTATAACAATGATTTTTCATGCCTTTTTCAATTTATTTTGCCATAACATAGCAAATATTAATTCCAGATTTGTACTTTCCATCAGTGTAACGCAACTTGTGTTGTAAGCTCGGAAAAACATTGAACACCCATCAAATGCTTTGCCATTTTCTGTTTCTACGATCTGTGCGGCAACTGCACTAAAGTGTCTTCAATCAAAAGAAAGATCCCGTCTCTCCAAAGGATATCGAATTGGAAGTAATATGCTGATGTGTTTTTCCATCATGATTCCTTCTTCAGATTGTGGACACTTCTGTATAGCTCCTCTTCCCGAGCACGCTTTGCAGCAAGAGCTTCCTCGTCAAGCACTTGGATAGGCGACCATTCAGGAAGTGTTAGCCAATCATCCTTCTTATTGACCAGAGAGTCGTAGTAGCTTCTCAAGGCTGGTTTTACTCTTATAGTAGCATAATCAACTGTTGTTCCCACAACTGCAAACATGACAGAATAACGAACAGCACCAAGTTGACCACCTGATAATCATCCAATAGAATCGGTCAGCTATTTATCAGGTTCATAGAGATCAAGCACGATCACTAGTACGTCTTGAGAGAAACATATCAGATTTGAAAAGCATAGATGAAATGTTGTCATCAAAAACTTCAGCTCAAACTGCATCCAAACTGAACTTGATCAACTAATAGTATCGGTAATAGGAAAAAGAGTTACAAATATTCCAATATAGCATAGAAAGTAAGGGACATATAGTTCACAAAGCTTCTGATATGCATTGTGACTTTGTGGGTTTCAAATCCAACCACAACAACAAACACAGTGACATCCCACAGGTTGGGTCTGGGGAGTGGAAGTAGAGAGGTTGTTTCCGAAAGACTCTCGCTTGTGGGCTTCAAACCCAAAGAATAAAATATCAAAAACATAAGCAAGGGTAAACATGACCAACGTAGAGCACTTTCCAGATTACAGAGTAAAAGCTACAATCTTAACTGGTCTCCTCGCACAAGTATTTATCTAACATAGCTATGAGATTAAACAAAGCTTCTACACCATGAGAATACAACTTTATATTGAACTGATAAAAGGTATGATACATACAAGAGGTCTATCGATAGTATCGAAGCCATAATAAACTTTAAAAGTAGATGTGCTGAGAACAATTATTTTGAATTAATATCACGAAAATATCGGTGCCAACCCAACTAATTTGGAACAGGGGGACTTATGTTGCATGACCAGAATGTTGAAATACAAATGCATAGAGTAACTGTTGTTCACCAAACTACAGAAAATCGAAATACTTCCCATAATCATTGGATCACAAACTAAAGTGAGCATAACTAGCTCGTTTTTTTAAGTTGGATCTAACAAAACATCTTCAGCATATTTTAACTGATGCTTGGATTCATAAATTGAGCAAGAGGCCCATTAGATTTGCCACCCAAGGGTGTATCCTACTGGTCAATAAGGTGGGAGGAGAACGAGGTCTCAAATTCAATCCCAGTAGGTGAACTCTTACCATCGACCTAAACCTGACCTTAGTGGGCAAAGTTACCCAATACTTGTGCTGGTGGGAACAGTACCCAAGGGAATAATCGCATAAGCTGGCCCAGACACTACAGGCATTAAAAACTTTGGATCCAACATCGAAATTCCAACAACTCTCCAGGGAATCATTTTGTATGAAATGCAAAAATATCACTCGCCTAAGAACTTCTTGCCAGGAGTCTCTTCCATTTGTTTGATCTTTTTTTATATATGATGCAAGGTTCCTCCAATTAAGAGACTTTTTTCCCGTTAAAGATTTTTAAAAAAAGGAAGTAGTGAACAAATCTAGCTGCCCTGATTAGCAAACAAACATGACCATGAAAAATCAGCAAAGGGGCTCGCTCAGTGAAACTATTTGTACCATGATTATTTATAAACATAACCGTTTTTTAAAAGTAAATAAATATCTAAACACATGATGTCATTAGAAAGAAAGACCACATGTCTAGTTAATGTCTAAATTAGCCTATCCTGCTGGAGCCTTTGATGCACTGGCGGCTGGCGCACACACAGAAACACATTGAGAGAGAGTTGCAAATTTTACCTTGCAGACGTCCAAGTATAGCACCACTACCAAAACCTCCAATAGCTGAGTTCAGCAGATCATCAGGCTTTCCTGTTCTACTTGCTCTTACGAACTCACGAGCACCTGCCCACAAATAAAAAAGAACATATATTAACTTCAGATTTATGTGCCATTGGACACAAACAACACCACAATAGTGAAACGGCTATGATCACTCTTTTGACTAAACTTCACCCATGGGCTTCTAAGAAATAGAAGATCTTAAGTGGAATCAACGTCCCAAGTCCAGAGCCAGGTTTTTCATATATAGTTGCAGTATGAGAGTCCATCGTGCAATGAAGACTGCATAAATTATGTGGATTAATTTGTTGTGGATAAAGCCGTTATAAACATTTTGAACAGTCTGTAAGAAGATGAGTTTATTCATGACAGCTAGACTAGATGACTGCTAAATTTGTGATAAAAATTAACATCACCAAGTGGAGTGTTCAAGAATAAAATATGTGAGGAATGCAGATGAGGTGAATAAGATTGTCACGTGTGGAATCTGAAAGATGCAAACTTATGAAGCAGAAATCTGAACAGAATACCAGATTATTGGCTTTCAAATTATAAGAGGAGAAATTAATAATACAATCAATCAAGTAACATCACTCCCATGTTAGTGGAAGTTGGCTTGAATTCTTTGTCTCCATTCTGCTCCATTCAAATTTATTCATTCTAACACTAAGATTGCCTTTTAATAGTAATTAGGGGCTCTCTATTCTCTAAACCGGTAAATCTCCCGTCATTCAAATCTAACCAAAATAGAAGGACTCCTAATAAACACGGGATCTAACATATGTGCAATATAGCAACATAAATCTTTATACCGACTAGTGTTTTCTTTAATGAGAATGGTAACTTCTTCTTCTATTTATCCCCAGGTATACTACATCAAAGTAGCCCCCTTCCAAAAGTATTACAAACTAAACAGACTCCATACCGACTAGTTTTTATAACTGTGGTACAACAAGAAGCTGGACTTATCAACCAAAAAAATAGAAAATAACACAAATCTAGAAGCCCAGTAGGTGGAATCTGCTATTGTCAGATCGATGGGTGATTTTAACAATAGAAAAATGTTGCGAGCGTATTTGAACCAAAAGGTGGATGAAGGATAATTTTACATCATTTACTAATTCATAGTGATATTTTTTGGCCCTTTTCTATTTCCATTTTGATGTTGCTGGGGGAAAATGTTGCAAAAAGGGGAGGGTCAGAGAAAGTAAGCAAATCTGTAGTACTAAAACAGCACACAACGTGGCCTAACATTTTCAACATCTTGGAAACAACATGTCTCCCCCAAACCAAATTCCAAAATCAAATTCAACTCAACACAAGTCTTCATGACATGATTAAGAGATATAAAATTTTAAAACATGTAAAAGAGTGAGATTACCGCAATAACATGCAGTGACGATAGCAAAATTCGTTGCATAAGTTGCACAAATGTTTGCTAAGCCATGAACTTTCCTGTGCTTTGATACCAAACCAGCTCCTCCACCAGCCACCCCTAAATTCCATACAAAAAAAAAAAAAGAGTTACAAATATCAAAATAACTTGTCAAAAATAAGAATAAACTTAGATGAACAATCAATTGATCAAATCAACTATCTCAAATAAGTTTGAAATCGACTATTTAAATTTGCCCGCAGGAATCCGGTAGATTTTGCTCAAACAGTGTATATGTGTTGATAAATTCATTAAATTTATACATATATTAACTTTAGCATCCAGTTATTATCACTTAAAAATCGTCCTAAAATTCAAAATACATAAAAATTGAAATTCTGGCTTCGCCTATGAGTATATTCATTTCATTTTCACAGTATTTCGATCGATTTAATCACGTATAAGCTCAAAATATCAATTTAAAAGCGTAAATCGAATTAAAATTAGGGTTTCCGTGAGAACTAAAAAGTACCAGCTAAGAGAGTCGGAAAAAGAAACCGTTCCTTCCAATCTGATGATGATGAAGACGCAGATGAAACTTGTTCTTCTGAATCACTTTTACGCATGGAATCCATTGATTCTCGATTTCGATCTTCTGGTGAAAGTTGATCGGAATCGGAGAGATTTGAGTGACCCGAAACGAAATAAGGAGGACTGAGTTTTGGATTTAAAGAACCGGCCCAATTAAAAATGGGCTAGTCTAGATAAAGAATTTGAAAACTTACATGAATATACTATAATTAAATATAAATAAACTATAATACTATAATTAAATATAGGGATAATGCTCAAGTACCCCCTCAACCTATGCCCGAAATCTCAGAGACATACTTATACTATACTAAGGTCCTATTACCCTCCTGAACTTATTTTATTAATAATTTTTTACCCCTTTTTAGCTTACGTGGCACTATCTTGTGGGTCCAATGATGGTTGACTTTTTTTTTCGAACTAGTGCCACGTAGGCTAAAAAGGGGTAGAAAATTACATATAAAATAAGTTCAGTGGGGTAATAAGACCTTAGTATAGTATAAGTGTGTCTCTGGAATTTCAGGTATAGGTTGAGGGGTACTTGGGTATTTTCCCTTAAATATAAATAAACTATAATTAAATATCATATTTATATGTTATATTTATAGTTTATATAACTACACTATATAACAAATTTTATATTTGTTATGGAACTTTTGATTTGTATAATTCGCTACAAACATCGAATTTTATACGAATTTTTCGATTTTGTATAAATTCATTTAAATATTATAATTTGTATAATAAGATCGATATTTATATAATTTTAAGTGTATATGACGAAAATATATGAATTTATATTTGTATATACACTTTTCTCTTGCTTTATACAAACACAAACATGTTTTTATACATTTTATACCTAAATGTATAAAATGACTAATTGAATACCGGAAATGGCTAATTCTATATCGAATCAGATGACAAAAAAAAGAGATGTTTGCTGCGAAATACAATAAAAATAAACTATGGCTATAACATTTAATTTGAATTAATAATTTATTATTTCATACAATTTTCCTATTTATAATACATGTTTAATACATATTACAAAGACCAATTTTTTATTAACATATATACAAGTTTATTGATGGATATTACATTATCATACATTCTAATACACTTACAATACAATATGTCAAATTCTTATCAAACAAACCTAACATATTCTAAAAAACGATTATAATACATATATATTGCATACATAATTCATTTTTAATACACATTGCAGATTTAACATAACATTGTTATGTATTACTATAAATGATGATAAATAAATAAAATATCGCTAAAATCAGTAATTATTTATTAAAAAGGTACCCATCCAAGTAATTTTTCTTTAGAATTTTCACGATGCACCTTCCTTGTACAATATCGAAAAAGTATACATCATTCTGATTAATTGTTAAAGTGAAATGAATTGATTAGATCATTCAACTAGCATAAATTTACGCCAGGATTCAATCTATATGGACTTCTTCCTTCTTTTATTATACTTCTTGAGATATTTTTTTCGTTCTTTTTAGATTTTGATTTAACATCACGTAAGTAATTGTTAATGCCTTTCATCTTTTTAGGTGGGGACGATCGAAAAAGTATTCCTTCTATTCCAATTATTATATATATTACATTTTTTAGTCTTTTCAAAATAAAATATCACTTTTTTACTATTTTAAAATTATTATTTTTAATGATGTTGATGTGTACATCTTAACTAGTTGTAGCACTAAGCTAACTAGTAATTATGCACTTTATATTCTTTATTATCACTTTTGGATACATAATTAGGAAAGGAGATAGTAATTATTACACTTATGTAAAATGTAATTGACTAACTAGATAAAAGTTGAATCATATAGGGGACAAAGATGAAAAAACTAGTGAAGGAAGGTACCTTTTTCTACACGTCTTTGGATGCTTCAATCATGGAATTAAAATATTAAATGTTAGTCCTTCAATTTTTTAATTAAATTTGGGCATATATTTAATAAAAAAATTAAAATATAAATATATAATCAAAATTATCGAGTTCAATATAAATTTGCGAAATCATTGTTCAGGGCAAATATCACATTTGAATAAAGGATCTTTTTTATCTCTTTTTTCTTTTTTTTTCTTGCACTCAAAATGTAAAATTAAAAAAAAAAAAAAAAAAAAGGGAATTGATCAAAAAGTTGTTTCCTGTTACTTCTAAGCCCTTAACAAATGAATGGATTAAATATGATAGGGAAGGTTGAAAACAAATAAAATATTTAATTCACTTATATTTAGGTGAGTATATATGCTAAAAATCAAAATAAATTTAAAATTCAAAAAAGCAAGAATTTGAAAAACTCATAAAAAATAACAAGGCGAAAAATAAATTATTCCATATATATATTACTATTGTTTACTTGTGCAATTATGAACAGAGTAAATATTTAAAATGTGTTTGATATAAAGAAAAAAAATTACTTTTAAGAACTAAAAAAAATTGAAGATCTTACCAAAAACACCTTTAAAAAGGGTGGTAACAACATTGGTATACCTAGAAAATAAGTAGTATAGAGTCTAGAGGGTGTGTTTGATAGGAAGGAAGATGTTTTTCACGAAGAATGAACCTTCTGTTTGGTAGGTTGTTAGTTGTTGCAGTATTATTTTATAATATATAGTATTGTATTGTATTTTATATTTTACATTATGTTTAATGAATATCACATTTGTATAGATTGTGTATCGTTCTCTGTCACTATAGCACAACAATAATTTAAAAGTAAACCTATAAAAAAAAAAGTAAATTACGAGATAGAGCTATTATAAATAGATAAGGTAAAGAATACAATCTAAAATAATAAATAAAAATTATTAATTAAAATAACGATGCAATTACATCAGATTAATCGTTACACATAATAAAACTTTTCATTATAATCTAACAATAAATTTAATAACATATTATAACAAAATTTAAATAATAATTAAAACAAATGTTATATTTTAACATATAATATCATAGATAACAACCATCCAAGGGAGAGTCAAAGTTAATAATTAAAATGGTAACAACAGACATTGTGGGACACTTCTTTTTTTATATATATATATAAAAATATATATAAGGAAAATAAAAGGGTGTGGTATATATGGGTAATGCAATGAGTAGAAATTGAGTGGATTCCATGTGAAATTGCTTCAAATTAGCCTCCTCAATTACACTCTATGTTAACCTCTTTTCACACTTTAATGATAAAGTCTAAGATTTATTATTTTTTTAGATTTTATATATATTGAATTTCATGTATATAGTTTTTTAAAATTTTAAATTCCTTAAAAAAAATGAACAATTTAAAGTAAGCAATTTATATCATATTTTTTCTTTTTTATTTGAATTTGTGACTAACAACATGAGCAAACTTACATAGAAGAAGTTATGTTTACTCTTTATTTTTATGTTTATAATATTGGATTATAATAAATTTAAACAGAGAAACTTGATAATTTATTATTGTTTTACTACTTCTTTATTAAATTCTTTTCATTTTTTTATTGTTTTATTATTATGAACTCTCTAGGAATATATTTTCATTATGCAAATTTTATCTATAAGTGATCTGATTATATCTATATATTGTATATTGTCGGTTAATAAAAGAAAAGTTTCCAAAGGAAATGATATTTCTCCTTTCATTGTTAGTTTAGGCAAAACTTCAACAGAGAAAAAAAAAATTATTACTCCCTCTCTTATTTTAATTTTTTTATTTTAAACTTTGCACGTTCGCTAATAAATAATAATTAATATAAGTATTTTATTATAGTACTTATATTGATTGATAAATAGTCTTAAATTTTAAAAATAAGTAGTTAATATTAAAAATAAAATATGAAAAATATTTTTTTATATGTTAAAAGTGACGAGTAAAAATAAGGAACTTAGGGAATATTTGGTGGTTATAGAAGTAAAGTTTCAAAGGAAATGATGTTTCTCTCCCTCTATTATTACTTCACTTTTTAGATTCTCACACAACACAACATTCTACTCCTTTATTTACTTTCACAATCACACAAACATTTTTATGCCTAAACAAATTTAGTAAAAACCAAAATATCATCAACTTATCCTTCTTCCCCTTTTCTTTTGTTCACCTTCAAATTTTCAATCAATTTAAGTTACATATACTAATTTCCCTTCTTCTCCATTATCTTCATTTTCTTAATACAGTGACACCTCATAAGTTTATCGATATTGAGTCAGGAGATTATTCTTTTGATCTCCAACAACAGAAGAGTGTTGATTTTAATGAACTCGTTTTACAATCTCGTATGTGAATCAACACAATCGAGTGGTTGATTCTATAGATGCTCAAAACAAAATATTGTCATACGAGGGTGATTTTTGAAAGAAAAAAAAAATGTCGGAACTGAGACTTCAGTATTTTCAACTTATCAAGTCAAAATTCTTCTACTTATGTTCTTTCATTGTCTCTCACCCTCTCTACTTCTCCTACTTCATTTTCTTCTCTCCTTACATCCTTAGACTCCTTTCATTCCTCTCACCACTCTTCATCACAACTACCCTTTTGCTCCTTGCCCTTTTCACCATCTCTCCAAGTCTCATTCTCCACAACAACACTAAAGGATTAACACGAAATGACGATGAAGTAGTCCTCGAGGAGTTGGAGGAATTTGAAGCCTACAAAGTTGTGTTTGGCGCGTCCAAAGTTGATCATCAAGAAAACCATGTCGAGTTCTTGGACTATAAATCAGCTGAGGAAAGTGAATCCCCTATTCTTGATCAATTGGGAGAAAATCAAGGTGAAATGGAGAGTACTAAGCATGTCATAGAGGAGAAGACATTGGAAAATTTCTTCAATGAAGTAGATGAATTTGAAAACACCACTTTGAGTCATAATGTGGAAGTAAAGAAAGTAGACAAAATGATTGAAAAACAAAAGAAAGAGGTACTTGTGGGAAATGAAGTTAGAAAAAAAGTTGAAAATGTGGGAATTGGTTATGGATCAATGAGGAAAGAAAAAGAGTGGAAAAGGACATTGGCATGTAAACTGTTTGAGGAAAGGAACAATGCTAGTCATAGCAATAGTGAAGGAATGGACATGTTGTGGGAAAAATATGAAATAGACACCAACAAAAACAAGGCAAAAAGGGACAATAATGTAAAGAAGATGAAAAAGAAAGCAGAGTTGAAAGAATATGATGAGGATGAACAAGAAATGAATGATCAATTGTGTTGTTTACAAGCCTTAAAGTTTTCAGCTGGAAAAATGAATTTGGGCATGGGAAGGCCTAATCTTGTCAAGATTTCAAAGGCATTTAAAGGTTTTGGATGGCTACATCATGTGGGAAAGAGTAACAAAAAGGTGCATTGTGGTGATCTAAGTTGCTCAGACTCCTAAAAATGTCAAATAGTGATGCGTGTTGAATCTCAAAAAATTGATAGGCGGAGTTTATGAATCAAGTTAGATATAAGGTGAACAATGTCTCTAGTATTAAATAACTACACTACTTGTCAAGTAGATTACTTCTTGTTTTAGTCCTTCAGTCTTATTCAAGCATAGTAATCTGTTATAATGTGTTCTTGTTAGCATGATAATGTCTTTACACTAAGCTTTTCTTATTTTTTACCATTTGGAAACTTATTTATTGACTTAATTAATCCACCACGAAAACCCTATCACAATATTCTATTTAAGACAAGTACATGCATATCTATGGGGGAAAACACCAAGGTTTGCAACAAATATTTCAAAGTTGAAAGCATCAAAAGTTCAAATCCTGAATCCATCGATTACAAAAACAGATAGTTAGTTTCCATATAGACAGTTAAAACATCTATATTTAAAGATAAATTGGAATTTTTGCTTCTTTAATCCACCAGTGTTCAACATATTTCTTGACATAACAAGGCATAACTAGAAGTAGAAAACAAAAACGATGCAGGAACAAGGGACTAATGTTTTAAACACCTGCTTGCTATTGGCAGGGTCCGGAGAAGGATCGAACTACAAGAGTCAATTGTATGCAACCTTACCTGCATTTCTGTGAAGAGCCAATATTTACACTCAAAATGAATCACAATTCAAGAAAGTGCAAAAGGGAACATGTGAAGATGGACAGTATCCTCTGTTGACAGCTGATAATAGAATCCATGATATAAATGACTAATATGAACTCATTCCCACAAACACAGCTTTCAAAGTAACATAGTTCAACTCATACAATGAGCAAAAAGGACTGGATACTCTTCATGGGGGACTTAGATACTCTATATACTGCATAGCAAAAGCTACTTAAAAGTCAATTCCTACCCCACCTATACCAATTAAAGGGAATGTTAGGGAATTGATGATTAGCAAAGTGAGCTATAAGAGAAATTTTATAGCTCCTGACAAAACTTCTTCTACCTGGGGACTTCAACTGTTAGAAATGCCAATGTAACAACGGAGCTACTACATTACAGGTGCAGCAATACCCTGTGGTGTCATGTGTTTGGCAGTTCCATTAAGCATACCCCCACCACGATTTGTACGCACAACATAACCACCAGTGTTATCAGTTCGCTGGTATGATTGGTATCCATCACCCCCACGATTAGACGACCATCCGCGCTGTCCACCTCTGTTATTGAACTCGGTTCTTTCGCCAAAATCATCTCGAGCATAACCCCTGCCACCTCCATAGTTTCCTCGGCCTCTTACTCCATAGTTCCTGTAACCAGAACCCCCTCCAGATTGAAATCTACCTCTAAAGTGACCTGAAATGATAAAAGAAAATTGATTCACAAAGATCTCAATCAGTCTCAAGGGAATAAGAATATGATATCTGCAGCTTGTAGCAAGGTAGCACCAAAGCAGGATACATATTCACTGTAAGAATTTGATGAATGTGCTATACAGGTTTGTGACAGCACAAACCCAGTCTCAACCAAATAATCTGAGAGTCTGGAAAGAAGAGCACAAATGTCTGGAACATGGTAATCATATGGCAACACCTATGTAAAAACCTAAATTTCTCGGACTCTCAATGTTGCCGCATCCATGTCAGATCCTTCAAAATGTTATTAGATATTTCCCTTTATAGATGCTAATCTGGAGAAACAGGCAGCCTTACACACTGAGGCTCTTTATCCTCACTTTACGTAAACATACAAACCAGAACATAGGCCATTCTCGATAATGCTACTGCGTGTCATTTACACAGTTTTTCAAAATTTCTATCAATAAATTATACAGGCCATTCTCCAATTATTTCAGATAATATTGAACTTGCCTCGATAATTGGTAGACTTCTTCTCCTCAACATAAGCTTGACGTCCTCCAATTAAAATTGGAGATGCCTGAAATATAGGAAAAACCTTGTCAAAAAGGATGAAGAGGAAAGATAACTCAACAAGGCACTTCGAGCTAATGACATAGTAGTTGGAAACTAGTGGCAATTAAGAGTAACAGCTCTGGCCGCAAGTACTGTTTGAATACTTATAGTGGAGTGGTAGAAGCAATCATGTTTGCTAGCATAATTTCTCACATATAAGCTGAAGTGGACTCCTAAGGGAAAACCCTTTTTCTGCTGCTTCAACCCTTCTTATGTTACCTGACCAGTAGTTCTACTTGATAGGTATGCCAAGGTGAAGATCAGCTCTGGAAATAAAAGCGTATTGATAAACGCTAAAAAAATTTGATTGTGCTTTTTCTCTTAATGTAATTTTTTTTTTATAAAGTTAAAGTTCTCTAAATGTAAATTAACTGTGATTCTTACTAGAAGATAATAGAAGCCACAATTAGGAAACACAGAAATATTCTAACTATTCTCAAAATCTTGAGATGGCCTGTATGAATTTCAGACGAGGGATGAAACGCTTGCAGTATGTTGTTGTAGTTTTATCCAGTCATTCATCTATGTCAACTAATAAATCAGACATGATATATAGAGAATGAAACTGAAGATACCTCAATAGCTTTCTGCAAAGCACTTTCCTCCTCAAATTCCACGAAACCATAAGAAAACCGTTGCAGCTGTCATCCACCAATTACAATTATTAACAAAATCAGTGAGCGCACAAAAGAAACTATTAGCCAACAATCTACTCGGTTTTTTTCCTTAATTAGTTAGAATGTTAGGAGCTTAGGGCAAACCAATACTCTATTATTTTTAACTTGAATGCCTCCATTCTTTATAGGCCCAAACTTCTTGAACTCATCAGCAAGTAAGTCCACAGTTGCAGTTGGAGGCAGACCTTTTACGTAGATTGAATAGCCATCTGTGACTGGAAGAAATTAAAGGAAACATATGAACAAGAAATCAAACATATTAACAGCAAGACAAAATTATATAGACACAAAAACCAGAGCATAATAGCACAGTTATATACCTTCTCCATCCTGGTTATTCACATTATCAACAGAATTTGAGCTGGAAGCTGGGCGAACAGTTGCTGTTACAGGAGGTTGATTCACTTGCTCAACATTCCTTGCCATGGGCTTCCGAGAAGCAGGTGCTGGAGGAGAGGAGAAACTCGCAGCACTTCCCTTGAGATGCATGACCTGGAAGAAAGTTACAAACTGTTTTAGCATAAGAAAAGTTCATCATTACCCTCTCCCCTCTAAAAAATCATCTTAGCCAGAAATCAAGGCAGTAATCAAATAGACTTGGCAAATGATCTAATCTGTACTCAATAAACAGCACCACAGAATCTTACAGCTATATCGTACGTTAACCTTTCCAAATTTAGCTCAACCCTTCTGAAAGAAACATGCAGAAGCAATAGGCTTCCAGTGATATTTTTTCCCAATCAAACTTACAATTGAAGCATAAGACTTCTTAGGAGCATCTTCACTTTTGATGTTAGACTCAACTTCTACTTGAGAGTCGTCTTGCATTTCATTAACGACCTCAGCAACAGGAACTTCCTCTTCAACAGGCACATCACCATTCTCAGGTGGATTGTAAATTTCTCCCTCATTAGCTTCCTCCACTGATAGTGTACTCTGCTCGGAAATGTGATTTTGCTGCACTGGAGGGGAAGCTGCAACAGATAGTAAGCACTTACTTCAATCTTCACTTGTCAATATAAGACAATATCAAACTAACAAATAATCTATCAGCTTAAAATACCTAGTTCAGGAGTGACAGGAGCCACCACATCCGTCTCCGGGACCTCAGCGGGATCATGTTGATCAATACTCTCTACATATCGAAACATGTCATTCAGAACAAAGTATCCTCGGTCTTGTGGTGCTAGGAAGAAAGTTTGGGAGAAATTCCGAATCAAGGTGTCGTTCCCAGTCAAAGATCCAGTCACAAAGACATGCACTCCCCCATTAAAGGATTCTTGCGAATCCACAGACTTAATCTCCGCTCTGAAGTCCCCATAGTTTAGTGAGAGTATCTTATGATTGATTGCCTATGTGTGACATCAAACAAAAGAAAATGAGGGTCTTTATCATATTAAACTCAAAACTTAGCAGAGGGAATAACAGAGTAGCAAAGTATCGAGTCAAATCCATTTCAATCTTGTAATGAAACATGACTAGATCAATCTTGTAATGAAAAAATATTAGACAAATTCAATTATATATACCCAAAACAAAAAGTCCTGCACAGTCAAACTTAGCATGCCTACTCGTCATGGTATAACATGGACATGACTACCCATCTGAGTACAGAATTAAATCAATTCAACAACAGTAAAAAAGTTAAAGACCTCTTTACCACCTTTTTACATCCCTGTCTCAATTTCAAACTAGTTGCCATTGGTTATATAACTCATCATTATCTATTTTCTTCAACTTGGACATGTTCCATACCCATACTCAATAATTCATCTTTTAAGACAAAAAAAGGGGCTCTGTAACACTAAAAGTTATTTCTGAACACTTGATAAATTTATCTTTTAATACAAACTTAAGGGACTCTCCAAGAGTAGAAAGTTTCAACTTTTTTTCTATCTGACATACAAATTTCCAAGCAAACTAAGATGACCAGATACAAGAAAATACACATTAGTTTTAATTCAGTAGCTTACTTCCATAGTAGTGGTGATGCTCATTGAGCCATCATCTTCAGGTCGTCCAAGTTTGCTTATATCCTGATAAAACCTAAAAACCAGTCCAGGAGAATGGTGCAGAATATGATAATACTGCTGCACAAAAGCATTTCCAACCTGTAACCAAAAAAAAGGGTTAGCCAAACAGGCGAAAAGCACAATAACAAGCTCTAAGGTCTATAGCAAAGTGCAAATAACACATGGGCTTTAATGAAGAAAGGCGCAAATGGAGAGAACAATACAAAAATATGTATGTGTCGTCCAAAACTAATCATGGATAACAAAAACACACGGACAAAGAAATTGAGAACTAGTTATTTATAAAATGAAATATCAACTATTTACTGTTGCCTCTTCCGAATTACACTCATTGGCAAGAAAAAAGTTGCCACAGATCCCTGATGACAACTATAATAGAAAAGTAGTGCAGCGCATGCATGCAAGGAACAGCAACATCAACATAGTGTGATCAATTAAGCATAATAAACAACAGTACATCAATAAGGCTTATAGAAAAAAACAATACATATTTGTATGTGTCGTCCGAGACTAATAATTATAAGCATGAATAACAAACACATGGACAAAGAATTGAAACTAATTATTGATAAAACGAAATATCAATATGTTTTGCGCCCTGATGACAGCACCAAAAGTGCCTGCTAAGCAAAGCGCGCAGCATGTTTTACGCCACAGGCTTAAGTGAGCCTTTGACAATACTGACCCGCCAATAACAACAACATACCTAGTGAAATACCACAAAGTAAGGACTGGAAGGGTAGAGTATAACCAGACCTTACCCATACTTCTAGGTTGTTTTCGAATGAAAAGCAGTTACAGAAAGGAAAAACAGCAGTGAAGTAAACATGCAAACTAATTGTAAAGTAGTGCAGAGCCTACATGCAAGGAACCGTAACATCAACAAATCACAGTGTGATCACCTAGACATAATAAACAACACCAAAAGCCATACATACAATACGTCAATAAGTCTAATACTACCGAAATACACAACACTAACACACCCATGAAAAAACTAAACACCTAATACAAATCTAAGCTCAGAAAAACCCAAAATCTCAAAAGGGAAGGTTAAAATACGCACAACTTGAGCAGGGACAGGTTGTTGCACTACTGCCGCTGCTGCAGCCTCCATTTGTTGATCAAACTCGAACGCACAAACTGTCAAAAACCCAAAATTGAATAAAAGCAAACAAAATGTATAAGCTCAAGAGTTCAAAACCCTATATATCTATCATAAAACAGAAAAGATACACACGTAAAACTGAATATAGAAACAAAACTAATCATCCCATCAATCAGTAACCACAAAAAAAGAAAACGAATCTTATACCTGGATATATGAACTGTTCGCCGGTGAAATTCTCCGGTTTACTCGCTTCACGAACACACAGAGTTTCTCTGTATCTCTGCAATGAAGAAGTGGAAAGGGCAGTATTTGTAGGGTTTTGCAGTGCACGAAGAGGACTACTATAAAGGGTTTATGGCAATAATGCCTTGTTGTTTGATTAGAATATGAAAGTTTTCATTATTTATTTTAATAAATTAAAAATATTTTCTTTTTTTAAATATAATAATATCATTTTATTAAAATTACATAAAAAGATTAATCTAATGAAATATATTTTGTAATGGGAATACCAAAGAAACTATAATTATTTGAAAAGATTGATTGTTTAGGAATAGTTTGATTGGCAAATAAATTATGTTTGAGATTATAATTTATAATTTTTGATACAGAGATTAAATAATTTTTGAGTATTTGGTTTGATTAGACTTGGACTGGACTAGACTAGGAAAGAGATATAAAGTTTTATTTCTTGACCTTTTCAACAGACTTTGGGAGAAAAGTTTTGTAAAAGGAAATATGTTATTATTTATTTTTGGGATAATCACAAGTATTTCTTCAACGTATGTTTAAAATATCAGGGACACGTTTATATTATATTAAGATTCTATTATTCATAAATTTATTTATTAATAATTTTTCATCTCTTTTTGATCTACGTGGCATTATCTTGTGGGCCCAACATTAATTGATTTTTTTATTTATTTTTTTTCAAGCTAGTGTAATGTAGGCCGAAAAAGGGTAGAAAAATATTGTAAAAATTTAAGAAATCCCATACTGTAATTCAATAATTACACTTTGTCCCGACAAATTTAGTATTTACTAAAAATCCCTTAAAATTTTTGTGTCGTGATACTTTAGACTCTAGTGATACATGGTAAATGATACATGGTAAATTTAAACTGTTATGAAAAAAATGGGGAAAAAACGGTACATTTAAACTTGTTAACTAAAATAGCTTAATTTACGGTAACAGATCATTAATCAGCATTAAATTAGCACGTAATTGAATATTAATTTCAAATTTTGAAAATCAAAGATTATATCATCTATTTTGAATACAATTTTCAAAACCGCATGATACATAGAAAACATTATGATACACAGCAAATTCATGTATCAATGCATCGTCTAAAACACTATACACACTGATTCAAAATGTATCAGCAAGCACACTTAATGGATTCAAAATGTATCAATGCATCATCTAAAACACTATACACACTTGATGGATTCAAAATGTATCAGCAAGCACACTGATTCAAAATGTATCAGCAAACACTTCATGTATCAATGCATCGTCTAAAATAGTATACACACTGATTCAAAATGTAACAGCAAGCACACTTGATGGCGCAGTTATTGAAATTAATCACTGATACATAATAAAAATTTACGATAAAAATTGGGAATAATTTCAGATTGAGTTAGTAGGTTTCTTTTTTTAACATTAAAGACAAAAAGGAACAGATTGATTTTTCAAAGAGTTCAAAACTATAAACAAATATATATAATTTAAAACTCTTACATAGAGAAGAATTAAGAAGAACAATTGGGATCGTCTGTGATAATTGGGTCGGCATCGACCCGATTTTCAGCAAAATCATCAACTTGGATTTGATCAAGCACAAGTACTAATCCCATGGCAAAGGCACAATCAAACCCACGCTTTATTGAGAGAGAGAAAACGTCTTTTCCAAGCACCACAAGAGCACAAGCATCCAATTTTCAGAAATTTCAAATTTTTTGAATTTTGAAATTCAAAATTTCATATTAAATGTTGTGAAACATTTTTAATTAAAATTAATAATTCAAAATTCAAAAAGTGGAAGATTGAGTGTTTTAGTGGAGAAAAAATAGGCATGATATGGAGAAGTGTGTGTTATAGGAGAGAGAAGACTATGTATCTCTAAACTTCTACTAAAATTAAAAAAAATGGAATTATGTAATATTTAAAAAAAGAAGGGAAAATTAGAGAATATTAAACTTATAGTCGTGTATTTAAGTTATTTTTCCAAAAATATTTATAAAATAAGTTCCGGGGTAATAGGACCTTAGTATAGTATAAGTATGTCTCTGAAATTTCGAGCATAGACTAAGGAGATACTTATGCATTTTCCTTTTATTTTTTTTGAAATTAGTAATTTCAAAATTGTTAAGTCACGTAAAGTATGTGATAGAAATGATATTACAATTATGATTTTAATAATTTTGTTTTTTCAAAGAAAATATACAAAAAATGTGGAATTAAGTAAACCCACATCTAGTCATGGAAAAATTTCAAAGTGCTTCCTACTTAGATTGTGTGATAATATAAAATTACATATTGATTTTGTGAAAAATTGCAAAAAAGCATGAAGCATAGATTAACAATGTAGGTTCATTTATGATCTCAAATAATATTTTAAATGTTGATATTAGATTTTTATGATGCAATCTTATTATGTTATTATAGGGATGGACATGATATGGTATATATTGAATTACTATATCATATTGCAATTTTTAATACTTTGATTTGGTATTATGGTATTTAATATGGTACACATTTCAATTTTTTTATATTTGGTATAGTATTTGGGTATTTAGAAATAAATATCGAAAAATAGAATACAATACCGAAATATATAGTTATATAAATACATAAACATATTATTAAAATACTAACAAATATACAACCTAGTATAAGTACTGTAAACTAAATGCTTAGAAGTTGAAACTTTGACTGCTCTATTTTGAATGAAATATAATTGATAAATAATAGTTGTTTATAATTTATTTTGAATATATATTTTCTACACATGTAATGCGTTTGTATGGATTGAGACATTTTCTAATTATTGAAGTCATAATATTCTACTATGTAAGTATATATAAGTTGAAGTTGAACAAATTATGCTTATCTATTTACTATACCATACAATATCAAAATCAAACTTCAATATATCGAACCATACCCAATTAAATTAGCGTGATAATGACATAATATTTTAAAAATCGAATACCAAAATTACGGTATCAAAACTTTTGATATCGTGTTGTACCATACCATGTCCACCCCTATGTTATTGTGTGTACATCAAAAGAATTTTAAAATAAAGAGAAAATGACTTAATATATATACCTCTTAGTTTTGTTATTTAGAAATGATATATCCCTCGTTATGAAGTAACTCATATATACGCATATTGTTATACAAATGACTCACATGTTATTTTATCGTTATAAAAGAAACTCACGCATACCCTTCATCCAACGGAAGTGAAAAAAAATATTTTTTAATTTACTTTTTTTTACTTTAAAGAAAATCATGTAGGGATATATATATATGTGTGTGTGTGTGATCTTTCTAGAAAAGTTCAATGTATATTTTAACCATTTTCATACCTAAATTATTTTTTGACTTCTTTGATTATCATTATAAGAGTTGCTTATTCTTTTTTTTTCTTGCATTCTTTACCGTAGAACTGACTTTTTTGCAATTATATTGTAATTTAGTTTTTGTATTTGTAAAAATAAAATTAAAAAATGGGTCATCTATAATAAATTTTACAATAAAATTAGTTAAACATAAATAAATTTGACAATCAAAGCAATAAATTAAGTTAGTCATTGAAACAAAAAAGTTAAATACGTGTGAAGAGGATCAAATATATCCTATATAGATCATATTTTTTTAAAAAAATAATAATTAAAAATTTCATTAGGGGAAAATGTATATGTTAGTTATTTCTGTAATAGTAAGAGTATATATGAATTACTTCTATAAAGAGTGATATATCAACTCTAAATGACAAAGTTAAGGGGTATATCAAACATTTTCCAAAAAATAAATTTGTTATCTTATAATTGTAGTGCATACTTATAGCTAAAGCCTAAAAGTGTACGCAAGATAATTTGGAGACCATTTCCGATAAACCTCAAACTCAACGAAAGATTAAAAAAAAAACAGTAGAAACAAAAATGTAACTTATTATTAATGTGACATTGCCATAAAATTATAGTATTCATTTATTTATTTGTTTATTAACAAGAAGATAACATATAAAAAGGAGAAGTTGTAAAAACTCAAAGTTGATTGCACATTACAAGCACCAACATATGTTACAATCTCTAATTAGAGTTCAACACCTTATGCTGGAAGTCGAACCATCATTTGACCTTGCATGACACTGCAAATCAAAGAACTAATTGTTAAACGAGTTTAACTTTTATATACTGAAGTTCAGTAACTATGAATAATCGTTCATGAAAAATGGAATTAGCAAGTTACGTGCCGTAACATGTTAAAAATATATTGATAATAGGCTCACCTCTTGACATAATAATAACAGAAATCGGCCAAAACGAATGTTTGAACAATTTCTGCCAAAATGATCATTGGTATCCAAAAGAAGCCCCCTCCACTCAAAGACAGATATGAACCAGATGTATCATAGACCTGCCATATGAATAAACTCGGAGACTATAAGTATTGACGGATTCAGAATTTTAAGTCTATGAATATGAAGTGTCATTGCACTCACTAATAGCGACAATAGGTGACAACAAAGTAGTAAAGTTGCAAATTTTCGAAATTTCTACAGCGCACACACACATCCATTTTGTGAAAGCCGCAACTGCAACTGCATCTGCCTCTGGTTACAAGGGCTAGCATGGGGAAGTGTACAAACAGAGTCGAATCCTAAACTTTTTATCAGTGAATATGAAGTGTCGTTGAACTCACTACTTGCAACAATTGGTGCGAACAAAGTGTTTATTCTAGAACTTTGTTCACATATGATTGTTCTCGAAAGTAGTGAGTGCAACTTCATCCTCCCCTTATTATGGGTTCTGCCACTCTAACATGGGAAAATGTATATATCGTGATCTGTATGCGCATTAAGCTTTGGAAATCCAATCTCGAGGGAGGTAAATATTTAACAAATTGATGTGTTTAGTTCAAAACTTATAAGCTACTACAAGAAAAACTCCAAAACAAACCTTAATGATCCAATGAGCACAACTGAAGAAATCTTGAAACGCCCAACGCAAACACATAATGGGCTGTGAACGGCTCAATAATCTGAAATACAAGAACAGAAAACAGTATTGGTACTTCATTTAGAAAATTAAGAACGCGTGAATTCAAACACTTATTTTTCGGTTTTCTAATTCATGTGACGGAAATAACAAACATATATGTACCTTGACATTCTGCATCAAACGAAGCTGAGGCAGCACGGAGACGCCTTCTATATACACAGCAAAAGCCCAGAGTATACTGAGAATAAGATTATTCGTCCGAGGATGGATAAAGAAAGCTATCACCAAAGAAGGTACAATCTGTGGAGAGAAAAACATGATCCAAAAAGCAATGTCATTACTCATTAAGCAATTTTACTTCCAATGTATACTTCAGAACTTCTTGCACAAAACAACTAGATGTAGTATAAATTAAACACCATCAGCATCAGGGGCGTAGCTACGTGTAATATAGGGCTTAATCGAATCCAACTATTTCTTTGTTTTGTTTCTATATAAATTATTGAATTCTTTTGGCATTACATAAAACTTCTAGTGTAGTGACGAAGGTCGCTCACAAGCTGCTTTAGGTCGTACATTCTAAATCTCAGGTAAGACAATGGACTCTTATTCCCATTGTCGTAATTCTTCTCAAGAATGCCAAACTTGAGATTCGGACAATCTACACAATTTTAAGAATGTAACTGAAATGTTGAGCCAATCAAATTCAAAATCTTGAATTTACATCTGGACACGAACGTACTAATATGTTTAGAATCAATAAAGGGATCAACAGACTAACATGTGTTTTACTTGAACAACAACTATAAGAGAAAAAGAGCTCAGGGGAGGGAAAGGTATAAACTACGTACCACGGTATATTTCTTCATGTTATCCAAATCTTCCATGTAGGATGACTTCAACTTGTATTTCATCATAAATATAAGCCAGAACGTTGCCACGAGAGTGACAAGGTCTAGTATAGTATGAATATCTCCTTCGATTTGAAGACTACAAAATAATCTTGCAAATAAAAACGTTGCTGTGAGCTGTTGAGTCTTCAATGAAAGGCCTAAGCACAGCAGGAGCAAAAAGTTGTTAGAAGAATATTGATAGAAAGTAGTAAATAACTTGCTATCACAAATTAAATTGCACAAAAGATATAATAAAAAAATCATTATACTGTCAGTATATATAACTTAAATTCATTTGCAAAACGTTTAAGGAATTGAATGAGTTATCTAGTGATTTGTATATGAGATTTACATGCACCTTACTACTTAGACGCTGTTAATTTTGTTCAGGGGTTCACAAGTTAATACACATATATTTACTTAATTTTTTAGTACAAATACAGAGTCTGCGAACAGATGCGTATCCAAGAGGGGTTCGGGGTCAATCCATGCCCCTCCTGAAATCATATATAGTAGTTATATATATTTTTTTAAAAAAGGTATTTAAATATGAATGTATGAACCCACACTTGAACTATCATATAATGTCGTGTAATCATGATTGGGTGCACCTCGCTGAGTGAGGTTAGAAATTTAAATCTTTTATTTATCTCTAATCTATTTTTCAATTGGGTAATGACTCTCTAAGTGGTTTGGACACGTATATATAATTTTGAATCTATAATTTTAAAAATTTTAGAAAATAAAAACCTAAGTGTTAAACTCATCATAGATCTACTTTTTTTATAATAATACACATATCGAAATAGTGAATACGTAGCTATTAGATTTATCTGAACCCACGAAGCCCTATCCGGCTCAGACCCTACTAGGGTATCATTTTCCCCAAATAAAACACTTATGTCAAATATTAGAACAGGTTTTTTTGCCAAATTTCTGGAGAACTCAAAAGCACTTTTCACTTTTTTCCTAAAAGTCTGGGCAAATACCTCACTCATAAATTGATTTGCAGTGTAAAATTAGTACCTGAGCAAGTCTTGTGTGTTGTCAATTTGTAGATAAGGACCAAAATTCCAACGAAATGTGCGAATTCAGCCAAAACGAAGAAGTGATTGTGTTGATGAATAAGGAGTTTTAGAGTTACCAGTAAAGTAAGAACAGTGAAAACACCCAAAAATGTCTTCACTTTGTTTGATTGTTTTCTAACCCATGAAAATAGCTTCTGCAATGGCCTTTGAACTCGCTTCTCACCCATCTGCTCTCTCTCACAACCAAAAAACTCAATAAATGTAATGTATAAAAAGTGGGGTTTGGTACTTAACCAAAAAGAGAGAGAGAGGGGATTCTCGCATTTTTTCCACGTTAAAATTCAACCTTGTTTGTTCAAATATTGTTTGTCCCATCCGTTAGAGTTACGCAGATATTAATTAGGTAGGAGTGTGTGTATATATATATATATATTGTTATCTTATCGAGTAGATATGAGTAAATTTATGTACTTTTTTAGCTCATTTAGATGCATATTTTACTAAAAATATTTATCTCATATTATATTATCACTCATAATTTGTTTAAATGGTTGTTACGTATTTTTTATAATGTAGTATTGTTAATAAATATAATGTTTGGATATGTTGTAATTTGTTACGACGTTATATAGTATTACACATTTATAATTTAAATGATAAACTTAAAAAAAAATAAGATACTGATAAAGCTACTGTGATAATGTATAGTAGAAGATGAAAAATGATAGTATGAAAATATTTAGGTAAAAACTATTCACAAAAAAATTGATTAGGTTTCTTTATAAACAATCCAAATTATAATAAAATTTAACTAACAATCAAAATAAGTATTATATTTAAATTAACAACATAATATGATATAATAGAACAGGTAACAACCATCCAAACTAGTGTTTCTAAATTAGGATAGAATTAACTAACTATTTTTGTTACATTCGTATAATTAATATGATTTTGAAAGTTTAAACAAATTTTGACAATCCAATTATTTTAAGAGGCTGATTAATTTAAGCAACAGGCAAAATAATAAATATGATAAATATTTTATAATTTTTTAATTACGATATAAAATAGAAAGTGTCGACCTAATATGAAATGGATAAAGTACTATGTGAATTTTCGTGTTGTCAATCAAATGTAATATAATTTTATAAATAAATACAAGTGATTTATTTTTATAAATTATAAAAGTTTCATAATTAAATTTGTGATAAGATTTTAAAAATGTATGTGACAAATTGTATCAAGAAAAAATTGATCAAACACGAATCATTTACAAACTAAATAAATATACTTCAATTATTTAATTAAATACAAGCTAATACATTTTTTATAAATAAAAATCTCCAAAAAAGGTAAATTTGACAAAAGCTAATCTCAAAACAACCATATTTTAAAGTTTTTTTCCGTCTAAACATATCTATTTGTGAGAAAGGATGCTTAACTAATGAAAGTTCATCGCGTGTATCGGTGAAATATTTTTTTTTTTAATTCGATATTTAATATTCATATAAATTCAAATGAAATTTAAATTTATGTATTAGAAATTTATTCACTTTAACACGATGTTAATAAAAAATTATTTTGAAAATTCAAACTTGAGATAACTAAAAATTAAAATATAACAATTGTTTATTTATAGCCCTCGTGCAACACGAGAAGATCTCTTCTTTTATGGAAAGTCGATTGCTACTGAATTTTAGTATTTATTATTTTTATAAAACGAATCTTAAATTTATTTTTCTTAGAGAAATACGATTATTTTAAAGGGAGATTTAAATGCGATATGGATCTTCACATAATCCAAAATATTCTTTTGCATTTAAGTTGACAAAGTATATACTCCATCCGTTTATTTTATATATTACATTTTTATTCTCTTACATAAAAAAAAAAAATTATTGGTCAGAATGATTTTTTAAAATTTTATTTTTTAAAAATATTTTCATCATTTTAGCTTTAATATTTTTTACTAAAAAAAATAATCAATTATTTTCTTTTAAAAAAATATTATAGTTTTTTAAATTTTCTGATCAAGTTCTCTGACCATTTAGCACATTTCTTTTATATTATACTTTGTATTAAGAAATTATACTTATATTAAGAAATTAAGTAATTTTATATTTTTATTATTATTTAATTAATATTTTCTTAAATCAACTTTTCAATAAATGATGAATATGATAGATTTAAAAAATTAAAATATATTTGGATGACTATTTAAACTTTTTTGAGTTTATTTTCAAAATTATCTTTTATAGAATAAAGAATGGAGAGAGTAACTAATCCATGTATGAAGTATTCCGATGAATTAGTTTTCCTAGGTCTGTCAAAATATATCTTTTTGAATATAACATTATGTTTTGATCATTGTTATCTATTGTATTGTATTGTATCGTTATTATACTTATAATGTTTGTTTTGATTGTTACTTAAAATGTATTGTACTGTATTGTTAAATTTTATTGTTACGTAACAATGGAAATACCTATTTTATGGAACAACCAATTTGGTGTGTTTCTATTGTTAAGTAGTTTCTTTTACCAATTATATATTTACATAACATTTCAAAATACTATTTTACTCTTTACCTTAATTATTTAAATCTAGTCAAACATCCTATCCTAGAATAATTAAGGATATTTAAGTAAATTTATAAATTACAATACACTTGATACAATCAAACCAAACAATTAAAATGTTACTAAACAACAACAAACAATACAATCGAGCCAAACATTGTATCTACTATACAATACAATAGAGTACAATACAATACCATACATTATGAAACAATGGGTAACAATGATCCAAATAAAGTGTAAGAGCCTGTTTGGATGGGCTTAAAAGTTGATCAAATTGACATAAAAATTAGTTTTTGACTTATTAGACTGTTTGACAATTATCAAAGTGATTTATTTTTAAGTTAAAAGCTAAAAGCCAAGTGAGAGGTGTTTTTTTTCCAACTTAAAAGTCATTTTATGTCGATCAGGTATATTACCTTTTTGCTTAATTCTTTTATTATTATTATATTATTTTTATTATTATTTATTATTATTATTATTATTATCATTATTATTATTATTATTATAAAAAAAATTGTGATGAAAAAAAAATATGTGAATAATAGAAAAGATTATTATTTATGGATGTAAAATATAAATTAGTTTTGTTTTAATTTTTTTAAGTATAAAAACCTTAAATTAACCAATTTTTATCATGTGAACAGTTTTAAGGGATTTCAAAAATTTTGATAAAAAAAAGTGTTTACCAACACTCATTTGCCAAACACATCAATAATTTTTTTTTCAACTGAAACACTTTTATCCAAACACATAACTACTTATTTTAAAAATAAGTTTCAGCACTTTTAAAAGTACTTTTTAAAAGTTGTTTCTTGTAAGTCCATCCAAACGGGCTCTAATTAACTACTGTATCAATGGTATAATAGAAAGAACATAGTAATTTATGCCTTGATTTTATTAAATGATAAGTAATATGATCCAACTATTTGTGATTTCTTGAGAGACGTATAAAAAAAAGTGGACAATTAATATGGAGCGAACATAATAATATTCCTCTGTCTCAATAGGTGAACTTGGAGAGCTCAACACGCCAAACAAGATTCGTAGATTGTTAGGAGTAAGATATGCACACACCAGCTCATTTCAGATCCCACTTGTGTGATCTCACGGTGTACATTTTTTAACCTGGAGAGCTCAACATGCCTACCCAACATAGATAGAAGTAAAATTTGTATACACTTACTCTCCCCACTACTCCACTTAAAGGGATCTCACCGAGTATGTTGTTGAACTTAGAGAGCTCAACTAAGTAACACTCTTTTATAAAAAAAGTCTTGAGAGTTTCCTTATCTGATGAACTTTTCTGGGTTCTGAGCCATATTTCGACTTTGTGATCAATCCATAGATATCGATAGAAAATAAATAGGCTCTCGAAAATGAGTACATGTTCGAGAATCATTAAACAACACTTGGTTAGAGATAAAAACGAACAACAATCAACACACTTCAGATTTTCATAAAGCTTTTTCATGCTAAGTACAATGCTCAATATCTCTTCATTTTGTTTACTGAATCTCGCAGCATGGGTCTATAAGCTGGGCGTTTCATCATACAATTCTTCAGATGAGCTACAAACATCTACACCTACAGCCTACCATGACGATTGCCCGAACATCTCTTCATATAACTTCTCAAACTACTCATTCATTGCCATACCAACAAACAGTAATGTAGATTTTTGAACTACTTCAAGCAACACACATAAGATGTCTGCTAATCATACCTTTGACGTCTGAGATCCAGGGGGCAAGAATGAGTCCCACCACCCGGATTCATACTTTGGGTATGGTGCTGTCCATTTTTCCGGTTTTTCAAATTCAATACTAACAGGAGTACATGCCAAAGCTTCTTCTACACTGTCAGCCTCATAGCTCTCTTGTAAAACCCTGTCTAGCCTCAATTTCATGAACCTGCAAGTTTCGAAAAATAGATCAGGAGAAATATTGAAACTGTGCAGCTTCACCCTTCTGCAATACGAAATATCTTAAATTTACCATCCGTTATACTTTGGGGTCATTCATACCCTTGCCTCTAGCAAATCTTCAACGTAATTGCCCTTGTCACCCAATTTTACCCCTCTAGTTTTTTATGGTTTAAATTTACTCACCGTTATACTTCAGGTTGGAGTTTTGTCAGGGTCAAGGCAAGGGCAAGGGCAAGTACGAGATGATTTGATGACGTTGAAGGTACAAATGACTCTAAACTGTATCAAATGGTAAAGTTAAGATAACTCGTATAGTATAGGGGTATATTTGACCATTTTCCCGCAATTATAACTTGCTTACTAAAGACTGCAATCTTTTGATGATGCATACAGACAGGAAAGTGGAGTAATTAGTGTGTCGATTATTTAACAATGACAGCCCCTTACGTGATCCATGGGCCATTTGTTGAAACAAGTGCTACAGCGGGTCTGTTCAGTCTCTTGGTGATATTAGGGAACTTGTCCAAGAACTTGGGCTCAACTACAAGCCAGAAATCTGGTTCCATGTTGCGCTCTTCATAGAGGCGACGACGCTCAAACATTTGTTCCTGGAAATGCTCCTCTTCGTCCAGCATAAATTTGGCATTTGCAACAAGAAAATGGTACTTCTTCCTTTCCGTCTCTTGCTGTTTATGCAACAGAATATCAGCATCAACATTCCTAACATTGAACTAAAGCAAAATGGCGCCAAATAGGGAGTTACCGAAAAATTGTCTTTTTCCTTTTCAATGAAATGACCTGTCACAGACGGCCAACATATACATTCATAGCGAGTGAGAGTAGGACTAATAGAAGAACATGAACTACACACCCTGAACCTCTAACAGATGGTTATTGTAACTTCAGACTGTTCATCAAAATAGTCACTTCGACCACCTCATAGCACTAATATCCATATTGCTAAACAAAAAATGAGCTCAGTTTTGATCAGAGAAGAACTAGTACAATCACTCAACTGCACCTAGTAAAATTGATCATCGAGAAGCAAAACATGATAAGCGTTATGGGAGAGGCAGTAATATAGAACCTAGTAACTCAAAAAGTCAAAAATTCTGAACCCAACATCAAATATTGGCTATCACCAGTGCATATATGGATCCTTTGCCTACCAACATGTTTTTTCTTAACTTGCATTGGTTCCATGAGAGTTTTGGTCATTTGAGACAAACAAAGCACAATCAAGAGTTTCACATTCAAGTTTATACAAAGCATGGAAATTGAGAGGGTAAACAAAGACTATAACTTTAACGCGAAACATAAATTTATGCATAAAAATTCACTAAAATTACAACAAATAGTAGATACAAACCCACAACTTTAAGGCAACATACATAAATAAAAACTTAAACTTGACATCAACTGACAACTAAACAACCAACTTAGTGTATGCATATCTAGACACCTAGTCCGTTGAACACCCAAACTTACAAAATGATCCTCTAATACTTCCAAAATTTGAGTATCACGTCATCATTGGATGTTTACGAAACACAATGGGGACAAGTTGGAGCCTTTAGTTACCAATTGAAACCAAGTTAAGCTGTCTAGATGTGTCCTGAGCGGTTAAATACCAGGTAAGACCTAGTTTGAGTATTTGTTTATGTATTATGTCTAACTTTAAATTTTGTTGTAGGATTAACACCGAAAACCTTAAAATTGAATCCATAAAGCTTAAATATTGAATCCACCTTTGCTTAACCTACTATACTATCAGAGAATTTGCAGACATGAATAGCAGGCAAAATTAAACTTTCCACATACATATTCAAACATTTTACTCCATCAATTTATGTCACTTTCCATTTTTCAAAAGCCAAACAGTTCAAGTTTGACGCAAAATTTGCGCTCTCCTCGAATTTTTTTAAATGAAATTTATATACTTGTAACCTACGTAAAAAAAAGTTGTACAAGTAACAGTAATTGAATCTCGAAATTCGAAAAATGTCATATAAATTATTACTAACAAAGTACTACATTCTTTTTTAATTTCTCAAATTCTGTGTCTAATCAAAATCAGACAAATAAATTAAAAAGGGGTAATGAGCAAAACCTTTTCAGCAGGATCAGAGGAATCAACAGCAGCAACAGCCCTCTTAGTGGTTCTACTTAATTTCCAGCTGCAGTTCTTGAAAAGAGTGTTGTTGTGTGATTGGGAAAATTGGGTACCATGTAAAAGGAGTGAAGGTTTATGAGTAAAATGGGTATGAGAATTCACTACAGATGTGCAAAATGAAGTAAGATTCAGAGCTGTTGAAGCTGACATTGTTGGCAAAAATTGTGTGTATGATTTTCTCTATGTTTACAATGGCAAGAGAGAAACAAAGAAGATTACTAAAAGATAGTGTGCCAACTGGGAAAATATACCAACCTTATCCTACCTTGCACAACCCCCCCCCCCAACAACCCCACCACCCACTACTATGAAAATAGAGAAAATGACCAAAATGGCCCTTTTACCAAAAATAGACACCATTTTGATTTATTGACCCCATAAATCTTTTATTCTCCCGATTCAATGATAGTTATCTATTATTAATTTAACAGATTTTTTAAGAAATTATAAATAAAAGAGTAATTTTATTCTATCACCCTTTGAATAAAAGAAATACTTCCTTCGTTCACAAATGTTTGACACGTATACTAAAAATAGTTATTCAAGATTTATTGTCAATTTAAACAATCAAGAAATAATTAGTTTTTTTTTTAATTCTACCCTTAATAATTACTCAATTTTGTTCAATTGAAAAGTTATGTAGACTTTTGATATTCTTGTTGTAGTAGGATTATATTAGTCAAATTACACTTTGTATTAAATTTTTTTTGAGGAGAGTGCATGACCTTACCCTGACAAACAATTGTGGACAGAGGGGATACAATACTGAAAAATATAATAGGAAAATAATTATAATTAATGATAAGGATAAATTATGAATTAAGTGTAAAATTATTTGTTGATTTCATAAAGTGGATAAGTTTTGTTAAACTTCTAGTATAGTGAACAAGTATTGTTAGACGGAGAGAATATATATTTTAGTTTGAAATATATTTATCCATAACTATTTGTAATTAGAGGAGTCGATAAATACACAAAATTTAAGAAAGATAAAAAATTTATAGATTTTTGTGAGATTATAAGGAAAATAGATAAATTAAAATTAAATATTACTAAATATAATAATATGTTTCGAACTAAAAAAGAGATGTATCGCAAATATTGGGACACAAGAAGTAATAACTTTTGAAATAAAAAAAATTCTTCCGTTTTAATTTATTCTACATATTTAACTTAAGACATAATTTAATTAAATAAAATAAATTTTTGAATTTGGTAATTTTAAATTAAAAGCATGTCAAATATATTAAAATGTCTTTAATTCTGTATCACATAAAAAATTAAAATTAAAAAATTACTAAAAAAAATAAAAAATTAATTATTTTTAATACGAACCTAAAAAAAAAGGATGAGTCAAACTAATTAAAACGAAACTATTACCTATAAATCCGATAACATGTGTTAAAACGAATACGAACCTAAAAAGAATCATTCTTTCCAATTAATAAAGGAAATTGTAATTCGTTTTTAACCCTAATTATTTATATTTAACAAACGTATTCAGTTATAAAAATAAAATTTTACCTTTTTTTTTTAAAAAAAAGGAAAAATTACATAAACAAAGACCTTTTATTTTATAATTATCAATTTTAAGTATACTTTTTATTTATTACCATTTTTGCCAACTTTTAGCTATATTAACTTAAAACAATTTTAGAACTCATTTATTCCATTTTTATACAATTTTTAAACAAAGTAAAACGTATTCGCTCAAGTCATATCCTCTCTCGCTCTTTTCTTTTTCTTTCTCCTTCTCCTCGTCTCGTCTGTTCAAAAAATTAGGATTTTTATTTTTTTCTCTCCAATTTTCTGCACGAATTTTAATGAAAGAAGGTCTTAGAAGAAGTCCGCATCTAGTGAGGGATATTGATACTTCGAATCCGAAAGTTTATGAAGAAGTCGAAAGAAGCTTCAAGTTTTGTCTTCTACTTCTATGGATGAAGTTCCAAGTTTTAGCTTGGGAATCTCACAAATATCGGGGGAGAAGAACAATGAGAATAAGAACAATGAGGAACAAAACAAGAAGCAAAAGAAAGGTAAAAAACGAGTAAAAGAGGTTAAAACAATAAAGAAATCGAAAAAAATATGTGTTACTTTGGCATCTACATCGAAGAAACTCGTTGACAGTGATGATGATTTTGAGGATTTACCTCCTCAATTTCAGTCAAAAAGTTTGAAAAATAAAGATGGATTGGAGAAGAAAAAGCCGGTGAATGATGGAAAAACAAGAAACCGTTTACCCAAAAGTGTCATTCTACGAGAGAGTAGATATCCGGTATGTGCTAGTACTTTTTAGTTATTTGTTGTTTAGTAATGGTTGTATGTTGATTGCTGCCTGTTTTTTAGATGTAGTATGTCAAATTCATCTTTATTTCAACTTTAATTCAACTTTAATTCATCTTTAATTCAACTTTAATTCATCTTTTATTCAACTGATTACTACCTTTCTTCGACACATAGTATGTGAAATTCATCTTCATTCATCTTTAGTATGTAGTAACACATTTTTAATTTATGTTTAATGCATATGCAGGATCGTAAATTCTTGGAATAGAATCAGCAATTTAAGATTCTTGGAATAGAATCAGCAACACGAATAACTATATCTTCATCAACCTTTGAACAACACTCAAATATCCAAATTTGAAGAGCAAGAGGCAAGCCACCAATTCTATAGTACTTATGTGTTGACTTAAGCTCATGCCTCACCGAATCAGACAACTTTTTGTAGACATCTAAACCCCACAGATATGAACTGAATTTTCCACTTTCCACAAGGTAAAAATCTCTATTGCTAATTTGGTATTCGTTGTCCTCATATGAATATAAAAAATCATTAATGAAGTATAGAACATCCAATGAAGCAGCTGAGTCATCATCTATAAATTTTTTAGCTAAAAACATTGCACATAGATGACTCTTTGGAACTGTGATTTTTTTCGGAAAATAACTACTCATCAAACTACATCTAGAATTGGGAACATTGATAGAAGTGCCATCACTAACACAATTTAAGCCCGTAACTATCACAAATTTTCTAAGACTAAAAAATAACTTTTTGTTATTTATTTAAATAGCAAACACATCATCCGGTGTGTGTTTTAACTCTCTATTTATAAGACAATGAATAAGTTGTAGTCGTGTGCTCGATTTTTGAAGGTCAAGAAAGTACCCAAAACATGTATTCCTAAACAACTCAAGTTGTTTATCAGATAAAGATAGTTTGATTTGTTCAATTACACTATGATTAGTGTAACATGACCACCTACTCGAAATTTACACAACATCAGGATGTTTCCAGAATTTACGATCCTGCATATGCATTAAACATAAATTAAAAATGTGTTACTACATACTAAAGATGAATGAAGATGAATTTCACATACTATGTGTCGAAGAAAGATAGTAATCAATTGAATAAAAGATGAATTAAAGTTGAATTAAAGATGAATTAAAGTTGAATTAAATTTGAATTAAAAATGAATTTCACATACTACATCTAAAAGACAAGCAGCAATCAACATACAACCATTGCTAAACAACAAATAACTAAGAAGTACTAGCACATACCGGATATCTACTCTCTCGTAGAATGACACTTTTGAGTAAACGATTTTGTGTTTTTCCATCATTCACCGGCTTTTTCTTCTCCAATCCATCTTTATTTTTCAAACTTTTTGACTGAAATTGAGGAGGTAAATCCTCAAAATCATCACTGTCAACGAGTTTCTTTGATGTAGATGCCAAAGTAACACATATTTTTTTCGATTTCTTCATTGTTATCTTTAACTCATTTTTTACCTTTCTTTTGCTTCTTGTTTTGTTCCTCATTGTTCTTCTCCCCCAATATTTGTGAGATTCCCAAACTAAAACTTGGAAGTTCATCCATAGAAGTAGAAGACGAAATTTGAAGCTTCTTTCGACTTCTTCGATAAACTTTCGGATTCAAAGTATCAATATCCCTCACTAGACGCGGACTTCTTTTAAGACCTTCTTCCATTAAAATTTATGCAGAAAAATGGAGAAAAAAAAATAAAAACCCTAATTTTTGAACAGACGAGACGAGGAGAAGCAGAAAGAAAAAGAAAAGAGCGAGAGAGGATATGACTTGAGCGAATACGTTTTACTTTGTTTAAAAATTGTATAAAAAAGAAATAATTGGGTTCTAAAGTTGTTTTAAATTAATATAGCTGTTGACAAAAATGGTAATAAATAAAAAGTATACTTAAAATTGATAATTATAAAATAAAAGGTTTATGTAATTTTTCCTAATTTATTGGCCATCACCGACTCATCGCCGGCGTATTCTCCGATGGCATGCCACCACCGTCCGGCGTATTATCCGATGACACACTACCGTAGAACAAGTGACGAAGGTGAAGACGGAGAACCTCAAACGCCGCCCGAGGAAGGAGAAATTATTGACGATGTTGCTGTGGTATGTTTTAACCGTATTTCTTCGATTATTTTTGGTTTAAATGCAAAGTTTATAACTTGAAGCAACAATTTTGTTTGATTTTGTGCAAAATTTATGTAACTAATGATGTTTCAGCTGCATGATTAATAAATATGTAGCACAACAACGAGAGACATGATAATTACCTTTTCACATACTGAGCATTGATTACATTGGGGACAAAGTTACTCTAGGCGTGTTGGTGTTCTCATGGCTGAGGTCTTTCTTTTATGTATTTGTTTGTTTGTTTGTGAAAATTAAACCTTGTGTTATAAAAAAATTAGGAAAAAGTGACATTTATGTTTTAATTCTGCGCAGAATGCTAGTAACGTAATTGGACTGGATTCTAAACCACACAAGGTTCAAGTTAGTCGAAAGCATAAGAGTGGTTTGCAGGTTAAAAGAAAACCCGGGAAGAAGCATAGGGTCTCATCTTCTCAGGATGAAGTTAATGAGTCACATAGAGGAAGATGGCAATCGGAAAGCATTTTGGAGGAATATGCATATGAGATGGAAAGGGAAGGATATCAACATGGAAATCGGGAATCCTCGAAGGAGCATAAATGTAGTTACCGCAGACACACGCGAGAGAAAGACAGGGAGCGAGAGTTGGAAAGGGAAAGGGAAAGAGAGAGAGATAGAGGGAGAGAGAGGAAAAGAGAAAAAGCTCAATATGAAGAACAAAAATATGAGAGGGAGAGGGAGGAGACAGGAAGGAGGAAGAGGGACAGGGAAAGCAGAGGACCAAGTAGGGAGGATAGGGATAGATACAATGATAGGTCCAGTAGGCAGCGGAGATTTGATGACCTTGATGACGATGGTCATGCTTACCATAGACGTTGTGAGACTGACAATGAGAGAGACAGGACAGCTAGTCTCCTAAAATTTGAAAAGCAAAAAACTCAAGAGACAGAGAGTGAGAAACCTGAAAGGTATTGGCAGTTCTATGTTATTTTTTAATTAAAGAAATAGTCAGTGTATTTAGTTTCCTGTTTCTTTAATACTGGTTTTTGTTTTCATTGCAGAGATGAGGTTGAACAGAAAGACTATCGGGAAAAAATTGCTTTCCAACTTGCTCAACAGGAAGAGGAAGAAGAAGATGAACTTGATAGAATTAAGGAGGAGAGCAGAAGGCGCAGACAAGCTATTCTTGAAAAGTATAAGAATCAGCCTTCACAAAAATCCGGAGACAATGGTAAGTTATTGGACATGTGATTTTTGTAAAATATAATTCAATTCTGTTTTTTTCTGTATTTCTTCTTGCCTGTTGTAGAGCTCTATCTGAAGAGGGAAGGGTCTTTGGTTGGTTCTTTTCCAATTTCCAATTTCTTTTGATCCGAGGGCCTACCGGAAACAACCTCTCTACCTCACAAAGGTAGGGGCAAGGTAGGCGTGCATCCTACCCTCCCCAGACCCCTCTTGTGGGATTATATTGGTATGTTGTTGTTGTTATTATTGACTTATTAATCACCCAGTTTTGCTAAGCAATTTAACTGCCAAGTTCCTGCTTTCTTAATGAATTTTAGTTTTGGATCCGAACTCTTATACGTGTGCATGTTATAAAACTTAGGATGTTGAGTTGGATACTGTCTTCACTTCAGAGTTTATGAGATTGTCATTGCACCTGAGCTTGTTCAGAGCTATTTGCTGTGATTTTCTCTGCCATTCCTCTGCATAATTCTCTCTCTCTCTCTCTCTTGTTGAGTTTCTAGTCTCTAATTGTGTTTTTTATTTATTGGCATTAGCTGAGGTTCATGCGAATCAGTCTACTGAGAAGCATGCAGCTGGACATAGTGCTGTACCAGAGCCCATTGATGGTCCAACAAATGGTGCAGATGTACATGGTGATGAGCCAACATTTTCTTCTGGGAAATCATATTTGCAAGGAGGTCATAATGCTGATGAGAAGGCTTCTGGTGTTGGTGGACTGGGACAGTGTACCCCCGAGGTAGGTGTGTTCTCTTGACCCTGAGATTGAAATGGGTTTTTCTTTTCTGGTTGTGCTCCTTCTTCATTTTTGTTTTATTTTATCTTCCAAACTGTAAAGATATGACACATGCGTCTAACTCAACCCCAAACGGTAGCTCATGAGGTGAGCATTGCTCAAGCCTATATAAATAGTCCACTGGTCCATTCCCCAACCAATGTGAGACTTTTACCCACTCTAACACCCCCCTTCACGCCCTGACAGAACTAGAGCGTGGACCGGGAGTGCAAACGGGATACCATGTAAAAATATGACACATGGGCCTAACTCAACCTCAAAAGCTCCTTTCCTCTTTTATTAGGGATTTTTAGAATATCGATTAAATCTTCCCCACTGGGCTCAAATACTTTGGAATGCTGATAATGCGGCTTACTTCTTCTGATCATAAGTTATTAATTTGCAGTTCTCAACAGAGGAGCTAGTGAAGACGTTTGAGAAAAAAATTGAACGTCTCCAACAGCAATCACAGGTTAGAATTTGAGCTCATTTTCCCCCCATTCTTTCAACACTAGTTTCTGTGAGCTCGTAATGCTTCTCCCCTTTGTTAGGGGTTTGTTTTAAAATTATTTGATGAAATAATACTTCGAAATGCTGATATTGCAGCTTACTTTTCTGATCATAGTCATTACTTTGCAGTTTTCAACAGAGGAGCTAGTGAAGGAGCTTTCTAAACAAATAGAAAATTTCAAACAGCATCAACAGGAGCATGAGGATGTAGTTAAGCAACAGGTTAGAATTTAACTCAAATACTTTTGAGAATAACCTGTTAAATATAGTTTGCTGACTGAATTTCTTGCAACTGGGCTCAATGCTTTGGCATGCTGATATTTCTCAAAAAAAAAAAAAAACTTTGGCATGCTGATAATACAGCTTACTTTTCTGATCATCTGTCATTACTTTGCAGTTTCCAACAGAGGAGCTTGCTAAACAAATTGAATATCTCCAACAGCATCAACCGGAGTATAATGACCAAGTTAAGCAACAGGTTGGTAAAGCTTTTTCTCCTTCAGCATTTTTCCTAAATGATGGCTTCCTCTATCTGATGATTAACCTACTGTGTTAACATTTTACAGAGTGAGAGGTCGGCTGACATGTTTTGTGACGATATATTTGGAGAATCACCTGCTGCCGTTCCGAAAATGGTGAGTCTGTCTTGGAAACATTGTTGGAGATTATCGTTATTATTATTATATTAATTCAAACAAAATGTGAGTGTCCCTTTCTTTCCTACTGAATCCAAAATGCAACTTAAAAATGGGGAACCATTTATTTAAGTGATGACTACAAAATGTTTTTTGTTTTGTTATATGTTTCTAGGTGAAGGTTATTCCCTTTATCCATATTGGTGGAGGTGTATTTACTTGGTGGCAGTTTTTGCTATTACTGTTCAGTTTAGAGTGTGATATCTAGGAATCATGTATTGTTTGAACTCTATTGATTCTATGAATCCCTCTACCTTGTGCTGTATGCTCCAAGGGAAAACCCTGGCCTATAAGTGAGAGAAAAAAAAGAGGATTGTTCTGTTCTTCATACTTGTGCTTAGACTGAATTGTAGGAAATAATTGTGCTTATGGAGAGTCCTTTCTTTGTCAAATCAGGCTGTAATAAGTAACAAGTATCATGTTTGTCTGGTTATATCTGTTTTGCAGGGCAAAGGAGATGGCATGCCGACCGAGCGCAATTGTCTTCCTGATAACTGGAATGATCCGGAAGGGTATTATAGTAAGTATTTAGTCTCACATTTTGCTTGGATTTTTCTTATTTGAGCTTCTACTTCAGAGCATGTTGACACTTCTAAATTTGTTTTTTTTCTCCCTCTTCTTTGATATTTGCTCATGACAGTTCCTACATTCTGTTATTTGATATATCATGCTGCAAGTGACATTGTTACCTCAAAAAAGTAGCTTTATCTTCTGCTTATTTTCGTCAACTAATCCTGTAATGGCTGGTAACTGTTGTCTTAGTTGATGGTCTAATTCTCTCTCATCGTTTTTTTCAGGATACCGATTCGGAGAAATTCTTGATGGGCGTTATGAGATTCTTGCTGCTCATGGGAAAGGCGTCTTTTCTACTGTCGTCCGGGCTAAAGATTTGAAGGCTAGACCCGGTGACCCAACAGAAGTAGCTATAAAAATCATTCGTAATAATGATACGATGTGAGTTAGTCTATTAATTTCTCCATTGTGTGCCGACCTTGCTTGTTTGTTTTGGTGTCCTAATTTTGTTGCTTCTGCTTATCAGGTATAAAGCGGGTATGGAAGAGTTGATCATATTGAAGAAGCTGGTTGCTGCAGATCCTAAAGACAAGCGCTGCTGTGTTCATTTAATATCTAGCTTCAAGTATCGGAATCATCTTTGTCTAGTATTTGAGTCTCTCTGGATGAATCTCCGTGAGCTCCAGAAGAAGTTTGGGCGTAATATTGGACTCAGCCTCGACGTTGTGAGGCTATATGCGAGACAACTTTTCAGTGCTTTGAAGCATCTAAAGAGTTGTGGCGTGCTTCATTGTGATATTAAACCCGACAACATCTTGGTAAGTGAAAGTTTGAGTATTGTATCTTTTTGCCGGCTGATTCACCCACCTTGCATCTGCTGAGAGTAGCTCTTCATTACTTTGCTTTTGATGCATATGATGACTTTTCTGTATTTAATTGTTAAGGTAAATGAAGCGAAAGACAAGCTGAAGCTTTGTGACTTTGGTAATGCTATGTTTGCTGGCAAAAACGAAATCACTCCATACCTCGTGAGCCGCTTTTATCGCGCCCCCGAGATCAGTGAGTATCAATCTCAAGATTTTCCATCTATTTTTTTGAGCTTCCTTTCACTTCTTTTTTGTTTGATGCTCCAATGTTTTGATGCCAAGTAGTTTTATGGATCTGTGTCTTTTGTTTGCTCATATATTTTTTCTTGTTGCAGTACTTGGCTTGTCATACGATCATCCAATGGATATTTGGTCAGTGGGTTGCTGTTTATTTGAGCTTTATTCTGGGAAAGTCTTATTTCCAGGTCGTTCTAATAATGACATGCTCCGTTTTCATATGGAACTGAAAGGTCCATTTCCGAAGAAGATGCTTAGAAAGGTTCGTCTTAAGACATTCTCTATATTACCCCAATCTGAGCAAAATCATTCGTAGGCTGGTCATTAATTTGCTGTGGACAATTCTGTTATGATGATTGCATTAGGTAGCTGCTTTTATAGTTGTAATAAGTAATGACATGATATAGCTAGTATGAAAACAATAATACTTTTTGTTCTTATTTTATCACAGGGTGCATTTACATATCAGCATTTTGACCAAGATCTGAACTTCCTTGCCACTGAAGAGAATCCTGTTACAAAGAAGGTATTTATTGTAGACCCTTAAGCCTGTCTTTTCAATTCCTAAACAACCCTTTATAATGATGAGTGGCAATAACTTTGCTGTACTTCTAAGTTTTGGATGTGATTATATTTATTTGCAGGCTATTAGGAAGCTGATTGTCAACATCAAGCCGAAAGATATCATCAGTTCAGTAATTTCAGGTGACCCAGGTGAAGAATTAAAGATATTGGCTCACTTTAAAGATTTGATGGAGAGAATATTTGTATTAGATCCTCTAAGGAGAATCACTGTTTCCCAGGCATTAGAGCATCCATTCATCACGAAGGAGCGAACGACAATGATGATGTAACACCCCAAAATTTGTAAATTTATTATGTGCCTTTAGATGGTATTGTTTTTATCACTTCTGTTGAGTTTTGTTTGAAAAAGAAGAGAATTGTTATATCTTGTCGAATCTTTGAAGTCCATTTTTGTGACCCATTTGATATAAATCGTATTAACTTTCTACCCATTTAAGATAACTAGATAAGCACTTTATTAGCAAAACCTCTTTTTAGTTTTCAGAAGTCACTTGCTTCTTCTTCTAACCTACATTGGAGAGCTCTCAGTCGACTATCGACACAAGTGCTATTCTCCAACTATCATCAAGATCATATATTTGTTGCATAAAATTTCTCGTTTCCATCTGTTGAATATATGTTGGAATGTTGGCTCCCAAGAATCAATAGGTTTTTAATTTGTGAAGGAACTCTCTCAAACTTGTGGTAAGCTTCTTATGCAACATCATTTAGTGAAATATTCAAGTGGTCTTTTGTTAAAAAATTTGAGATCTTGAAAAAATGGAATTTACTCCTGTTTTTGAACTAAATAGTGAGTAATTTGCTCATATCTTTTTACCAATAACTTGGATTGAGGTGATTCAATAGACTGTAGAAAGATCCTAAATTCCTCTGTTTACTGTGTGAAAAATGGGGCACAAAGCAGGCAGCGTTTCTGGCAGATTTTTATTCTTAAAGTATTATGAATGGTTGTGGCCCATTTAGTTCCCTTTTGATATTCATCACGATTTCTTTAAACCTCTTCAGATTTCAGACCCTAAGTGGGTGTGTTTGGTTGTGTATTAAGGTACTAAAGCTACTTACTCTAGCTAAGGAGGTCGACATGATTGTTTGATTCTTTGCTTTGAGGATCTGTACTTCCTTGATATTATTTGAGCTCTAGGAACAGTAAAGCTTCGACGTTTGCACATAAAGTTGAATTTTCCTTTCAATTTATTTCGCTTAGATATTGTTCCTTGAGACCAAGGGTCTATCAGAAACCACCTTTCTACTTACATTGTACCCTCCCTTATTAGACCCCACTTATTGGATTACACTGGGTATGCTGATGTTACTGTTGTTATATTCATTTTGTTGCTACTTTACTAGTTTACTTTTTTTGTCGGTTGAGAAAGTATGTCTTGACTCTTTGGGCACTTAGATAAATTAGTTATCATTGAGTGTATAATTTTGTAGTTGGGTTATGAATACGTTAACATCACATTGGTGTAAATGGGAAATAGCTTTTGTAAGATAATTTAACTCACCCCATATACGGATTGCTAGAGCACTATTGCATTCTTTTGGGACTTTTTCCTTCTTGTGATAGTGACTATCACTTATTTTGACTTGTCTCTTGGAATAGTTTGGATCTTGTGCATCTTGACTTTGGATTAACGATTCTATTATTTATGGACTTCGTCCAATTTAAGTATGAAACTATGAATAAAAAGCCACTTTCCTACTTCAGCTCAGATTCTAAAAGATGGTTTAAAAGAACACCTCCATGCCATTTGGTCTGGAAGGAATTCCAGAGTCTTAGTGCAGAAAGAGAACTACAGATAGACTAGCTTGGGAAATAGCTTGCATTCTAAGAGTTGTGTTCTAGAAGCTATCTTTCTGATAATTGTTTACATTCCATAGATAACAGGTAGTGTTTTTTGATGTATAAGCGACTTTTATATGGAACAGGAAGGTGCAATGTAGCTTATTTGTGGTTCTTATCATTCACTACTTGGTGATTAATACCAGTGACTAGTTACCAAAAAAAATCCACTTTTAAGATGACTTTTCATCGTCTTGATTTTTTGGATGATGAACCTACTTGATTAAGACACCGGTTCTTCTTTTTATTCAATAATGCTTTGATGTAGTTGCTTGACGTAGTATTAGGCAAAATTAACTAATTGGTGGAATTTCAGATTAGCTCTGGGAAGCTTCTTGACACTTGAATTTTTCATATTTGCATCTTGAATTATTTTGTGGTTTGATATTTGATTTTCTTGAAGCACTACCTTCATTAAGTATTTGATGGTGATTTTGATAAGTTCATTTCTAAAATTCATATCTTGAACACTTTACTTAGCTTTTAACTAAATTCATGTGTTTAAGTTTGATGTTATATATTGCAGTTCTCTATTTATGGGAATTGGAGAAATTAATGGCTCCAAGCCCAAAGTTAGTGTGCCACTACGCTTTACGCTTAGCGATAGTTTGTTACTATTGTTGTGATGTACCCGAAGATACTTGAGGATGGTCACTTCAAGTAGACTCCTTGGAAGCGTAGATGGTGATCACATTTGCATAAGCATATATATTTTTGTTAACTTTTGGGGATTTGTACATGAACCATATGATACACTTAGGCATTTACTTTTTAATGAATGTTGGCCCATGGTGCTAATATTTTATAACTTGAAATTGGTGAATAGTTTATCTACTTGGGTGGTTTAAGTCAGGTCTTGTTATGCACTAAGTTTACTCTTGAATTGCACTTTAGTGGCGAAGGGGACTTAACTAGTTAGTGCTCGAGATTATGGATTTCATGCCTAGTATGAATCTTGAATGTTGTAGTATGTCGAAGGTGTTGATTTAATTCATAAGGTGTTTCCCATGTTAATTCAAGGGTCTTGCACTTGTACTTTTATGGAACTTAATGAGATTTCATTGTGGTGAGATATTGCCTTTTAAATCCTTGCTAACACGGGCCTATTTTGGCTAAACAAATTATAATGCTAATTTGCTAAATTAGTTTCAAATGATAATTGTTAGTACACTTGAACTACTACTACTATTATTATTGTTCTTTTTTTCAATGTCTCATGAATAAACTATTAAAAAGTTTTTTAATGTAGTTTCTTTAATTTATAAAAATATTTGTTTTGAAGAAAATATGTAACCTTGTAAGTACTAGATTAGTTCTGTTAGTAAGTGGCCTCCCTAGCGAATTGCTACAAATGATATTCTACTAGACACGATCATCTGTGAGAGCGATGCTTGGCATGGTTGAAGTTACAGAGACAATGGCTGGTCGTGGGAAATCTATTATCTTGGCAGTTCTTTCAGTGGATGGATTCTGTTCTCGTAAGATAACTTGCTGCAAAGGCATTTTCCCGTTCCATACTTAATATTGATGGTCACATTATAAAGAGTCTCGTACAATATATTTAAAAAGTTATCATTGCTCATGTGTTGTTGCTCAAGTGTTGCTAGGATACAAATCCTGAGAGTTGAAGTAGTAATGTATGTGCCAAAAATAGATGTCGACAGAAGTATGGTTATTCACATTGTCTGTGTAAATAATCCTTATCAAATTCTGTTTACTCAGAACTGTGGATCTGTATGTCTTTTTTCTCCTTTCTGTACTTTTGTATTTGTGACCTCTTGTCTCCCAATTTTATATAATTGATCACTCATGTAGAATTGTATAGTCTTCAGGGCTATTTCTTGATTATGTATCTGCTCTCTTCCATTTTACGTTCTATTCATAATCTTGGGGTCATGGAAAGTCTAATTTACTTTTCCCTTCAGGATATCTATCAAGGCTGTGGGGCAAGATTCAATGATTAAGATACTTACTATGACACCCTCTAAATATTGTGGCTCTCTCAATTCCTCTAACGTCGATTACGTTCTATTTATAATCCTGTGAGTTCTTTTTTTTTTTTTTTGAATTTATTGAAGTTCTGATTCGTTGAACCTTAATTTGGTTTTGCTTGAAAAGTAGCACGCCTGAGGGTGGCACGTTAAGGCCTATTACTTATTAGGCTAGTAGAATGAAGCTGTCATGACTCGTATTTCCTCTATTTGGTGTCACTGTATCTTTTTTACTTTCTATTTCTTAGAGCCTGTTTAGAATTTGGATTGGCTTAAAAGTTTGTCAAACCTACTTTTAAGTGATTTTTAGCTTAAAAATAACTTAAAAAGTCAAAAGTAGGACTCCCTATTTTTTATTTTTTGACTTAAAAGTCATTTTAAAAGCTACTTCTGTAAGCCAATCCAAACGGTTCTTCATTATAAGTACTTTCTAATTTAGTTGCATTGCATCTGATCCATGGTGTGATTATCCTGGAGGCTGGAGCAATGTATGACTGGAGATGATCAGATGGAACCTTGAACTGAAAGTTTGTTTCACTGAGTTGTCATATATTCGTCACTCTGTTGGGTGTATTGGTTTGCTTTCTGTCTTGCTATGGTGTGGCTTCATGCTTCTGCAATTCTAGTAAGTATCCTTGAATTTCATTTCTGGAAATCTCTGGTGCAAATCATTCTCAGAAAAAATCCCTGGTGTGTCGTGTGGGTATCTTCTAGAGGAGCTGATAATTTTCATCAACTTTGCAATCCAAATTCGCTAGTCATCATAGACCTACATAGGACCCGTTTGATTGAAATTCTTAATTGTTTTGTAATAATGGAATTGCCTATTGACTCTATCACAGAAAAAAAAAAAAGACAAAAAATTGCCATTTTGTGTCTTATACTTGGGAAAATGAAGTTATCAAGAGAAATCTTTATATATCCAATTGACTTTTATCTTGGTAGTGGTGGTGTATTCGGTTGTTTCGCGTGCACCTCCACTCTATCCACCATGACTTAGACAGATGAGAAGAAATCACATATAGCATCCTTGCCTCCGTTGAGATTTAGTGCCCATTTGAATTAGCTTATTTTAGGTGCTTTTGGCTTTTAAACACTTTTTTAGGTTTGGAGGTGTTTGGAAAGGTTAAAAAAGTATTTTTTTTTATGACAAGGGAAATCTGCAGCCACTGCTGCACACAGGGTAAACCCCCCCACTCTATGCAGTAGCTTGCAAACCACACAAGAGAGGTAACTCGCACTAGCATGTGCGACAAGCTCGACCTAGAAGGCAAACCCCTTGCTTTCACTAGTAAGAGTGAGAGCCAAAGAAATTTAATTTAAAAATAAGTCAAAAGCCAAAAGTAGGGTATCATCTACTTATGACTTTCAGTTTTTGACTTATAAGTTACTTTTTACAAGTCCAAACAAACAGGCCCTTAAACCTGTGACTCACTTCATTGACCATTTGGGCACACCTTCAGTGTTTTAATTGATTCAATTCTTGTTTGAAGTAAAAGTCTTTAGCATGATAAGATTAGAGAAAAATGAGGAAAGCAAGATTTGAATGGGAGAGATGAGTTTAGGAAGTCTCAAAGGGGTCTGTCAAGGGTTTTTGAAGGTGGGGCTCTTCGATTATGTCACACATTGATTAGTATAAAAAGGTTGCAAGTTGGGGAACACAAATATCAACGGAAGTACGCAACTTGCTGAATCTTGAATATATACTACTTTCGTTTCTCTAAACTCAATTATTCAATAGATAATCTCTTGGAATCCTCTTTTGACAGGAAAGCTGTAAGTTCGTGCAAATAGACTATGATGGTGGCTTAACTGCAGTGTATAGAAAAGCTTCTGATGTTTGTAGAAGAGAAACTTGAGCAGAAAAGCTTGACGACTCACAAGAAATTTGACATATTAACTTCATGATGCATCTGATGGAAATTGATTGATTTTGTTTATATCTGGATCTCCTCTTTTACTCATAATCCATTGAGTACATTTGTTCGCCCATCGAAAAAATGAGAACCCTTTGAAATAAACTGTGGGACTTTCTCATTTAATAATGGCAGTTCATAAAAAGCAATTAGTATATTTAACAACAGCTATTTCCTGTTTTTTTCTGGCACAGGTAGGTAGATATCCTTTTGGTTCTCTTTTTGTAAGAAAGCGATGTGATTCCTCGGCTGTTTTATGCTGCTGGAGGAGAAAGAACATTTGCTTACCAGCTCATTAGCCACATCAAGGATTCTATACTACTGCTGTTGAGGGCTCACTTCAGTTCACCCCGAGTCACCGACTGGAACTCCCTATCATCGGAAGTAATAAGGATCAAGCCTATGCTAATGATTATTCTAATCAGGTCAGCTAAGCCTCCTTATAAGGTTTAACACATATGGTTGCTCAGAAGGTAATCCTGGCCCTGGTGGAGGAAATGAAAATCACTAACAATTTTGCTGAAGTGGCTGTTGTCCTAGTAGGTATGACACTAACGATTTGCCAGAAAATTGATTATGGCTATGAATACTATGATGGATTCTCACTGTTAAATCAAGAAATATAGTAGTAAAGATCAAAGTCTTGAAAGAGAGAGGAGAATTATGTTTTGTGCATTTGCTATAGAGAAAGCAAATATTGTTGTTGATGTTATAGCTAACTAGAGTCAAAAGATTACAAAACACCCACTTTAATGGTGTCGACATACCCAAGTAGGGTGAGAGCCTTTTTAAGGTGGATTTGAACCCGAGACTTAATGATTCTCAACCCACTTTATCGACCAATTATACCACACCGGAACACCGTCAATAAGTCATATTTAGGAAGACAATTTTTTTTTGACCAAACAGAGAAGGCATGATTATAGGTGTTGAAGGATATTCAGAAAAATGTGTGTTTATTTCATGGAACATGCATTTATCTCACGCAGTTAGAACTCAACTTAAAATTAAATTCAAATGATTCTAAAGACCAAGTAAACTAGACTTAGAAGGAAATACATGTGTTACTCTTATCTTAAATATTCCCCAAGATTGAATTATTTCATATAGACAACTGAAAACATATCTAGTAGCCAGAGATACTTGGTATCTATATTGGTGGGAGGTAGCACGTACTTGATGAATAGCAAAGGTATACACAACTCACCAGTGGGTTCGGATACCATGATCATTTAAAAAATTTAACGATGACTATGATAAAGCTACTTCATTCCTCTCATTATTATGTTTCCTCTTCTCTCCAGCTAGTTCATTCTACATCTTCTCCCTTCTTTCATTTTCTCTGAAAAATTTTCTTCAACCGCTTCTTATATTTTTTAAGTGAGTTGAATTAAGCAGATCAAAATAGATTGAGTTAGCTTTGTAGATGATTAATCCACCCCTAATAAGCAATTAAATCAAAAGATATTTACTTTTAACTACCTTTGTAGTATTAACTATTAAGCACATAGTAACCAAATATGTCACAAAATAATAAAATCAAAACGGTAGATCTCTGTATCTGAATAAAGTCAACTGTACAAATTCTAAAAAATGTCTAAAAGCACTAATTCCCGCTATGCGCAGATCAAGGAAAGGTTCGTACTACAAGGGTCTATTATACACAACTATATTGTGCGTATGTAGAGAATGTCTCAAAAATTGCAAAATCAACTACGAGTGACCAGTTGGAACCAGTTGATAAGGATGCTCCAGAAACAATATCAGCTTGATAAAAATACTTCCTCTTTTCGAATAGGAATGGATTCAATCTTATTAGTAGAATATTCAGATTCAACTGAATATACTGTTTTCAAGAAGGAATCACCATCACCAGTAGAAGTTTGAACCCGACAATCTCTTCCTCCTGAAGTAAGAAAAAAAGGACGAAAAAACAGTCAATCACAGGAAAGGAAATAGAGAAGGTAAGAGACCACTTTCCTCGTTCAAGACGGTATTTATTGAGTAAGTAGTAAGTAAGTGAGAAGTCAATTCTTTTATCGTTGAGAAAACAGATCACTTGCTAATATGCTTTCAATTTTACTTGTGCTCATACATCAAAACCTAATCCCTGTTCAAACTACCTCATCTGTTCTCCAACTGTGAGTCCAAAGCCAAACTTGTAATCTTCTTTCAGTGATCGACCTGAACAAGCGATAAAGAATACATTTAGGACAATAATGAAAGTTATACAGCCAAACTGTGAGAGATTGTATTCCAAGTAGAAAAGCAAGAAGGAAAAGAATAGATAGAGGGGTATGCCCTCTATCTATTACGGCGTCATTGAGGGCAGCAGAAACGCCCTCAAGCCAAAATGAGAGTCATCGGGAACATGTATTCAATGAAGGAGCTACGAGAAGATAGAGAAGTCGAGATGCAACCTACCTCAGCTGATATAATGAAATTAAGACCCACGTTCAAGCGTTCTTCCAAGAAACCAGCAACACATCCATCTTCCTTCTGAGACAACACTGTAATGAATGCATAATATTGAAACAATATGTTAAGTTCATGATAACCATAAGTAATGAATGCATAATATTGAAATAATATGTTAAATTCATGATAACCATAGTTGATTATAAGTCCTAATTTTGTTGCAATGAAGCCACAAAAGCAACATCAACTAAATGAGAGACAACACTGTAATGAACGCATAATATTGAAACAATATGTTTAAGTTCATGATAACCATAAGTAATGAATGCATAATATTGAAATAATATGTTAAATTCATGATAACCATAGTTGATTATAAGTCCTAATTTTGTTGCAATGAAGCCACAAAAGCAACATCAACTAAATGAGAGACAACACTGTAATGAACGCATAATATTGAAACAATATGTTTAAGTTCATGATAACCATAAGTAATGAATGCATAATATTGAAATAATATGTTAAATTCATGATAACCATAGTTGATTATAAGTCCTAATTTTGTTGCAATGAAGCCACAAAAGCAACATCAACTAAATGAGAGACAACACTGTAATGAACGCATAATATTGAAACAATATGTTTAAGTTCATGATAACCATAAGTAATGAATGCATAATATTGAAATAATATGTTAAATTCATGATAACCATAGTTGATTATAAGTCCTAATTTTGTTGCAATGAAGCCACAAAAGCAACATCAACTAAATGAGTTCTCATTAATATTGCAAAACGCATAATAGCAGCCCACAAAAAGTTTCTATGACTATTGTGCACCAAACGGTGTGGCCTAGTAGTCAATGAAGTGGATTAAGAACCATGTGGTCTCGAATCAAATCCCAGCGAAGGCAAAAAAGCTAGTTGATTTCTTTCCATCTATATAAGCCTTGGTGGACAAAATTACAGGTACCGGTGCTGGTGGGAGATAGTAGGTACACCGTGGAATTAGTATAGGTGTGTGTTAGTTGGCCTGAACACCATTGAAAATCCAATACAATAAAACAAAAGTTTTTAATGTCTACATTTAAAGTCAAGAGAATTACTTCAGTTATATGGTAGATACCACAGTTCCGATATTATGATATTTGGTATGCATATTAAAAATTTTGGTATTCGACATTTATATGCAGCATCAACCTGCATATAAATTAATAGATAATTTTTCTGGGAGGGTTTATTCAGAAGCATGAATATTCTGATGTACCTGTATATTATTAATAAAATGATATTACTAGACTTATACTCAACCTAGACCATATTAAGTGAATCGTTGATGTGTGGCACAACCCTTAAGAAAAATATTTAAGGACATAATTAAAGACCATTTTGCACTATTACCCTTTTGATTATTTCAAACTAGTTTCCTATAAAAATGTAAATAAGTTAAGAATCTCATTCAATCAAAGAGTAAATATGGAAAAGAGTTCCAAGAGTTTCGTGAACTTTGAATAATTCACTTACTTTGAACGATGAAAAAAGTCTCAATAATTCATTTATTATGGACTAGACGGAGTAATATGTACACACAAGTGAATTTACAACTATTCCTTTTTTAAGAATATCAGTATGGTCACCATTTTTTCTCATATTAAGAGTGCAATGACATTAGATTTCTAAGAAAAAGAAGGATGGTAAGAAAAACTCAAACCAAAATTAATGTACCTCCTCATTAGGCTGTGTTGAAAGCTCAAACAATGTTCTAATTGCCATCAACTTTAGCAAATGCATAGGGTGTTATTTCTTTTGCAGGGCTATATAGGAATTGTATCACAGCGATAGCGTAGCTGAATAAACCAAACAATATTCACTTCTTACTTTTCGAGTGAAGCTCTGGTATCGTGTCAAGGACAGAAGGATTCACCCTCACGTCGTTTATCAAAAGTGCAGTTGTACCAGCATCAAATGAGAAGCCCCTTCCATCCATTTCCTTCATAAAAGATGCCATTTCACTAATTTTTTTGCACCTGAGAAATCCTTGCACAATAACATTATAAGTGACATTATTTGGAGGACAACCGTTGTCTTCCATTTTTCTTAGGATACATTTAGCTTCATCAAACAACCCTTTAAGACAAAATCCATTAATCATTACATTGTATGTTCTCACATCTGGGAGCAATCCAGTGAAACAAAGCTTCTCGAAAACAGCATGTGCTTCGTCAAGTTTACCATTTTTGCACAATCCATTAATCAATACATTGTATGTTCTCACATCTGGGAGCAATCCAGTGAAACAAAGCTTCTCGAAAACAGCATGTGCTTCGTCAAGTTTACCATTTTTGCACAACCCATTAATGACAACACTGTAACATGCAATATCAGTATATTCTCTGTTTCTTTCTAACTTATTAAAGAATGCCATCGCTTCCTCAACAAGTCCGTAGTTATAATAACCATTGAGCAAAATGACATGACTGTGTATGGTAGGCTTGGTCCCTGAAGATAGCATCTCAGCGTAAAGTTGATTTGCATCACCAGTCCTTCCAACTTCAAAAAGACCTTGCAAGATAGTATTGTAGGTAACGATATCAGGTTTCAATCCCTTTTGAGAAATTTCACAAAACAATTGCATGGCCTCATCCACTTTCTTTTTTTTACAGTATCCCTTTATTAGTATGTTATAGCTAAAAATGTTAGTCTCAATGCCCTTCTCTCTCAAGCTATCAAAAATTCTCCTTGCTCTATTCACTTGACCACGCAAACAATATCCATCTATCAATGCACTGTAGGTGATTATATCAGGCTCTACACCCTTTTCGATCATGTGTTTCATTACTTCCTCAGCATCTTCGACTTTCCCTTCTTTGCATAGTCCATCTGTTAGTATGGTGAAGGTGCACACATCTGGATGCATATTAAGGTTCACCATCTCTGAGAACAAAGTTTTAACCTTTTCCCACTGACTGAGCTTACATAAACAACCAATTATTGAAGTATATGTGACTATATCGGGACAAATGTCTTTCTGCTTCATCTTGTTCAGAATGTTGATTGCAGCATCTATGTTTCCATCTTTGCAAAGAGCATCTATAACAATGTTGTAGATATATATGTTGGGCTCAGTTTTACCTTGTTCCATTAACCGGAGCAAACTTAAAGTCTTCTGAGTATGACCCCTTTTACTTAGCCCATTCATGACGATTGCATACATGACTTGGTTAGGCTCACAAATCTTGTCTCTCACCAACTTCTTGAACAATTCAATTGCATCTTTGACCTTATTTTGAGCAAAGAATCCCCTTATTAGAGTGGTAAAGGTGACAACATCAAATGGAATGCAATTCTTCAAGTAAATGGGTAACACCGAAAATGCACAATCAACACGATACATCAGGCAATAACTATTAATCATACTATTTAAGATGAAATCACTAATTGGAATGCTTAATTTCAGCATTTGTCGAAAAAGAGAAATGGCAGCAGAGTAATGTTTCATCTTTATCATATTGTTAAACAATTTAGAGAAATCGACAACTGAAGGAAGAGGCTTCATTGTAACCATTTGATGGAAGAGAGTAACAGCATCATCTAAATTGCTACTATTTACACCAATTTTATCCTTAACTGAAATTGATTCTTTACTGTAATGGCATGAAGAACAAGCTCTAAATGCATATGCCGAACCAGAAACGGAAGAGATGAAGGGAATACCATTGCAATTCCGCAGAGAATTTATCTTCATCTTCTTCAATGGCAGCATCTGCGTGTGCCCTAATTTTGCAAGAAACTAATATACAGCTTCTATGGATATTTTTTTTGGTTTATCGTTCCCATCCTTAATATTAAAGCTGGATTAAATTTAATTCACGTCAAAATCTAAGTAATCATCCAACAAAAAAAAAGGCAAGTATTTGTTAATTTATCAATTTATAAACTAGGTGATATCTATTTACTCCACCATTATCTTTATTTACTTGTCAATTATTGACTTGACACATTTATTAAGAAATAAAAATTGATATATTATTTTATTTATATTAATTGATAGAATTTCAAAATCAATTTACTCAAAGGAAATCTATCTTTTTTAAAAAATATTAACTGTCTAAATAAATTGAGCGTATAAAAAGTAAAAGGTATTATTTTTTCTTGATTTGTCAAAAATGATAAATAGAAAGGGACAAATAAAAAATCAAAATTGGAAAAGTAAAAAGAGATATTGATCCTAAATTTGGTTTCAAATTTTAATTTTGACCACCAACTTTCATAGTGAACAAATAGTATATTTTAACTATCCAACTTTTAAATAAATAAACATGTGAGTCCTATCTGACAAAATGTGAGATATGTTTATTCTACCCGAGTTAGGAGTAATTTTTTATTCCCACCAAAAGTTTAACAAAAATGTGAAATTGACAACTCTATCCTAAATGAATCTCTTTTATAAATATCTTTATATTTTCAAATCAAAATCTCATTTTCCCCCTCCTTTTTCAAACCAATTTTTTTCTCTTTAGAACGATTTCTGTTCATATTTAGTACAAATGACTTCTAATTTTTAATTTTTTTTGTCATTGTGAAAAAAAATGTATAATAAAGATTTCTTAATTTGTAAACAATCCAAAGATATAAGAAAATAATGATTTTACGCCCATAATGACAAAAAATCTAACTTGTATCACAAATAAACTTTCAAAAGGACAAAATTGAGGCATACCCAATGTTGTGGACGGCGAGAGGCGACAAAAGGCGACAAGGGCTTGCCTCGCCACGCGGCGAGGCGCTTGCCTTTTTGAATAAAGGCGCCAATTAATACCAAAAATAAAAAATATTTAATTGCATATTTTTTCCAAAATCTTAATAGCAATAGCACATATTAGCAAATATTCAATTCAAAAACCAATAGTAGATACTAAAATGTCTAAAACTTTAAAGACCAAACAATTCAAAATACAATAAACCAAAACTTTAAAAGTCTATTCTTCTTCAAAATTATCCAACTCCTGGAGAACAGAGAGTCGCGAGGGAACAGAATCGTAAGGCGGCGGCCGGCGAGGGAGAACAGAATCCGACAGCAAGGGAGAACTGGAGAGAGTCTCGCGATGGAGAAGCCGACAGCAATGGAGAAGAGAAGAGAACTGGAGAAGAGAGCCGAGAAGAGAAGTCAATCGAGAGAGAGAGTCGCGATGGAGAAAGCAGAAATTTCAAAAGTATAAAAAAAAACCTTAATTTTGACTAATATTGTTAAGTCAAATATTTTTAATTAAAAAGGCGGCGCCTTTTCTGTCGTCATTGTAGCGCCACACCTCGCCACTCCTCGTCATTTTGCTATCGCCTCGCCTCGGCATAGAATGGCGAGGACCCATCGCCTCGACTCTCCTCTCGCCAAAGGCGAGGAGGCGCTCGCCTTTTGTAACACTGGGCATACCTAGACTAAATTGAGGAAGATGAATAGATGAACATCAGCTTCAGCAAAAATCTTGAACGATTGTTTCCTTTGATTCACTAGATTTTGATTGTTTATCCTAGCTAGGGTTTTGACCTTTTGAGAGACTATTGGGTGAATTGAAAATATCTTTAAATGGAACTAATTTAATTTGTTTTTAATTCTAAAATTGATGTGTAATATATTTAATAGTTGAGTGACTCACTAGCAAACGTGAAAGCGTTTGCATTCCACGGTCTTTAGCTACAAAAAATTACGTGTCTATTTATTTAAATATTGGATAGTTAAAGTGCATGTTTGTGGAGTATGAAAGTTAGAGATCAAAATTAAAATTTGAAGTCAAGTTTAAAGTTCAATATATGTATTATGCCAAAAGATTATATAAGGGTGATTTTTTATGCATTAAATAACTCATACTTAAAATATTACATTTTAATCATGTGAATTTGAACTTGAAACCTTATGATTCTCAATTCACCTTATCGATCAGTTATAGATCTCGAAGGATATTTAGAAAATGTTTTATTTTCGTTAATTTAAACTCAACTTAAAATTACATTCAAATGATTCTAAAGACAACTTAAATGTGTGATGGAAGATAATCTCATCACCTTGAGTCCTCGATAAACTAAACGAAGGAAATATCATATATTACTAAAAGCATGAACAAAAAAAGTTGAAAGTTGAATTACAGTTTTACCCCTTCTATAAATTAAATTGTTATAAAATATTTAAATATTTAATTGTATAAATTTAATTAAAAGGTTAATGACTTTTAGACTTCTAAAGATTGATTTCTAATTAAATATCCAATTAATTAATATTTATCATCTATAATCTATATGTATATAATAATTATAATTTTTTTTAAAAAAAAAAAAGTCTTTACTAAATTGCTATATTTTTCCTCTTTCTCATAACTTTTTCCTTAACCCCTCTCATGAATAATATAATTTATGTGGATAAAGTATTATCCTTTATGATAAATAACGAATTTAATAATATAAAGGGTGCAAATCTGCAAAATGGAGACACACGTTGATAATGTCCTCTCGATTATTATTAAAGAATGGTTCTATCTTCACAAATTTAAATTCATTAACGCTTAATTACATGATAAGACCTTTAGTTGTTCTTTCTACATGGTTTGCTAATTTTAACTTCTTTTTTCATATCCTTCATTTATTTATTATTATTTGTTAATTACTTATTCAACTTTATACTCTTAATATTCATAACTCTCATCTTTTCATATTCATAACCTCCAAATATTTAAACTAAAACTTTAATATATCTTTTGATATTCCTTCTATTCTATCTATATAAATTCAACTTTTTTAATCTCATGAAACCCCTACCAAGATTATTAGGCTATCATTTTCATTCTATAGTTAAAGTAGATGAAGAAACCTCTTGAATTTTGATAGGATATGAAAGGAGTCGATAAGAACTCAGAGAGTTATGTACTAATTTTGTACTTATTTTTTCATCTATACATACATCAGTCTTATAAGAACAATGTTTACATTGGATCTTTCTTAAATCTGTTTCTTTTTGTCTTTTTTTTTTATCACCATCACACTTCTTAATTTAGTTTTTTTATGAATGTTTTATTGCGCAAGTCTTTATTCTTATTTTGTAATTGTTACATTACATTATTCATTAATTTACATATATATTTCCATAAAATTTTTATCATTATAACATATTTATAAAAATTCACATAAAATACACGTGCGAAGCACGTCCTCAGAAACTAGTATATATATGTGTGTGTGTGTTACTCATGTCTTAAAAGTGTTTACAAGATTCAATATTTCGTAGACAACTAAAAACATATTTGATAGTTAAAGATACCTGGTATCTATGTTGTTGATAGGAGATAGCATGTACTTGTTGAATAGTCAAAGAGATACATAAGTGAATCCGAACAATACCGTCATTAAAAAAATTAATGACAACTATGATAACGCTAACACGTGGAGACATGATCATTTAACAATTTCAACATTACATTTGCATCCAGCCAACCAAAGTTCTCACAACAGAAGCAACATTATCACATCCCAGACTAGTACATTAGAAAGGTTAGTTACCATAACTAAAGAACTGGTAAGTGTGCATTTAAGTACAACCACAAAAACAACAACTAAGTCTCAATAATTTTCCCTAATCACATCACACGCATGGATAATGTAAAATCCAAAATCTTGGGTTGTGTAAAACATAAATTTTATATTTTTTAATAATTGTGGTGTCTAGATCAACTTGCATGCATCTGGACTAATTCCACGGGACACTTGTCGCCTCCAACCAGCAACAAATATCAAATAACTCTGTCCACTGATGTGAGAACTGACAATTGAACCTGAGACCTCATCGTGCTCAACCCACGTCATTGACCACTAGGTCACATCCTTGGGTGCAAACATAAGTTATTAGAACAATCAAATTTTCAACTTGCATCCCCAGATAATAATACCTTCATTCAGGACAAGGCACATGACTCGAGCATAGCTTTAAATTCAATGCTGCACTATCAGAATGAATTATTACTTTCATTTTCTCAGAATTCCATCACATGCATATTGTCATTTAAACATTTATCAAAAAGAGTAGCACAACTGTTTGTGTTTAGTTTTTAACTGGATATTAACAAGATAGGAGCATGAGACAAGTATTTTCCATAGTTGAGTCCAAAACTCATTGTTTGTTATTCAATATTTCTGCTCATGTCCAAAGACTACCAACTCATCAGACAACGTTGTTCACCTTAATAAATTGATTGTTGCCATGGTGCCTTTCCTGAGTATAGTCATCTCAATCAAATCTTCGTTCTTGCCCGCTTCATTGCCTCCCATAATATACGAGTACATTTCCTCTGTGTGCCCAAGGTGGTCTAAGGGCCTCAAACCTCCATTTCCATGACATTTTGCTATCTTCTTCTCCGGCAGAAACAGAAAATACTGGTGATGGTCTTGCCTTTGAGTGTAGTTTTGATGCAAAAACTCGGCAAACCCATTCGTAGAACATCTGTTGTTTCCGTAACATTTTCTATATTACAGGCAGTTGTTAATGATTCTCAAAAATTGAGAAAAAATGACAATACATGAGGATAACTAAATAACACAGAAAATCATATATCTAGACTTATTACAGTCACATAATAGAATTCACATTATAATTCATATTGAGTGTGAAGCTACATCCAATTTCCAAGATAAATAAGAGTGGAAAAACAATGAATATACAAAAAGTGATGTACCTCCTCCGCAAGCCTGCCTGGAAAAATCAAGAGATACTTCTTTTTTTATGACAAGAAAAACCAGCAGCCGCTACCCTTTGGGTGCGCACACGGTAAAATCCCCACTCCTATGCAATAGCTTGCAAACCACATAAGAGGCGTTACCCGCACTAGGCAAGCCCGACCCAGAAGGCAAACCCATTGCTTTCGCTGGTAAAGGGTTTCAAACTAGAGACCTCCAACATGGAAGTCCCAAGCCCGAACCACTAAGCCACCCTGAAGGGTAAATCAAGAGATATTCTAATTGCCATTTTTCCAACTTCAGCAATTCCATTGATGCCATTTCTCACGCAAGGATAAAAGGAATTGTATCATAGCCCAATAAACCAACCAAAAGAAATATTCACTTTTTATTATTCAAGTGAAGCTCTGGTATCATGTCAAGGACAGAAGGATTCACCCTTACAACGTTTACCAAAAGCGCAGCTGTACTTGCATCAACGGAGAAGCCCCTTCCAACCATTTCCTTCATAAAAGATGCCATTCTACTAATTTTGTTGCATCTAAGAAATCCTTGCACAATAACATTATAAGTGACATTATTTGGAGGACAACCGTTGTCTTCCATTTTTTTAGAATACATTTAGCTTCATCAAACAACCCTTCAAGACAAAATCCATTAATCATTACATTGTATGTTCTCACATCTGGGAGCAATCCAGTGAAACAAAGCTTCTTGAAAACAGCATGTGCTTCGTCAAGTTTACCATTTTTGCACAATCCATTAATGACAACATTGTAACATGCAATATCAGTATATACTCTGTTTCTTTCTAACTTATTGAAGTAGCTTCTTCAACAAGTCCGTACTTAAAATAACCATTGAGCAAAGTGGCATGAATGTATGTATCAGCCTTGGTCCCTGCAGATAGCATCTCAGCGTAAATTTGCTTTGCATCACCAGTTCTTCCAACTTCAAACAGACCTTGCAAGATCGTATTGTAGGTAAAATTATCGGGTTTTGATCCCTTTTTAAAAATTTCACAAAACAATTGCATGGCCTCATCCACTTTCTTTTTCTTACAGTATCCATTTATTAGTATGTTATAGCTAAAAATATCAATCTCAATGCCCTTATCTATCAAGCTATCAAAAATTCTCCTTGCTCTATCTAGTTGACCACGCAAACAATATCAATCCATTAATACATTGTAGGTGATTATATTAGGCTCTACACCCTTTTCGACCATGTGTTTCATTACTTCCTCAGCATCTTCAACTTTCCCTTCTTTGCATAGTCCATCTGTTAGTATGGTGAAGGTATGCACATCTGGATACAAATTAAGGTTCACCGTCTCTGAGAACAAAGTTTTAACCTTTTCCCACTGACCGAGCTTACACAAACCATCAATTATTGAATTATATGTGACTATATTGGGATAAATGTCTTTCTGCTTCATCTCGTTCAGAATGTTAATAGCAGCACCTAAGTTTCCATCTTTGCAAAGAGCATCTATAACAATGCTGTAGATGAATAAACCAGGCTTAGTACTCCCTTGTTCCATTAACCGTAGCAAACTTAAAGTTTTTTGAGTATGACCCCTTTTACTGAGTCCATTCATGACGGTTGCACACATGCCTTCATCAGGCTCACAAATCTTCTCTGTAACCAATTTTTTGAACAATTCAACAGCATCTTTAACCTTGTTTTCAGCAAAGAATCCCCTTATTAGGGTTGTAAAGATGACAACACGAAATGCAAAACCACTCTTTAAGTAAATTGATAACACCCAAAATCCACAATCAGCACGATGCATCATGCAATAACTGTTAATCACACTAGTCAAAATGACTCCATTAATTGGGATGCCTAATTTCCGCATTTGTCAAAAAAGAGAAATGACAGCAGAGTAATGCTTCATACTTATCATATTGTTAAATAATTTAGAAAAATCGACAACTGAAGGAAGAGGCTTCATTGTAACCATTTGATGGAAGAGATTCACAGCATCATCTAAATTGCTACTATTTACACCAATTTTATCCTTAACTGAAATTGATTCTTTACTGTAATGGCATGAAGAACAAGCTCTAGATGTAAAAACCGAGCCAGAAATGGAAGAGATAAAGCGAATACCACTGCCATTCCGCAGAGAAATTTTCTTCATCTTCTTCAATGGATGCATCTCCGTGTGCCCTAATTTTGCCAAAAACTTATATACAGCTTCTTTTGGAGTTTGATTTTTCTTTTGTTTTCGCCATAACGTTATTAGCGTGCAATTAAATTTAAATTAACAATACAATTGGTAATAACTATCCAGACAAGTAGTATCATTCATTGTTAATTTATTCATTTTTGTTTTATCTTGGAGTCAGGAGCGGAGCTCCCTTATACAAACGGTTTATTCGAACCTACTGATTAAAATAATTTATATGTATATATATTTATACGGTAAATGTCGAACCTCTTTTGACTATTTTATGAATCTATGATTTTCTTATTGAAAATTTTCAATTCTACCTCTGCTTCGAATTATTATTTAATAATTTTATTTGTATTATTAATTTTTTATAATAATTCTATCGTCGAACTTATTTTTATTCAGTAGAATTATGAAACTCTAAAAAATTTAGCCAGACATTTCTTTTAAAAAATAATAATAATAAACACTTCTCTACTTCCTCAAAACTTAACTAAACATACTAGTAGTGTGCTAAATTTTGGATAAAGCCACTAAAATCCTAAATATGATATTGAAATATTAATTTTTTAATGCATGAATAATTCTCTTTCTAACTAGTAATCGAACAATCATTTGTATTTTAAAAATTAAACTCTTGTCATTTTATAATATTGAAATTCTATAAGAATATAAAAGTATGAATTTTCTATATCCTCCAAAATCGAACACCATAATCCCTTAAGATGGTCGTGTAAGTAAATAAATTTTAAAAATATGAGGTAGAGGAATGAAAAAACAAAGTAAATTCAAAATGCAAGAAAGCAATAGTACTAAATTAAAACTTCTATTATCTTTTCGGAGTTTTTCGAATCGATTTGTATGTGTTACGTAGAACACATGCACACATATATAATTTAATACTTAGTCCTGTCATGATCGCGCACTCGACGAAAGAGCTGTACAAGAGGCATTACCCTTCTTTACTCACGCGATATTGCTGGATCGAGCTTTCGCCCATTATCGAAGAGTTATGCATATTTAAAAATTAAATGATATAGATTTCAACTTAAATCAAATTAAAGAACACGTGCATGTTCTATGTCATAATGTATGCAATTGAATCATATCCATTTATTGCAATTGCTTCGTCCTTTATTATTTATCACTATCCTTTTTGATAACCCATGATATTCGAACCAATTATTGAATACTTAGTTTCCTCCTCGCAATAAATACTAGATAATTTTATCTGTAAAAACTAAAATAAATGGAAAGAAATCACATACTATTTCTGGGCAACATATCCTTAAAAATTTGATAAAAGCTTAAGCATTTACCTAATTCTACCATCTTGATAATTCCCCATGCTATATAGTATTACACCGACTACATTATCTCAAGAGATTCAGAAATTAACTATAGAAAATTCATATAATCGATTCTATCTGATTTGAAGCAGACATAAATGATTGACACTTTCTTTTTATAAGAATTGTATCTGAACCATTCAACTATTTCGCTAGACGCCTGCTATCTCCCACCATCACAAATACTAGACGAAGAAAATTACTAAATGTCACCTCTGTTGAAGTCTAAACTATGACTTCCCTTTGTTTTCAGATAGCAGGTATTCAAACATCTTCAAAATCTCTGCTCTTACATTAAATTTTAACCATAGAATTATTAAGCACATAGCATCCAGTAAAATGAGAATGGTAGATCTCTTTATCAAAATAAAGTAAACTCTACAATTCTGAACTGTAAAGAATTTACCGAAATTGCAATATCAACTATCAGTGACTAGTTGCACCAGTAGATGAAATGTATGGTTCAGAACCAATGTCGCTCGATAAAAATACAAAACTGATGTTTCGATTCTTTTATCGCTGAGAAAAAGCATCACTTGTCAAGATGCTTTCAATTTTAATCTTGTGCTCATATGCTAATACCTAATCCCTGTTTAAGCTGCCCTCTATTCTCCGACTGTGAGTCCAAAACCGAACTTGTAGTCTTTCTTTTTGTGATCGACCTGAAAAAGTGACAAGGAAAACAGTTAGGAAACCAATGAAAGTCATTCTACCAAACTGTGAGATCGGATTCCAACAAGTATAAGCATGGAGGAGGGAAATAGATAAGAGGGGTGCTCCGCCCCTAAAATAAGAGTTCCAATCCATGCACTAGCTGCCTTAAGAAATTTCACGGTTATCTGAAGGAAAATAAAACAAGAATAGGTAAAATCCATATGCCACTTACCTCAGCTGAAAGAATGAAATTAAGACCCATGTTCAAGCGCTCTTCCAAGAAAGCAGCTGCACAACCATTGGAATCAATCTTCCCTCTGAGACGGCACTGTGATGCACGCATAATGTTGATTCAGTAAACATTAAAGTGAATGAGAAAGGTTGATTAGATGTCCCAACATGGTCGCAATGCAGTCACAAATATAAGATCAACTTAATGAGCTTTCATAAATCATAACCCGTGCAAAACGCAAAACAGCAGCCCACAAAAAGTTTCTACATGTCTTTGCACCCAAGGGTGACCTAGTATAGTCAATGAAGTGATTTGAGAACCATGAGGATTGAGGAGTCACTGTTCAGATCTCAGCAAGAGGCAAAAACACTAGTTGATTTCTCCCATCCATCTAATAAACCTAGGTGGGACAAGATTACTCGGTACATGTATTAGTCGGAGGTAGTCAGTACACATTCGAATTAGTCGAGGTGCGCACAAGTTGACCCCGACACCACAGTTATCCAACAACAACAACATACCCCGTGTAATCTCACAAGTGGAATCTAGGAAGGCTAGAATGTACCCAGACCTTAGTCCTACCTTTGTAAAATAGAGAGATTGTTTCTAATACACGCTCAGCTCATCAAAGCATGATGGCCAAGAAAATATGACAACCAAATAGCCAGATAAAAAGTAAATGCAACAATAGATAGTAATACAAATAGAAGAATAAGGAACTATGAACTTACCAAATAACACCACAAGGCCCTTCCCTCTACCACATAAGGTGCAACAACATTCGCCTACCTACTAACCTTCTATCCTAATTCTAGACTTCCGTACTTTCCTATCTAGGGTCATATCCTCAATAAACTGAATTTGTGCCAAGTCATGTTTGATCACCTCACCCGGCTCTTTTTTGGCATACCTCTACCTCTCCTAACTTTTGCTATAGCCAATCTCTCACACCTACTAGCTGACGCATCCGTGCACCTCCTCCCCACATGCCCATATCATCTCAGTCTCACTTCTCACATCTCACATCTCACATCTCATTTTACACATTTAGGTTAATAGCACCGAATTTCCCCAACTCTCTCATAATTAGGAGTCACGGTATTTAGGTCAATTTACCTTGTATACCACTTCGGGGAGAACACCCCATACACATGTGATATCCGAAAGAGTAGAAAATCTAAGCAGAGATGATTCTCTACACAAGAATCCTAACTATCTACCTTACCACACTTGGGTGCATCGGATTCCTAACAGGGTTCAGTATTCTGAAACTCTTAACACTACAGAAACAAGATGTCACATCGCAAAAAGAAATGAGATGTCACATCGCAAAAAGAAATGAGATGTCACATAGCAGAAAGATATGAAAGAGAATAAAAAATTAAAACCACTAGTACATATATCTTAGCTGAAGAAAGAGTTATAAATCAGGAAGAAGAACGAAGGGCTGCAGGCTGCTACAAATATATGGACTCACGGGCACACACCAAGTTGGTCCATGCAATATACATGGAAGACGTGGTAATCGGTCTTTAAAATAAACTGGATTATAATGCTAGAATGGTTCTACCATCAAGGTGTCGAAACCTAAGGCAAGGTGTCTAACCTACGGGCCGAGGTAAGAAATGATCTATTGGAGAGTCTGCATCAATCATTTTGAAAAAGATAAACGCCAATATTGAGGTATTAAATTTGAAGCGTTCATTTTTCACTAGATTCAAGACAGTAGTAGCAGGTTAGAAACTAGGAAGAAACTACACCCTTCATCGAGTAAGGGTCTCTCAAAGCCAACAGGAAACTGCAAACTGCTGGAATGCAGAGGAGTTTAAGTACGAAAGACAAACAGTAGCCTGCAGGAAATCAAGTTAGATTTTCGGAAAGAATTTACAACAAAAGGTTACCTGCCGAAGGATGTAATCATAACCAAAGCTTGCTGTTACATCTCTTGACATGTAGTTGTACATAAAATCTGATGCTAGAGACACCTGCATGGAAGAAAAGAGTTCAAGAAAACCAAGTCACAAAATGCAATTGTTAAGATACTAGTGACTCTTGCAACCTTATCAGAAATTTTCTGAACATAACTCAGTGCAACCATTCCAGTACTAGCAACTTGCCCTGCAGCAACCTGCAGATAAATTAACAAACACTGAATTATGTGAAAATCATTAAAAAAAAAACTGGAAAGATGAAAGACACCTACAAAAAAGACAACTACAAGAAATTAATGCTAGTGAAATCACAAAAGAAAATATAATAGATATGTTTTCTCTTTGGGAGGGTTTATACTCAGAAACGTGAAACGTGAATATTTTGATGTTCCTGTTTGACATAACATTAAAATACCAAGTCAAAAAGATATAATAAAAATCCTTTTGCGTCTGGAAGACCTGCAATTCAATTTTATTCTAGAGCTATTCATACAAGAGATGAAGGAGAATAATGACACTGCCCTTGATGTTATAGCTACTGAAAAAACTTACTCAGACAAAGCAATCAATCAAATGTCTAACTGGGGCATGATACATATTAGTTTTTCGGAAGGACTTCACTTCAACTGAAGTTAAATAGAAGTCTTCTCAATCAACTGAAATAGTTAGCAAGTACCAAAAAGAACTACTTGTAAAACAGCAATGAAATTCAAGCTGCTGCCATGTATTACCAACACAATTAACAGTAATTACAACTACAACTCAATCACAAACAAGTCATTCATCTTTTGAACAAATATTATAATGCCTCGAATCCAGATAAAAAATTATCTAACATCTAGTAATAGGAAGCATACCATTTTATCTGTGTTGTAGCGAGCAGCATAACCAATGCCAGATTTCCGATGCTGACCAGCCCAGAACACTTCCCCACCCAGAGACAAATGTGGACCGACACTCTGCAAGAGCACATAAAGGTTCAGTTAGCAAAGCTAACATAATACCACACAATTCACCTCAATAAGGACAGTTTACTCATTCTCTGGTACTTAATACGAACCACAAGGAATCCATGATTGACCAATAGGTGGTAGATGATATCAAACCAACTTATCAGATATGCCCGCAGTGCGAAAGGACAAAAGCGAAAAAATAAATTGCTATAGCATTTGCAATTTCCACTCTTTTTCAGTAAGTAAAGTCCATTACTGTCTCAACTCTCCAATTTATAGAGTATGACACTGAGTTTGTACTTTGTAGTCGAGCTGCCACCAAGGAACAAAACCCCAAGTAGCAAATTACTAATAGAAACCTTTTTATAAGAAGGTCCTTTTATAACAGTTGATAATATGGAAGCAACTTCACCATAAAGAAGAGCATAAATGGTACCTGTAGAAGCTCACCTATACACATTGAGCCCAATTATTTTAAGAATTCATGTTTTAATTCCAAAACAATTTCCAGCAAAATGAGCTAACGTGAGTACGGACATTTAAATTAGAGTAATCCAAGTTACCAACCATCAAAGACATAGGGAGGCCCCATCCTCTTTAAAAGGGGCTTATATCTGCAGTATTCTTGCCATACTTTCCTAGTCTATTCAGATCTTTCCTCCCGCTGACACAAATAGACCATGCAGCGTTCAGACAACTAATCCACAACTATGAACAAGGAATCTCCACGTTGAAGTCTTCCGCCAAGGGATGACCTCATCAAACAAACTCTCAATTACAAAAAAATAAACCACGTATATGCCTAACCACCACTATCCACAATGCTCGTTCACACCCAAAACCATGTGTCTACCACACCACTCTTCGCGCTTTGCTTGGTTTTCCATCATTCAATCCACAATAAATCAAATGAAACCCCACCTAAAAAACTTCGCTAGGATACAATTGAAAGAAAAGGATCCTTTATGTACCCCCAAACACATCTTGAATGCATATAGTCTCACAAAACAAACAATTTAGTCGATTTCAATTGATCCGTCATTACTGTCCAGAAAGAAGTGCAAATGACAAACTTGAACTCATGACGTTTCTTACCAAAACAATGGCATCAAACGGATGTCACAATTACAGCTACTCAGCTACTCATTGGCTAGCTTAAATAATAAATGATGGTGGAAATTGTCTACATTTCAGTTGATCGTTCTGGTGAGAAGGTAAATAATGGAGGTTTCCTTTAAATGGGAAATGTTTTACTTTTGTAAAGTAATGGGTATGTAGTTGATGCAGATTGAGTTGCGTGACACTGTTCTCGTCACAGAGAACATTTCGTGGACAAAGGGAGTAGTAGTACAGAGTGGTTGGCAGTCCCTTCTTGTCATCAGGGGTTGAGGGAACAGGATGAGGTAAAGCTAATAATTAGTAAAGTAACACTTAAAAAGTATTTTCTAAGTAATCAAGGAGTTGTTGGAGAATGTGACCCACATTAATCACTAGTGTCTTCTTCTCTTCTTAGCATTTAATCCAATTAAGTAACCTGACTTTTCACAAACTACAAACGATTGATCTCATATTGATGCTATAACAACTCCTGATGGTTCCCTTTGCTCTCTCTCCCACTCACTAGGCTTTTAATTCCAGTTGACAGCACAATGTCACACATTATTATCTTTTCATTTTAAACCTAAAAACGCATACTTGTAAGTGATAAAACACTATTCCAACTCATCGTATCAAGTAAGACAAAATTTACTGAACCTTTGAAACTTTACGATACCTCGTGTAATTTGAGGACATAAATGTCTGACGCATTATAACAGTTCATATACATAATGGACTGAGAAAAGGTCATTTACTTTCTGACAAACTTGCTATATCCCCACAAGTGGGGCCTGGGGAGGATGAAGTGGTGTATGCAGACCTTATCCCTATCTTTGTGGGGTAGAGAGGTTGTTCCCGATAAACCATCTCAAGAAAATGTTTTCAATAACAGTTAGGGAGAAAATGCCAGTCGAACGTCATGATGGAAATATTGAAGAAAAATAAGTATTGACAGCAATGATGAGTAACAATACCTGGATGTAGCTGGCTCCAAGTAATGCACCATTGCCAAGTTGAAATTGGGTCCTGTAGTCTTTACCCTTATAAACAACAACGAAAATATACAACAATCATTATTCCCAAGTCAAATGGCCTGCACATAGTATGAGAATAGTACAACTTGAATGAAATAGGAAGAGTGACCAGAATAGCCCAATTAAATCTAATGAATTATATGCAAGAATATCCTTCCATAAACAGTGAATAATTACCTTGTAATCAAAATTAACCATGCCATGTGACATGTGTGGTTCACCAGTCAGCTGTTAAGAAGATAGTAATTATGAGACATACAGTCGCTCCAAATAATTATGGAAGGGAAAGCAACAGTTGCAGATATCATTTAATACCTGACCATTGGCTTTCAATGAAAGATTCTCAGACAAATCACACTTCACCCTAGCATTCACCCTACCATCTGTCATTACTCTCCCAATAAGCATCATCTGTAGCATTAGTAGGATGTCATTGTCGCTGCTATTTGATCCTCAATGAGTTCAGCCACTTAGAAAAATAAAATTCAACTACAGACCTGTGGATCTATAAAGTTGGCACCAAACTCATAGTGCGCAGTTGGTATTTTGACGATGTCAGCAGACTGAGTAGGAAGTTCTGTAGGCCCCATAAAAACACTGATAAAAGGTACACATTTGTTATCACTAAGAGAACACCTCTTCCCCTCAAGCAACGGAGGAACATAGCTACAAATAAGATAGTGGTCAAGTATAGAAAATCTACCTATGACTCAGTGAAAATCTCTGATTAAGTCCTCTGGTAAAATCAAAGCGCAGTCCTTCAAAAAGCTCGGGCTTTAAAGACACTGCAATAGGGACATGAATTAGTTATTTCCTTCACTAAAACAATAACAATAATATAGGAGTGTCACATTTAAGAGCACCAAAGCTGACTAAATATGAACATGAAAGGAAACACTATAACTGCAGTAGAAGCACTGCAGTAATTTAACTTTATAGTGGTTTCAACAACCAGCTCTCCAGGTTTTGATAAAGAAGACTACTGGACACAACTTTACATCTACACACAATGAATCGAACAACTATTAGCACACCCTCTTTTCCCAAATGCAAGGTTGAATTAGAATGTAGAGGCAGTATTTCTTGCTAAACCTAGAGCATTCACAACAAACACACAACTATGCACAATCTCAAACCAGTTGAGGTCAGATGTAGAATTTTTTCTATCCATTTTGCTCTCTATGCAAGCCCATTTCATTCCATACTAAATATAAAACAATTTTTTCCAAATCTTAGACATATACCTCTATAAATATCTAACTAGAATACAATGAATATTGAAAAAAACACCTAATGTAAGTGTAACAACAATAACTATGCCTTAGTCCCAACTAGTGTTATCGCATATATGGATCCTCACTTCCATTGTGTTCTATTCTTAGCTCACATGATTATGAGAGATTGTACGTGTTGTGATACAACTCCTGTCCATGTAGTTTTAGGTCTATCTCATCTTCTTTATTCTCAATTTCTGTGTATCATCCTTGTGGGGGCAAGCTAATCTCATCATCTCTTTATTATCTTCCATCATCAGATTGTCATATGTAGTTCTATACTAGTTCCATGGGGATCGTGCTAAGCCCAAAGCCAAAGCCCCAGACCTAAACTCAAAATATAGAAGTAGTAATTTTAATTAAAGAAGTACAATTTGTACCATATTTTTACTTTATAACTAATATAATCTAATGGCAGGTCAAACATATCTAGTTGATAAGTCTTCATAATTGTCAAAATTCTTAATCACATAATTAGATAACTTTAAATAAAAAATTATTTATGAGGAAGTAAATTTGGCCGGAGAACTAGAAAATATCAAAATGTAACAAGTGATACGATATTTCATTAAATAACCTGATTTAAAATATGTAAAAAAAATTATAATTTGATCTTATAATTCAATGAAGATCATAAATAAAAATTATTGTTATTTTTATGAATTTGTGAGCATGTAATTTCTTAGTTATAGATAGAAATAAATTTTATTTCAACATTTATTATGTTTAAATTTCACTCATTATTTCATGTGCCAAGAGTTTTTGCAAAATTCATTTGTTGTAACACTGGATATATCGTTGTTGTTTAGGATCATATATAATTTACCCCCGACCCCCTTTGTCGATTACAAACTGGTAACATTGTAATTCACATAATACTTAGGTACCATGTTGTATACACTAGGTATGTTGTATAGAATCATCTATTACAAGAAAAGTTTCAATGATTGTAAATGTATATTATAATAGTTATAAATTCAATTTAGAGCCTTCACATGTATTATAACTTAATAACAATCTTACAAGGATATTAATAAATAATAATTGAAGTACATTAATGACGTATTCCATTCAGTCCATTTAACTTATTAGAAGTTTTTTGAGAATTGAACAATATTAAACACAAAAGAACTATGAGGGTATAGATGAAATGCTTGCATACTTTAATTTTATACTAGAAAATATTTAGGGTTAATTTTTTTGAGTTGAAGTCTATTAATTTAAAACGGAGGGAATATTAAATAAAAGGTAATCTAATAAGTGGCAAGAAGAGATTCATACAAAGCTACTATTAGGTTACACCAATTACAGAGGCCCGGGTGGGAACAGACTTAGAAATAAGAGTTGGTGGCGAAAATGGGAATATGCAAGAAAAAAGAAACATCAACTGCCATGTATGGCAACTTCACATCACCAAAAATTGGAATTCTGGATTCACCCCAATCAGCACTACAAACTTATTATTCTCCCTTAAAAAATAGTGTCATACAATCATAGACTGCCTTACTTCGGCATTCTACATGTGCTAATTTTATCCTCTATAGGACATGATCACTCCTAATCTATTTTCTTATATCAAGTACAGAATAATTTTGTTGATAAAAGCTCCCTTGTGCAAGAGCTATACAAAAAAAAGAAAAAAAAAAAAAAGAAGAAGAAGAAGAGAGAGAGAGAGAGAGAGAGAGAATCAACAAAAACATATGATATAAGAACCTCAAGTGCACCAAATAGACAAAACATTTATGAAATTAGTCCTTGGATGTATGGAATCAAGTTCCTTACTTTCAAAGCTCTTCTACGACTTCACATTAACTTAAACATCTAGATTTTAGTGACACTGATTTTAGGATATACATGGCCCCTTAGACCCAACATTCACCATCATATAAATTATTCCTCGGATGTACGAAATCATGTTCTTTCCTTTCAAAAGCTCTTCTACAACTACACATTCATTTTAACATCTAGATTTTAGTAACATTGATCTTAGGATATATGTGGCCTTGTAGACTCAACATTCACTATCATATAACATTGTTCCTCTCAAAATCTACAACCACTCTACAAAACTAATTTCATTTTGTTAGGTTTCTCCTTGCCGCATTACACGCTTGTAAGAGTCCTCTATTTTAGTTATCTTATATCTAATTATATTATGTAATTTGCCTAGAAGACTAAATCTAAATATCTAGATTGTGTTCTCGCATCACCTTCCTTCTTATGCAAGTTATCCTTTACGATACATATATGATTTAACTTCCCATCCTACAATTCCAACTTTTTCGATCCACTTGTCTGTCACTTTGTCAATAAGACAATTTCATTTGTACATATCTTGCAGGCTTGCACCATGAAACCTAATAGCTACACCATTGGATGCGACATAATATTATAAGTCAAAACTCAATACTTAAAATCACATTTTCAATTCTTAGAATACGCTAAAGCAATCTGCAGACAACAAGAAATGAAATACTGATCAATTACAAGATCCGCTACATAAATCTTCTACATCTATTTTAGTTATCATATATCTTATTCTATCTTGTCATTACCCAGAAGACTAATCTAGATGTCTAGATTGTGTCATTCTCGCATCACTTTCCTTTTTATGCACGTTATATTTAGGATACATATATGGTTTATGGCTTAACTTCCCATCCTACAATTCCAACTTTTTTTATCCACTTTTCGGTCATTTTGTCAATAAGACAAGCGTTTGTATATATCTTGCAGAATTGCACAATGAAACCTAATTCCTACACCATCGGAGGCGACATGATATTAAAAGTTGAAACTCCATACTTCAAAACACATTTCAATTTTTAGAAACGCAAAGAAACCAATCTGCTGATAACAGAAAATCAACTATTACTCAATTACAGGATCCTTTACATAAATCTTCTACATTTATTTTAGGTTTCTAATATCTTGTTCTATCTTGTCATTCACCTAAAAATCTATATGTCTAGAGTGTGTCTTCTTGCATCACCTTCCTTCTTATGCAAGTTATATTTACCATACACATATGAATTTAACTTCCCATCCTACAATTCCAGCTTCCGATCAACTTGCCAGTAATTTTGTCAATTAGACAAATATCATTAGTATATCTCTTACAGACTTGCACCATATCCCTAACTATTAGAGGCAACATACATTAAAAGTTAAAACTCCATACTTAAATCACATTTCAATTCTTACAACACGCAAAGCAATCTACAAACAACTGAGAGCTTCTCAATTACAGGATCCGGCTACATAAATCTTCTACATCTAATCCACTCAATTCCAAACCATTTACCGCCACATCCTTATAAATCATATACATACATTCCACTCTACTCAAACCAGTTACATTAAATCTTAAAAGCAACAACTGATCATAGGCGAGAAGTAAATGATAGCAATACTAACTGAGAGCTTCTCAATTACAGGATACCTAAACCTTCTACACCTAATCCACCCTATTCCGAACCATTTCAACTATACCGCCACATCCCTATAAATCATAAATATCCATCTCACTCTACTCAAATCAATTCCATTAAATTTAAAAGCAACGGTAGATCATAGGCGAGAAATAAATGATAATAATACTAACTGAGAGCTTCTCAATTAAGGATCCAGCTACATAAATCTTCTATATTTAATCCACTCTATTCCGAACCATTTCAACTATACCACCACATCCTTATAAACCCTATACATCCATTTCTCTCTAATCAAAACTAACTTCATTAAACTTTAAAAGCAACAACTGATCATAAGCGAGAAGTATATGATAATAATACTAACTGAGAGCTTCTCAATTACAGGATCCGGCTACATAAATCTTCAACATCTAATCCACTCTAGTCCGAACCATATCAACTACACCACCACATCTTTATAAATCCTATCCGTTCATTTCTCTCTACTCAAACCGAATTCATTAAAAGTTAAAGCAACAATTGATCAGAGGCGAAGTAAAAGGACAACAATACTAACTGAGAGCTTCTCAATTACAGGATCCAGTTACATAAATCATCAACATCTAATCCACACTATTCCAAACCATTTCAACTATACCGCCATATCCTTATAAATCATATACATCCATTTCACTCAACTCACACCGAATTCATTTAACTTAAAGCAACAATTGATCAGAGGCGAAGTAAACGATAGCAACAATACAAACTGAGAGCTTCTCAATTACAGGATCCGGTTACATAAATCCTCTACATCTAATCCACCCTATTCCAAACCATTTCAACTATACCGCCACATCCTTATAAATCAAATACATCCATTTATCTCCAATCAAAACCGAATTCATTAAAACTTAATAGCAACAAATGATCAAAGGCGAAGTAAAAGGATGAAAATACTAACTGAGAGCTTCACGATGGATTTCTTCATAAGGAATTGGACAAGGCAAGTTCAGGTAATCAACTTTCTCTTTCTCCGATTCGACAGCCGCCGACTTTGAATTCGCCGGTGGAACTATAACTGACGGGGGAATGAGAGTAGCCATTGCACAAAAATAAATTAATAAACAAAAAGAAGGAAGAAATTTGATTCTGTTTTCCTTCTTCTTCCTCCTGACTGCGGCTATAAAGGAAGAAAAGCTCAGTAGAGTAAGAGAAGTAGTAAAACCCTTCGCCTAAATACAGAAAGAAATAAAACCCTTAAAACTTCGGTAGACCCGACCCGTTTTTGAGTGGCTTCATTTTCCACATGACATGTGGAAGTACTTTGTACAATTTACCTGACATTTTTCGTTTTTCGAGAATTAAAGTTTAATCAAAAATTTAAGTGTAAAACTTTTAATTTTTATGAAATGGAACTTATATATTTTTAAACTATGTAAAAAGTATTATAAGTCATAATAATTGACAATTCAAAATAATTTAAAAATATATGAAAAATTTACGATTAAAAATAGACTTGTTTAAATTTCGAAATTTGAAAAATGTCACATAAATTAAGACGGATAAAGATATAAGATGGTAAAAATTAAATTAAAAAATATATATAAATACTTGTTTAGACATGTTATTGCATTGCATGTGTATTTCACGTTAATATTTCTAAAACATATATATTAGGTTATGATAAATATATGTGATTTAAATGGTATATGTATGTTTGCAAAATATATGATACTTCATCTTTCACTTTAAATTATCGTGTTACATCTTTTAAAAGATAATATTTAATTATTTTTTAAAGTTAAATTAAAATACATTGCTTTGATATTTTAAACAAAAAAATTAGATATTCAAAAATTATACGAAAAATACTATAAATTATATTTTTGCATCTCAATATAATGAAAAAATACAATATAAAATGTTAGTCAGTACTATTATCGTTGACTCTATAAATGAAAACTATAACAACTAAAATTGGACAAATACAATATATACTTACTACTTATATATCGAAGTATATAAATACTCTTAAATTGTAAATTTTTACATAGAGTTTTATATATATATATATATATATATATATATATATATATATATGCACACACATACTATTTTTGTATTATTTGCTTACTAAATTATTATTGTCTATTCATATTACTAAAACTAGCTAATGATTCTATCAATATATTGTGATTGCGTATCGATACTATATTTATTGAGAATGGAGCATATTCAAACGGCTATTTCATGATTTTGTTTTAAAATTTATTTGATGGGTTGAGTTTGGATTGGTAGTTGGTTGCTCCACCAAATGATTCACTCATGACGGATCAGGATTGTAACAAAGAGATTGTAGAACAATCATATGCTATGACGCCCGATCAAGATTAAATCTCGAAGTTTGACACGTAAGTGTATATTGTTGCATCAAAATATGACATTGATTTTTTTTTATATATTCCAATAAAATAGTTGAAACTGCAGTTATCACTTCTATCTATGTCATATTCTTTAAAATATCACCATTGCGTGAAAAATAAGTACATATATTTATATTGATATTGATTTACACAATCCTACTAAATATTATTCGTTATTAAATAAAATTTGCGAAAATAGAAGACATTGATATTATCTTATCATGTTTGAATTTATCTAATATACGATGAGATTGAATTCAAATTTATTAAGTGAATTTTATAACAATTTTTTAAAAAATATTTATTGAAATAGTATAATCGAGTTCGAAAGTAGAAATTTGTATTAAAAACATTTATATCAACATAACATGAAAAGTTTGAAACGCTCCTAGAAAAGATTTTATAAGTCATGAACATTTATAGTAACATTATATTTGTCTTAATACAAATATCATTTAAAAATAAGAAAAACTTCAAAGCATTGCAAATTAACCCTAATTTTTAACCATAATTATTTCCAACAGGTTAACCTAGACCAACTTATGAGGATTACATATTTTAGGGTTATAATTAACATAGAAATATAATAATTATAGTATGAGTAATCAATACTTATCAAATAAAAAATATCACCAGTTTCCATCTACTAAATTGAATTGGTGGTAATGTATATTTGATAATATTCACTTAACTAGCCTATATAATATTAATATAATCTAAACAAAAGTGAATCTTATGATATCATAAAATAGTAAATATGCAAATATAACATATTAAGCTATGCACAATTACATATAAAAATTAGAGATGTATGAAAAAATTTAAATATTTCTTTTAAATCATCATTATTTTGGTCAATAATCATGTGCACATATTTGTGACGTCCCGCCAGCTATCCAGGCAGATCGTCACCCATCTAGGCAGCTAGCAGCATGTGCAAGGGGACAGGCAGCCCAAACAGGCAGCAGACGGAGGGGCAGGCGTTTCAGCCGTTCAGCAGATGAAGGGGCGGCAGTTTCCAGCCTTGGAGAGGCTTGAGCAGGGCCTCTGGAACGTTGGGGCAGACTAGAGAAGACTAGGAGTCCCTTTTTGGAAGAGTTGTGGACATTCTTAGAATGTGGTCATGCCTTGAGTGCATGAACTTAGGGACTTGTATAGTGTAGCATTTAATTACTCTTAGTCATTAGAGTAGTATAAATAGGTAGGCCATTGTATTTGTAATACATCCATCAACTTATCAATACAAGTCTTTCTTCCAAATCTGCCTTTTGTCCCTCTTTCTTATTTCTCTTAGCGATCCAAGTAGTGAAAGGCTTACTTGAGTCTACGAGATCGTGCAAGAATCGTGAGTAGACCGTCAAGTGCCACACGGAGTTTTGTCCAGATCGAAAAGTCCGTGACATATTGCTCCAAATACTCAAATTATACAATGATTCATTAGAAATAAATTCACGTTTGCATGCCATAATCAAAGTACTAGATTCTATAAGTTATGACTTCTAAGTAATTAAATATATATATTATAGACTCGTAAACTCATATCAATTGCAAATGCGTGGATTACACATGCAAATAAGTTTAAAAAAATGTATACATCTCATGACTAATGAGCTATTTATGTAATTAATAATAACACAAGCACATGGATCATAATATTAAACTAGCATTTTTAGCACTATATCATTATGATAATGTTAAAATAGTCGCGACAATTACAAATGCGTAAAATGTTATATCAATATTAGTTATGTTTTATGTGTTATTTTTAAGTAAGATATTTCATATATATGCTCGTCAATTAACATCTCATTTATATTGTATCATATATATATATATATATATATATATATATATATATTCTCTTATTTGGATCAAAATTCTAACCTACCTTAGATTAGAAGTTACTTTAATCTTCACACTCCAATTCCATCATGTACTTGATCTAGTTAATACTCTATAATGTTAGACAAATAGACTAATGCTAATCTATTTTTTTTAATTAGGTCAAAGTTAAGTTCAATCAAAAAAGTTTTCTTCAAGTTTCGTCGTGAATTTCTAAAATAAATCACATTTTTGAATTCTTCATAATTATAAAAGACTAAATTTGTAATAAATTGTTAATTGATATTAAACTTCTTATATTACACTTTCTTTAGTTTTGATCAGAATATTTAAATATTACATATTTAATTGATCATGCTTTTTGACATAATAATTTCATAATTTAACGACATACATCAACTATGTATTTGAAATGCTCACTCAATATTTTTTTGGTAAATAAATTTATTTAAAATTGTCATTTTTGAGTTGTTTAAACTTAAATTACAATTTTCTCCTTTTATATTGTTCTAAATTACTCATTGCAATCTCGAAACTGGCTCTTATATACATATAGCATGAGTGCTCGCAATAATGATGCCCAACAGATTATTGTGATCGCATTTCAGTATCACCCTAACATCTTCAGTCACATAAAGAAAACATCATCAATATAACCTAGATCATGAACTACTATTGAAGACTAGGCATAATACTTCACATTGTGTGATCATCATAAACACACATTTATAACACAATTGCCTCCAAGTCCATGATCACATCACATATATAATGACAATAAGATAAACACCGCCACCAGAAGTGGACCATATCACACAATGCCATACAAGGCCAAGCATCATATAATATCTATGTGAATTTATCTACATTAGAAAAAAATATAATATCTCCGGTGTGAATTTATGTCCAAAACTCACTTGAATTAATGGATTTGAAATAACTCAAACAAGTCCCAAAATACTATACTGATCTAAGAAAAGTGTGTTAAATTAAAGTAAAACATAATTCAAGCACTCAAATAAGAAATTAAGATGTTTCTAAAATTAAATAAAGGCATACTATGAAAAAAGTTATTGTCCTTTCTTTATTTGTTAAAATGGACAAGTAAATAAGGACAGATATAAAAGGATACGTGGACAAGTAAATAGAGACAAAGAGAGTATGTTCTTTTTGTTGTAATAAAACTAAATAAATGTCATGTGAGTCATCTTTAAGAGTTATCATTTGCTTTATTAATATGATGACATGTGGGTCACCCATGTTTGAGGTGTAATCACTTGGCCAACTGGATAGCTTATCAATTGCCAAGTATTTAATTTATATTTTCCTATTGGCTATAAATAGTCATTGCGTTTTTTACAAAGATATTTAAAAAAAATTAAAAATATATAATTATACTCTCTCTTTGTTTGTTCTTATTTTTAATTTAGTTTATTAATATTAGTTTGTTAGCTAGTTATTTTATAGGCAACTTTCATATATAGCAAATAAAAAATTCATATTTGTATGCTATAACAAAGTTTGTATAATTGCGCTTTATAGCAAACATAGAAACTGTATAATTCGCTATACATATACAGTTGAAGCAAATTGTATAAAACAAAGTGTATAAAACAAGAAAGAGAAAGACATTTGGGCAGAGAACTGTATACAAATTAAGTGTATAAAACGAATTATATTATTATAAGTGTATAGAACGATTATATACAATTTGAATTTGTATAAAATGAGAAAGAGTGAAAGACAAAAGAGACTTGACATGGAATATACAATTGAATCGAATTGTATAAAATGAGAAAGAGAGAAATTAGATACAATTTGAAAATTTATAAAACGAGAAAGAGAGAAAGACAAAAGAAACTGGGCAAGAGAATATTTTTATTGTATAATTATAAGTGTATAGGACGAAAATATATGTACTTGCATGTGTATATATAATTTTCTCACGCTTTGTACAAATAGAAACACAATTTATACATTTCGCTTCTGTATGTATAAGTGAGAAAGATGAGGGTGACGAGCGAGATTTGGGAGATTGGCGAGCGAGATCAGAAAGAGGGGAGAGAGGAAAATAAAAATATATGTATTTATACAATCTTATCTGCTTTGTACAATTAGAAACAATTTTTATACACTTGTGTTTGTATAAAAAGTGAGGAAGCGAGCGAGAGATTGGAGGAGAGTGGCGAGCGAGATATTTGGGAGAGAGGCGCCTGACAATTTTTTGCAAATGTTTGCTATGGAGTACAATTAAATCAAACGCTAGCTACTCCATTTATTTTATGTTATTAGTTTGCTATTATATACAATTTTCCCTATTTTATAACACTTTTATTATTTTTAGAGAAAGAAAACTAATAGCTAAAGAGAGATGATAATACGTATGTCTCGAACCAGTGTTTGATTTCCTGATGTTATAACATTGAAGAAACTCATGACATACTTACACTTTGTTTCGATCATTGTTACTCATTATTTCATAATGTATTGTATTGTATTGTACTCTGTTGTACTGTATTGTATAATAGATACAATGTTTGGTTAGACTGTACTGTTTGTTGTTGTTTAATAACATTTTAAATGTTTGATTTGATCGTATCGTACTATATTATAATTTATAAATTTACTAAAATATCCTTAATTATTCTAAGATAGGAGGTTTGACTAGATTAAAAAAATCAATGACCTAATAATAGAGGAGACGATGAACAACGAACCGAACTATAGAGTAAGCAATTTTTTTACGAGGTAATATTCGACCCACACCGACCATATAATTATTGGTCAGAAGGGTAGAATGGTCAATTACCACGTCAACTGAATTTTCTTGGTACTTTCAAAGAAAAGATAAAATTGCTTTTTAATAAATTTATAGGCTTATATTTTCCCCTTATCAAAATTCCTCTTTTTCTTTCTCTCTCTACTTTCTCTCTCCGTCGTAGCGGTCGTCGACGGCGGCTCTTCTTCTTCCTCCTATATCCAATTGATGGAAAACGGACCGCCGCAGCCGTCAGGTTTGTATAATCTCTCTGTATTTCGATCTATTTCATCAGCGGATTTAGTTTTTTTTTGTTAATTGCCTTTTTTAGATAGTGTTTGGGCTACTTGTCGTGTACCGCGACTAGTTTAATGAATAGATTGAAGGAGATCACCTAAAGTTTTTGTTGTTTTGGGATTTGAATTTGGATTTTGATTGTGATATGCCGTGGTCAATTTTGAGTTTCATTGTTGTTAGGGCATATTTTTGGGGTTTGTCAAGTGCCAATTATTTGATTAAATATCCTTGCAAATTTCGATAGTAAACTCATCTAAGGGCGCAGAGTTATCTGGTAATTGTGTTGTTGGAGATATCAGGTATGAGGTGGAATAGCTGAGGTGTGTATGCTGGCATGGACGCCACTGTCGTTGGAAGAAAAAGAAGAGCGAAAAAAGCAGCCAAGAGTGTGTTCTAGTGGTTGAAGTGAGGTCTCGGGTTAAGTTCCCAACAGATACAAAAAACTCGCTGATTTCTTCCCATTCATTGCTGGTGGGAGGTAGTGGAGGTGCGTGCAAGCTGGTCAGGACACCACATGTATTAAAAATAAAATAAAGAAAAATATTGAGAAGGGATCTATTTTGTCTTAAAAAGATCAGTTATTTAATATTGGAATTATTTTCAGCTGAATTGAGGCAGAGTAGATGCAGGATTAATAAACTAATTTGGCATTGAAGTGCAGAAAATTGGTATTGGATTTAATGGGCTCAATCAAACACGTTTAATTTGCCTGTGATGCCAACGTTTGTATTTTCTGGTGGGCAGAATTTACTTGTTAATCTCATATCCCATAATTATAGTATCTTATATGGTTCTGATAAAACCTCTAGTTTTTTCACGGGAAATTTCGTTTTCCTAGGAGTCGTCCAAAAAGTCAAATTACTGATTATTGGAATGAAATGGCGAGAATAGAGCAGAATAAATATAAAGGATTTATATAGCTGAGTACAGGTAGTTTAGGATTAAGTGATGGAGCTGACATGGAGAAAAATTAGAGAGTTGTGTGCTCAAAGAGAGAAAGTAGTATGCAATACTACTAATGCCATCCATTAGTCACTTAAAATGTCTTTTCCGGTTGATATTTGATAAAATGATTGGCTACCCTACAATTTGATAATTACAAGTAGTAAAGTTATATTAAAGCAACTTGATAAAATGATTGGCTACCCTACAATTTGATAATTACAAGTAGTAAAGTTATATTAAAGCAACTTCGTTAAACATGCTGTGTAGCTATTATTCCTAGCAGCTGATACTGAGCAATTTCTTACACCCTTTTTTTATACATTAATGATTAGGTAGAAAGAATTTCATATTTTTGCTAAAGTTATTGTTTAAAATTATAGTTGCTATGCATTTATTTGGTCAGGTTAATTAGATATATTTAAAGGCTATCTAACATGATACTGGTTTCTCACAGTAGATATGTCTTTGAATAATTAGAGAAAGGTGTAAACAAAATTGTATACATTGCTAGTAAGTACCCTTGTTGTATTCAAAGAAACAATTTACTCTCGACCAACTCATTTTTACTTTCTTTTGAGTATTATTGACTTGACATTTGTTTCCACGCAGGTAGTAGCCCACCCCCAAAACCCTGGGAACGAGCTGGGTCTTCTTCAGGCCCTGCACCTTTTAAGCCCCCCTCTGCTGGTAACACGAGTGACGTAGTAGAGGCATCCGGAACAGCCAGGCCTGGTGAGATTGTTTCGACTGCTAATAGGAATACAGCTGTTAATAATAACACACTTGCAAGGCCTGTACCTACTCGACCTTGGGAGCAGCAGCAAACTTACGGTAGCTCATACGGAGGTATGCAGATGTTTAGTTAATTTTCCCTCTTGCTCTTTTTTTTTTGTGCCTGTTCTGTTTTTCCATCAAGAGGGTTGGCTGTCTGAAGTCCATTATTACAAACACGTCTGTTGATGCCTTTTTCACTAGCACAGCTGTTTTGTGGTTTGTAAATAACTATTTGTATTTTACATCCTTAAGGTTCACTCCTGATATTATAAATACTACCAACCTTGCATTAAAAGCCTCTTTTGGTTAGTATAACAACTAAGTATCCTTAAGGTTCACTCCTGATATTATAAATACTACCAACCTTGCATTAAAAGCCTCTTTTGGTTAGTATAACAACTAAGTTATCCTTAAGGTCCACTTGTTTGTTCTGAATGTATGTCCCCTAGCATCGAAAGGTTGATTATTGAGTGATGTGTATTATGATCTCTGCTTTGGAGTGCATGCATTTGATTTTTCAGGATCATAATGCAAGACATGACATGTAATCATGCAGACCATTATTAACTAGGCAAGTTCTTCCTAAATATATTCTGGTTTTATCATACTGTTTGATTCTCTTTCATACATTAGAAGTACGCCCACTGCCTTCTTTTTAAAATTCTTTTTAAAAAAAGAATTACTAGGTTGTCTAAGTTTGTACTCCAGCTTATTCCTCTTTTGAAATTCATCTTAGTTAATGCACCTATTAAATCAGCTTAACCTCTGATTGAATGTTTCGTTGAGCTGTTATCCCATCTGCTAGTCAGTATACCTCCTCTTCTTATGTGTCCATTTTTAGGAGCCAAGCGCTACTTGATCTTAATTCATTTGCAACAAGATGTCTATGAATGTGCAACCCAATTCCTACTTCATCTATACTTTGTCCTCTGTAAGTATGAATGGCATCTGTGTGTTTACCCAGCCAAATCAAAATGTTGTTATGGACATACTCTTTTCCTTTCCTCTTATGGTGAAGAAACTTTCTCGATCTTTGAAGGTTTTGATCCAGTAATTGAAGTTAGTTATTGCAATTGAAGTAAGAGAAGTTGAGTCCTTTTTTATGGAGTACCCAGTCTCATTATTTGCTTGATTGGTTCATTATGCAGGTATTAATACAGGTATGAATTATAATTCTGGATATGGAACTGGAACATATGGTTCTTATGGTGGTGGCTATGGAAGCACATACGGAAGTGGTTTGTATGGAAACAGTATGTACAGAGGAGGTTATGGTGGACTTGCAGGCGGTGGCATGTATGGTGGAGGAATGTACAATACTGGGTATGGTGGCTCAATGGGAGGTTATGGCATGGGTGGTATGGGTAGTATGGGCGGCATGGGTATGGGACCCTATGGGGACCAAGATCCAAATAATCCATATGGTGCTCCACCTTCTCCACCAGGCTTCTGGGTCTCCTTCATGCATGTGGTAAGCTCTAACAGTACAAAATAAATTTATTTCTGTTCTTTACTTCTTCTCAGGGACTTTAAAGTGAATTTGATGTGTACAAGTCCCTCATTTGCCCTGCACTTCCAGTACAAACTGTGCTGGCCTTCTTTTTGAATTTTTGTTTTCGGATTGGCCAAGACTTTAAAATTTGCTCCAAGTGAATTGGTAATAGAGCAAGGCCTCCAAAATACAGAGAGAGAGAATCACATAGGAAGGGGAGAAATGTAAGCAGGCTCATTGTGAAATCTCAAAAGCTTCTTGCAGCTCACTGGTTTCTGTGATGAGATGCTTTTAGTTTATGAAAAAAAAAAGGAATTATAGGTAGAGCCCAATGTTTTTGATAATAACATCTCCCTAAGCTTTACTTGATATGAAAATAGATCCTCCCGAAGCTTTTATTAATTGTGAAAGCTCTCTTATTTGATGCAATGGTATTCTAGCATGCAATTGGTAGGTTCGTCGATATGTATCTAAGAACTTGCAGGTCTCTTTGAATTAACAAAAAGTTCAAGGAGATGCAAATGAAATTAAGAATTATTTACATATCGTATTTTAGGTTCTGGTGTGAGGTGAGGGTTGTCCTTCAGGTACCACCTGATTTTTTGAATCTGCTAATAACATATGGTATTTTAGTCTATAATCTATAGACATCATTAATGCCTTTTTTCCGTTGATAACTAATTGTTTGACATTATGTTATTTAATGATGGCAGATGCAAGGTGTTGTAACTTTCTTTGGCCGCGTTGCAATGTTGATAGACCAAAATACCCAGGCATTTCACATGTTCATGTCAGCACTCCTTCAGGTATATCTTCATTTATTCCTTGCATCCAAATAGTTCTTGAACAACCAATACCTCCTTAACTACCTTATGGAGTTGTGTATTTGTTACCCAAATACTTTATGGAAAAGTATATAGGATGGTGACATAATAATCCAATTAACATATTTTTTACAGCTGTTTGATCGCTCAGGGTTATTATATGGAGAGCTGGCAAGATTTGTGCTGAGACTGCTGGGGGTCAAAACAAAGCCTAAAATTCAGCCCCCAGGTGCTAATGCACTTCCTGGTCCGCACCAACCTCGTGGTAATCAGAACTTTATCGAGGGGCCTAAGGCTGCTCCAGGTGCTGCATGGAACGATGTGTGGGGTGATAATGCACAGTGATATAGAGTAGTGACTTACAAATGTCACCTACCATCGGAAGCCATCAACAAGAAGTTGCAGTTTGTATGAAAGCTACAGTATAGATAAGAGCTATGCTGGTGTACTCGCATGTAAAACCAATCTACCTACCCTGCTGGATTGACTTGCTGCATTTAAATGAATAATAATCTCCCCTCCCCTTCCCCCTGCCATGTTTGTGTGGGATTTGTAGGTTGTTATAGATCAATGTGCACGTCAGTTTTGGAGACTTAACAACATCGTTCTGGAAATGATGTTTTATGATCCGTTGATTGTCGATAAGATGTTTCATTGTTACATCATTTGTGTAAATCCATGAAATCCGAAGTTCTCAATTTATTTGACCAGTATCTTATTTGTTATACGTAGAGATGAATGCACAAGCTGTGACAAATCTTTTTACATGGATGCTCAAAACGCGGAGTAGAATTCTTTCATGTTAAAGTAGTAGAAATATAAAATGGATCTAAAATCGAATAATAGAGAGGTAACAATGGACACAAATGTTAGAAGAGAAAATTTCACATGTAAAACTAGTTCACCTTTTTTCCACCTTGTACATTAGTCAGTAGAGAAGTGTTTTTTTGGACCTTCAAGTAATATGAGGAGTTCGTTTGTCCCGGTAGTAAAACGGACAGTCAGCATTGAGCTTTTCCGAACAGGCTAATCTTCTGACTTTTTCTTACGTATACTTAAGAAATCATAAATAAGAAGATATTTATACTAATTATAATGCTCCCTATGATTCAATATACCAATCCTTTCATTTTATCCTGAATCAAACAATTGTTCTGTATTGTGGCCTACATGCCACATGAAGAGCTATACCTCTTGAGTGTGGGTTCTGCAATTTGCACCAAGCTACTGTTTCATTGTATGTACATGCATTTATTAGAATCACTTATTTTCTTATGGAAGAAAACATTACAAGAAATTATACACAGATTGATACTAGTGTGCAGTGGGCACAACTGTCGTGCAATTTCCATCAAGTTGGACAGGAAACGATGTTTCCAGTGGTGGACGGGTGAATTACACGTCAGTTCCAGGGAATCCGAATTGGATTGACTGGGATGACAGTTTCTCCTCCCGAGTCTGTAAAATCAGAATGTCTGCTGAGACCTGACAGCTTAAGACCTAAAGATTAGAGTCACCTATTAAAACCTGAAGGCTCCATGAGGGCAAATACACATTACTTCTTCTTCTTTGACCTCTACATTACCTCTAGCAAGTTTAAAAATTTCCAATGCTACACCACTGATCTGAGAATTTCTGGTGATGTAAAGAATTGAGAGACGTTTGCATCCGGTCCTCAATGCCTGCAGTCCACGATCACAAAGATTTCTACACCGATTCACATGTAGCGTTTTCAAGTTATGACAATGTGATGCAATAGATTCCCAACCTGCTATCTTGACCTCATGACATATTGCTAAGTTCCATTCCTGAAGCGATGGACAACCCTTTGCTATTGTCATGATACAATCATTCCCAATCATTCTGCTGGAACGGAAATTCAACACTCTTAACTTTGCAGCAAATCCGACGCTAATAGCTACCAGACCATTCACACGCATGCACCAGGTCAAGTTAGACACACTCAAGTATTCAACACCACCTCCACTTAGGATACTCCGTATTCCATTAGGTTCAAGCCTACAGTAATCGGCTTCCAAATGAGTCAGAGTTTGAGAACATCCTTGAAAGCCAGCACCAGTTAGATTTCTACAGTAGGATATCCTGATTGCTCTAAGATGACGGCAGTTCTGTGAAATAGCTTTTACGCCATAATCAGAGATTCGAGAGCAATACGAGAGATTTAGATCTTCTAAAGCTAGACAAGAATTAGATAAGGCCTCTAACCCATAATCTGTAACATTACACCGGTAAAGACTTAGTATTACCAACAAAGAACAGCCAGATGCCACGCAGGAAAGACCACTATCAGTTATCCCAAAACAGCAGTCTAGATGAAGACTTTGCAGTTTCGATCCATGACGTGGTAACAAAGACAAACCCGAATCTGGAAGCTCAGTGCATCCGGACAGAGACAATGATTCTAGGTTCTGGAAACGGTTCAGAAGCCTATTTAAGTGTAATGTACTGATTTGAGTATTAGTTTGAGATAACGATGAAAAATTAAGCACAGTGAAAGAGCATTGGAACTGTAAAGATGTTCTATTTAGATTTTGAATTTGAAGCCAGCGACGACAGGTTAAACCAAACGATTCACGGTCAGATCCACAGTCAAGGTGTTGGAAAATAAAGAGTAAACAATCGTCAGGAAGCTGCATGATATATCCAGAGAAGTCATCTGATGGATTATCCATTTCTACCAAGTTAACACTCCAGCAAGGGTGTGAAGCTCGATAGTTCACAATAAACTTTTCTTTTTATTAGGACTTCCCAATAATTTTATCAAAAGACATGCTAGAGTCTAGAAGAGGTAGAAGACTCGAAAAAAGAAAGAGCAAGTCTTCAAACATATGACCTATGAGATCACTGGCTTATGGCAAAGAAATCTGGTTTCAGAACTATGAAGTCCCCTAAGACGTAGGAACTAGGAAGATAGTTTACTTATCAACCAGAGTAAAACGTCAACGTTCCCAACGGTCAGTTTTATCTATACTTATCGTCTTTGGTACCAATACCAAAAGCAAAAAGATTGGAGGACATTAACTTGAGAGGTTAGCCACACAAACCAACACTGCAAAGAATAAGGAAAACCCCATATTAGTTGACATTATACAGCATTGAGCATACCATACATGAATATCTTGTCTTTTGTTTATATGTAAATTTTCTCTACAAGAACATACCCAGTGTAATTCCACAAGTGGGATCGCGGAGGGTGGATACACGGCCCTTAACCATATCTCATGAAGGTAGATAGGCTATTTTAATGTTTTCAGGCATTACAAAATGACAAAGGTAAATTGTAACCTCATCCATATGTTGTAAGATGCTTTCTGCATGCATGTGTACACTTCAATATGAATACATAACCTCAAATTTCAGCAGTACTACTAATGCGTACTAGGTACATCATAAGATAGCGACCTAAGTCAAAAGATGCAAAAAAAAAAGAAAAAAGAAATTAAAAAAAAAAAACTTAATAAAAGCTACTTAATTGTCTTTTATGCATGCCAAGGTGTAGCTAGACAATAAAACCATCCGGAGCTATTTTCTCAGAAATATACCACACACATCTTGGTGAGGATACAAAATATTTACAAGACTAATGTGTATGCTTAGCTTCATCTCGAGCCCGGGCTATCTGGATATAGAAAAGTATCCTACATTTGGTTAAGTCTTGAAAACATCCCAACTGTGATAGTAGTGTTACTTGGGTGCACCAAAAAAACTATAAGGGATTGAAGACTACTCCACAATCGAGCAAAGTTCATCTCCACCCCTTCAAAGGCCTCCTATTTCTGTCTTTCCAAATGATCCACATTATGATCCACACGCATAAACATATGTATATGGTATCACAAACAATGCCTCAACCAGGAATAGATGTACAATTGGAAGATGAGCTTTCAAAGAACTAGCTATTCTGCAGACACTTGATAATAGCTTGTACAAAAACCTCTCCTAAGGGGTCATTTGGTTCAAACCGATATCTCAAGATTATAACTAATCCACCTTCTATATGGGATAAGTTATACTAAGATTTTGGTAAAAAAAAATACTAACTTGGCTAATACCTCCAACCAAACACGGGATAAATTTAATCACAAAATTTGTTCCGGGATAACCCACCTGATTCGTTGAACCAAATGGCACTAAGAGGTCAGATTAGGGGTCGAAAAAGGAAATCAACTTTGAAGTAAGCTCAATACATAAGGAGCAGCAAGTAACAACCCAACAGAATTCCTTTATTCCCATAACTTGAAATATTTTGTAAACTACAGATAGCTCTAAGGTCCCCCTTGCTCCAATAAGTCAGCATTTTGGGTTTAGATATTCTAAGAGAAAGATTTAACAACACTTGAATGACCAAAGGCAGAGCAAGGGATTCTAACAAGGCTATTAAAAAAAATTTCAAGAATGTACGCAGACCTATGTCAATGGAATCTTCCTTATGTCAATGGAATTCAACGATTGATAACAACAACATACTCAGTGTAGTCCAACAAGAGGGTAAAGTATATCCAGACCTTATCTATACCTCATAGAGATATATAAACATTTGACGTATACAAAAAAACATTTGTTTTTCCCCTATTTACCTATCATAATCATCTGAGAAATGAGATTCAACTGAACCCCTAGAATCCACCTAGCTCCACGACTCCGCCCCTGGCCTGAGTCGTGGGTAAGCACTTAAAAATACACATCATATTTTAGTTAATTTGAATCAAATAGATAATACAGTACACCTAAAGTTCTGCAATTGTTCTTCACATTGACAATTTCAAATAGACTACATAGAACACAGTATAGTGATTAGCTGAACAAAGTGAAAATACAGAACCTTTCCCTCTACAAAAAATTGTTCACATGAAAATTCCGAGAGAAAAAAAAAACAAATAATACATTCAAAAAACAATATTTTTTTAGCTTTTAGTGATTTTTTTACCTATTTATCTGCCGAAAAACACTGGATTCAATTGAACTCATGGTAGATATGCTACATCTACCAAATCTGGGTTCTATAATACTACAATTTCATCAAAATTTCACCAAAAAAATCCACAAAATCTATCAAATTCGGGAAGAAAAAGGTGTTTTGCAGACTTAAAAAAAATTGAAATTATAATCGGCCATACCTGAGAGCAGTGAGAGAGGCGAAGATAAGAAATTGGAACTATTGCTAATCACTCATATCAGCATCGCAATTTATAACACCTTGTTTGGATGTAAATATCACACATTTTATTGGTGCCGTTTGGATGATGGGTAGGTTTGTTGATTAAAAACAATTAAGAAGTATTACATTAATTAATTTAAATAAGTTTTATAAGAGTAGTGGTTAGATAGATTATATAAAGAGTGTGTTGGTTGGTCATAAGTATGTTTAGAAGATGAGGTTATGAAAATTAGGATATTGAGATACGTAAATGTATAGGTATCTTAGGAGTGATGAGATTAAAAATGAATATATTGAAAATAAGATGTGTTGATGTGTGTGGCGATCAAAATAAAAAAGTGAGGTTAAAATGATTTGTATATATCAGTAGGAGATGTACATATGTCTCCGTGAGTATATGTATAAAGTTAGGTATAATAGGTACAGGGAGAGAAGTAAATCGATAAAGTATTGGGGAGAAGTTATTAGACATGATATGATATATTTTTATATATCAAAGATTAAGCTTAGATACAAGGGTGTGAACATCACATATTAGGGTAGATAATTAGTAATTTTGAAGTTGTCTCACTTTTCATAGTGTCTTACTTTTGATTACTATCTATTGAGTCATTATTCTATATTTGTTATTGTTCTCTTATTTGTATTAGGGAGATAGATAGATCGATAAAATATTAGAGAAAAGTGATTAGACGTGATATGACACAATTTTATATTTATCGAAAATATAATCCTAGTTAGGAGAGTGTAGATATCACATGTATACTAGGCTGGATGTTAGTAGTTTGGAGTCTTATCTTGTTTTTCGAAAGATTTAATGTTTTGATTTTGAGTGCTATCATGAGTCATCTATTATTTATTGTGTTTGGGTTATCGTATTATTCTATTGTTGTTATAGTTCTCTTGTTAGTTCCTTTGTCTTCCTCATTATTGTTTTTATTTTTTCATACCTAGATTGTCATGTAATACGTAAGTCACAATTTTCGGAAATAATTATTGGACCTTTACGAGGTAAGGTTAATGTGTTTACATTTTATCCGACTCACATTTCACTTGTAAAATTTCACTGGATATGTTTTTGTTGTTTGAATTGTACAATAAAATATTGTCTTCATAAGTTTGTTTGGATGTGTTTTTGAAATCTAACCGATTTAAATCTAAAGTTTTATTTAGACATACAATTTGAACTCTCATACTATATTTTTACTTATTAAATATGAAAAACTCACAACTTGTCTCCCTAATCTTATACTATCTTAAATTAAAAAAAGTTCATGATAAAAATATAATACATTGTAATAAAAATACAACATTTATGATCAAATTTTAGTTCGATAAAAAATAAATTGAACATGAATTGTAGTGCGTTTTAATATAATCTTCTCACATAGTACAAACAATCTTATCATGTTAAGCACACATTTCTAGATCAAATGACCAAAAATATGAACCAACATTGTTACTCTGAGACAATCTTATCATTAGCAATTGTTTTATCATGGGTCATATTTCGTGAATTTTCATGACTCTCTCTAGGTATTCTCGCCATAACTTATGACTCGTTGTATAAGCTATGACAATCATCACTTTGTGTCAATATCATAATGGTTCATGGTTATTTTACTTATAGATCATATTTTATGAAAAATAAACGTAGGAAAAAAATAAATTTAATTAATTAAGAACAATAATTATATCTCATATAAATTGTTTAAAGGTTTTTGGTATGAGATAAATGTTTGGTTGAAATAAAATAATGTTTTTCTTTATGATATATAAACTCGTAGGTTTATATTAAAAAATATAAAATCATAATATAAAATTTTAAAATAAATTTTTTTCGAGAATTTAAAATTTCATCTCATAATTTTAAATTATAAGGTAAAATTTTATATTAAGTACTAATTTCATTTCATAATTTTAAATCATGAAATAAAATCTTTATATGCCATGCGAAATAAATTATACCTCTTTATTTTTAAATTAAATATATTGGTTTTTGTCTTAATTGCTTAAACAAAACCACAAATTAAATGTCAAGACTACTTGTTACTCGTACAAGACTTTATATATATTTATTGACTTCTACATGTATATAAATCAAATTTATTTCTATAATTATATTGTATCATTCAAAATTCAATAATTATATCCTTTCTTATACGCTTTTAGTTCACTCTGATTGTTTTAAAAAATTCACATGTATATTTTCTCACTATTGTTATTTCATTTGTGCGATAAAAATAAGTTTTAGAAATTAATTTTACTTATCTTTTTCATCAATCTATTATCATTATTTTCCATAAATAAAAACTCAAATTTATTTGACGATTAATCTTAATTCTTATTCAATTAGTAAATTTCATAACATATCAATCATGTATAAAATACTTCACAATCGACCTAGAATAGGAGGTCATAAATTTTTTAATAAAATATATCTTCTTCTTTTTTGGAAAATATTAAAGTATAAATTATGTATTTTTTCTTAAAAAATAAATTCTAATCTTAATATTAAAAATTATGGGCTTCATATTTCAATGGGCCGAACACACATGGGCCTTACAGGTGAACATTTCATGATTGGCCCATTAGGGTTTCGTTAGGTATTTTAGCTTCATATTAGTAGTGTTTTTCTCACACAAGCTTCTTCTTTAACTCATTCCCCACAGCCCCAAGCGCCGGCGGAGGCTTAATCGACGAACAGCAATGGTACGATTCAGTTATCTTTTTATAATTTCAATGAAATGTATGTTATAGATTTTCTATTGTACTTTTGAATTCATGATATACTTTTTGTTGTTTTAAAAAAGTTATAGCTATAGAGTTTTTCATTCATAATTTGTACTGTATATGGTTTTTTGGTGTATACAAGTGTGTAAATTGTGGTTTTGGTGTTATTTTTATTGTTTATGGATCTGTTTTTATGTTATTGATATGTGCTTAGTTTGATTTGCTTTTGTTTCTCACTTTTTACTTGTTGCATGTATGAAAATGTTAACAAAAAATGAATATTCTCTTGGAAAGTTGAAAATATTTCTCTTTGGATCAGAATATTTATTTCGTATAAATATTAGGTAGTAGATAATATAATATTAGGCAAGGAGTTTGATTTTTGTAGAACTAGTGATGGAAACTGTCTTATTCTCTTTTGTGAACATGGATTTTGCATTCTATATCTGATTTGAGCTTGATTTTTTAATGCAGTATATCACTCCAGTTTAATTTAGGTTTTAAACTTGAAAGGTTCAAGCTTTAAGGTTCTTATTTTTGAACTAATTATACATTTTAACATCTAGACTAATTTTTATCATGTTTTTATGTGGTGTCCATAAATATTCTGTTTGTAACTAATGAACTCTATCTTACACTGCATATCCCTTGATGTGATTGAACCACTTTTTAACATCTAGATCTATAATAAAGCTTATGTTACTTACTCGACATTCCAATAGCATTTTGTTTAGGAAAAAATGTATATGACCTGCAAATTAATGGTTGGTACAAGTTGCGTAAACTATGATTTGAATGCTTCATTTTCTTTGAGTTTTGACATTGTTGCTAAATTATGTTGCAGGCCTTCATCAAAGTCCAGAAGACAAGGGCTTACTTCAAGCGTTTCCAGGTTAAATTCAAGAGAAGGAGAGGTAAAACTCTATCTTCCTTCATCTTTTCTGGTCTGTTTTCAATCTTGTTTGCAGTTAAAGTATCACTAATTTCAATGTTTTGCTAATGTGTAGAGGGAAAGACTGACTACAGAGCCAGGAATCGTTTGATCAATCAGGACAAAAACAAGTACAACACTCCAAAATACCGTTTTGTTGTTCGATTTGTATCCTTTCTAATGCATTTTCTGCCTTTTTTATTTGCAAAGCAGCTACTTGATAGATTGCTATTTCTTTCGGAGAATCATCTACTTTTCGTTTGGTCCATGGAACAATTCCTTATTACTGTGCATTCATTGAATGTCACTTGGAATATTTTCACTTGATTAGTGATGGAAATTCTGAGAGTAACTTTTCTGTGATGCTGGGAGGTGATTTTTCCCGTGTTTTATCTTAACATTTTCCTCTAGACTAACAAGGACATAATTGCACAAATTGTGTCTGCTAGTATTGCTGGTGACATGATTCTTGCTTCTGCTTATGCAAGCGAGTTGCCTCATTTTGGACTGAAAGTTGGATTGACAAACTATGCTGCTGGTACTTACTCAAGCTATTCATTTATTGGTTATCCAGATGAAATTCTTCTGTATATCTAATTTATGATAAGTGGTTTACTACTGATTTCAGCATACTGTACCGGACTTCTCTTGGCAAGGCGAGTTCTCAAGAAGCTTGAAATGGATGAAGAATATCAAGGAAATCTTGATGTAAGTGGTAGCTGCAAGCAAGGATTCTGTGTGTATCTTTTGTCCTGTTTGCAAGTTTCTTTTATATCTAACTTCAAATGCTTGTTGTCACAGGTCAATGGAGAGGACTACTCTGTTGAACCTGCTGAAAGCAGGAGGCCTTTCCGTGCTCTCTTGGATGTCGGCCTCTTAAGAACTACTACAGGGAACCGTGTTTTTGGTGCTCTCAAGGTATCAACCTGCTTTTGCTGTTGGTTCCTTCTCTGAGTTAAAGTCTATACAATGCGCCAGATTGCTAAATTTTTTCTTTAATTGAAATTTTTTATTTGTGAACAACATCGTATACTTTCTGCGAGTTGTTGCTTGAATGGTTCTTTAATCAGCTATAACTTCAACTTGAAGAACATTTGCAAGATTATTTCCATCTCTGAGAAACTTGAACTTTGTTCAACTCTCCCAAGTATGGTTGGGGCTGTTGGGTAGATCTTGTAGTAATTCTTCTCTTTGAGGGACCATGTTTTCATTCATTTTATTATTTAAGGTGCATTAAACAATAAACTGTCTATCTGCAACATTTTTCTTGGTTTCAGGGTGCATTGGATGGTGACATATTAGTTATGCATTAATCATGTCATGTGACATTTAACTGTGTCTTATCTTTGTTGTTGAATGTTTGTTTCTTTGACTCAGGGTGCATTGGATGGTGGGATTGACATCCCTCATAGCGAGAAGAGGTTTGCTGGATACAGCAAGGACTCTAAGCAACTAGATGCAGAAGTTCACCGCAAGTATATCTATGGTGGCCACGTTGCTGCTTATATGAATGTGAGACATAGAAGTACTTTAGATTGATTCTTTTGTAATTCAAGTAGAATCCTCCATGGGTAGGGAGGGGCACAGAAGATTGTTTGATTTTCAGTGTTCATTCTGGCTTCTATTTACTCCCCATCTCTAATATGCTTGATCATTGTTTGCAGACTTTGATGGAAGATGAACCTGAGAAATATCAGACACACTTCAGCTTATACATCAAGGCGGGTCTTGAGGCAGACAATCTTGAGGAGATGTACAAGAAGGTTCATGCTGCCATACGCGCAGACCCAAGTCCAAAGAAGTCTGGAAAGCAACCTCCCAAGACACACAAGAGGTCTGAAATTTCTATCCTTGTTCAGCTTTATAGAAAATAATAGACGTTAAAATCATTAGGACAAAGCTGAAATTCATAGGTGCGCACTAGTGTTGTGTCCTTTGTCCTCGTAGACCGTTCTTCATTTGCTTGAGCTGTAACTTGTTTTGATGCATTTCTGGAGGATCTTCATCTCTACTGATTATCGTGCTACATTACTGTCTGAATTACATAGTGCTTATAGATGTGTCCCGACAGAAACTCCATCGCTTTCTAAACCATACTACTTGGGGGCTGTTCTGCAGGTACAACCTTAAGAAGCTGACTTATGAAGAGAGGAAAGCTAAGTTGATCGAGAGACTCAATGCTTTGAACGCAGCTGGTGGAAATGATGACGATGAGGAAGACGACGATTAGTGAATTTGTAGAAGAACTTTGAATCCTTGTTGCCTTAAGGTTTTCTATTAATATTGTTTTTCTTTTGCTACTAGGTAGAAACCTCAGTTTTGCATGCTTAGTAGAATGAGACTTGTCAATTTTGACAAATGTATGGGATTATATTTTTGCTTCAGGCATCTATTGAGTTTTAACTTATATATTTGTCTATCATTTCACTTGAAAGATAATTAATTATTCATAGTGATCCCTTCCTGAATAACGACTTAACTTGTAGGAAATTAATTTTGTTTTAAAGATCATATTGATTAATAATCGATAATATATATAATATCAAAACGTTGGTTAAAATTCTGATGACATCATCAATAACCATTTTTATAAAAATATTAGTACACTTTATGACTCTCTCCTAAACTCTGGTAAATAATATGCAAATTTTAGTTTTTACAAAAATATATAAAAGTTGGCATAGCTTATTTGTGAAAAATCTTTTGCAATAATAACCGCTTGAAACAAAACTTATTTGTGAAAACAAAAAACAAGTTTTCAAAATTTTATGACATCTAATTACGAAAATAAAATAAATTTCTTCAGAAGTAGTAACCACTATCGGTAATTCAACTTTATATTAATGTGACCATTCATTTCACTCGAAAGGAAAACAAATAAATCATTTACTTATCGTCAATCGTCACCACCATCTTCATCCAAGAAACTTTCTCCAATTAACAAATCAACTAATAAAATCATATATAAAATTTTTAAAAATGATCCGAAGGTGGAATGTATGGAGTGGGAGAGAGAGAGTGTTTTGACTTTTGAGTGTGTAAGGAAGAGAAATAACAATAGTTTACTAATTAAATTTGGTAAAATATAAAAATCGTAACTCATTTTGACGATATAGTTAAGTCAATTCTATTTTACAAATAATTAGCTCATTAAAATATTAGTAAGGTCGATCGAAAATCATAAGCTTTGATCTTCAAATCTTAACACAAATTAGAATATTACATTAGCATTTCTTCTATCCTTTATAGGTTTCGACATTGTTATTTGATACCTAATTCTGGTGTAAGACGATAAATATCTCATAAAATTAATTAAATTGCGCGTGTAAATTAAATTGAACTCCGTGTTTTCTTTTAAAAAAAATTCATCTACATTGAAATATGACTCTTAAACCTCATTTGAGGAGAAACTTTTTTTTTCCTGTATCTAAATCTCGAATCAAAATCTTTGATTAAGATAAGAGCAGCCCAAACACCATTTTTATAAATAAAATTAGTTATAGGGTTATTATTAATTTATATATAATTATATAATTAACAAATAAATGACAGATTGATAATATATACGTACTATTAATTAAAAAGTCCAGGTCTATTTTTTCCCCAATTAACAACTCACCTCGGCGAAAGAGGAATTAGGGTTTTAATAGCATCTCAATTGGAGGGCAAAATAGATTTGTGCTTCGCCGGAACCCTAATTTGCTTCTCCGATCACTCTGTCAGATTGAGTATGCTTTCTTTCTACGTCGAAATTTGAATTCATATATTTTGTATGATTGTATGTTTTTTGGATTCCTCTTTGCTGTTTTTTTGCATATAATTGAACTCTGGCGATGAAGATGTTTGGTTGATACTAGAATGTATTAAATGATGAGAATTGGCAGCAATGACTTAACTTTGGATTTCGAGTGAATTTGAAATATACTGGCATTTTTAGTATGTCAAATTTTGAATTTTGGCGTTAAAGGTGGTCTAAGATTTTGTAAATTGAAAGTCCAGTTATTGATTATTGGGATTGATCTTTATGGAGTTTTGATGTTTTTTTCGATCTTTTGTAAATGTATGTTTTTTTTTTAAAGGATAGATAATAACAACAAAAAATCCAGTGAAATCCCATAAAGTGTGGTTTTGGGAGGGAGATTGTACGTAGTAGGCCTTACCACTACCTCAGAGAGGCTGTTTCTTGAAGAACTTCTGATCAAGTAAATCAGAGCTGTAATTAAAAGAAAACATGACAGCCCTTGTCATATCTGTAAAGAGGATTCCCAGTCAATTATCTTCTTTTTGTGTAGATTATGAGTTTTCTTTTGTTATATATCCTGCTAGCGAGTTAATCTTTCCTTCCCAAAATAGTGACTGAGTCTCCTTGTTGCCTCATTTGAAAAAGCTCAATCATTTTTCTTCATATGGCACATTTCCCTCAAATGAATCAAACTGATAAATTGATGCCTTTTATATTGTTTATAGACCAAACACATTAAGGCCCCTTAAACTTGCCACAAATTTTCATTTTGCTACCTTGGCTCAACTATGGCTTGTTCCAATTAGACACTTAAAGTAAGTCTGAACTTTGTCTTTGAAGCACCTCAGCGATAATCACCTAAAAACATTAAGTGTGTTATTCACACTCATTGACATGAATACGTTCCAAATAAAATAAAGACACGTGGCATTTGGATTCATATATTAAACAAACATTATAAAATAATATATATGTTATTTTCGTATGATCCCTCCCATCGTGTATTTTCTTCCCACTTCACAATACCAATGGTTATACTAGTGTTCTTCAACCCTAGCCTCTTCCATCGTCTCCTACCCCCACCCCTAAAGCTTTGCTCACATTCTTCTCAATTGCCAGAATTGTGTTTTGTGTTGTGCATTATTAGTGCTATAAGTTGTTTGCATTATCTGATTTCTCCTTCTAATAAATAATTAAACTAAAAATGTATGCCTTTAGTCCATGGCTCCACGCCTCTTTGTTTTTCTAGTATCCTAGAGACCCAGGCCAATGGTTATTATACTAAATGCGAAATAGTGATTATCTAATTTTATCATTATTTTGTATCATAAAGATCTTGATAGTTCTTGTTTCATTCAAATTAAATTGAATCATATAGTATTTCATGATTCAGTAGTTTCAGATGACAATAGAAAGAAGACAGGAAAAGAAATTAAATAGAATATTTTTTTAGGCTTTCACTCTCTTAGTGAAAATGTGATGCACACACTCTCCCACATCGCTTATTTGTGTTTAAATAGGTATAATTTTAATGATGTTGAAGTGTATATAATAATTAGTGTTATAGAAAGCGAAATTAAGGTCCTTTGGGATTTAAGCGCAAATAAAGCGTGTGCTTTATTGGAAAAAGACGCAAATGGAGAAAAACTACAAATATGTATGTGTAATCGAAGACTAATAATCATAAGCATGAACAATAAATATATGGACAAAGAAATTGAAAAATAATTATAATAAAATGAAATATCAATTGTTTAGTGTCACCTCTTCAAGATTGCACTCATTGGTAAGGAAAAATATGTTTTACATCCTTGATGACAACACCAAAGTGCTTATAAAGCGACGGAAGCACTCAACCTGTTTTTTGCCTCGTTTTAGGGCGTAAGTGCACCTTTCACGGATAATAATAAACTATTTTTATGATACTTCTCTACCAATCCCAATATAATAATCTATTCATACATTCTCTTATTGAACTCCCCGTTAGTAAAATCAGATCATTTTATCAGGTAGAGGGAGTATTTGTCTCCTGGTCAATTGTCTAAAGTTGCGTAGTGGGATCTTTATGTTTGCATGTTTCCTCTTGAGACGGCTTTCAATATCAGTTTTTTAGTATCATTTTTTCCCCCTAAATATTCCGTTGCCGGGACTTGAACCCGGATCTTTCGGGTGAGAGCCGAGTATCCTGACCAACTAGACATTTGTTATTTTATTTCACTTTTCATGTTATGATGTATTTTGATGACTTGATACATGGAAACCATGTCATTATTAATTTCATCCCAAAACTGGCTTTGTCTTCATCATTTGCATTCTTTCATGGCTCTTCCAGAATAAAGGTTTAGACTAAAAATAACTTACTTCCTTTTATTCTGTTTTTGCCTATTTAACTTTCATAATATCTCCTAATAATCGTCTCTGAACATGTATTACCAGTTATGTTTTGTTGTCTCCTTTTCTTCCTTTCCCCTCTATGCTGTGGCCTGTGGGCTCCCATCATTCCATACTTTAGAGCCTTGTATTCTTGTGAAAGAAAATGTATACTACTGGATTTTATTGCCGTTCAACATTATATTTAAGTATCATTGAGTGATTTGTGAGACGAGCTGATCTATTCGTGAATTCACATTCTAAGTTGTCTCACTAATTTGGCAGATTAATGTTTGGTTTCTTTCTTGATTTACTGGAGCTGTCATTTTTTTGACTCTTAACAATTTTGGTTTGACTAAAATTAATCCATGCCAAACCAAGGTGTCTTGGTGTCTTTTACTTTGTATAAATACTGAAATTGATTCGCTTTATCGGTTCACCATGGTTACTAAGCCAGCTTATATATGAATTTATGTATTGCCATTGCCATTTTGTTTGCATTCCAAATCTTACACGTAGACCATTAGGTGGATAATTGTGGACATTGTCTTACCTACCAATACTTCCCAGGAAATGATGCTCTATCTTATGCTGGGCGCTAATTGATGGATCCAGACAGCAAGAAGTTTGGAAGAGGTGAGCTTCTTACTGTGATCTTTGAACAGTTTCTTTGCATGTTTGGGTAAAATGACTACTGCTAACATTTGACTTTACTTGGGTCCATATTGCATGTCTAGCTTTTGATTGAAGGTGGAATGGAATGCCTTGCATTTGATCTGTACTTGTATATGTGAATTTCATGTTTGATCTATTTGGTGTTAAATTTTGTCTCTTCTGTTTTTCTTCTTCTTTTGTGGTGCCATTTTATTTAATTTCAGGAAGTGGAAGTGGTTGATTTACTTCTGACTTGAATTCGCCTATTTCTTTTGCACTTAAGTATGTAACCACTATCATCTATTTGGAAAACAAACGAAGATTTGTGATGCTTGTTTTGTCGCTTTTTGAATGAGGTTCTGCAAAATTCTCTGTGCTAAGCAACGTGTTATCCAGCTTCATCTTGCAGCATTTGGATTAATGTTGGCTGGTACTTTGTTCATAGGGTTATGAGTTTGGTTACAAGATCTCACAAATTACTAAAATATGCTTGAAGTCGTGCCAAAGTGGTCAAAGTTTGCACACAGTTGAGGTGTTTTATAAAGGTTGTGATTTGCTAAAAGAATATTGCGCTTCCCGTTTTTAAATTCCGAAGAATTTAAAATCAAAATCATTTGACTCTTTGATCTTCTTTTCGTCGACATTTTTTCATTTTAATTTAGACACCGTTGGCTTTTTAATTTAGACACTGTTGGCCTTTTAATTTAGACACCGTTGGCTTACTGTGGTTGATTGGTCCAATTACATTATTAGGGCCAAGAGAGCTTGCAGGTGCTGTGGATCTTATTAATCACTACAAGCTGTTGCCTCATCACGAGTACTTCTGCAAGAAGCCTCTTCCATTGTCAATTTCAGATACACGCTACCTTCACAATGTTGTGGGAGACAGAGAAATTAGGAAAGGGGAAGGGATGCAGTTGGATCAGCTTATACATGATACGTCTTTTTTAAAAGAGACAAATTCACGCATCCAACCATTTGAGTTAGATGCTCTTAATGAAGCTTTTCAACTACGTGAAGCAGCTCCAATTGTTCTGCCTCCGGTAAGAAACCTATTGTGTGAAGCTTAGTTATATAAGTATGTCTGATTCAGCTCTTTAAGTAACCCTTTCACCCCTTTCTGATCTCTGAAGATGGAGGCAGAACAGCATTTTTTTCTCTAACCCTGTGCTTTTCTATAATGCCAGTTTGCTTGTTCCACTAATTCCTGATTTGGTGTTTCATAGTCTGAAAAAGGGATCCCCACTGTAGCTGGAAAGTCTAAAAATGAGTCGAAAGACAAGGAGAAGAAGCATAAGAAGCACAAGGATAAAGACAAGGAGAAGGACAAAGAGCATAAGAAGCACAAACACCGTCATAAAGATCGAAGTAAAGACAAGGATAAAGAGAAAAAGAAAGATAAAACTGGCCATCATGATTCTGGTGCTGACCTTTCAAAGAAACATCATGAAAAGGTCTGCTACTAGCAAATGTTTATAAAACTATTTACCTTATCAAAAAAAAAAACTAGCAAATTTAAGAGTTATGCAAATCTGGTGATTCTCCTGGCATGCCATATACTGTGAATATCATGTGGTTGTTTCATATTTAAGAAGTTTAGAAGACTGGTTCACAGTAAAGACACTTAATAATTCGCCCAATGGTGTCTTTACTGAAAATGGCATTACTTCGTAACTGACAGAAATATTTTTTATAGTTCCACTTAGAATCTTGCTATCCGTGTCTCTTGCTTCCGTGCACTTTCACTACATTGCTTGTGATGTAGCTTATAAGTTGCATTTATAGGATTCAAGTAGAATAGAGTACAGGATAAAAAGGTTTAATTTTAGGAAATATCTAGCTCAAGAGTTTGTTGAATCAATCGTTGCTTGACTTTCAGTTTTTAGTCACTGCGTCAAAAGATAGCCATTTGACTTAGTTTAATTAGGTATCCAATACATTTTTTTTGACATTAGTAACATTGTATTTCAGTCAGTACTTGGGTAGTACTGAAAAACCATATTTACAAAAATAAGAAAAAGAATAAAGTCCTTCCAATGCTAAACCAGGAACTAGATGGATCCTAAACCATCTATGATTGATTCAGTCTCATTAGAGTAGACATTTGTACACCAAAAACAGAACAACAAAATACATTTAAGCTTGACTTCCTGCAGGTTGTTGTCCTTATTTTCAAAACATCTATCATTTCTCTCTCTCCATATAGTCCACCATATACAAGCAGGTATTATCCTCCATCTTTCTTTGTTTGTAGCCTCAACTCCAGCCTCCTCCCAACTGAAAAGAGTCTCATCAATCTTACTAGGCATACTCCAGGAAATGCCTCTGAGATTCAGGAAAATCTGCCACAGTTGAGCAGTGAAATTGCAGTGTAGAAAGAGGTGTTTTACTGTCTCTGTATCCTTACCACATAAGGAGCATCTGTTGCATAAAGATATACCTCTCTTGGCCACATTGTCCAATGTCAAAACTGCTTCATTGGCTAGCAGCCAGGTGAAGCATGCCACTTTTTTGGCACTTTGACTCTCCAAATTTGCTTCCAAGGCCATCTGAAATCTTGATTCTCCACAAGACTTGTTTGTTTATATCCTTCATTCACCCTAGGTATCCAATACATTGTCATTTCCATAACTAGCCTTTTACTTACAACAGTAGCTTCAAGTTCTAGTTTGTTTGATTGTTCTCGTTTTTGTCGTCGTACTGTATGCTATGTACTGTTTTGATGAGAGGTTGACATTGTATTCTTTCTCTGTGTGACAATTGTGGATAATTTTTCTTGTTTGATTTGATGTCTTGGCCTAGAGGAGCTTAACTATTGAGCTGGCTTGTTTGGATCGCTCTTGCTGTAAAAAGTTCATCACAGAGTTGACACTTGTAGGACTTCAACAAATAGTTATAATGTATAGACTGTGTTTATGCTTTTGTTTGACCTCACTGATTATGATCTTTCTGATGATATCAGAGAAAGAAGCATGAGGGCAAGGAGGATCTTAATGATGTTAACAAACACAAGAGAAACAAGGTAAGATAATTTTTTTATTCAATATGATCTGTGCAAACGTTAAGTTCGTTTCTGAGCTCATTGTATGGCAGATTTTTCAGTATATTGAGACCATACCTTCACCTTATACAATATTCTTACATGCTGAAATGTTGCAGCACACGAGCTAAAAGATTGATGAAATTTGGGCAGTAAAGGTTACATGCTGAAATGTCACATGTGCTGCTATAATTTACTGTTCTCATGTGCTGCTATAATTTACTGTTCTCATGTGCTGCAGTTAAGAATTTGGAGGAATCTTTTCTTATTGTAAAATATCTAAGGTACAGATGTTCTTATCCTACTATATCCAACACATTGAATAACTTCATGAGTCTTTCCATCCATGCCATCTATTATAGAAGGTCTATATCCTATTTGATTCTGGAAGAAAAGAAAGACTAATTATTGACGTCAGAAGCTGTTTGCAGCCTGTTTTGTAGCCATTAGGTGCCCATGAGGTTCATATATATGACTTTAAAGTATTTCAGTTTGTGGATTTTGAACATTTGCATTTGTTGGATAAACAGCAGATTCCTAATTATGGTCTTTTAGTGTTGCTTGTGCTTTTTATCTGTATATATTCTGTTGCAGACTGGAAGGGTTGCTGAGACACTATTAAAACATAAAAAATAGAAGAGTTAGTAGACATTTTAGATGCACAGAGTTATTTGGCATTGCATTCTGCTGTTAGCGTCTATTTTTGGCGTTTTCAACCTAGAGCACATCATAGTATTAGTTACCTTTTGTGTTTCATAATGTTTCTGTTTCTCTTCTCCATGCAGAATAGCTTCTGGACCAACTAAAGAATGTAAAGAGGGTGAATGCAGCTGTTGAAACTAGATTTTAGTGAAATGTACATAGTGCTGAAAAACAACCTCATTGTATTATACTATATAAGAGCTTGTTTGACATTGTTTATTTTCATAAGCACTTTCTTTTTTGGTAAACTAAAGTTTTTATTTACCAAATGGATAATGTACAGCTTAAGAAAAGGGAACAAAAACAAAACTCTAGCTGGGCAGGACTTATTGCTCCTATATGCATGTGTAATATAGAGTAACTATTATAATTTATATTTCAACTACCTTAATTTATATTTCAACTCTACAGATATTAAATTCATTATGAATTCAAGTGTTTGGGTGATTAAAATATAAGATTAATATTCTCATAATTGAAAGAGGGCTGATATTTTCGTTATACTTTAATTTATTTATATTTTTGTAACATATGTTGTTCATGGCTCGATCTTGTCATGTATGAAGAGTGTTTTGAACGGTCTGTAACTTGCTAGCATAGGTCAGGTTGATTCCAATGGAATATTGCGATTAATTTATCCTATTTTGTGAAAAAGTAAGTACACTTAAAATTCAAATGAGTATTTATCATCATCATGTTTTAAAAAAATAATAGAAAATAAAAAATAGGAAATATAAATTAAACACTTAAATAAGGACCATATTGTAAAGCAATCATCTTTGACTTGGTTATTATTATAATTGGGCAACATGTTTTGCAGTATCGTGTGGGGCACACCAATTATCATAAGGAAAAGAGACAAAAGATAAATATAATTCCAAACTATTGTAAATAGTATGCAGATATTCTCCGTCATATTTTTGAAATATTGGTGTCCGTGCCGTTCAAAGGTAGAGTGTATATGTCCTTCACTCTAATGGAAGATTAAATAGGGACACGTGACGCAATCTTATCCATCGATTCGGTGTCTGGTCGGTGAAAAAAATTATGACATGTATATGTCTGTTAGTATAAAGTATAAAGTATATATATGCTCTAATTTTTGAACGATAAAAACACCTATATCCCAAAAGTATGACAACAATTATCTGCATACCATTTACCTAGTTCAAAAATATATCTATCCTTTTTGTAAAGGAAAAATGGTAATTGGGAAAAATGTTTTGGATTATTGTGTGGAGAACATAAGCAAAAGGAAAAATGATAATTGATAAGGTAAGCATATGTAGTCATGAAAATACATCATCAAATAATCCACATCCTTTTATTTTTCACATCATTTCTATAAGCAAAATAATACAATAGGTGAACATTGAAAATAATAGCAAGTAATTATCAACTTAGGTCATTAGGCAAAGCCTTAAAAGGCCATCATAATTTCAAACTCAAACCTACAAATCGAAATTGTGACAATAAATTAATATTGCTTATGCAAAGTCTTGCGTACGTCACTGGCTTATATCAAAATCTTTGAAACATATAAGACAACACTAGCATGAAAAAAACATATAGTTATTGGATACACACTAAAGCTTTAAGACTCATTAACCAATTTATCAACAAACTCATTAATGTTTCTATCTGAACTTCCACCTTCATCCATGGCCTTTTTTGTCACTTCTCTCCATTTGTTTGCATTTTTTCTAATCTCTTTGCCTCTTTCTCCTTCCATAACTTCTCTTATGCAATGTTCCACAACTTCTTGTTCAACAACACCCTTTTCATTAGCTTGTGCCTTTATTCCCATCTCCCAAATATCCATCACATACTTAGCATTTGTACATTGATCAGTCCATATTGGAATTGCCACCATTGGAACTCCCAAACTCAGAGCCTCTAAAGTCGAATTCCATCCACAATGTGTCATAAAACAACCGATCGCTTTGTGTGATAACACATCTAGTTGTGGACACCAAGTTACAACTAGCCCCTTTTCCCTTTTTATGTTATCTAAAAAATCTTTAGGAATTTTAGGCTCTTCTGATTCTCTAACTACCCATAAGAAGTTGTGGTTGCTTTTATTCAATCCACAAGCTATCTCCTTCATTTGCTCTTCTTTTAATTCAGCCATACTTCCAAATGAGACATACACAACTGATCCATCATTACAATCACTTAGCCATTTCATGCAAACATCAGTTTTAGGCTTGTATATACTTAGACCATATGAATTATCATTCTCAAGTCTCTTGTCCACATACATTGATGGTATGGTTGGTCCAATAGTCCTCAATCTCAATCTCTTTGTTATCCAATCCACTTCCTGTTCATAATTGAAAAAAAAAGGATCATATAAATGAACTATTTATGTGACTTACTTTCCTTTTTAGTTAGTCTCAATCCAATTCTATATTAAGCAACAATTTCACTATAAAAATATCTAGTTTACCCTTAATGATATGATTTACCGCCACATAAATTTCTATCATTCATTTTGGACTACAAGTTTTAAAAATCTTATTTTCCTTCTTAAACTATGTGATGATTCAAACTACCTCACATAAAATGAAACGGAGGGAGTAAAAAATAAATAGTTTGTCGGTGCAATAAGCTCCCACTATGCACGGGGTTGTGAGAGGATATATAAGATCACATTTGATCTATTGTACAAACTCTCACATTTCTACCAGAGGTAGCTTGAACTTATGACCTTCTTGATCACACGGTTTCAATCCTTACCTATGTTGAGCACTAAGGTGCATCGACTTTAAGTGGTCCATGTAGATTAAATAAGATTTATGTTAAGCAAACAAAATAGCAAGAATTGATTTTCTATTTGTGACATCAATCAAGGTGAAAAAATGCACAAAAACCATCTACGCCACCAAAAAGTAAAGAACCCGTAGTCATGGCATGTGCTATAATGCACAAAAACACTCCACCTCACCAATTAAAAGTAAAGCACATGTGGTGCTTGCTTGTGACACATAGGGCTTTGGGATCCTTCAGAAAATGTCAATGGGGTGTGTTAAATCCTTTAAAAAGTTATTGATATTTCGAGGATCTGATATAGATATGATGACATTTCTAAAGGATCTGAACAACATAATTTCTTACATTGCACCGTGACTCGATCCCTTTCAAGTAATAAACAAATAATAAAAGAAGAAGAGTGAGAATACAAACATGTTTCTCCAATTCATATATGGTGTTGCAAAGGATCCAATCAGCTTCTTGTATATTAGAGAATTGATCAACAAGCATCTTCAAAAATGGTGGATATGACCCCATATCATTAACAAATGATGGCAAGTCAGAGGGAACTAATGGTTGCAATAATCCAGGTAGCAATACTTGATCATGTCCTTCAACAGGAAGCTTTAGTTCCTTTAGTTGGATATGATAAAAAATATTTTCAACAGCACATGACATAGTGAAGAAAACACCACTTACAAGTCCAAACATTTTTGCAACATCAAGAATCCAAGGCATGAATGAATCATAAATGACACAATTTATAGGATTTCCTTTGTTTTTCAACTTTTCAATGAGTTGAATAAGAGCTTGTGATCCAACTTTTTGATGACTTTCTAAGTAGGTTTCAATGGATTTAGCACAAAAAAGTCCATTCACATCATCATATCCATCAGAAATTGGCTCAATTGTGATGGAACTTGTCAATTCTTGCATGCTTTTGTTGAATATGTAAATAGTAGGAACAAGTGTGATCTCTATGCTTTTGTGTTGTAATCTTTTGGAGAATTGAAGCATTGGATTTATGTGGCCTTGTGTTGGAAATGGTATTACCAAACAATGGATTTTGTTGTGAGCTAAGTTCATTTTTTCTTTGATATGTTCACAATTCAATGTTGAAGTCCTCTTTCTTTGATCTCTATATATTAGGGATGGCATTGGGGTGGGGCCGATGCGGAGCGGGGTGGATTTAAGGTTATGTGGGAGGGTTGAAGTGAGTTTTTTTAAAATTAATGTGGGGCGGGGCTGGGCAGGTTGCGGGTACATGTGATTTTAAATGAGTTCAAATTTAATTTTAATTTTTTACATGTTATAAAGTGATAGAGCATTATTTATTAAGATAATTTCATTAAAACTATTAAAATATTCAAGATAATAAATGAAAATGGTTCAATAAAAAACAATACAATTTCTCGCATGTCTTCCAATTGACCTCTAAAAAATAAAATTTTAAGTCACTATCCTATAAAATATTAAAAAAATTATGTGGGATGGATGCGGGACGAGGTGAGACTGGTTGAAAATGAAAAGTGTTGCTATGCGAAGAGAATTAAAAATTTTACGGGTCAAGCTCAATTCGTACCGCCCGTCCAACATTGTCATCCCTACTACATATGAAGAGATTGAGGGTTCTACGATTCAATCAAATTCAATAAATCTGGAGATAAGAATGATTGGTCAAAATATTTGAAAAATATATAAATAATTCTTTTAATTTTTCAAAGAGTAATTACATCACCTATAAAGAGGAAGAAAAGAGTATTAATTATTAAATATTGATAATTGCCAAAGTTCTGAACCTAAAGTACAATAAATTTAATGATCAAAATATAAATAACAGCTACTCATCAATTTTGGGAATTGTCTCTCTCTTATGGTATCATAGGAATTGATTTTATATATGCAACATGTTTTATTTTATTTTTGTTTTTTGTTAGACTTTGCAACCCAAGTGCTATTTTAATATTCTTCTTTTTTAATAAAAAAATAGACTTCTTCACATGCTAAATTTTAATTGATGGTCTCATCCAATTATGTAGAGTCAATTTTCTTTTTATAATAAAAAATAAAAAATTCCTCATGAACTTTGCAGCAAATTACTTCATTATATAATTGATGATCTCATCCAAATTGTGATTGAATAGTCTCCTAGGCTAATAGAATTTTCTTAAATTTTAAGTGTCTATTTGAAAAAAGAGTAAAATTAAAAGGAGATTTCTAAACCATCTCAATCATATCGATTTCTCTTTGTTATTAGAACAATACTACTGTTAATTTTTTATTTTTCACTTTTAAATTATCACCTCAAAATATACTATTATGGAAATATTTCTTTTACAAGTATGTTCTTGAAGAAGCACTTCAATTCTTCATCAAGAAGTCAAGAATGTAAAACTTTGTTGTCGTATTGTTTGATCTTAAACATTTAATAGGTGTGTTTGGTTTTACCGTATTATTTGATGGAGTAGCTATTATAATGTCTTTTAATTTTAAATCAAATTAATTAAAGAGTAAAGAAACAAAGTCGACGCCTAGGACCTAGGTTATATTTTTATATATTTGAAATAAAAAAAATTTACTCCCTTCGTACTGTTGCTAGCTTTTAGAACTCAAAGATTTGAAGTTTTCATGGCCTACAACATAGAAAATGTGACATTATTCCAGAACTTTTGGTTCGAGTATTTTTCTCAAAGACTATAAATTATATCTTAATCATGATTCATATCGAAGACTATAAATATCTAAATCATAATTCATATCGAAAACTATAAATATCTTGTTATTCATCTTGTATTCCTAACTTACAGAATCTGGAAAAACAGAAAGAAGATAAAGCCCACTGAATGCACAGTGTCCCGTTAAGGAAATTATTCTCATTTAGTATCTGAGGTTTGACTTGGAGTATGTGCTTCCAGGATAGAATGAATCTTAATCACCAGTGTATTGATACTCAAAACGCTGGTGTCAACGAGCCACTGAACGGCAGAAAAGTACACTTAGAATACTAGATTTAGGAGTAGAAGAAGAAGTCCATAAATTATGTTATTTAAAATGAGAGGAAATCCCTCAATTTATAGAAAACAAAGGGTAGTGCGAAAAGGTTCTTATTGTGCCTTATCAGAAAGGTCACAAAGTATTGAAAAAGTCACAATCTTTCGAAAATGTCGTCACCTTTCATAAAAGTCACAACTTTTCATAAAAGGTCGCAACATTTCATAAAAGTCACAACTCTTCGTAAAGTCACAACTCTTCATTTTTCATTCACACCTTTTAAAACCCAACATATCTTAATCATGACTCATATCGAAAACTATAAATATCTTAATCATGATTCATATTGAAAAATCCCCCGCAGATAATTTGACGCAAAGGAATGTGATACGTGCTTTGCATACTCAAACTTATAATATTGAAAATTTTAGTGAGAGAATTAATTGGAGAAATTTTTCTCTGTATTCTGTTAAAACCACAAAATGAGAATGAATCCATACATATAGACAAGTATGTAAACCAGCTATTATGACTGTTAAGTCAGCTGTCAACTCTCTCCACTAACTAAATACTCAACCAACTAATGGAATATAAAACATATTAACTAACTAACTAATATGCTAATTAGATAATTTTATGCTAACTACCATTATTCTCAATACTCCCCCTTAAGCTGGATGTACTGAAAATGTTCAGGACCCCAAGCTTGGCCAAAAGGAAATCATGTTGCGAACGACCAAGAGCCTTTGTTAAGATATCTGCCTTCGATCCTTGGTCAGAATATAACTGGTTTTGACCTAGCCTTGATGCACCTTCTCCCCGATAAAGTGACAATCAATTTCGACGTGCTTAGTCCTCTCATGAAAGACTGGATTAGCAACAATTTGAATAGAAGCCTTGCTGTCACAATGAATAATAGTGGGAGTACACAAATCAACCTTTAACTCCCTGAATAAAATTGTAACCCATACCACCTCTGCAGTCAAAGTCGTATTCTGCCTCTGCAGAGTTTCGAGACACAATGTTCTGCTTCTTAGACTTCTAAGAAATTAGAGAATAACCAAACTTCAACAAATACCAAGTCACAGTCCTTCTGGTGCTAACACAAGCTGGCCAGTCTGCATCACAAAATCTTGTTAGTGTATGGTCATTATAGGAACTCATGAACAAGCCCGATCCAGGATTTGCTTTGATGTATCTTATAACTCTCAGTGTTGCATTCCAGTGTGAGAGTTTAGGTTGTTGCATGTACTGACTCAAAGTCTGGACAGTAAAAGCAATGCCAGGTCTAGTGTTAGTCAAATAGAACAACTTTCCTGCCATTCTTTGATATCTACCAACATCCTGAAACAATGAATCATTGGTATTAATGTCATATGCTGCTAAAGTGAGTTTCAGATTGCATTCTAGAGGAGTAGAACTAGGTTGTGCACAAGCAAACCCAGCCTCAACAATTAATTATAATGCATACTTTTTTTAATTCATCACATTGCCAGTGGATGAGATACAAAATTCCATGTCTAAGAAATATCTCAACTCTCCTAGGTCTTTTATCTTAAAATGATTGTGTAGCACCTGCTTTGTAGCCTCAACCAATGCAGGATCACTTTCTGTGATTAATAAATCATCAACATACACCAAAATAATCACTAAACCAACATCACTCCTTTTAGTGAATAGTGAGTAATCCAACTGACTTTGACTGTAGAAGTTTCTGTAAACTTGGCATTCCACTGCCTTGAACCCTGCTTAAGGCCATACAAAGAATTGACAAGCTTGCAAACATGATGCTTGTCTCCAGTATTAAAACCTTTAGGCAACTCCATGTACACTTTTTCAAATAGATCACTTTGTAAAAAACCATTAAACACATCCATCTGGTAGATAAGCTAGTTCTCGACTGCAGCCAATGTAATGATTGATCTTACAGTAACTATTTTTACTACAGGAGCAAATGTTTCTTGATAGTCAATACCCTCTGTTTGACAATGATCTTTTGCAACAAGTTTTGCTTTGTACCTATCAACCTGTCTGTCTGCTTTATATTTTATCTTAAACACCCACTTACAACCAATAGTAGACTTGTGCTCAGGTAACTTTACAATCTGCCATGTACAATTTTCCTCTAGTGCTTTAATCTTTTGATGCATAGCTATCACCATCTTGGATCTTTAATGGCCTCTTCATAACATCCAGGCTTAATATCCACAGAGAAATGACTAAGGAAGGTTTGATAACTAGGGTATAGATGGTTATAAGTAATGTAGTTGACCATGGAATAAGGATGATTAGGAGTAGTGACATTAGTAACAAAGTCCTTTAACCATACTGGTGGAATAGAATTTCTAGTGGAATGCCTTGTACTTTGCTGAACCAAAGGTGCATCAATATCATCACATACAACAACATTTCTTGAATTATTATCCAAAGCAACATCTTCTTGCCCCATTGTCTCAATGTCATCATTTAAAACTTCTGGAACTTCAGTCAAAGTTTGTAAATCATCAGCTGCGTTAATACTCACCTTCTGTGGAAAAAATAAAGGAACATAATGATCTCCTGTCTATGCAGCAAATGGAAAAATATCCTCCTGGAAGGTTACATCTCCACACACCATCAACCTTTTCTAATGCAATCCATACACAATATATCATTATTTGTTGGATGAATAACCCATGAAGACACAAACATCAATTCTAGTAGAATACTTATCAAGTTTAACATGCTTTGTAGCATAACACAAATAACCTATGGTTCTTAAATGAGTTAGATTAGGCTGAACACCATGAAAAACTGTAGAGGGTGACTGTCCTGCAATACTGTGGTTGGCAAATTATTAATTAAGTGAACAACTATCAATACATATTTTTCCCAAAAATCTGATTGGGTTGGAACCTTTGAACCTGAGAGCTCTTGCTACTTCAAGGATATGTCTATGCTTTCTTTCCACCACCCCATTCTGTTGAGGGGTATGAGGGCAATTAGTCTCATGAACAATACCAAGACTTTCAAATAATGATCTACAATTTCTATTAAGGAACTCAGTTCCATTATCTGATCTAATCTTCTTCACAACTTTATTAAACTAAGTCTTCACCATAGTAATAAAACACTTTAAAATTGAAAAAACATCATATTTGGATTTCATAAGAAATAACCAATTCATTCTTGAATGATCATCAACAATAGTCAGAAAACATCTATAACCAGCATGAGTAAGACACCTATATGGTCCCCAGACATCTATGTGAATCAGATAAAAAATAGAGTCAGTTCTAGACATGCTTGAAGGAAATGGATGTCTAGTCTATCTAGCAAGAGGACAGACTGGACAACTCTTACAAATGTCTGAATCATCAGTATTCCTAAGTAAAGATAACTTTGTAACACTTTTATTGAGGGGTGTCCAAGTCTATTGTGCCAACGTAATCCTTCTGAACTCTTGATATGTGCTAACACTGCTCAGTAGATTTGATCTCTTTTGAAAGATGAGTGGAAGACAATAGAGACCATCCCTCTCCTTACCAATCCCCTTCACCACTCCATTTGAGAGGTCCTGAAAATTCATTTTTCTTGTTAATCGAGCCATTGATAATAGGTCAAATTTAAACCACTAATACATTGTGTAACAAATCACTAGTTGATAGCTTGCAGTCACCAATTTGAGTTACAGAAGATGTTTGACCATCAGGTAGATTAACATGTCTATCTATGTTCTTACTGGATGCTGTAATTAGATTAGTAAGTTTGGAGGTCATATGACATATTGCTTCTAAATCAATTATCCATGTCGTACTAGTATTTGAAGACTTAACACACTCCTCTCCTCTAATATCATTCACCGATAATATAGTATCATAAGTAATACCTGCAGTATTTTCCATGTACTCCATTGTGTTCTTATTAGACTGAGAATTTGAATTTCCTGTCATTTGAGAACTATCAACTTCATCAGAATTTCTGCTCCTTGATCCTTGACCTGAATGAATTATACCATGACCTGCAGGTTCAAAATCATCCCTAAATTCTCTGTCCATGTAAGTAAGATTTGTTGTTCCTCTTCCAGCATTCATCATTCTTGAGTTTGGACCAGATTTCTTCTTGAACTTCCAGTCAGCAGGATAACCAATTAGCTTGAAATAGATGTCCTTGGTGTGACCATGTAGTTTGCATTAGTCACATATTATGTGTCAATTTGTCTTTTGTTTAGGATTGTTATAGTTACTATTTCCAATATTTGCATAATCAAAGTTAGCATTATTTGTGTGACCTCCTCTTCTAACATACAAAGCTAAAGATTCCTGAGAAGAACTACCAATTTTTCCTTTTCCGAAATGCATCATTAGATTATTTTCCCTTCCTACATATAGAGCCATAGATTCATGCATGTCTCTACTAATTTTGGAATCATCTGTCATACGCTAACTTTCATCAAATGTTAGCATAACATAAGCTACACTAGGTAATGGATTCATCATTAAAATCTGACTCATTGCATGACTATACACCTCATACAAACCCATCAAAAAAGCAAATAATCGCAGAAATTGCAGATGATCAACATTCACTTTGGACTTATCACAGTTACAATCAAGAGGTGGAACAAGTGCGTCAAACTCATCCCATAAAAGTCGCAACTTAGTAAAGTACCCTGAAACTGTCAAATTACCTCGACTAATTATGCAAATTTCACGATGAAGATGATAACTTCTAGATCCATCAACCTTGTTGAAGCGCTCATTAAGATCTTCCCAAACCATTCCTGCATCTGATGCATATATGATTCCACTCAATAATTCTTTTGATTTTGTTTTCATGATCCATGCTAACACGAATGCATTGCATTTCTCCCATTGCTCCTTCAATTTAGGTTTGTAATCCGATTTGCGACAAGTTCCAAGTACGAATCCCAGCTTGCTCTTACCACGAAAGTTAATCACTAACGATTTTCTCCACAATGAGTACTTTTTAGACCCTGTAAGTTGTACTGATGTCAATACACTCTTAGGAGTATTAGAGGGATGACGATATAGTGGATGATTTTGATTTTTCTCAATTTCATCAAGAGTATCAGCTGAAACTCCTGAAAATGTAGCTGATGCACTCTCCTCTGATGTCAATGTCATCTTCTTCGAACTCACTCAATGGATGTTTTAAAGTCTCCAAAATTAACCAATTGTGAATCTGAGTCTCGTGGATTCACAACTCTGATACCATGAAAATTTTAGTGAGAGAATTAATTAGGAAAATTTTTCTCTATATTCTGTTAAAACCACAAAATGAGAATGAATTCATACATATATACAAGTATGTTAGCCAACTATCATAGCTGTTAAGCCAGCTGTCAACTCTCTCCACTAACTAACTACTCAACCAACTAATGGAATATAAAACATATTAAATAACTAACTAATATGCTAATTAGATAATTTTATGCTAACTACTATTATTCTCAATAATAATTCTAAGATTGAAATTGAGACACGTTTACCATCCGAACAACTCGTGAGCCAACAATGTGTGGTTGAGATTTGACTTAAAAATAACTAATATCTCAATTAATTGATTAGTTGAGGAAATTGCTCGAATATGTAGTATTCATGTTATGAGCCCAATAAATGTGTATATAAAAAAGATGATCGAGTTAATTGAGCAAGTTGAATGCATCGTATGGACTTATATATTGCGGTTACTTTTTCTAGTACGTAATCTTAGTGTTTTAGTATGATAAGTGTTCCAATTTCTCTGGCCGATTATGAACTTGATTAGTCTACCAATTTCAGAAGGTAATCTTTAGATTATAAACTTGATATATAAATAATATGAAATTAATCAAAGAGGATTACTTTAAAGACTAAATTTTAGATTATAATATATTTATATTAATTTTAATTTAACTTTGACGTGATTATTTTCTTTCTTCCTCTTCAATTAATTCAAATAGACGCAAAAGCATGTGCTATCAATATTTTTTTTTAATGCACAAAATTCGAGATGAGACCTTTAATTAAGAAAATAACAATCTCAATCATTAAACTAGAGTGATTTGATTTCTTAAGTTGACTTCCAACTATTAAGACTTATATCTACAAATAGGGGTGGAGAAATGGAGAATTTAAGTAAAAATTGACAGCAAATATATGTATGACCCATCTATAAGTAACCTAAATTTGACAACTAACCAAGCAATTCCTTTGCATTTCTTGGGAAATAAATAAATATTCAATTAAAGTTCTTAGGTTCACTATAATATCTATAACTAATTGATTACATATTGAATTAAAAGAGTTTTTACTCGAATTTCCATATTGAAATTCATGACTTCACAACTATTTACAATTAACTAGCTAGGTACATATCAAATTGAACGAATTAATTCTTAACTTTTCTTTCCTCCTTTTTTTTCTTAAGTTCATAATTGAATCGACTCGAACAAAAAAAATTAATCCTTTCGTCTCATATCAAATTTAGTAATCAGGTTATACTTGTGAGGTTGGTAGCAAAGCATTTATATACTCTACATCATTGCATACATAGGCGGAGCCATCTTGCATAAGAGGGTTCATCCGAACATTCTTCGGCGAAAAATTATATTACTTATACATAGTTAAAATAATTTTATATGTATGTATAGTAAATGTCGAACCCCCTTCAACTACTTCTTATGTCTATTTTTACATATTTTAAATCTCTTATTGAAAATTCTGACTCCGCCTTTGATTACATACACTTAATTATTTTACAAAAGGAAGCATTTGATTGGGCAATTGACACTAAAATTTCTATCGAACTTCATGTCAATATGTCATCTAGTAAATAGTAAAGATTAAAAACAATGAATTTAATGCAGATTGTCATACATGTGTGGTCAAAATTCAATTTTTTGAAATTTCTCGATGTATTGTTTGTTTTTTCATCTCTAAAGAAATGTTTTTAAATAATAAACAAAAGGAAACAACTAAGGCTGAATACAACATCAACTAAAACATAAATCAACGAAACAAAGATACACATCAGTAGAGATCGTATAACAAATGTAGATTATTAGACATACAACACGTCACAGCTACAAATAAAAGATGAAATAGGTATTATCTCCTGTATTCAGATTAGCAAATCAGAAAAAATAAAAGATGAAAAAAAATAACACAGAGAATTATTCGAGTCCACAGAACTCACTGCGTGTCCTTAAGAAATCTAATCCCCTTAAGTCCCCGAGGTTGCAGATTAATTCCTCCCAAGATAAAACAGATTAATCATTAACGAAGTAGTGGTACCTCAAACTTCGATAATTTCAACAAACTCAAAATGGAAGCAACGAATCATACACACAGACACAATCGATCGATTTTGTCTTGTAAGAAATGTATGCAAGAGAGGGGAAAAATTCGATGCAGAAAAATGAGAGAAAACTTCTCTATTTATAGTCAACAAAGGATAAAGGTCGCAACTCTTTGAAAATAAGACAATCTTTCAGAAAGGTTACAACCCTTTGAAAAAACAATCTTTCAAACAATCACGACCCTTATGAAAAAACATAACTTATCACTATTGGTGCCGCTTAGCTCAATAGTGATGCCATAACGTGATAGAGAAAACTTGATATCTACTCTTTTATTTAGGGTCAAATACTAAATTCACGAGGATAATTATTATTTTTTTCATTTTATTTTATGCGACATCCTTTTTTTTAGGTTATTTCGAAAAAAGAATATCATATGAAATAATTTAACATTGAATTCCTTTTTCCCATAATATAATGATTCGTTCTCATACAGATATCTTTAAAAAATATCGTATCAAATTAAATAATGTCACATAAAATAAAAAATAAAATTAAGGAAGTATATAAATTTAATATGTTATAAAAAAATAATGGAATAACCCATTTCATTATTTAAATGATATTAGCTCATATATGATTTCTCAGGGGAAACATCATTGAAATCACAAATACAAAATAAAGTTACATGACAAATATTAAAATCTTCAAATGGAACTAAATCCACATATATAATTGTTTATTTTGATAATCTTCAATTCTTAATTATTAAACTTATAGCCAACAGCTCCCTAGTGGAACATGCTATGTTTTAAACTAAAAAAATCTTCTAATAAATTTTGAAAAAAATGAAAAAGTTTCGAAGGTAAGTCTAAAATAATCCATTAAGTATAACCAAAAATCTTCTAATAATTTGTAGGTAGAGTTGTCAATATGAACCAACCCATCTCTTTCGAGCTAATTCATATTGACTTTGACATTTTATGGTCAAGCTGGGTTAGCCCATATTTTGTGTGAGCCAGAAAACGGCGGGTCCATCCACAAGTACGTGAGTTACAGATTTGCCGGGTCAATCCATTTTTTTTAAAATTATATTTTTTTATAATTATTAAATAAATTATAAATTATTATTTAAAAATATTATCATAAATATCAATAAAATAATATTATATTATATTAATGATACTTGTTAATCAAATCCACAAATAAAATTATCTTTATAATATTTATTAAAAAAAATCAAATAAAAGTATAAATATATAAATAAAATTATTAACCTAATTGTTTTTATCTTGGGCTCTCTTCAATTTTAAATTTTAATATATTATTGTATTTATTAACTAATTTTTATTGATTATCGACCCTACCTATATTTTTCAAGCCCTACAAATCAACAGATTTATTCAGACCGAACTATAAACCCCTTTTCTTAAATGGACTCAAAAAATCTTAACACATTCCTATTGGATCTTGGATTAGACTAAGCCAACCTAACGTGTTTAACCCATATTAACGATTCTATCAATTAAGTTAACAATTTTAATTTTTCATTAAATATTAAATAATGAGATATTTTACCTTCGTCGTTGGGTGTGGTGAAAATGAAAAAATAAAAAAGAAACATTGTGAAAGTTTCAATAAATACATGACCGACAATAGTGTGTAGTTTAAAAATCAAATTATGCAACATAAAAAACTACACCATATAATAAAAATAAAGGTAAATGACAGAAATCAAAATATTTTTAAGTAACATTTTCATTTGTTCCTTATAAGTTTATGATTATAAAAATTCCTCAAATTAATACAATAATACAAGTGCTAATACATTAATCTAATAAGCGAAATACATTAATGATTAAGTATAATACATTATATTTTATACATGATATACTAATTTGATATACACTTTATACATGATAAACTAATCTGATATGATGCTCGAGATACATTAATTTAATGTAATGATACATTAATCTAATGTGTGAAAAGGCAAAATTTTAAGAATTAGTATAACTAATAAAGGATAATGGTAATAAAAAAAACTTAAAAGTGAGACTTCTGTCATTTTCCCTAAAAATAAGTAGCAAAAATTGCACTACACTTGAAAAAGAAATAAAATATAATATTAACGGAGTATAAAACTAATACCTCTAAATAGAAATTTCTATTAGATTTTTTTAAAAAAAAATTATGGTTCAATCCAATCTAATTGATAGAGTTGAATAAATATTTAATGAATGCAAATTTAAATGATTCAAATTGTTCAAATACATACTTCAATATTTTTATCGTGCATGTAAATTTTGGTGAAATCTTATAAATTTACGCTATGATAAATAAACTTTTTTTTTCTCTAAAATATAGAATTTATAGATTTAGTTTTCTGATTTTGCCTCTATTATAAATGAGGAACGTTTTTTTAGTAGAATTAAAAATTTATGATGTGGATTTGATTGAACTTAATCATTCTTGTTTAAATTGAGTATTTATATCGAAAAGTTTATCAAACATGTATAAATATTAAAATTAGAATTCACTTATCATTATTGAAATTATCATTTTAAAATTTAATATGCATACAATTAAAATTCTGACGGTATCTTCAAGTATTATAAAAAAAAATTATACTAATCAATATTAAAATTTGTTAATGATATGAAAAATGTTTACAAATATTGGGATATAAAAAAAATAATTCCTTCACTATAAAAAAAAAAAAGGTGATTTGCATTTTCATCCAATAATAATTGAAACAAAGAAAAGAATAAACAGTATATGGGTAATGTTTGGTTATCAGATGAAGATTCTTAGGATTTTAAATTCTATTTGATTTTAGAATTTAAATTTTATATATTTAATTTTAAAAAATTTAGCATTAAATATATTTTACATTTTAAATTAGATTATAAAATCAGATTGATATGAATTCAAAATTTTGTCTAGATAACTAATTTTCTCAATTCACAATTTTGTTAATAGGGTAAAATATTTTATAATATTATATTGATAAATCATATATCTCTCTTAAAAATAAATGCCTACAATAACAAATTTTTAAATATTCATAAATTTATAAAAAAAGTCACCGATTAAAACTAGCTATTCTTCAATATAATTCTTTCACATTGTACAAAAAATCTTCTTCATGCTAAGCACAAATCTTTTTTATAAAATTTAAAATGACAGTTTTTTTCGAACTATACTTGTGGGCTATGTTTCATATTAAATTTTCTTTATAAAAATCATAATTTGAAATTTAAAATTATTTTTAAAAAAATTTGGGAGCATAAAATTTCATATTTGCCATTTCTAAACGTTGATTTGAATTTCTATTCAAGCACAATTAAAATAAAAATAACATTGTTTAAATATATAATAGCACATAAATATGTTTTTAATAACGCCTCAACAGATATGTATGGCCTCCAATTTTAAATGTGCACTGATATATATATATATATATATATATATATATAAACTTGAACGAATAGCTATACACGTCCAACATGATAATTCATTTAAAATATGCTCGAACTAATTTATATTATACTATATAAATCACAAATAAATTGAATAAAAATTTCTCATGGTCAAATGAATACTCTGTATAACAATACCTTTATACTCGAATTCTAATAAAAATTTAAATTTTTCCATTTCAATATGAATATTGAATCGAAAAATTAAAAAAAAAAAACAGTAAAAAGGGAAAAAAAGGCTGCTGCAATGTGTGTGTCAGAAGCTGTCGTAAAATAGCAGTCCACATTCTATCACTTACTTTCCTCTTTTGTTCCTTCTCTCTTCAAACCATAAAACCCTCGCCACCAGAAAATGGCCTAATTTCTCCGGCGAAATTCGCCGCCGACACTTCATTTTCCGCCGCCGATCTCGTAAGCTCTTACATCTCAACATCTATTTTCATTTGCTTTCTTTTTTTAGGTCACTCGGTAGCTTCAGATCAAGTATTTGCTCGTTAACACATTTACCCCCTTTTTTTGCTGTAATTTACAAAATTTGTGAAATTTGGAGCTCAATTAGCTAGTGTAGTAGCTTTTTATATGTTAATTTTGATGTTTTGTTGTTTGTTTAGCTTAATTCTGTTTGCGATCTGAATATCTATGTTTGCCGTTTACTTAGGTCGTGGAGATATTAGAGTGAGATATCTTACTGGTGTGTAAGGCTCTTGTTAGCTCTGTGTGATTTAGTAATTTTCATTGTGCTTCATGTTAATTTTTTTTTTTTTTGTGAAACAAAAAATAATTTTATTTTTTGAAATTTTTAACTTCTGTGTTTTCTTTGTTTGTTAATATTTTGTTTTGGTTGAAGATTTGCATGTTAATGTGGGATAAACTATGAGTTTAGCTCTGTTCTCCAGTGTTACACTCCCTGCTTTCACTTTTACTTGTCCGCGATTACAAAACTAGATTTTTGTGTTTTCATTGTTTGTTTTTCTTTTGTTTTGGTTGAAGACTTGCATGTTATTGTGGGATGGGTTTTAGCTCCGTTCACCAGTGTTAACGCCCCCTACTACTCATCCACGATTACAAAACGGGATTTTTGTGTTTTCCTCGTTTGTTAATCTTTTGTTTTGGTTGAAGACTTGCATGTTATTGTGGGATAAAATTTGAGTTTTAGCTCCATTTTCCAGTGTTACACTCCCTAGTTTCTCGGTTACTTGTTTACAAAACTAAATTTTGGTGTTTTCCTTGTTTGTTTATCTTTTGTTTTGGTTGAAGACTTGCATGTTATTGTGGGATGGGTTTTAGCTCCGTTCACCAGTGTTAACGCCCCCTACTTTCTATTTTACTCATCCACGATTACAAAACTGGATTTTTGTGTTTTCCTCGATTGTTAATCTTTTGTTTTGGTTGAAGACTTGCATGTTATTGTGGGATAAAATTTGAGTTTTAGCTCCGTTTTCCAGTGTTACACTCCCTAATTTCTCGTTTACTTTTACAAACCTAGACTTTTGTGTTTTCCTTGTTTGTTAATCTTTTGTTTTGGTTGAAGACTTGCATGTTAATGTGGGACAAAGTATTAGTTTTTGCTCTGTTCGCCAGTGTTAACGTTCCCTACTTTCTCTTTTACTTGTTCACGATTACAAAACTGGATTTTTGTGTTTTACTTGTCAGTTTTAACTTTTCAAGGTAAGAGGATTATTTTTCTTTCATGTTTTAGCCTCAGTATTAGTTACTTCTTTCCTAAATCAGTTTGTAAGACCTAATACTAACCATCAATTAATAGGGTATTAATATGTTTCTTAAGGCCTAACGGATGTGCAAAATCCAAAGTGGAAAAAGTAAAAGTGAACGGAGGAAGTAACTTCTTACGTGTTCATTTTGATCCATTATTATTTTTCAAATTTAGTCTTTTTGTTGGCTATCAGAGTATTTTTTTGGGCGGTTACTTAGGTGCAGGAGCTATTAGAGTGCGATATTGTTTTGGTCCTGTTGTTAAATAATTTATGTTGACTTCTTGACATTTTGCATTTTTATAATCTTTTTCTTTGTTAGTATTTGTAATGTTTTTTCTTTGGTTCTATTTATTTTTAGGTGTAGTGTTCGCTAGGTTCTTTTTTTCTGTCTGTTGAAGACTTGCATGTTCCCCAAAGGTAGGTGTTAAGTGTAAGGTCTGTGTACATCCTACCCTACCCATATCCCACTTTTGGGATTAAAATGGGTATGATGTTGTTGTTGTTGTTGTTTGGTTGAAGACTTGCATGTTAGTTTAAGATAAACACGAGTTTTAGCTTACTTTTAGTTAAGGGAAATCCCTAATATTGCCTCACAAGAGGAATTAGAGAATTCATGTGGTCAATGCTAACTAGTTCTGGATCTGAGGTTAAGTTGATTGATCGATTGATGATTTTGTTTACAAATCTTAAATTCTGAGTTTCTTGGTTTAGTTTTCGTTAGTGAACTTGATTTGACACATTAACAGCGTATTTTGAACTTGTCGTCGTCTTTTAAGGTTATTCATGAGAATTGAAGAGTAGTAGGTACTTTAAGCTATTATGGATATTTTCTTTCCTTTTCTCTATCTGCATGTATTAAGAGGTGTGTTCCTGTTGATGTTGGTTATAAGCAAATCTTGCCTTACTTCTAACAATGATGCTGTTGAAAAGGTTATTCATGAGAATTAGAGAGTAGTAGGTACTTTATCAGAAGGCTATTTTGGATATTTTCTTTCCTTTTCTCTCTCTGCGTGTATTATGAGGTGTATTCCTGTTGGAGTGTTGGATCTTGCCTTATTTCTAACAGTAATGCTGTTGAAGAAGTGTAGTAGATAGTAGATACTTTATCATGGGGAGATGCTCCATTGGCCTTGATGAAAAAGTGGAGTTTAGTTAAGGAGCATCTGTGACCAACTCTGAAATACTAAAATCCGAAAAGGGATAGGATAAGAAGGGATGGTTCCGATATATTAGAACATTAAAATTGTGTCAACCTCAATCTTAGTTAGATTTATCTTTTGACTTTTTATAGGCAGCTATGGGTTTGTATAGTGATCTCTTTCAATAATTTGTCTAGATATTAGACTCCGAAATGTAAATGTTTTCAAATTAAAAATAAAGAAATTGGAGTTCTTTTAGTTAACAATACTGAGAACTTGTTCTTATTTCTTGTGTTTCATCTCTCAATGCTTTTAGGATTTTTACCATGGAAGATACACAATCAGTTGCAACACTGATGGACTCCACAACCTCTAAGATACAGCAGCTGCAGAAAGCATTTGCTGAGCTGGAAAGTCATCGTGCTGTTACACTAAACCTGAAGTGGAAGCAACTCGAAGAGCACTTTCATGGGCTTGAGAAGTCCTTGAAGAGGCGCTTCACCGAATTGGAAGACCAAGAGAAAGAGTTTGAAACGAAAATAGTTCAATCTAAAAAGATATTGGAGAATCGTCAAGCTGCTGTTACCTCTAGTGAGAAAGCTTCACTTGAGAGCCTCCAAGAGAAAAGAGATGCTGCCGTTTCTGCCATTACTATTGCTATGGAGAAGCATATGAAGTCTAATTGCATGGAACCTGCTGGTGCTACTCCTGAGGTGCAAGGTGAGTCGTCTATGTTTGATGCAAAGCCTCTTAATTACATACCACTTGAGAATACAGAGGATAATATGAAGCCTTTCAAGAACGGTGTTGTGGAAGTCAGAGGTTATCCAGATTTAGTTAAATTATGCCAATATATGGACTCGGAAGGCCTCCACAAATTTATATCTGACAACCGCAAGAACCTGGCTGCTGTAAGGGAGGAAATTCCATCTGCTTTAAGAACTGCTGTTGATCCTGCCTGTTTGGTGCTGGACTCACTCAAGGGTTTTTACCCCTCAGAAATGTCAATTTCAGATGCTAAAAAAGATGCAAATCTTTTAGGTCTTCGCCGAACTTGTATTATGCTAATGGAATGCCTTAGCATTTTATTAACAACACTGGAATTGGATTCTGTTTCAAGCTTAATATCAGCAAGTGTTAAGGGACGGGCAAAAGCTATTGCTGAGGAGTGGAAACCAAAGTTAGATGAGCTTGACATTGATGCAAATAATGGGAATTCTTTGGAGGCTCATGCATTCTTACAGCTTCTTGCTACTTTTGGTATTAACTCCAACTTTAACCAGGAAGACCTGTACAAGCTGATACCCATGGTTTCACGTCGTCGCCAAACAGCAGATCTCTGTCGTTCCCTTGGATTGTCTGAGAGAATGCCAGGTTAGTTTTCGGAAATACTTGAGTCCATGCCTAGAGATTTTTATATGCTTATATTTTCGATGGAATACATGTCTCTTGACAGAATTGAAATTCATAACATGTTCCTCTCCCTGTTCATATTTTCAAGAATTTAGCTTCACATAAGTGGAACAGTATTCCTTGTCATCTATTGATATCGGTCTAGGAGGTCAAGTTGGCTCATATGCTTCCGATTTCTTTAACATTCGTATGGTTTCTACTTTTGCTTTTCTACAGGTGTTATTGACGTGTTGGTTAATAACGGGAGGCATATAGATGCTGTTAATCTAGCTTTTGCGTTTGAGCTGACTGACAAGTTTTCACCTGTTTCACTACTAAAATCTTACTTGAATGAAGCAAACAGAGTATCCTCACCTGTCAAATCTGGAAATGCACCACCTACTACTGCACAGGTTTGTACTCTGTGCCTTGGCTTATTTTGAATTCACTATTTTGTCTGAATGAGTAAGGGGAGCCTTGGAGCAAGGTATCCGTGTGACCTATAGGGTTTGAGCTGTGGAAGCAGCCACTAATGCTTGCACTGCATTAGTGTAGGCTGTCTTCATCTTAACCCTTGGAGTGCGGTCCTTCCCAGGACCTTCTAACATGTATGCTTTGTGCACTGGACTGCTTTTCTCTTTTGTCCGTATTGCTTTGTACAAGTTCTCACTGTAATATCATGGTCCGTGTCCAAGAATCGGTTTCTTCTCTAGTTCTCTTGGGTTGGGGAGAACAAGTGCTGCTTACGGAGTTATGCAGTCGATGCTCTTCTGCTAATTATTTTTGCGTCACCTTAATGAGAATTTTCTTTTCTAAAGCAACTTTTTATGTGCCACCAATCAAGTATTTCATCTTTGTTTCAGAATGATGTCAACGAGAAGCAGCTGACTGCACTGAAGGCTGTGATAAAGTGCATCGAAGACCATAAACTTGAGGCGCTATACCCCGTGGATCCTCTCCAGAACCGGATTCACCAGCTGGAGAAAGAAAAGGCAGACAAGAAAAGAGCAACTGAAGTTGCCAAACCTCAACCCAAGAGACCTCGTGCCAATTGTGTAGGAAATGGAGCTCGAGCCACTAGTGTTGCCTCTGAGAAGAACTTCTATGCTAGTAGAATGACTGATAGGTATCCACAGTACATATATGACCGACCATATGCTTACCCTGGACCAGCTGACACCCACGTTCCGCCATTCCTTGGTACTGCCTACAACTTCCCTCCCGGACATGGCAACTTCTTTGGAAATGGTTACCACTATCAGGCAACTTACCTGCACTAATTGCTAGACTTTGCTGAAGATCCTTTTAGCTGTTAGTGTTAACCCTTCTGCTTAACTAGTACTGATAGTAGAGCCTAGTTAACTTCTATTCTGATGTAAAAGCTAATACTGTGATGTTTTATTATATGCACACCGCCTTTCATGTTAATATTTCTTCATCCTTCTTTTAATTTTGGTTTTTCCGCATATGAAGCTTCGATGTTTCTTGTAGATCCTTTCATCTTTTTCCCCACTTCTGGGAATCTTTTTCCTCTCTTGCTTTAGGAAAAGGAGTTCATGAGGAAATGCTAGTATTTGAGAATTATTGTTTTAATTTTAAGGGTACGGTCTAAATGCAGTGGGGTTTTAAAGTTTGGTATTTAATTTGAGAAGGATAGAGGAGTGAATCAGTCATTCATTGTTCATTGAGTTTTGATGTTCAAATATTTAGAAAAGATAAGTGAGGATGAAGTTCCTGAAAATTTTACTTGAATCCATTTAATTTATTTTCACTGATGAGACTTGTGTTTGAAAATCAACATATTTTGAGTTTATTTTCTTGCCATGGAACCACATCAACAAACCGATTAGATCGCTTTGCCACACTAGGTTCCTATAGACTAGGTTCCTATAGATTTTCTCTCTTACGAAGCTTATTTTCTTTTGATAAGAGTGGAGTCCATGCAATCACACAAAGCTAACGTTTGGCCATAAATTTTCAAATGTTTTTAGCAAATATTATTTGAGTGAAAGTCCACCATGTGTTTGATCATAGGATTTGGGAAATATATTTCACCTTTTTAGAAAAAAATATAATTTATACCCACAAGGTTTAAAAACTATTAAAACTAAACTATAAGTTTGTATTACAAGTCAATTGAATGTTCGTTACAACAATAACAAATAGTTCACGTCACATTAGAGCAATGTGGTAATTTGGAGCGAGTGCAACAAGTATCATTCCATACATCGTGAAGAAGACGAAGCACATGATTTTATTACCTTGAGTTAATTTTTCATCAACAATCATATCATTATTTAATATTCACTAAATATTTCATCACTATTTTGGTGTTCACGTAAAAAAATTATGTAATATAACACAAACAACTACTATAGAGGGTGTTTTTGTAAAAGATAAAAGTTTGGGGTAAAATTTTAATTTTCAAAAGATCTCAAATAATGAGATTTGGCCCAAATAGTAGAAAAAACTAGTATTTGAGAATTTGGGATATTTGCCAAATAATGACAAATTGTATGGACAAACATTATTTGGGAAATTTATGGCCAAATGGAGAAGTGTACCTGCTACCTCCTCCACACTCTACCACCAACCCGGGTTTAAAAAAATAGAAAGGAACGACCTAGTTTTGTTTCTTGAAGCATTCATATTTCTATTTATTTGCTCTTTGTTCAAGTCAATAATCTAAACACCTCCAAAACCTTGTGAACCTATTCCATAAACAACAACAAAATTCCTCACTTCACCACTCGTTTACACTGAATAAAAGAAATGATGGTGTGTGTCCACCACTTTTCAGCAAAATTTTGTTCACAGCTTGGAGCACAATATGGGTAGTCCATGCTCTAGCTGACACAATATCCCAAGTTATCTCTTTGGTGGTCCCTGGTATAGTATTGGGCAATTTCAAAGTGAGCACCATTTTGAACACGAATTTAGACCCTCGTAACCCAAATCAAAAAGTATCTTGAACTCAAGTTTTATCACTTCAATCTTCAGGTGGGTGTTTACCACAGATCTTGTCATTGAGCTTTTAGTAAATGAAAGTGGAACCTTGCAAGTATTTGCTCCTGAGATCGAATTTTCTGCTTCAGCCTTATTGCTATTCAGCCTAAGTTCGCCTTACACGACCTTTTGGTCCAGTTTCTCGCTCAATTAGCAAGTCTATAGACTCCCAGTGCTTGTGGAGCCAAGATTCTAGATGTATAAATCATTTTTTCTTTTGATAAGCTATCCTCGGTTTATAATCTAGTTGCGACATGTGATAAGACTAAATGAAAAAGAAGGCTAGACAGTAGACACATAGTAGAGATAATACAGACCTAAGTAGTCAGAAGAACTTCACCTGCACTTAAATTAAGAAATTAGAAACAAACATCAAAAGCTGAAGTGAATGATCATAACCTGAAAAAAGACAAGTATGTAAGAAATGGTGAAAGGTGCACCTAACTATTTCTGATAGTCAATTCAGTAGATTATCAGTTGATCGCATGAGTTTCTCACGATAAATTGGTCTTGAGCATTGGAACGGCCATGGTCTGGACCAGTTGGGTCACTCATTGGCTCAGTAGGAGCACTATATGGGTCATTTATTGGCTCTGTAACCTACATAATTTGCGACCTTCTGAATGCCAGATGATTCATAAGAGTATCAACAGGAACACTAGTCACATTTCTAAAGACCCACTGTAGAAGCACTCTATCTGAGACTGTATCACCCCTACGTCCTGACCTCCCAAAAAATTAATGTTGAAACAGTATTTTTGATTTTCTCAAGTAACCCCATATACAGTCCTCCGCAAAATTTTGTTTTAGAACCTCTACTCTCCAAATCAAGGATAATATATTTGCAAGTCAACATATTTGTCTCATATGGCATACGACATATTCCTACTTAACAAAATAGCGTTTGAATTGCTGGCAGAGTGCAGTTGCTAAAAAGTATACTCTTCTTTATTCGAACCTATTGGTCTCAAATCTTTCTTCTGCCTAAGGAAATCGTGGAGCAAATAGTAAGGATCTATAGAACCTTCCTTTGTCCAGGTAATGTAGAAGTTCCCAAAAAAACATTGATTGCCTGGGATACTATGTTTGCCTATGAGTGCAGGTGGATTAAATCTACTCAATGAAAAAGTCTGCGGTGTGCAAATTTTGCTGGAACTATGCAATAAGGAAGACAAACTGTGGATTAGATAGGTTCACCTACATTAGATAAAAGATGGAGTGATGGACCAGTGTGTGGCACTGTTGCTAACCAAGCTTCCTGGATAATCAAGAAGGTGTTGGAAACTGCAACCTACATGGAAGCTACTGGTTCAAAAGACCCTGCAGAACTGAAGGCAAGGTATTTTCAGTAAGGATAATGTTCCTAAAACTCATGGGGTCATTGCCAAGAGTAAGTTGGAGAAAACTAATCTGTAGGAATCCTGCCCCTTCTAAATGGATTTATGGTGTATCTAGTAGCTAATGTAAAGCTATATACTAAATATAGGCTGATTAAACGAAGAGTAAATGTGGATCCTATCTGTCATCTGCGTAAAGGAACTGATGAAACACTGGACCACTTAATTCTTCAAGTGTCTCATACGTGCAGATATCTGGTGTAAGCGACTAAGCTGGAAACATGGATGGAAGTATAGTACAACTGTACAAGACAAACAGTGCACATCTACTCTAATATTGAATGACACTATCTGCATGCATATATTAGGTCTGGCATGAGAGGAGCGAAGCAGTGTTGGAAGGGAAAAGATGAACCGTTGCTGCAATAATTAAACATGTAATCCAAGATGTCTATGTCCGAGCTTGTATGAAGCTAAAGCTAGCTAGTATGCCGAATATCTCTACCAAAGGAAACAATTGTATATGAATTGTGTAATTCAAAAGGCTACCATATACCCAATAATTGTCAGATAAGTATAGCAATACATTCTTACAAGGATATAACATGAAATGGGAAATCATTCATTTCAAAATTAAAACAAACAAAGTTGTGAACTTCAAACAGTTTCGACATCATATCACCACTTAGTTCGAATTGGGAACATTCCAATGGCTTAAACATACTGAGTAATTAAAAAAAAAACATCATCAAGTACCAAAAGTTTCCATATATTATTATTATTATCACAAAACACTAAAATTCCAATTCAAAAACCTCAACAAATTTTCATTTCACCTTACGGGATATCCCAAGGCTTGGGTTCAGGAAGTGCCACAACCATACCTTGAAGTTCCTGGGAAAGAACCACCTGACATCCAAGCCTAGAGTGCTTGTTCAAAACCCTAGCTCTAGAATTCCTCTTCAAAACATACTTTTCATCATACGAAGCTGGTGGAAGCTTCTCGAGCCATTCCTGAGCAATGTGCACCTCACATTCAGCTGAACAAGCATCGATATCTTCAAGCCGATGAGAATCTGGGTCAATTAACCCCTGATTCGTTAGTGCTTTGAGCAGTGTTTGACCCGAGAGTCCGATAACATCGCGTTTGTTACCGTCTGGATCGACAGCTGATAACTTGACAATCCGATCGGCGACCTTGGCGGAAGCCGACGGCGACGACGATGAAGCGGAAGATCGAGCGATTGAGGATCCGAAGGAGGATGATAGAGAAGTGTTTCGAGCGATTCGTGAAGCAAATCTCCGTAGATAAGCGATCGCCATTTTTTGAAGAAAAATTTGGGAATTGGGGATTGTTAGTAAAAACTTTTTGGTTTATAAAGTTTGTACATATTTTAGTAGTAACTTTTTAATTTTAAATTTAGCAAAACATAAAAATTATAAAACTTACATCAATAATGAATTAAACAAGTATTCAATCATAACAAATCAATCAATAAACTGAAAATGAATTAATTTGTGTTAAAATGCATTACACAAATATTAAAGTTGAATTAGAAGAGAGAATTATGCATGGATAAAAAAAAGTTACTAAAACACCACCCAATGATTTATAGAGTGAATTAAGTTCATATCAATAATGAGTTAAACAAGTAATCTAATAGTAACAAATAGTAAACTACAACATGAATTAAATTTGTGATAAAAGTGTATTACACAATATTAAAGTTGAATTAAAATAAAAAATTAACAATGAAAAACGTAACTAACGAAAGACAAGACAATAATTTACAGACTGAATTAAACTTGTATTATTCATGAATAAATTATGTATTATAAGTATCTTATAAATTATTTTGGTTTTTATCTCTAAGAACATGAGTGATGTTTGCAATATGTATTGTGCCTATGTTATAAATGTATTACAAATGTTTTCTTAAATTATTTTGGTTGATACCACTATAAAAAAAAAGTGAAGTTTGTAATACAACTTTAATACAATTGCGATATAGTTCCACAAGCTTCACTTTTTTTCGAGTTTCAATCTAATGTTTTTCCAAAATCAATTATAAACTTAATCAAAACTTCTTAAAATTGAGATATAAACTTCAAACGACATTTTTAATTATTTTTAGGAACTATCCATCCAAATTAATCACAAATCCGTAAAATTTAAAGTTTTATAATGACCATTAATGGTGAACTTTTATTTCTGTAATTTTAGAGGTCTGAAATTTCTGCGTAAAAACGTGATTTTTGTACAAATTTATGGTCTTTTTATTCCTCTTTTTATCTTATTTTTGGATAAAAATGGTGACATATTGACAAAAACTAATTGACGATGATTTTTTTAGATGAAAAGCCCAAAGAAGAAGAAGAAAAACAAAAAAAGAAGATAAAAGGCGCAAAAAAAAAAAGACGAAGAAGTAGAAGAATAAAAAAAAGGAAAAAGAAGAATAGGAGTAAGAAGACAGAAAGAGACGAAGAAGCAGAACAATGAAAATAAGAAAAGGAAAAAGGGTTGAGAAAAGAGGCGTTGTACAATTTTCTTAATTCTAAAAAAATGTTATGTTTAGTTAAAAAAATATGTTGACATAGATGATAAATATTTTTATAATATAGCATATTTATGTGATTTACCCAAAATTATATTTGTATGTTATTGTTATAGTTTGCATAACTATGTTTCATAGCAAATTTTATATTTACTATGAAACATCATATTTGTATAGATCACATGTAGACATTCGTTTGTATAAAAGCAGAGCAATTATATATGTATATTGGTTAGATTGTTGCATATATGTAACTACTATGTATATGTGACAATGATTGTTTTGTATATCTATTTATATAGAATTTAAATTTGCATACAATTAAATCGAAATAAAATATTTTTCTATCAAAAAACTCTCGGTCTTTATAAAACACAAATTATATATTGTAATTTGTATAAATTGTGTTTGTATAAAGCGGGAAAAAGAGAAACACAAAAGAAAACTGGTATGGGAAGATCTGTATTTGTATAATTACGAGTGTATAGGATGAAAATATATGTATTTATATTTGTATATAAAGTTTTCTCTCGCTTTATACGAACACAAGCGCAATTTATACATTTGTGTTTGTATAAAAGTGAGAGAGGCAGCAGAGAGTGGCGAGCGAGAATTCTAGGGAGAGAGGTGAATAGCAAGTGTCTGCTACGGATTAGAATTAAATGAAACTGTGGTTATAACATTTAATTTGAATTAATAGTTTGTTATTTTATATAATTTTTCCTTCTTGTGTTGATTTGTATAAATTCAAAATTTATAGAATTTGATTTTTGATTATCTATATCCAAAATTTTGTATATGCTTATTCTAGCTATTTGTTTGTGATTTATGAAAAAATCACAATAAATTATCCTGTTTGTATATTGGAAAGTGAAATATACAAATATGATTCTGAAAAATCCTAAATATATAAATACAGAATTTGCATGTATTTATCCTATTTGTATATTCATAGACAGAAATATACAAAGCGTATGCAGAGTCAGAATTTTTAATAATGGAGTTCAAAATCTGGAGAAAAAAATAGATAGATGAAGTAGTAGAAGAGAGTTCAACATCTATTATACATACCTAAAAATTATTTTAACTATATATACATAATATAATTTTTCGCCTAAGAAAACACCACTGTCCGTAGCAGACGAAACTAGCTATAGAGCGTATTATCAAAATAACAGATATAAAATTTTATTATGTCTATTATGTTTGCGAAAATTTCCCATTCAAAAGATAGATTCATGTATTACAAAAACTTGAAAATTGTTTACCTTCTTTCTTGAAACAAATCTCACCACATAGTAAGAAAGTTTTTCCTCCCACTTGAATGAAGTTTAAAGTTGGGCTTCTTACATAAAACTGGATCATTAAAAGTCGTAAAAATTAGACAAATCGCATAGTCTAGGGGACAAAATACTTTCTATCCCTATTCTTTAATAATTTATCAAAATTTTCATTTTTATATGAATTCGGATACTTAATATTATGAATGATACTTAAATTAGAGCGTACAGATTCTTTAATATTTAATTTGTTGTTATCAGTTACAGTGTAAAAAAGGATATAAAATTTATCCTATGATTCAAGCGGACATTTAACAAAATTAGCGTAAAATCTGCATAAACCTCTAAATGATTGATGACATTAGTGAATTTCAAATTGTCAAACCTTCACATTGTTCTTCGGAAAAAAAACACAAAGCTTGGTTTAAGAAAATTCTGGAACGCAATTTGTGAAGATTTAAAAAATGAATATTTGATCTTGTTAAGACATTCTGGAATATGATTTGCATAACAGATATAAAATTTTATTATGTCTATTATGTTTGCGAAAATTTCCCATTCAAAAGATAGATTCATGTATTACAAAAACTTGAAAATTGTTTACCTTCTTTCTTGAAACAAATCTCACCACATAGTAAGAAAGTTTTTCCTCCATTGAGGCCCTTGGGCTTCTTACATGAATCTGGATCATTAAAAGTCGTAAAAATTAGACAAATCACATAGTCTTGGGGACAAAATACTTTCTATCCCTATTCTTTAATAATTTATCAAAATTTTCCTTTTTATATGAATTCGGATACTTAATATTATGAATGATACTTAAATTAGAGCGTACAGATTCTTTAATATTTAATTTGTTGTTATCAGTTACAGTGTAAAAAAGGATATAAAATTTATCCTATGATTCAAGCGGACATTTAACAAAATTAGCGTAAAATCTGCATAAACCTCTAAATGATTGATGACATTAGTGAATTTCAAATTGTCAAACCTTCACATTGTTCTTCGAAAAAAAACCACAAAGCTTGGTTTAAGAAAATTCTGGAACGCAATTTGTGAAGATTTAAAAAATGAATATTTGATCTTGTTAAGACATTCTGGAATATGATTTGCTAAATGATAATAAGATTTGTACTTTTTCATTTGATGTGATTCTAAATTCATATGAATGTTACGGATACGAAATTTGTAGTGATACTAAATATATCAATTTTTATTGTATTATATCAAGTGTAATTATATTGATAATTTGTATAGTCTCATTTACATAAAACGGTAAAAATATAATGAATCTGATAATAAATTTTTGTTATCAGACACATACTTGTAATCGATACTAAATATATATAGAGTTTTATATGTTGCAGCCTGTTGAACGATACTAAATATGTTAATTACATTATTTAGTATTAATTGTTAAAGATACACAAATTTATTTTTGATGATAAAATGTGTATCATATATACTTAATAACTCTATGGATATTATGTCTCTGAAGATAATATTGTATCAGACGTCGTGGTTTATTGAAATACTAAACATTTTAAGTTAATTATTTTGTATCATTTTTTGTAATAATTGTGTAAATATAGTATCATATATATTGTTAACAAAGTATATAGTGTATCAGTTAATTGTGTATATATTACTTTTACAAAATTAATTTATTGCGAGCTACTGTTAATTAAATTATATATATGGAGACAAAAATTGAAATTGAAATACATTTCTTCACAAAAATAATTCTTCAAATTAATAACTACTTATTAATATTGTGCTGGAAGGAAAGTTACAAAACAAAATACCAATTTACTTAACTTCAACATAATAGAAACTTAACTACTTTAAATTAACCAATCCACATTCTTCGTGTGTAGTGTAACCACTCCTTGGCCTTGTAGGATCGTCGATATCACTAACATAGTCAGCCTTGACTTTGTCCATACCATACTTCCAAAACAATGTTCCGTATCTGTTGCGAAGATATTCACTCTGAAAACTATCAGATGGAATTTGGATTTCATCACGCAAGTATTCTGCCTAAGCAACTGCATACATTCCACAATCCATGCAAAAAAAAAAAGGAAGATGTATTAAAAAAATTGAATGTCTAAGTAAATAAATTGATTTACAATACTAACAGGCTATCGCTTTGTTGTTGCATAATATCTTGAGCATATTCCACTGCAAAGAAATGTTGTGGACCCAACAATTCACCCGTTTCCCTGTCTTTGTACGCCTCCAATAACAACCAATTAATTCTCTTCGTTTTATCAAAGAAACCACTATCATGTAGTTACATTAATGTTCATACACTTTTAAACTAAATATCATTAAAACATCCAACTTAACGGATTAGATACGTTAATGTTCTTGTGTAACGCATAAAAGATACACAATTATCTAAGTATTTCATTTGTCGTTATATAAATAGACAAAAAAATAACGTATAAAAAGTATCAAACTGATACTTAAAATATTATCGACGAAACATTAATATTTATGTGTAAGACATAAAAGTATCAAAAAAATTATGTGTTCCATGAGTGCACTGAAAATTTAAAATAAACGATACTTAAATGAAAAAAGCAATCATCAAACTAATGAAAAAGATATAAAAATCAGGATGGATAGGGATACAAATGTAAATATCGTTGATAGTGTTGGTCAAATAATCGGAAGTGCCGCCTTTCTACCCCTTTTCTTTGGGATTTTTTTGTCGTTCGAAGTTGATGCATGTCTTTTCTTTAAAGAAGATATCTTGCTAGAACTTGAATTTGTCATGACTATAGGGTCATACGACGATTTTGAACTCAAAACTTCGAAAATTTTGATTCTGAAAAAAAAACTATAAATTTTTTAGAAAAGGAAGAATATTAGATACACAAAAAAGTAAAAGAAAAAAGAAAAGAAAACTTACTGGAGAAGATGATAAACCAACTTTGAACTCTAATCTTCGGAACAATCGATTGTGGAAAAAAAAACTATAAATGTTTTAGAAAAGGAAGAACATTAGATACACAAAAAAGAAAAAAAATGAAAGAAAACTTACTGAAGAAGATGATACACCAAATCTCAACTCTAAAGCGGATGAATAGGGATTAGATTTTTTTTAATTTCAAATTTAATTTAAAATTTTATCAGAAAATTTTAGGGGGAAAAGATTTTAATGAAATTTTTGGGATGGGAAAGTTTCAGTTTTGATTTCCAAGGTAAAAAGTAAGTTAAGTATCATTGGTGTAAAAAAAGAGATTTTTGAATTTTATTAAAAGAGTGAAAAATATTGGAAATAGGTAAAGTAAAGTTGTGTAGTTTAGTAATTATTCCTTAAAAGTCTTACAGGATGGGTCACAAAAAAATAAAAATTACAACATATACACATTTAAGGCTATATATATCGAGTTATAAATATACTTTTTAAAAATCATTACTTATAGCATATATTATCGAGTTATAGCATATCAATTAAAAATATATTTAATTAAAAATAAGATATAATCTAATTTAAATAATAATTAATATGTTTAAATTTTTATTTTTAATTTTACAGTTACATTTTTAAAAATAAATTCTCTACATTTTTAAACATATTAAGTATTAAAAGTTTATTGTTACCTTTTTGAAATTAAATACTAAATTAATATTATTAGTTTACAGTTACCTTTTTGAAAATAAAAAATAAATCACATATTTTTAGGAATTTGATTTTATCACCTTCCTACTTTATCGTTATCCAATCCCAACCCACCCCCCATCACAGGCCAACCGGTGTATACACCATCATCATTCTTCTTCCCCAACGTGTCTTACGCCTTGAAACATTATCCACACCAATCTTTCCCAACACCCACAACTCAAGATCCACAATTGTTCTTCCACAACACTACTCAACAATATTTGAGCGTTGATTTCAAAAATATTTTCTTTTAAGTTTTTATACAATATCGAAGAAAGTTAGTGAAACACCCCGTAAAAGTCCAAGATTTGTTGAGGGGACATCATCTGATGATTTTCATGTTCCTTCTTTAATATTTTGACTCAAACTCTACCGTACAATTCCACTGAAAAAAGACTGGTATTTTGAAGGTTCAAAAAGAAAAAAAAAAAATGAGGCAAAGGAAAAAGGATCTCCAAAGAAAGGAAAGAAGAGGAAGAGAAAAGCTATTCAAACCTCTTCAAAATCTGATTCTGACTTTGTTGAAGAAATAAAAAAGAAAAAATCAAAAAAATCAACAAATGTTAAATTTGGTCAATCAACAAGTACATCATCAAAAAGGAAGGAGTCAGAGATGCAAACTTCCAAGAAAGTCAAAAAAGTGATTAAGGTAAGTAAAACGCTTAATTTAAAATTTGGGTATAATTTTATATGTATGTGAGCATAATTTTTTATTTTGTTTGACAATCGTATTTTGTATTAATATTATATAAATTTTGTATGAATTGATATAATAGTATTGTATGAGTACAATTTATGTGTTTGATAGTCACTATTTAGATTTTTGATAACTTTAATATGAATTACTACTGTATAATTTATGTATGAATTTTTGTTGTATAAATTGACGTATTAGTATTGTATGAGTATTATTTTGTAGTTTGAAAGTCACAGAGTAGATTTTTAACAATCATAGTTTGTATTAATATTGTATGATCTCTGTGTGAATTGATGTATTAGTTTGTATGAATTGTGTATAAATGATGTATGAACTGAGATATGCACTAATGTATTAGTGTTGTATGATTTGTGTATGAAAGTCCCTTAGAATTTCATTTTATGTTTTGTGTATGAATTAATGTGGTTGTCCCTTGATATGACAGTGTATGAATGATATTTGTATGAAATTATATATTTCATTAAAAGGCTTGATTTAGTTTTACCAATTTTGTAGGAAAAGAAGGTACACACACATTAATCTTCATTTACTAACATGAATGTGTTCGCTGATTTGTTGACCTTCCTCGGTCAAGATAGGTTCCAACAATTTCTGCAAGAAACACCCTTTGTTTTTTTTATGAATTACATAACATAAAAATTCAATGTTAATTGTTGCGGCATATTTTTATTCTTGAATCTGAATATGTCAGAGATGACATGTTTGTTATTAATGTAAATGGTACAGAATTACACTATGGTTTAAAAAAAAAATTTAACTCTTCATACACATTTAATACAAATATCATACAACAATGATTCAACACGTTATAAATAATTCTTTCTTGCACGTTACTAAACACATTGTATTATCAATTTCGTTGACTTTTTTTACTAGTAAATTAATTTATTTTTCCAGAAAACACGTATTAATAGAATTTTCAATTTTAATAAAACTAAGACGTCTATATTGTTCCATGCTGTTGCAAATATGGTACCTACCAATACAGTGTTGTGAAACAAAAAACACCATAAATTGTATAAAAAATAAAATTACCAAAAACAAACCAACAAACTATAGTAAATACCAACCTGACGGATCCCATACAGTCCACCATATTTAATTAATATGAATATGTTGTTGTTCATCACAACAAATCACGTTTTTTTTACCGTAAAATATTTTCAATCACCAAAAAAAATTAAAAATGCAATCTGCAAACAAGAGAGAGAAACACGATAGAGGAAAAAAGAACAGAGTTTAATTTGATTTCAAATTATTTGAACGTTTTAAGGAATCTAATCAGAATTTAATTTGATTTCAACTTAATTGAGCGTTTTAGAAAAACTGAATAATCTGATTTTTTTTGTTAGAATCCTTAATATGTGTTAATTAGTTATTATCTATTATTAAATTAAATTATTTATAATCACAACAATCGTGCTATTTTCCATTTAAAAATAGAAATGTTATTTATTTATTTTTATTTTTTATAAAAAACAAATATTTTCAATTATCGATTTTGGAGCCTGACTAAATTTTGAATTGCGTACTATAAAGTTTATTTGGGGGTGACACTCTAAAAAAAAAATCATGTCTAATAAAACTCAAATTTGAGACATCTGATAAAGAATAAACAGTCCCACTAAATTTCACTATTACATCATAATCTATGTTTGATTATATTTAAAAGTGTCACGATCCAAAACGCGTCGTGAGTGGCACCCACACTTAGCCTCCTATGTGAGCGAACCAACTAATCTAAACCCCATCATTTCAAACATAATGAACAAAATACAATGCGGAAGACTTAAAACTCATTAATAAAAATAGATTAATAACTTCTAAAACTCAAACACTTATTATTATACCCAAAATCTGGAAGTCATCATCACAAGAACATCTATCCTTGAATTACTAATTCTAAGAATATCTAGAAAGCTAAAATAATATAAAGCTAGTCCGTGCCGGAACTTCAAGGCATCAAGACATGAAGAAGAAGATCCAGTCCAAGCTAGAAGCGTTAGCTCACCCTGAAATCCGGTGTAATGAAGACTGGCTAGACTTGCGGTTGAGTGGAAGACGACGGTACGTTTGCTGTACTCCACAAATAACAAAGAACGAAACATACAAGTAGGGGTCAGTACAAACACGAGTACTGAGTAGATATCATCGGTCAACTCAAAATAGAAAACAGTATATATCAGATAATATCATAAAATCAACTACAATACTCAACATGCGGCATTTACAATTACCATAACCCTTGGTCACAACACCAAGCACATCAATGAGGACTCACGCCTCCCCATCATACTCATTTGGGAATTAGGTTCATTAAATTGAGTATATTAACATCTTTCAAGATTCATTATCTTTATCCCTCTCGTGTCGGTACGTGACACCCCGATCCTCATATATTATCCTGGTACCGGAACGTGGCACCCGATCCATAAACTATCCTGGTGTCGGAACGTGACACTCCGATCCTCATATACTATCCTGGTGTCGAAACGTGACACTCTGATCCTCATATACTATCCTGGTGTCGGAACGTGACACTCCGATCCTCATATACTATCCTGGTACGGGAACGTGGCACCCGATCCATAAACTATCCTGGTGTCGGAACGTGACACTCCGATCCTCATATACTATCCTGGTGTCGGAACGTGACACTCCGATCCTCATATACTATCCTAGTACCGGAACGTGGCACCCGATCCCCTAATCTCACTACATGTTCATCAAGCCTGCTTTTCTCCTAAGGCATCATCATTAACAAAGTAGATTAGGGTTTTCAAGATTTAGGATTCAATAGCTTCATCATGCTTATTTTATCACAATTATATAATCACATTCATGCAAGCATACAATTAAGCATATAGAAGGGTTTACAACACTACCCAATACATATCATTCGCTATTAAGAGTTTACTACGAATAGCATAAACCATAACCTACCTCCACCGAAGATTAGTGATCAAGCAAGAAAATTCCCCAAGGCTTTGTTTTCCTCTTCGTTCCTCTCTCTCTCGATCGTTTCTCCCTCTCTTTCTGTTCTTTTCTTTTTCTTATTCAAACCCTCTTTCTTTTACCCTAATTAGCATATAATTAAGTATAAAAGATGGTGAATTAACCCTCTAATTAATTCAAGGTTATTTCTTTCAACCCTCAAGTAGTTAAATTATTAACATTAACCCACTAAATTTATAATTATAGCAGGAATAGTCCAAAACGTCCCTTAAAATATTTAAAGAAATCCGACCCCGCGTGGGATTACGCAGCCTGTGACGGGCCGTCGTGCCTGCGACGGTCCGTCCTGCTGCTTCCGTCACAGAGTTCAGCGACTCGAATTTACTGAAGGGCCTGTGACGGCCCGTCATGCCTGTGACGGCCCGTCATGCCTGTGACGGTCCGTCCTGCCACTTCGTCACGAAGTTCAGAGAGTCGATTTCAGTACCCAAATTTCAGAATTCTAAGTGTTTTGGAACGAGACCCCCTCGACGGTCCGTCGTGCCCATGACGGTCCGTCGTGGGTTCCGTCGTCTCAGCCTGTTTTTCCAGAAATAAAATCTGCTGCTCAAAACGACTAAACAGATCGTTACAAAAAGTAACCCAAACAAACAAGAGATTATTAAAAAAAAAATTAAAATGCAAATCTTTCTTTTAACTTTGGTATGAAAAGATTAACCTAAAGCGGCCTTATTTTCCTTTTCAAATAAAATAAAATAAATATTATTTATATATTGACTAAAGACAAAGTGTGTATATATGTAAAAAAAAAAAAACTAATCTACTTTTTTGCTAGTTTATTGACACAAAAAATATATACCAGATAAATATTTTGACTCTAACACCCACCTATTTCAGGTATGTGATTACTTTTTACACATTTATGTAGCCTATATAAGTAGGCCAAAAATAATTGAACATTGTTCATAACTGCAAAATTGATTTGTCCAAAAAAAAAAATGATTTAAAAGTTTTTATTATTTTTTATTCAAAGAAGGAGGATGTAGCCTTTTGCAGGCTAAATAAATGTAAAATAATTATTAAACTTCAATAAATATTTTATTTGAACTTGTATTTAGCTGTACGATTAGTTTAGTGCTAAATTAGCTTCTGAAGATAGTGTAATGCAACGTGCTAAAAAACATTGTTATTATATATATAGATGTTAAAATTAGTTAATGAAAATATGATTAATCGTATACGCAGTTACAATAATTATAAATTCATATCATTTTTTATTTTTTTATATTTATGCTTTTGACTTGAAAATAAATTTCTTGAATGGTGATTGATCTGCATAAATGAATGTCGACGAAAGCTTATAAAATTATGCATTAATTTTGCATTTCTATTATTAATGATGATTGAAGTCGTATAATTGATATGTGTATGTATTATTCTCTTATTTATTTATATTCGTATATTTTTTAATTAAATTTGAGAAAAGTGTCTGAAAAGTATTTTAATTTTGGTCGAAATTGATGTTACGATACAAACTTTGTGGAGGACCTTTTACACCTTATACTATTTAATAATATATTTTAAAGTTATATATGTTTCCACGTGAATACGTTATTTTTTATAATTATGCAAAATATTTATGATGTGCACGTGAACACATATATACCTTGAAAATATACTAGTAAATAGTGCATGGTGATAAAAAGTCCTTTCCAAAGTTAAATATTATTACACTAATTTTAATCAAAATTTGAATATATTTCATACATTTTTCCTATTAAATTTTTAGGGATAATGTTCAAGTACCCCCTCAACCTATGCCCGAAATCTCAGAGACACACTTATACTATACTAAGGTCCTATTACCCCCTGAACTTATTTTATTAATAATTTTTTACCCTTTTCGACCTACGTAGCACTATCTTGTGGGCCCAACGATAGTTGACTTTTTTTCAAACTAGTGCCACGTAGGCTAAAAAATGATAGAAAATTACTTATAAAATAGGACCTTAGTATAATATAAATATGTTTATGAGATTTCGAGTATATGTTTGAATGGTATTTGTGCATTATCCCAAATTTTTATATGAAACTTTAGATGTCGTAATTCCATTTGGCTCAAATTGCACGACTTTGTTGAACTAATTACTTACCAAGTTTAAATTTTTTATTATTGATTTTGCGTCAAAAAATAAATTTTAAATATTGAAAAACTCTCTTTAATTAGTATTTCTTATGCTTTAAGTAAATCTCCTTAATGAAGAGTGGAACTCTATGTTGCAAGGCTAAATTGTTTTTAATAGGATAAATTTCATAAATGATTTTGTAATTGTAATTTTTTTTAATAATATATCGTAATTATTTTTTTTTAATAATTAAAAAAATAAAAATTAAGAGAATTTTTCGATTAGTAATCATTTTAACTCTACATCTTTAACTCATTTTTATTTTAAATTTTATATTATAAATACATATTCAATTAAAAATTAAAAGAGGAATAACTCAACACGTAATAATAGAACGACATTATTTTGCAAAATAATTTGCGTACAAAACTTCTTGTCTTCTACACGATCATGATTCATGATATTGGCTTATTGATTTTATGGTTCATTATACCTTTTTATTATTATTTTTTATGTGAAATTTTAAAAAAAATATTTTTTTATGCATAAATTTTTCTTTTAAAAAAATTCCTAATATATTAGCAACACCTTGAATTTGTTACTAATTTTATTTAGTCATTTAAGTTACTATTTATTTCAACTGAGCACCTAAATTCATAATATATTATTTCTATTAGATAGTTGTTACTCAAATTTTATAAAAAAAATTAATCGTGTCTTCAAGTGTTTATTACGTAAATGAGTTAACTGCTTAAATATGTCATTTTCTTTAATTATAATTTTGTTCCCAAATAAGTCACCAAATCTTAGTCTTGTTCCGATTAAGACTAGTATGTATAACTAAATGAGATAACATATATCATGAAGTTAACTTAACTACGTATCTAATAGACAAACACCCTCATTTTCTTTTTCAAATCTTAAATTAAATTGTCTAATAGAATTATTTTATGATGTGTTCAAATTAAATTGAGATAAGTATTAAATTGGTGTCTGAATACAATTTCTAACAAGTTTAAGTGTTGCGATGCGTTAAATACTCTGATTTGCTTAATATATATCATTTAAACACTCGAATTAAGTCATATTTCAGTTGAATACCTCAACTCCTGTTAAAATATTTCAATTTGATACTTACGATCTGAATTTTTCATCTTTTTTACTTGTGTCCTTGTTCATCTATTATATCAATTCCTCTAATTATATAAATTCATCGTTAAACCTCATACTCTTTCGATTTGAAATTAATACCTATTACTATATAAATAATATATTTTATATAATTAACTTGATTATTTAATAAATAAACGAAACACAAATTTTATTTTATTTTTTCAATTTTTGAATTTATGCCAAACTATATGTGGGGTGTGGTATAGAGGGAAACAAAATAACATGATAAGCATTAATCCAGCTTTACATTTCCCCACCCCTCACATGACCTTCATTTTTAGATTCTTTCTTTGCATTTTTTGCCCCACCTTTTTTCTGCTACGGCGCTGCCATGTTTTTTTATATTTTCGAATTTCGAAATTTAAATAATTTTATCAATAATTTTCTTTTATAATAATAAATAATAGTAAATTTTATTCAATTTAATGTCATGATTAAAATTAAGTTATTTGACCTTTATAATTTGAATTTTATTCGGCACAAAAAATATTTTTTTTATTTTTTTTTTATTTGATGATAGATATTCATATAAATTCAAATTTGAATTTGAGATTCTAATCAGAGCTGTCAATATGGGCTATCACACCACATCTGAGCTAATTCATATAGGTTTTGACATTTTACGGGTCAGACCGGGCTAGCACATTTTTTATGTGGGCCGAAAAATGATCGACCCAACCCACAAGTACGTGGTCTACAGGCTTGTCGGGCCAGCCCAATTTTTAAAAAATTATATATATATATATATATAAATTATAATATATAATTTAGATATGTGTGTGTATATATATATTATTAATTTAAGTTATATATTATAATTTAAAAATATTTTCATAAATATCGACAAAACAATATTGCATGATGTTAATGTTACTAAAACTATTTATTAAGTTAAGTTACCATTTTCCAGAAACAAAAAAAATTATTAAGGTTTTTTCAAGTAAAAATATAAATATCTAAATAGAAATAATAACCTAATTGTTTTGAGTTTAGACTCTCTATAATTTTAAATTTAATATTATATTATATTTTAAATTAAATTTATTAGCCCACGGGCCGACCCTACCGATATTTCTCAAGCCCCTCAAATCAACAGGCTTATTCAGGCCAGGCTAAAAAGTTTTTTTCTTAAATGAGCTCCAAAAATCTTAGCTCAACCCTACTAAATACGTGTTAGGCTAGGCCGGCCAAACGGGCCTAACCCATATTGACAACTCTAATTCTAATTATCTCAAATTTTAAAAAAAATTACCGTAGATCAACTTTTAGCCAAAATTTCACTTTTGTTTATTTTATTTTTTAAAAAAAAATAATTAAGTAAAATATATGTAAAAATACAAATATAATATTTTATAAATTATTTTTTAATACGACTGCAAATACTTATTTTTTATTTTTTTCAGTTAAATCTATGATCAGATACCGACAAATAAAACACAAATTAAGACATAATAGGAGAGTTGACAAATAATTTTTCAGTTTAGATCCAAAGAATTTAGTGAATGAGTGTAGCTATCTATCAATTCACAAAATATTATTAGTACTTAAACATTGAGAATTAAGTGACAACTCATCATATTGGCTCCAGCCTGGAAAAATAAAATAAAACAGAAAAACAATAATACCATATTGGATTTGACAAATTAATAAAAGATGTTAGGTAATTGTCTCTTATAATGACAAGAATGTCTCTTAGGAAGTTTTAATTATAAATAGTAATGTTTTCACGTAAGTATATATATCTTTAAAATATACTATTAAATAGTGCAGAACATAAAAATTTTACATGAAATTTGGTTCGTAACAATTTCGATTAAAATTAAATTTATTTTATAAATCTTTTAATCTTTTAAAAACTGGTTTTCTTAAAAGAAATATTTTTCTAATTGTTATAACTAAACAAACATGAATATTACGTATACATTTTTTTAAAAAGATATTTTCCTTCAATCAAATACTACATTAATGATGCTTCTTTAAAGAGTCATGATATATTTAAAATTATATGAGTCCAATGATAGTTTTAATATACCATAAAACACTTGTACTTTGTTTGGATCATTATTTAATAATTTATTATATTATAAAAATATCCTTAATTATCCTAGGGTACGAGATTGATTAGATTTAAATAATTAAACTAAAGAGTAAAATAATATTTTAAAATATTATATAAAGATATAATTGAAAAAAGAAATTAAGTAACAATAGGAACACACCAAATTGGTTGTTCCATAAAATAGGAATTTTTATTGTTATGTAACAATGAAATTTAACAATACAGTACAATACATTTTAAATAACAATCAAAACAAATATTGTAGGTATAGTAACAATACAATACAATACAATGGATAACAATGATCCAGATTAATTTAAGATCATAATACAATAAACAAGTTTGCCTCTAAAAGAATAATTGAATTCATATATTAATATATACAAATTTTAACAAACAAGTTTTAGGACCATTTATTAAGTTTTGATTTTGGACCAACAAATTCATTTAATAAAAAATCATCCATATTATCTTTCTCTATGTTAATAAATAATAATAATAATAATTTTTCCCCATCTAATCGGTTCATGCACATATTTCACCCCTTTTTAACATTTTTGTAATTATGATTTAATGTAACACAAAATATTTTTTCAATATACAAAATTGATATTTATATTAAATTAATTTAAATTATTTTTAAAATATAATATTTTTCTCTTTGTTCTTATCTAACCGCAGCTTCCACAACGTAGTGGTCCACGCGCCGTTTCTTATGTCATTTTCGGCTTTCGTTCTCCTATCGTACTTATCGCTCAATTTTCATGCATATATATCACCTTCCATCTCTTATCGGCTCTCCTAACGAGCGTGGTTCGATTTTGAAATTTATCTATTATTATTTTATAAATAATTAATTATTATTAATTTGATTATTAGGTTTCGCAAATAACAAAAATTAAAAATTATTTTTAAAAAAAATAAAGTGATAGATTGAATGAATTATGTATATAAGTTGTCAGATTTTAATTTCGCTTGAGAACAAATAATGACACCTTGTAAAATAATCGATAGTTTAAGATAGTCAAAAATATTAAATTATGCCCTAAGTTTAAGACTTTATATATCGAAATTTGACGTATATTTTTTAAACATAATGTTTCTTCATTCTTAATCAGATGCAGTGATGGAGCTAGAATTTTTAATAAGAAGGTTCAAAATCTGGAGAAGTAAATCACGAATTAACCAAAGGGGATTCGACATTTACTATATACACATAAAAAAATATTGTTAATCATGTATAAATAGTAATATTTTCCACCGAATGGGATTTGGATGAACCACCTATTTCTATGCTAGCTCTGCCCCTGATAAGATGTCTTGAGTTCGGAAGGTATGAAGAAAATCTTATCTAAAGCATAACCATCTCGCTTCAAACGATCTTGCAATGCGCAATTTAAATTTATTTAATACTTCAATACGACCTCATGATAAGAGTTGTGATTCTTATTCATCCATATTATAATTATTATCAAACACAATGCTTCTTACCGCCACTTAGAGATGTTAAATTTGAATCTTGAATATATAGAATTTTTTTTAAAAGACATCATTCTTTAAAAATTTTATGATATCTAATTTAAATTTAATCGAGACTTGAATATGAGCTCTGAACAACAACCGGATAATAAGAGTTATGATTCTTACTCATCCATATTATGAGTAAGAACACTCTTGCTGATTGTACTACTAGGCCCCTTGCACTTTCACCACATGGGATTCCTTCATTTGAATGGGTCCCACATTTGTCCACCAATAATTCATAAACTTTTCCTAAACCTTTCTGTACTCTTGCTGGCAATACTTGCCTCTATTACTCAAAATAGGTTCATATCACAATATTCTTATATTATATAATATAAAAATAATGTTTACATTAAATAATTTACTAAAGTAAAAATATATGCTACTTAATTATAACTAAAATGTGATTTTATTAGCAAGAAAATACTTTGTGAGAAAATAAAGAATTGAAATTTGATTTTCCCTCTTACTTATTTTGATGATCATGTATACTAGTTGATGTCTACCTAATATTCAGAGGATTAGAGAAATATACCTACTTTTTTTTTCTTCCTATTGTATTGATATAGCTACTAGTTTAACAAGAATTTGTGATTAATCAAAGTTCTTTATATACACTTGAGCTTGTGCTTGGTTTAGATCCCGTTGCACGAGAGTCATTTAAGATAGTTGAATTTCGGCTTCTGTTTATAACTTTAATCATTTCTATTTATAGTTCATAAATAAATGGCTTGAAATTTAAATAAAAATAATTGATATTTGATAAAAATAGACAAAAAAGCTTATTATTCAACCATGTACGATTGAAATTCAAACAAAATAGCATGAAACGTGATAAAATGATTGAAATGCAAATAAAAATAATTAAATTTAGTCACATATACATATATATGAACTTAAGATACTACATTTGAAATTAGATATTATCAAAATTAACTTTAGATCGTGTTGTAAATCAAAGCACAAAAAACTCATGAGATCGAATCTTGCCATTACACATATCGAAAACAATTTCATATACTTGCCTCGTGAAGAAAAAATCAGAACCACACGTGAGTGGACATATTGAGAATACAAAAAAACAATAAAAAGCATGCTCTCTGTAACAATTTAAGCAACACTTAAACAAATAACATCTTTCAATATCCATATATTTTCACTCATTTACCGATGTGATTTAAACATATGACATATATTCTCTCTGTCCAATAATATCGAATTGACACATCGTTTAACAAACTATAAACAGAAGGTAATTTTATTAAATCACTTGTTGAATATAATAAACACAGTGTTTTAACAAATGTTATAGAAAATGATTATAATTAATGATAAGGGTAAAACGAAAACTAAATATAAAATTATCCATGAGTTAAAATAAAAATAGATAAATACTATTGGACTTTATGAAATATATCGAACAAGTATTGTTGGACGAAGAGAGTATACGGAGAGAGTATATGTTGTATTTGTATCTCCAATGCACTTCACCACATGGGAAAATACCTTATGTGGGATCCACAATGACCACCAATAATTGATAATTCCTCTTAATCCCCTCTGTACTCCTGCTGGCAACACTTGCCTCTAAGCTTCTTCTTGTTCTTCATGTTCTTATTCTCCTCCACCATCATATCAACAAAAAAAAAATCCCACTTTTTAAAACCCCAAATTCATAAATTTTTCAAAACCCCAAATCTTTTTTTTTCACTCTTTCTATGCTCTAACCAAAAAAAAAGACATCTTTTTTGGTATAATACACCAAAATGTTGGTTCTTGGAAATTCCTTTGTGATATTTACATTTGTTTTGTGTTCTATATGTGTATTTACATCAGCAGATTCATCTATATATGAAGTTCTTAAATCCCATGGATTGCCAATGGGATTATTACCAAAGGGTGTGAGGAATTTCACTTTAGATAATTCTGGGAATTTTGTGGTTCATTTAGATCAACCTTGTAATTCAAAATTTGAGAAAAAAGAAAATGAATTGCACTATGAAAGGAATGTTTCAGGGAGGTTGAGTTTAGGTCAGATTGATTTGATTTCTGGGATTTCTGCTAAAGATTTGTTTTTGTGGTTTCAAGTTAAGAAAATTTATGTGTCATCTTCAAGTTCTGGGGTCATTTATTTTGATGTTGGAGTTGTTTCTAAGCAGTTTTCATTGTCTTCATTTGATAATCCAAAGGAATGTACTGCTGTTCAGGTTACAGATCTTGAAGATGCCAAACAGGACTCAAAGGTCTTGTTTCTTTTCATGTTTGCTTTTGTTTATTATGTGTATACATTAAGCCCAACTAATTTGGATTCGTGTTTGCATAGTTCTTATTAGGTGTTTCTGATTTGACTATTTGATTCTCAAGATTCTATAACTAATAGGGAAGGACAAGTTTTGTGCTTTTTGAGTGAACTATAGATATTTCATGAACTTATGCATCAACATTTTTGTTTGTTTGTTTGTTTATTAGTTATTTCATATTGGGAAGTCTCTAATTTGTCGATACGATAAGAGAATTGTCGAGTGAACGAATCAGTATTTGTATACATTAAGCCCGACTAGTCTGGATTCGTGCCTGTGTAGTTGTCCTTATTAGGAGTTTCTTAGTTGAGTATTTGCTTTTGAAGATTCTATGACTAATAGGGAGGGATAAAATCTTTGCTATTTGAGTGCAATATAGAGATTTTCATGAACTTTTGCATCAACATTTTTGGTTGTTTATTATTCATTCCATGTAAGCAAATCTCTTATTAATCGATAAGAGAAGAGAATTGTTGTGTCAATGAATCAATATTTGTATACATTAAGCCCGACTAATCTGGATTCGTGCTTGTGTAGTTGTCCTTATTAGTAGTTTCTTAGTTGAGTATTTGCTTTTCAAGATTCTATTACTAATAGGGAGGGATGAAATCTTTGCTATTTGAGTGCAATATGGAGATTTTCAACATTTTTGTTTGGTTGGTTATTATTCAGTATATTGGGAGTCTCTAATTCGTCGACAGGAGAAGAGAATTGTTGTGTGGATGAATCAATATCTGTATATATTAAGCCCGACTAATCTGGATTTTCGTGCTAGTGTAGTAGTCCTTATTTAGAGTTTCTTGATTCTCAAAGTTCTATGACACTAATTTATTGAGTATCCACTTTCGAAATGATTTTGTATTTCAACTTCTTGGTTACAAGATCTGAACTTTCTTTTGATTTCTCGAAATGGTTTCTTGTATTTCTGTCCATTTGTTGATTAAAGCTGATAAATTTTCATATCTAAATTGTTACAGGCAGAATGTTTCAAGAATCTATAAATAACTTTGTTCTTTGTTGCTGTCAGCATTATGCATAATGTGCTACAAGTGATTCTTAGTATTACTTTTCTTGCTGATACCAACTAGTTTGGAATTGATTCATTATTGATCGATTCGTTTTTTCTTCTATATGTGAGCAGAGTCTATCCGGGAACATTCGATACAAGCTTGATCAGGGGAATATTGGCAGTGCTATTTTGTAGAATATTGCAGTTCAAAATTTGGTTACAGAGTTGTTTGCACATAGCTCAATCAAGTTCTTTGGATGGTCTTATCATTCCTTGTATGTAAATTGTCTGCAGAGTTTGGAAACAAATTGTGCTATACTGGTTTGCATTTTCTTGTCTAGTAAAGACAATTCGCGAATTCAGAATCTAGAGTCAGTGAAGTCGGAAAATCGAAATATTAGAAATTGGAATCAAGAAAAGGGGGTAAGCAAGTAAGATATTGATATGCCAAATTGGTTGGAGGTTTGGAGGGGGTATAGGGATACAGGTTCATCTGTTCAAAAAAATGTTGAAATTTCTCAGAGAAGGTTTATTTCTTTTTTGTTGGATTCATTTATGGACATAGTCATAGTTATGGAATTTAAAGCAAATTATTTTCTTTTCTTTTTTTTGTAGTTGGAGGCATAGAATATGAAATAATGAAATAAATTTGCCCTTTTCCTTTCTTGTACTATTTGTTGTCATTGTATTTTGAATTTTGATAGTGATTATACATTTTTTTTTTTATTTTTTTTTTTGGGGGGGGGGGGTGTTTACTGTGCTATAGTATTGCATTAAATTATTCTTTTAAGTTGGTGGAACTAAAAGGAATACTCTCTCTGTTTCAATTTGGTTGTAAGATTTTTGAAATTAGTAATCTCAAACTGAAAAATATGAAGAATGTATCAAAATGTTAGAATTAAAGACTTTAACGAAACAAGAGAGAGGAACTCTTTTTAAAATAGACTAAGAAAAGATTAAATCAAATAAATCTAGATTCTTTCACTTGATACATTTTGCCAGTAGTACATGTATTGGCTAAGTTTGTCCATTAACATTGTACAAATACAAAAAAAAAATCTCATTTTAACTAAGGATTCTTGTGGTCCCGAAGGATTCAAGTTTCAATTACACGAGAACTAAGAACGGATGATTACTATGTAATTTTTTTTGGGGAAATGTACAAATACCCCCTCAATCTATGCACGAAATTCTAGAGACACACTAATATTATACAAAGGTCCTATTACTTTCCATAATTTTCTACCCCTTTTCTCACTACGTGGCACTATTTGAAAAAAAGTGAATCAGCATTGGACCCATAATATAGTGCCACGTAGGCCGAAAAGGAATAAAAAGTTATGAATAAAATAAGTTCAGAAAATAGGACCTTAGTATAGTATAAATGTGTCTCTGAGATTTCAGGCATAGATTGAAGAGGTACTTATGCATTATCATTCTTTTCTTTTTTAAGGATAATATGTTGATTTCTTAGGACAAACTTTCATGCACTCTCTTTCTTAGCGGCGGAGCCAACTGACTCTTAGGAGGTTCATTTGAATTCTATACATAGAAAAATTATACTATTATTCATATATAATTAAAATAATTTATTAGGTTTTTATAGTAGATGTTGAATTCTTCGACTTTTTTATATATTTAAATTTTAAATTTTAAATTTTTACTAAAAAATTTGGACTCTGTCACTACCACGATTTTATGTCACACAAAAGCAAAGTTAGGGAGGAATGAGGCATTTCATGAAAGGTTGGAATATGTATAATTGGTTGTTTGGCCTAAAAGGCTTTTTTCTCATGTATATGTGGGATTTGCAAGTTAAAAAGAAAATTTGTCTTTTGCTGTTTTAAAATTGAAAGGGCTTTAATTTGCCAGAGTGGTTTTCCACTTCCATTAGTATCTTTCATTCTGTCAAAAGTAGTTATGACAACAGAAAAGTCACCACCAACTTTTTTTCTAATGCACATTTGGTCATACCAAACCATGCTTTGTTTTTGTTTTTCATATTATTTGATGTATTTATATTCATATTAAAGTTACGTTAAATTTGAATTCACATCGAAAAAGATATTAACTAAAAAAAAAGATTTCATAAGACTTCTTTTTAACATCTTTCTAGGAGCTTCACAATATTCGAATTGAAAGTAAGAAGTGTTTATCATTCGAGTAACTCTCTCTTTACATATGAGTTGAGTCCAAGACCCGTATTAAAGATGAAATTCAACTTTTTTCCAATGCACATTTGGTCAAAACAAACCATGTTTTGTTTTTTTTTATTTTTCATCTGATGTATAGTATTCGTGTTAAGGTCTGATTAAGTATAAATTTACATCAAGAATTTTTTTTTTTTTTTAAATAAAAACAACTCCATACGCATAGCTTGAATTCAAGACCTCTGCTAAAAATGAGCATCAACTTTTTCTTATGCCGCATTTGATTGTAGCAACCATGTTTTGTTTTTGTTTTTCGCTTAATGTGATGTATGTTAAGTCTTTATTAAATTTGAATTCACGTAGAAATTATTTCTTTAATAAAAAAATTTCTAGCAACATGGCCAATAGAATTATATATTTATAAATACATAGTAACCATATAAATTTTGAATAGAATTATTAAATATTCATAAATTCATATATTATACTCTAGATTTACCTCTAATGGATAGGATCAACCTTATGGACCCTATTTAAAGCACAATATATCAAGATAATTGACAATAATGGCTAACCCCAAATAATCCCTTGACCATATTAAAGCATATTTCATGTGGGCACTATTTTTTTTAAGAAAAGATAGTTGGGTGATTCTTTCTATTTTTTTTAAAAAATATTTGATAAAATTATTATTGATTATGTATTGATGGGAGATAGTAAGCTAAGGAAAATAAATAAAAGATAACTTAGCGTATGAAATATTTGATCGATGATACGTAAGATTTGTAAAAAAAAAAAACTCCAATCCAAAGAGATGTATAGTGTGTCATGATGAAAATATTAATGGTTAATCTCGCTATCAAACATATATTGTATGATTAAGTAAAGATAAATTTTTATTTATTAGTACTATGAGACTTCCCTTTCTATAATAATAGACATTTAATAAAATAATTGAAGTATAAATGCCAGATGGCTTGTCAAAATACCATCATTTTATAATAAATATATAAAAATAATAGTAATCATCTTAGAAATGGTCAAAATATTTAGTAGTAGTTGATATAAACATCATACACCACATAGATTTTATGTCTCTATGTGAAGAGGAACAAAAATATTAATAAACTTACGATAAAATGATAAGTATTACTTTTATCATTGATAAGGATTTTTAGATTTGAATACTAAATATGAAGTTATATTTGTTAGGAAGTAATTAATTATAAAATATGTGATTTTTTTTATGTGAATTTACATTTTAGTTGAATTTGAATTTAATCAAATATTGTGTGAGGAATTTAAAAAATGAAAATTAATTATTATAGCGAAAATCCACGTTACAATACTATATATAAAGTCGTCTTTGTTATGAAATAGTTATCATCTTAAAATGTAATTATACAAATAAATTTTAATTTGATCGAATTTTAATATGAATATTAAATCTCAGTAGAAAATTGAGAATGGAAAATAATAGTGAAGGTCCATATCACTATTTGTTGACTCTTGAGCACTTGCTACGTGTTGTATTTTAGCTGGTTATTATTTGTATTGTTTTTTTTCCTTTCAAAATTCAATAAATAATTAATAAAAATTTTAGTTGGTTTTATTGAAAAAGAAAAAAGAATAATTGCTGTCCTTTTTGTTCTTGTTTGTGATGCTTCTAATTAAAAGGTCCATATCTTTTTTTCCTCCCTCCCCTCCACATGTTGAAGATTAGGATTATGTCAATTTAATTATTCTATTAGTGGAACAGTTAGGGAATTTTAAAATAATTAATTATGGAAAAGAAGCAAAACAAAAAAAAAACAAATTAGGATCCATTTGACCATATAATTTCTTTTTTTAATAATCTTTCGCTTTATTTGAAACTCATTTTGATCACGAAAGTTTCAAATTTAACTTGAAGCTATATTTTAAATTTATGAAAATAAATTGTAAGTAATAGTGGAACAATTCAGAAAATAATTAAGGTAACAACGTAAAAAAAAAAAGGGAAAACTTATATGTCCTACTAAAATTAAATAAATCATACTTTTTCTGCTACAGAATAATGGAAGCAATATAATAATAGTAGTTATGTTTATACAAATTGTAGATACATTCCGTAAATATTAATATACTTATATATACAATTAAAATGTATACATAATATGTGTAATAATTTAAATAAATCTCAAAGTATTAAGAGCTAATTACATTTTCCCTCTCTGTAGATTTTGAATACATCTATGTACATGGGAGTGATTTAGATCCGAGAGGGAATAAGACATCCGAATATATAAGGAGTTTCTGAAAGCAAGGGATGTATCAAGATAGTAGGGAGGGATATGGATATATTAACGAGAGGGGAGTGATGCATATTTTTGAATTTTTTTTAAATAGTTAAAATTATAATAAAATACAATATTTTTGAAGTAATTTTTCATTATATAGATTCCGATCATATTGATAAACTAAATGATGGAACGATATAGTTACCTAACACTTGGTTTTGGATTACTGTTACCATTGTTTCATAATGTATTGTATTATATTTTACTCTATTGTATTGTATTGTATGGTAGATACAGTTTTTGGCTAGATTGTATTGTTTGTTGTTGTTTAATAACATTTTAGTTGTTTGATTTGAATACACACTTTGATACATACACATTCTATTATTTTTTCATTTTCTTATTCAATAACAGTGCATTCATATTATAGTATATTGGTGTATTCATTTTTTTGGTTAACGATAGTGTATCCATTTTTCAAATTGTTGTATTCATATTTTAACATTGTACTGCTTTACCTTGTTTGATGTATTAATACATTAAATTTTTATAAATACTTGTATCCTTGATATATTAATACTTTAAGTTTTATAAATAGAAACACCAATTTAAATTCAAAGTGTTCATATGCTTATTGTACAAGTAATACATTTTCCTTATTTAGTTATTGTAATTACAACTGTATTAGTGTATAGATAAATTAAAAACATATGCAAAAATACAACGAGAAAAGACATGAATAATCTTTTATATTCAAAATTTTATGAATACCTTTATGATTAGTATTTAATGAATATATTGTATTTACGAATATAAATACATCTTTTAGTATTATGTGAACCAATCATATTTGCATACAATATGTAATTGTTAGTTGGTAATTTAATAATGAAAATTTCAGTTATTTAGGAACATAATGAATGGTTGGTATTGGAAGTTATAATAACATATCATACCTTATTTAGTACATTGTATAAACAATAATAATAACAATAAAATAAAATAAAATTTAATACAAACATGCAGCTAGAAATTGATATAATGTGTAGTCATTTCTAGTAAGTAACATACTTATAGCTATTGAACTTTAATAACCCTATAAATGTAGTCATTTTTGTAAGTTGCTCATTGAACAATATAATACAACACATTTTAAGTAACAATCAAATCAATTATTATAAATATAATAACGATACAATACAATATAATAAATAGCAATAATTCAAACATAGTGTAAGTTTTCCTTGATCTAATAGTAGTGAACCCACGTTTGGGCCGTAAGTTGCAATTGTTTGTTGGGCTTTATAGTTTGTATGCAGGCCCGGTTTGTTATGTTAGCCACTTTCAGTATCCTAATTTAAAATGTGTCAATATTGACAAATTATTTAAAATATAGTCAGTTTTGGCAAACATCAATGGATCAATGGGATAATTGTATATAATAGCAAATTAATAACCTAAAATAATTGGAGTAGCTAGGGTTTGATTTAATTGTGCTCCATAGCAAACGTTTGCCAAAATTTACCAATCGCCTCTCTCTCAAAAATCTCGCTCGCCACTCTCCCATTCTCGCTCCAATCTCTCGCTCGCTTTCACACTTTTTATATAAACACGAGTGTATAAAAATTATTTCTATTTGTATAAAGCAAAAAAAATTATATAAATACATATATTTTTGTTCCCTTTCTCCCCTCTTCCAGATCTCGCTCGCAACCCTCGCCTTTCTCACTTATACAAACAGAAGCGAAATGTATAAATTGCGTTTCTGTTTGTATAAAGCGTGAGAAAATTGTATATACACATTCAAATACATATATTTTCGTCCTATACACTTATAATTATACAATAAAAGTACTCTCTTGCCCAATTTCTTTTGTCTTTCTCTCTTTCTCCTTTATTACAAATTCAAATCGTATCTAATTTCTCTCTTTCTCGATTTATACAATTCGATTCAATTGTATATTCCATGTCCAAGTCTCTTTTATCTTTCTTTTTCTCATTTTATACAAATTCAAATTGTATATAATCGTTCTATACACTTATTATCATACAATTCGTTTTATACACTTCGTTTATACAATTCTCTACCAAGTGTCTTTCTCTTTCTCGTTTTATACACTTTGTTTTATACAATTTGCTTCAACTAAGGAGCACAATTATGCAAACTTTGCTATAGCACACAAATATGAATTTTTATTTGTTATATGTGAAAGTTGCCCAACATCAATTTAGCTTTCCTAGTATGATTTCATGAAAAAAAAATTCTTCATGCTGAATACAAAATATGAGTAATATTTGATATTCGCCTTCAAAAATGCCGTTTAGCCTTTAATTTTCAATTCATAGTGACTTTGACTTTACATTATATAAATCGTTAAAACGTAAATTAAAAATTATTTTTCTCTTAATTATTTCTCTATGTGTTACACTTATATAATTTTTTTCATTTTAGTTATTATTATTTCTTTTTTTATGAGCATTTGTAAAGACAATTATTGTATTGTGTTAAATTAATGGACAAATCATATATATATTTTATAATAACTTTTTTATTGATTAGATAAAAAAATCAAACCGTTAAGAATCAAAACACTTAAATCAAAAACCATTGATGATATCTTATTGATTTAAAACTATTTATGCTTGTGGCCAGTAACTAATAAGGTATTGTCAATATAGTAGTAAATTACTATAGCAGTCTTAACGAGTTATTAATTTATTTCATAATTCAGTTTTAAAAATTAAAACTGAATTAATATTCTAATAATAAAAAAAACACGTTAATCCGATAATCAAATAAAAATAAACCAAGTAACATTTTTTTTTGATCATTTTGATCTTTCTTTTTATGATATATGTATTCTTATGATGTGTTACGATATTATATTGTGACGCTTTATAAAATCATATGAGCTAGGCAAATACTTTCTTCGTTCATTTTTATTTATCACTTTTAATATATCAAAAAAATATACTTCATTCATTTAAAAAAGAATGTTCATATTTCCTTTTTAGTTTATTTCAAAAGAATGATCATTTTCCTTTTTTGGTAACACATTAATTTTAACTTTTCATGTGACATGTCTAAAACCAAAGATTAAATGACATTTTGGTACATTTGACATAACTTTAATTTAGAACTACAAGATTAAAAAATCTTTTTTTTTCTTAAACTTCGTTCCAAGTCAAACTAGATCATCCTTTTTGAAACGAAGAAAGTAATATAATTTTTTTTATTTACCCATAAGATTAATTACTTAATTTTAAATTAGTTTTTAAGATCTAAAATACTCGTATTAATCATTCCTATTATTTTCAACACTTGAAAAGCCCGAAATGGATCAATAAAAATGAATTGATGGAGTAGAAAAGATAAACATAATTAAAAGAAAAACTACCTACAATTAATAATGATAAATACGCATTCATCCTTAAATAAGATGTTCGGATTTGAGTCTCTTTAATATCTAATTGTATTGGTTATGAAGCAGTTTATTTCAATGTACTGAGTTACTTTTATTAGAGAGCGATTTATATCGAATGAAAAATCAAATAAAATTAATTATGCACAAATCAAAATTCATTAATTTTTTTTTAAATATTCCCAAGGTAGCCCATCATTTGCATAGTAAAGTAACCAATGCATAGTTTTGCTTAAAAATGGAAACAAAAAATATGCAGACGAAATCTGATTTTATTTATTTTAATTTATTTTCTGTATATCACGTGATATCTTTTTCTGTACGTAGAAAATCAGCTGAAAAGGCCCAATCCTATAGAAAAAAGCAAAATCCATGCTGATAAAAAGGACAAAAAAGAGAAATAAATTACTGACCCTGCCATAAATACCCCTATTCAATTCGCTAAAATTGTAGCCCAGAGTGGCATTTTCGAAATTGTACCCAAAAACTGAGGGTTCTCGTTGAATTGCTGCTGTATCCCAAAAAATAAATAAACTAATAATTTCACAATATCACAATATAGTAAATTCATAATTTTTTAAAATAACTATATTAATTAATTAATTATAAAGATAAATTGAAAATTACGTAATAAATTATTTTTTAATTTTTTTTAAAAATAAATAGAAATATGCTTTATATTCATAGAAATATGCTTTATATTCAGTCTAGCGGATAAAAATAAACGAAGGATAAATGTTCAAGTAGAAAACAAAGAGAAAACTTCAGAGTTTAGGTATGAAAATATGGATCCTTACCATAGCTGTGAGCCTCCAGGGTCTTGTTTTCTCGTCTTTTTTCCTCCGCCTTCCTCTTGTAATTGACCCTTTCTTTTCTGCTATGCCTATCCATTAATCAAATTGACATCCAGCCGAGTGAGCGATAACGACTTATGTTTACTAAATAGAAGTTTGGTTCGTATTTGGTGTTTCTTTCATTAATCATCCTGATCTACGTTGTATATCAATAAATTATAGCTTCGAGGGTCATTCATCACGAAAAGACTTTCCTGTGAGTGAGATTCAGATTGATCAGATTTTAATATGAACACTGAATATTTGACAGAAATAAAAGAAAAAATCTTACGAGTAAACTCATAATTTGAACAGAAAAATTGATATTAAAAATTATTAATTATGAATTATTGATATAGAGATACCGTAACAATTTAAGTTTTGAAATTATCAGCTTACAAGTCCAATCCTAAAACAAAAAAAGAAGAAGCAAAATCTCTTCTATTAACAAGGACGAAAAAAGACAATAATTTACTGACCGTGCCATAAATACCCCTATACATTTCTCTTCACGTAACTATGAGTGGCAATTTCGCAATACTACTTACAACTGAGGGTTTATTTGCTGCTGTCGTTACTCACTTTTGTTTTGTTACTGTCGCTGTACCCAACAGAACGTTTCAATGGGAAAGTATGAGAAAATCTTGCGATTAGTCCCTCAAATGTTTATAAATTTCGATTTTAATCCTTTTTTATTGTATCCATTCAAGAATAAAAAACCTTTAATTACTTTCAATGTCCACTTTTGTTTTTTTATTATTTTAGGATGATTCAAAATTAAATTAATTTAATAATTCAAATTATCACTACAATTTACTTATTTTAAATTTAAATATGTAATTTATCGTTATTAGCATTAAAGTTTTTAAAACAAAAGAAAGTATTAAAAATATTTCTAAATTTGACATAAATTATTAATTTCATCTCGAACTATTGACAATCTTAAAACAACTCTTTACTTGACTTATTTAAATTAAATACACCCCAAGTCTTTCAACATTAGTGAAATACACCATGAATTCTCGTTAAATTTAGAGATATTTTCAATACTTCTCTCAATTTTTATTAAGAACTCCATGCTTCTTTGAGACTACTAGATATCTTATGTTGTTATCGTAGGTGTATCTAAGCAGTTGAGTGTCTTTAAGGTTGTCGATACTTTAGGGATGAAACGAATAATTTGCATCAAATTATGGTGCTTCTAATACTTTTAAAATAAATTATTCAAATTATTTTCATTCAAATTTTAAAATTACTTTTGGATTTAACTTGTCAAACAATATTTTACTTAAAAATAAAATTCTTTAATTATGACCCAATCAAATAGTGCCTCAAGATGAACGTTTTAATATGTATACTACACAAATAAATTGATGACATTATAGTTTATTAAAAATCAGTATTTAAAGAATTTTTTTATATTCAACTTGACATAAATTCCAAACTTTAAAAACCAGTTTAGAGCAAACAAAATTTCATTTTTTCATACGAAATGCTGAATGTGCTCAATTGAATGTTATAATGACTAAAACGAACTTTTACTAATAGTTAAAGGACTAAATGTGCAATTATCCAATAAACGCACAAAACGTTTCCGGTTTTCCACTTCCTATAAATACCCAGCTGCATTTCTGCAACTTTTATCCATAATTCATTTGGCATTTTCGCTTTCTCTCTCTGTTCATCTTCTCCGCCATCTTCTTCGGTACGGTTTTGTTTTCTCTCTCTTAGGGTTTAGCAGTGAATCAATGGCTGAGGAGGCACATAATGGAGGTGGAGCTGAGAAGGAAGCAACTAAGGTTGCCGTCGTCTTCACGTCGGTGAAGCCGAAGCTGTTCGTGAAAGCGCCGAAGGCTATAGACGCTGTGCAGTTCTACAAAAATGCCTTTGGTGCTGAGGAGGTTGGACGTGTGAACAACCCTAAGAGGAAGGCCGATCAGGAGACACCGCTCATTCTCTCTGTTGAACTTAAGATTGGTTCATTTTCCTTCATTGTCTCTGACCTTACTGAAGAGGACTCTACTGCTCCGTCCGTATTTCTTATTTTTGCGCTTTTAAAATTTGTTTTCTGTGTTTTATTAGCTCGATTTCTTCGTTTTTGTTTCTAATATAGTCCGATCTGTGCTGTGAAAGTGCTATATATTGATTTTCTTAAACAAAACTTGGAAACCTTTTGGTGGATGCTTCTGTTGTGAAGCAAAACGTGATGTAGATATTTTGCAGAGAGCTCACTGAAAATATTTCGAGTGCTTCTCGCAAAGTATGTTATAAAAACTTATAATGACGTAATGAGTGTTTTCTCTGGTTAACTTCCTAAAATATACTCACTAGAAACGTCCTGCTTTACTGTTGTTGAGTTGTTTTATTTAATGGTTGATGTTTGTGTATTTTGCTCTGTTTTATTTTCTTTTGTATGCGTTATCGTTTGAGTCAATGTCTCTGAGTTTATTTTGCATGCTTTTGGATGTTCAATGTATTATATGATTGTTGGCAGCTTCATTTGATCTGTATTTACGTCTATTCTCTGCGCGTATTAAGTTTGTTACAGTCGTTGTGGTTTCAGGCTGCAGATCTGAGATGATATGCTCTTGTACGTGCTCGTATTACCTTGTTAAAATATGAAGAAACATATGTTATAATTGTTTTCTTGCTTGTTTATGTGGCTGAGAGGTTGCTATTGCGTGATTATTTTTATTTCGTTTCGTTTATTTGATCGTCAAGCTGATAGTATTGCTGCTTATTGTTCAGTTTGAAGACTGCTACAACTGGATCTGTTTTCTGCTTGGAGACTGAGAATGTAATTTCTGCTGAGGCCAATGCTATCACTGCTGGAGCAATTGCTGAGATTAGAGTAGGAGATGGTAATGGTGATGGTGCTCGTACAGGGTCAAAGCTGATTGATCCTTATGGCAATGTCTGGTTGATCTGCACACCAGTGAAGGAATCGGAGTAATTGCTGAAGTCCATTAACACTCTTGTTCAGTTTCTTTTGTGTTTTACTGCTTTCAATTAAATTCCGGTTTTGTATACCGATGATGAAAACACTCTAGTTAGGTGTGTTATGGGGTTTAAACTTTTTTGGGGTATTTGATGTCCATTGTTGATTTTGAACAGTGAGAACTTTTGTCTGTAGTTAATCTGACAGTACCTTCCTTTCTAGTAGATGATGAAATCTGCTTAATTATTGCTCTTTCTTATTAGATCATTTGCTTTATTTTGTCTAATCGAAATGTCCTGTTGCCTCGTTAGCCACAATATTTATAAAGTAATGCAAAGCATGCTATTTTTGCTTCTTTTCTTAGAGGCAAATACTACTAAAATAATAAGATAAATTTGTAGCTATATCTTCAATGTATCAAATGTTATATTATTTTCAAATGATATCGTGTCCATGTTTCAAACATTATATTTTTTGATCTGCGTATTATATTTAGCTTTCAAATATACATTTAAACTTTCAACTATTTTAGCAAAAACTGTTATTCTCTTATTCGAACTATTCCTAATTAATATATTTATACTTTCAACTATTTTAGCAAAAACCGTTATTCTTTTATTTGAATTCCTAATTAATAGAAGACTGATGCAGTGAAATTTAAATTTATTTTTTTCCCTATTTGAAACGCGTGTAGTTGAACACAATATAAATGAAAAATGTTATTGATGAAATTTAAAAATGGTTAATGGTTGAAGGAAAAGTGTGTAAAATTGATGCTTTACGTATATTTTTTTAATGACACCTATGTGGACACGCGTCCAATAAAGTATACGAATAAATTCCTTTTTGGCGGATACTTTACGAGGATACTTGTGGGTCAGAAAATTAAATATTTTGGATATATGTGTTGTTTAATAGTGCGTATTAATAAAAATAATGTATAATGTAATTGTAATGTTTTGTTTGATATCTTTCTCTTATTAATTAGATATTTAATTTTGTATCAAGATGTATGTTATTAGTATGATGAAATTTTAGATATTCGTAACGTAAGGAGATTTAAGACATATATTTGTATAGGTAAAGACTTCATTATTCTTCAAAACTTTTGTACATTTTTTTCATTATAATTCTGATGAATATCTTTATACGTAAATATTTTAATATAATAGATTCAATTTTTAATTCACCAAATCACACAAATATATAAGTAATTAAGCATTATTAATGAGCCTGATCAAACTCCTCCTTATAGTGGAACAACTAGATAGTTATTAGACTAGAGGTTCTTAATAGGAATATTATTCAGGATACCGGACATTTAACATATATTAGGTATTATAACTTTAATTTAAGAAAATTATAATTCACATCTATAGTTTTCTCAATTATTCATATTCGCGTGAATTGCATAATTCATCTGATTTGGATAAATCTAGAATTTGTTTAATTTGATTCTGATTGCATAAATTCAAAATTTTATAACTGTTTATACCCTAACTATTTATATAATATTTATGAAAAATTCACAATAAATTATCACGTTTGTATATTAGCAAACGAGGTATACAAATGATGTTTTGAAAAATTTCTAAATCTATAAATACAGATTCCGTATATACTTACCCTATTTGTATATTCACAAATGCATAATTCGAAATTTATATATTATAATTTGCATAAGTGTTTACAGATGTTTGTAATTGTATAAATTAATTATTTTGAGTTTATATAACAATAACTAAATTATACAAATATACCTGCTAAATATATAAACCTCCAAATTATATAAATCCGTAAATTATATTAGGCGAGACAACTTAAGTCATAATTACAAACCGTAAATATATAGACCATAGCTATTAATATAATTAAATTTATAAAAATTCCTTTTTAAATCTTAAATCGGGAGTGTATCAATAACAATAAAATGGTATACACGCCATCCTTTGTCAAAAGCCAAAAAAAAAAATGAAATGCAATGGTGACAAGAGTTAGTTACATAAGATCCGATAATGCAATATATGCTTTGCATTTCCTTTTCTTCCCATTTATCTGAATTTTTACAATTGCAGAGACGAAGTTGTTAGATTTGGGTTTCGAAAAAAAAAATCGAAGTGTTGAAGTTTCTGATGAGTTTTATTGGTTGATTTGCTGTAATGGGAGTGTTTAATTTGATTGTAGATGACGACTGGCATTTTCCTTCATCATCCTCTTCAAAATCTTGGTAATTTTCTCTTTGGTTAAAGTTTTGTTCATGAGGAGAATTGATCAGTGACGGTTCAGTAACCCTATCGCTCTCTGTATTCAGAAACGTAGAGACGAAGGTGATTTGGGTTTAGTTTCTGGTGAGTTTATTTGGTAATTTTGATTGTAGATGACGACCCACGTGTTTCATCCTACTTTTATCAGTAACGGTTCAGTCACTCTGTTCTAGAAGTTTGTCTTCTTCTCTGCTTCGTTTTATTGATAGGAAATTTGGGTGTGTATGTGTTTATCTGCTCCCTCTCTCTGTATTCGGAATCGTAGAAACGAAACTGCTGTTTGGGGTTCCTTTTTAATTTCAACGACTTTCACGTGGTGAAGTTTCTGATGAGTTTAATTAGTTGATTTGCTAAAATGGGAGTGTTCAATTTCACTGTGGTTCTGATTCTCCTCAAAACTTCTCTGTGATTGCATGTTATCTGTTTGATTAAAGTTCTCTCTATGGATCAGTGGCGGTTCAGTCTCTCTGTTCTTGAATTTTGTGTTGTTTTAGTCGGTTCATTTTGGCTTCTTATATTTGAGTTACCATTTTCTGTGGCTAATTACGATTTTTCCTTTTTTAGTTTGCTTACCATAATTTGTTTTCCTAAGTTGTATATATCTTCTCCTTGTGTTTCTATCTCTCTCTCTGTATTCAGAATCGCTGAGAAGAAGAAGCTGATTTGGGTTCCTTTTAATTTGAAAAGAAGTTCAAGTGTTGAGGTTTTGGATGAGTTTAAGCTGATTTGCAAAATGGGAGTGTTCGATTTCACTGTGATTCCGATTCTCGGTGACCCACATCCTCCTTCATCACCCTCTTCAAAATCTTGGTAACATTTTCTTCTCATTTATCTGTTTTATTAAAAGTTCTCTTTTTGATGGGGCAAATTTGATGTGACGGGTTATAGAAAACAACCTCAGACCTTTCATAGGGTAGGCCGTAGGGGTAAGGCTGCTTAAACACCACCCTCGTTTGATCAACTCGTGGGATTACACGGGGTTTGTTGTCTTTGTTGTTGCTTCAATACAAACATTTTCGGAAACAGTCTCTCGACCTTCGCAATTTAGGGTAGGAGTAAGACTATGTTCACATCATGTTGCTTTTGTTGTTATAGCTTCAATCTAAGCATTATTAGAAACATCCTCTCTACGTTCACATTGTAGGAGCACCCTCGCTTGATCAACTTTGTGGAATTATGCGGGGTTTTGTTGTTGTTGTTATTATTATCACTTCAATCCAAACAATACCGAAATAGTATCTACCTTCACAGTATAGGGTAGGAGTAAGACTATGTGCGCACCACCTTCCACTAAACTCACCTGTGGAATTATATTGGATATGTTGTTGGTTCAGTCGTTTCTTTCCCCCAAAAAATCTGTCTTTTTGTGTATTGGTTGTATTTCTTCCTTGAAGATGAGAGTGGATTACTATTTGAGTAGCATTTGTGTTTTTGTTGGCTCATTTTTGCCTTCTTCTTTGTTCTCTGCTTTAATTGTTGGAAGTTTGTGTCTACATCACTACTTCTTCTTGTTTTTGTTCTCCTTTTTATTTAAGTTTGTGTCTACATCACTACTACTCATTCTGTTTCATTTTATATGGCGGAATTTGATTTGACATGTAGTCTAAAAGAAAGAAAGAGAACATTTAAGCCCCATTAGACTTGTACTCTTAAATTTGATATTTATATGCCTATAAGAGCAATGTCATTATGCGCAAAATGAGAAGTTTAAACTGAAAAGTTTTTTGCGAATTAGTCAATCTTTTTGGAACAACTTGAAAAGGGACTAGTGTCGTAAACTTTCCATTTGTTTGTAAATTTGAATATTAGATTATTAGTCCCTGTTTTTAACCAGAACCTGGTTTTGTGATTAGTGGCTGTGGTATTTGAATTGATCTATGTTTGAACTATTTAAGTTGAATATTTTCTAAGAATGTATATTTATCTTGTTTTTTGCATTCAGTGTCACCAAATTCTACTCATTCTGTTACACTTTATGCATGACAGTATTTGACTTGATACAAAGCTTTAAAAGAAAGAAAAAGAACTGTAGGCGCATACCGGAAGTACAATAGACTTGTCTAAACGCCAGTAAGTGCATGTCATTAAGCACAAAATGAGAAGTTCATCTGAGAAGTGTCATTCTTAAGTGCAAGTAATTTAAGATCTTGAATTTGCCTCTTCTTGAGAATGTACTATGCCATTTGTTTTTATTTTTAATGTTTGATGATAAACATCAAGAATTGAATCTGTTTCACATTGTTGGTGCATTTGCCAGTCATAATATGATGGAGAAGGGATTGAAATCAAGTCTCATACTAGTTAAAGAGACGAACAAGAAAAAAGAAAGAATCAGCAAGTCTAAAGCTACTAGTAGTGCTGCAGCATCAATGAAGTTTTGTGTATGTGCACCCCCAACCCACCCTGACTCATTCAAATGTCGTCTTCACCGAGCCACCACTTCAGCTCACCCGAGAACCGGTAAATACTTCTGCTATGTATGAAGAATAAAGGATCGTGATAAGAAACACTCAATTTTTCGTGTTCTCGCAAACCATGTGTTTTGTTCTTCTTATCAGTTTCGTCATCAACGTCAAAGAAGATTTGCTTATGTGCACCCGCCACCCACCCTGGCTCATTCAAGTGTCGCCTTCACCGAGCCACCACTTCATCTCACACTGGAAAGTACTTCTGCTACGAAAAAATGGTTTGTGACAAAAAAAAGTTCAATTTTTCGTGTTCTCACAAACTATGTGTTTTCTTTTCCTTCCTTTTTTTGCAGTTTCATCGCCTGCTCATCACATAAATGGCGTCAAAGGCACCAAAAACTTGAATGCCTTAAAACTGGTCACGTCTTCACAAAGTGGCGGAGTAAGAAATTCTAGCAAGGGGAATGTTCATGGAAAGCCTAAACTATCGAGATTCGGTAGGGCTGCTCTTGTTCATGCTGCTGCTGCTGCTGCAACTTCTAGTGTACTAATCCAACCAATTTCTGCAGAATTTGGACAAATGAGTCTTAGTTAGAGGAGCCAAGAGATGGACAAACAAGAAGAAGAAAAAACTCAAGATCAAGATTCTGCTTTTTAAAGAAGTTACTTGAACTAGATCTTGCTTACTTGCTCTGTAAAGTTTCAATTTGGTAAATACCAAAAGAAAATATATGACAACTATGTAACTGTAAATATCTTTTTCTCTTTACTTGAGAATGGCTTTGTAAATAGAGACATATAGTCAAGAAGTACTCCTGAGCTACACTCAAGTTTTTAGTACTGAGAGTGTCTTGTTTGTTATCAATGCTTGTGTTAACTTGACTGCAAATATCCATATGTTACTATTTCTATCCAATTTTTGGCAATCTTCTTTGTGCTATTTTATTATTCTACTGTATTTACATGTTTATGGAATATCTGTGTTATTCAGATTCTTAGAAAACTCCGCAAGTAATAGCGGATTTAGTATTTCTATTAAAGGATTCGAAAAAAATAGTACCTAAGATTTAATAATAAAATCTCATGGTAAGTTTTGAACTACTCAATCACTAAGTCAATTTCGTGTTTGAATATAGTCAATTAAAGCTAAATGATATTCATGTGTTTAAAAGATGTCTTTATATGTTTTTATTTTAATAAAAAATCTAATTGTTTATGGCAAAAGTAACTATGCAACCCACTCAAGTATTTTCTTTATTGAATGACTTTTTGAAGCTTGGAAAAGTAGATGGAGAATACTAAAAGGCGGTGAATTGAATTATTACCAATAAAATAAAAGTTTATATAAATAATTAATATTTTAAAAAAAGATTAAAATAGTTGAAATGATTAGAATTGTGTAATTTGATCATACATAATAAATCAATCTAAGCTAGCAATTGACTATAAATTTTGAATAAGATTTTGAAAATTTATCTTTAAATATCTTTTTAATTTAATTTTTAAATATTTATTTAATCATGAAAATTGATTAAATTTTAAAAATCAATCTACAAATATTTCTTCTATTTTAAAGAAAAAAATCATGTCAATCCAACCACCAGGATTGTTCATGGTTATGGTTAAAAAATTAATTCGAACCGCAATTTTAACCAGTTTAATTTTAAAAAATTGATAATTAATGTGATTTTGATTTTACTGAGAAAAAACCGTAAAAACACCAAACATAATGGAGAAATTATATATACAAATTTTATAATTATTTATAGGACAAAAGACAGATTGTAAAATTACCATTTTTCCCTTATAAGTTTATAACTACGAAAACCTTCAAACTGTTACAATAATATAAGCGTTGATACATTAATCTGATGCGCGAGATATATTAATCGTTAAGTAAGATACATTATATTTTATACATGATACATTAATTTGATGTACATTTTATACATGATACACGAATCTGATGCGCGAGATACATTAATTTGATGTACTTATACATTAATCTGATGAGTGAAAACGAGGAATTTCGGGGATTTGTAAAATTAATAGGGGATAATGGTAATAAGAGATCTTAATGGTGAAATTTCTGTCATTCCCGTATTTATATATTAAACTTTACCATTTTCTTAAACCCAATATTTAGATTTTGGCCCAACTATTAAAATCATAAGACCAAGTCCATGAAAAATCTATTACTTTCATCTTTACTTATTACCTTATGTTACATAAGATAGTCAAACTTTCTCTTAATTGAATTATTTTAACATTCTTTAATTGAATCCATAATAACTTTTTCGTAGATTGTTCATGTATTTAGTGTATGTGTCTATCGAGATGCATATGCTCTTAAAAAAATTAATTTTATACTTCTAAAACGAAAATATAAAAAAATCGATTCAAATCGACAACAACCAAATGAATAGTTATTTTTTTCATGAGGTTTAGTATTAGAAATTTAAAATCCAACTAAATTGATTTTGTTTTGGTTTTAACCAACAATCGATCCAAAACGAACCATGAACATCCCTATCCCATTGCAAAAGATACAATTTTAAGTTTTAACTTTAAAATCTAGGACTGAGCGGAACCCATTGGTTAACGAAATTATAGGTTTTTTTTCTTGATTTCCCATTTGGTGTTCAATACCTATATTAGAGCCCGACTAAATCTAAATTCACCCCGATATAGGGTAAATTATCCCTAACAAAAATGACTCCATACTTAAAGTAACTCAAACGTAAAATCTCTTTTTATTAAGAACATATGAGTACTTATCCCTTTATCGCAACCATTTTCATAAGGAAAAATTGTAGTTAGGAAATCAGAGGCGGAGCTACGGTAGCGGAAGGGGATTTGACATAATTCACTAGCTTTTTCGTAGATTCTATATTTGTAGTAAAATATGAAATACAATATATATATATATATATATATATATATATATATATATATATATATATACACACACCCATACACATTGAACATTTGCCCATGTCGCTGGGCACCCAACTATGTCATTCGCCTCCTGCACGGTGTAGGTTTGATTCTCGATAGGCGCATATAAATTTTTGGATTAATTTTTAAACGTGTGTTTGTATAAAAGTGCATAAAAATTAGAATATCAGTAAGGAAATAATATTTGTGTTGTAATTATTTTTTTTTTAAAAAATAATAAAAAATCGGTAAGAATTAATAAAAAACGTGGGTTTATATAATTTTCTTTTAAAAAATAAAAAATCGATAAGAATTAATTAAAAACCTAGGTGGATTTCTACAATTTTTTTTAAAAAAAGTAAAAATTGTTAAATGAGAAAAAAAAAAAGAAAGAAGGAAAATAGTATTTGTATCGTGCTATAAAACTACAATCTCTTACTATTGATTTTAATTTATATTCAAAAAGTTTAATTCAATTTTTTTTTCCTCCAAAAGTTAGGGTTTTAGCTTTTATGGTTGATCTAATTGCTGCGGTTCAACATATGGTCTTTGGAGTGTATTTTTATCTTTTCCTTTTTATTTTTTTTCTTCATTTTTAGTGAATTAAATATTTATATTTATTCGTTAACTTGATGATTGTTGGTTTATGTTAAGATCATTATTTATTTTTAATTTTTAAAAAAAAATTAAAACTCAGTAACATAAAATTCTGGCTCCGTCTCCGTTAGGTATGGACAAGAGTGTGTACATCCCAACCTTAGAAAGCGTGGATAAGGCGGAACCAACCACTAGTAGGGCCCCTCTTGTGGCCTTCCTTTGTTTGTCTTCTTCCTCGATTTTCCCGAGAGAAAAATCAATGGCTATACAGTTCCATTTCTACCAAATATTCTTGTTTTTTCTCTTCAAATTAATTTAATGGAGGCAACTTCAACTGCAACTGCGCTTCGTCGTCTTTCTCTTATCTCTTCCCATTTTCGTACTCATTGCTCGTCTCTTCAAGTGTCGGCATTCAGTTGCAGCTCCACCGATGGTGAAAATCATGAAAATGGGTGTGTTTTCTGTATGATTGTTCGAGGTAAAGCACCTGCTTTAAAGGTACAGTCCTTATTATCACATTTGTTAAACATCCGGTTTCCTCACTTGGGTCAATTTGTATTTGTTTTCAATTAGTTTCTATAATCGAATTGGGGTCGATTTTATAGTTTTTCAGCTGTTTTAATGGAACCCTTTTGTGTAAAAGAACAGTCTTTGAAAGAAACTCCACCTTCAATTTTGTGAATTGTTAATGACTACTACACCAATTAGAAAGTAGAGTGTTTGGTTTGAGGTGATTTTGGTATGTGATTCGTATTTAACTTGTGGGTTTGGAAGAGTATATTTGAATGGCCTGTAAACACTGGTACATGATGATCCCCTTTTGGGTACAGTACACTCATTTTAGGTACATTACTAACATGATTGTTTCTAAATTAGGCATTCTACTGATGGATGTCTTAACTAAATTAGTATGAGATACCAAAAGAACAGGTTTATATAAGCTGTACAAGCCTTAGTGAGCAGAGTTTACCCCTGTACCTGAATTGGTGGGAAGTAGCAGGTAACTGGTGGAATTAGTTGAATTATGTGCAAGTTGGCTCGGACACCGCGATTATTTGAGAGAAAACAAAGAACAGGTTTATAAAAGAATAAGTGGAACTTATTAGTTAATGAATAAGCTATTCTTCAAGTTTCAGAGTTGTTGGAGTTATCTACCCTGTAGGTGCGGGCAAGTGATAGAGTAACCTACATTGGTTGATGGAATGAGTTGTTATGGCTTTATATGGTTTTGGACAATCTTTCACTTCCTAAGCTAGCTTTTAGGATTATGCTAAGCCAAGTATCTGCTTTCATTATATGGCGTTCGTGTTGAACCTGTCCTATTGTTGTATTTACCAAGTTGTGCACCATGCTATGTTATTTACACTGGAGATGTTCATCTTCCTGAGCATGGGGCAGGGTTGGGGGGGGGGTGGGGGAGTGGTGTTCTTGGAGTATCCATGTTGGTTAATAGCACAAGTTGTTGTCTCCTTGTATGATCTTGGATAGTCCTCTTTTTATTACTTTAGTTTTAGGATTTGTTGGTCTCAAGGGTCATTTTTACTGCAGCAAGAGGTATTATTTAAAGGAATCAACTTGATAGGCAAAGCCAAGTTTCACAAACTAGATATTCTGCAGAGATACTAACTCTGGTTTTGAAATCTTGTATTACTTTAAGTATCAACAATTGTAAAGCACAAAATGTTCATAAGCTCCCAACTTGTTGATTGTGATAGTGAAAGCTTGATATAGACTGAGTCTAAGGACAAAATTTGTTGTGATAAAAAGTTGCAGACTTTTTGTGAGATAAGTAATTAGAACGATAGCTACTGATTGACTCATGAGAAATAGTTTAATTGGATACCCCAGTGGGATGACCAAACAGTCAAAAGAGTTGGAGTAACGACCTTGGAACCAAGATTCGAGTTCCAGTAGAGGTTATATTAGTTGACTTTTTCCCATCTAGCACAGTTATGTATCAGGTACCCTTAGGTTGGTTGAGGAATGTGTAACCCGCTCGTTAGCTCAGGAGTGTGCAAGCTGGCCAAGATACCGTAATATCCTTGAAAAGGAGTTGAAATGGTTACATGCTCTTCTCAGTCTTGCTTGTTATACATTGTGTACTCGCAAACAAGTTGTCGAAAGGTAGATGAAATGAAAAGCTATTTACTACAAAGATATTTCTATCGTGTCCTTTTACATTGCATTTTCCTCTGTTTATTATTCTTTGCCTGAAGAGAAAATTTTCTGTACTCTGTGATATTCAAAGGGTGGAGATAGAAGGTGTAAATGATGTGGAACAATGCCTCTGCTTTGTGCTATTTTTGTAATTCTTGGTGCAGTTTGATTTAACTACAGGTCTATGAGGATGATGTATGCCTCTGCATTTTGGATGCAAACCCATTGTGTTTTGGGTAAGGTATCTTCTTCCGACCATTATCTATTTCGGCTTCTTTTGAATGTATTTCTTGCTATCTTGACATTGGAAGATCCGTTTATCCCAGCATATGCATCATGTCATCTGAGTTGATTCTTTTTGGTGTGTTTGCTGAAAACCTAACCTGCCACATTTGGACCATGATAGGAAATTCGTAGTAGAATGGTAATTCAAGGAAAATTCCTTATGCATTCAGTTTATGAACAAAAAGGGAATAGGTTGCACATTCTTGAACCATTTCACTCTTTTTTCCTGATAAATGGAAGAGTTCAGTCTATTTTGCTCAACTATGAAAGGAAAAAAGAGAGAAGAATTTACAACAACCAAGTTTGAACTACATAAATTCGACCATAGGTGTGCTGATTTCTAGTTTTGCTTGTATCCTAATTAAAGATAATTTACTCACATGGGTCAAACAACAGCTAAGTCGACTTATCTAAGGAACTTCCACTGAGAAGCAAGTTTCATGTTCCTGGAGCTAATATATTGAAATCTATAGTTTGTTATTCATCTTAGTTTACCAAATTAATATAGCTGAAAAAATGTGATTAGCCTTATTATCGTTTTTATCAATATATTTAGTCCACTAATGTCCATAACTTTTGCAGGCACTCGCTTGTCATCCCAAAGTCTCATTTTACTTCTTTGCAAGAAACTCCATCATCAGTAAGTTGCTCTCTTCAAAAGTCATATACCTTAATGTTTTGCTTAATTGGATTGTTCAGACTGTTGTTACGTCTTCCCTTTCTCCTGCATACCCTAATCTTTCTTTTCCTTTAGCCCTTGTACTGATGTGATTCTTTGAGTTAACAAAGAACCAATCAACCAGGATCAAGATCTGAAGCTGAAACAATAAATGGATGGACTGATTTGAAAGGGCATTTTTCATCATGTACCCTGCTCAATGCATGAGCCAAAGTGATACGAATCTTTTCCCCTTCATTGTCCATGTTGAGATGCTTCCATTGTTCCACTACAATCTGCTGCATCATTGAGCAATACATTCTTAATAATGTTTAATATGTGAGAAGTATTTTGAAATACAACCATTTTGTCATGTTGACTGGACTTCTTCACGCTTTCACGGGTATATTAATAAGTCTTAGTACAACAACAATCATACCTAGTATGATGTTACAACCCAAAAATGGATGTGATAACACAACCTAAAACCAATAATTTTGATAAAGTGTGGAAGTAAAACAAAAGTCCAATAACAATTACTAATACGAAAAACAAGTTAACTTAATTCAATCCCCAAAATCTGGTTGTGACGTGCACAAGCCTCTAATTTAAATACTAGAATTGAAATAATATAGGCAAGTCTCAATTGACATTGTCTTTCAAGTAAACAAAATCATAAACAAGAGTAAGAAGGTCTGCTGAGATAACAAAAACTACCTCAAAATCTCCACAAAAAGACTCAGAATAGAAGGTATCACGAAGATCCGGGCTTGTAACCTACAAAAATTTGTAGAAGCAAGGGTGAGTAACAAACCACACGGTACCCAACATGCAAACCTTTAAGCACAAGCTAAGGGAACAAAATACGGGAACTCCTTACACCCTATCCGAATCTCTACTCTACAACCTGCATAAAACCATCGCGACCTAACAATTCACAGTTTACAAAGCACACAACTCAACAAACACACTCTAATAGATTACATATTCTCAATAACAACTCAATATTCAATAGTCACAAATTTCACAGAAAAACACACAACATCAGCAAAACACAAGATCAAGTTCATTAATGATAGAATTGTGCAATACAATGTCAAGTATAGTGATACATGTCTGACCTAATGATAGACACTCGCTGTCTCTCAGTCTAGGACCCATAGGGACATATCTATCCATGCATCTGTCGTGGCGTGTGATACGATCCTCAATATATAGTATCCATCGCGGCGCGCGATACATTCCTCAAAATATAGTATCCATCGCGGCGCGCGATGCGTTCTTCGAAATGGTACATTCTCTTATCACATAATACTTATCACAACCATGTCTCATATGCAATGCAAATTACATTTTCAAACAAATAATGAGGAAGTAACCATTTTAAATAACAAGACACAATTCACAATAATGAAACTGTGATACACAACTAGTAAGTAACAAGCCTTCAAATCATTCTCAAACATCACACATCAACAATTAATCACATCACCTTTTTATTATCCTTTTTCCATCATTAGAATTATTCAACATGAACAAGCCAACCCATCACCAATTCCTATTATTCCCAAACACATATTAGAAGGAAGTACATGAATCTCATACACTTAACAAGGGTTTAGAAATCCACTTACCTCATATAATCGAACAATCACTCTGGGACGTGAGCCGTTCTTTTTCGTTGAACTTCCAAATCAATGCAATCTATTTAAGTACATATTCACAATAAGATTTTGAAACTAACAACATTCATATTACTATAGGTTTAGCCTGAAATGAAGAATTAGGTTGGGGCCCTCCACGACCCCTTTGGGAAGTACATTGTTGCATCAGGTGATCGGTGTCTCCACAAGTATAACAAAATCTCTGACCCGAGAACTGCTGTGTGGACCCTGAAAACATACTATAATTGTCTCACCCCATAGGTCGCTGTTGTGAACCGGGACGCGCGCCATAAGAACCTCGAGGTATCTGACCACCCTCGAATGTCGGCATAGATGTGTGAATGGGTCCCTGATGTTGCTGAAAGGAACCACCCTCTGTGTAACTTCCTGCCTCCAGATGAGGCACCATGAAACTGACCTGATGTACGGACCCTTTTAAGGTCCCCAAACTCCTCTCTCTCCATCAATTCCGCCTCTTTGGTGGCGCTCACGATGGACTGAAAAGAAGCCCCCTTTGGAGAAGCTCGAAACACAGCTGATTTGATAGAGAGTTATCCCCCTCACGAATCTACAGATCCTCTCTGTCTCGTCTGGAATAATAGCCAAAGCTTGCCTAGTTCTCGTCTGGAATAATAGCCAAAGCATGCCTAGACAACTGGCAAAAACATGCCTGATTTTCTATAACAGATAAGTTGTCTTGTCTCAGATTCTCAAACCTCAAACGACTCTCCTCTCTCACGCTCCAAGCGATAAAATGGTTATGGAAGGCACTAGAAAAATTCTCCCAAGTCACTGGAGGAGATCCAACTGGCAAAGCCACCGAATAAGTCTCCACCATTCTCTTGCTGACCCACGAAGCTGGAGTGTAGCATATCGAACCCCATGTGACTCAACTAATCCAACAACCTCTAGTAACTCTTGGCATATAGTCAAAAACTCATGAGCGTCCTCAGTTTCAGGGTGGGAAGAGTGAGGACGCTCATGAGTTTCTGGTTATATGTTGAGAGTTGCTAGAGGTTGTTGGATTAACTGAGTCACATGGTGTTCGTTATGCTACACTTCAGTTCCGTGGGCCAACAAGAGAGTGGTGGAGAACTTATTCGGGGGCTATGCCATTTGGATCTCCTCCATTGACTTGGGAGAAGTTTTCCCATGCCTTTCATGACCGTATTATCCCTTGGAGCGTGAGAGAGGACAGTAGTTTGAGAATCTGAGACAAGACAACTTATTCGTTATAGAATATGAGACCCTTTTTGCCAGTTGTCTAGGTATGCTTTGGCTATTATTCCAGAAGAGACAGAAAGGATCCGTAGATTCGTGAGGGGGCTGACTTTCTCTATCAAATCGACTGTGTTTCAGGCATCTCGAGAGGGGGCTTCTTTCCATTCCATTTTGAGTGTCGTCAAAGAGGCGGAATTGATGGAGAGAGAGGAGTTTGGGGACCCTAAAAGGGCCAGTACATAAGGTCAGTTTCATGGTGCCTCATCTAGAGGTAGGGGGTTACACAAAGGGAGTGGTTTCTTTCAGCATCGGGGACCTGTTCATGCATCTATGCCGACATCCAAGGGTGGTCATATACCTCGGGTTCTTATAGTGCTGGTCCTGGTTCCCACTAGCGAGATAATTATAGTGGGTTTTTAGGGTCCGCACCGCAGTTCCCGGGTTAGAGATTTTGCTATACTTGTGGAGATCCCGATCACCTATTGCTACAGTGTACTTCCCAAAGGGGTGGAGGGCCCCAACCTAATCGTTCATTTCAGGCTGAACCTATAGTAATATGGATGTTGTTAGTTTCGAAATCTTATTGTGAATATGTATTTGAATATATTGCATCGATTTGGAAGCTCAACGAAAAGGAAAGGCTAAAGACCCGGAGTGATTGTTTGGTTATCTGAGGCTAGTGGATTTCTAAACCCTTGTTAAGTGTATGGAATTCGTGTACTTTCTGTAATATGTGTTTGGGAGTAATGAGAATTGGTGGTGAGTTGACTTGTTCATGTTGAGCAATTCTAATGATGGAAAAAGGGTAATAAAAAGGTGATGTGGTTAATTGTTGGTGTGTGATGTTTGAGAATGATTTGAAGGCTTATTTGTTGATGTTATATCACGGTTGTGAATTGTGTCTTATTATTAAAATGGTTACCTCCTCATTATTTGTTTGAACATGTCATTTGCATTGGTTTTGAGACATGGTTGTGATAAGAGGATGTACCATTTCGAAGGACGTATCGCGCGCCGCGCGATGGATACTATATTTCGAGGAATGGATCGTGCGCCGAAATGGATACTATATATCGAGGGTCGTATCGCACGTCACGACAGATGCATGGATATATATGTCCTCCATGGGTCCCGGACTGAGAGACGATGGGTGTGTATCATTAGGTCTGACATGCATCACTATACTTGACATTGCATGTTTTCATCATTGATGAACTTGATCTTGTGAGTGCTAATATTGATTTGTTACTGAGAATATGCAATCTGTTAGAGTGTTGTTGTGTGCCTTGTGAACTGTTTGGTTAGGATGGTTTTATACGGGTTGTAGAGGTTCAGATAAGGTGTAAGGAGTTCCCTTAGCTTGAGTTTAGATGTTTGCTTGTTGGTTATTGTGTGGTTTGGTAATCACCCTTGCTTCTACAAATTTTTGCAAGTTACGAGCTCGAATCTTCGTGATACCTTCTATTTTCTTTATTGCTGAGGCTTTTTGTGGAGATTTTAAGGTAGCTGTTGTCATCTCAGTAGACCTTGTTTCTCCTGTTTATGATTTTGTGACAATGTCATTTGAGATTATTTCAATTCTAGTATTTACATTAGAGGCTTGTGCACGTGACAACCAAGTTTTGGGGATTGAATTAAGTTGACTTGTTTTTCGTATTAGTAATTGTTATTGGACTTTTGTTTACTTCCGCACTTTATCAAAATTATTGGGTGTAGGCTGAATTGTCTTGGTGAGATAAGATGAGTGTCATCGCATCCATTTTTGGGTTGTGACATGTGATCCTACAAATAGGGTTTGGGGAGGGTAGGATGTATACAAACCTCACCCAACCTTTGTGGTGGCAGAGAATCTGTTTCCGAAAGACCCTCGGCTCAAAAGAGAATAAAAAAAAAAATCGAAGCAAGAAGAAAACAAATAGAAAGATACAAATCAAATGTGCAACAAAGAATAAGAAGCTATGCGAATACTAAATGATCCTACTAGTACAGAGAAGTGTAGAGGAGGCTAGCTTTGGATGTGGGTGTACTTGATTGGCCAACGCTCTACCTCAATCACCAAATTTGGTCTGGCTATCGCTCTGTAGAACATACTGTTAAGCTTTGCTAACACATTCTTAGCGCACAATACCCTGGAAATGAGCATATTTCAGCCACATCGCTTCAATATGATCTGTGACATCCTCATCAATCTCCTTGTCTACTTGAAACTTCTTCTTTTGGATATGACTTGTGCATCGATCTTTACTTCCACCTCTGCCTCATGCATTACATCATTGAACTTACACGTTAGGTACTTTGTATTAGTCCTACTTAATGAAAGTTTTAGACTCTAGGCTTTGTCTCCAAACTTCTAGCTTATCATTAACTCCATTACGTGTCTTGTCAATCAATACTATGTTATCTGTGAATAGCATACACCAAAACACTTCCCCTTGAATATGTCGCGTCAATTGCTCATCCTATGGGCTGATCCCTAGTGCCACCTCTTCACATCCTGAAAGTGGTTTGAGTCCTCTCCAACTGTTTTAGCTCAGGTCTTGGCTTCATCGTACATATCCTTAATAACCCTAATGTAAGTCATAGGTACACCTCTAGACTCCGTACATCTCTAAAGGACCTCCCTAGGGACTTTATTGTACGCCTTTTCTTGGTAACACCATGTGTAGGTCTTTCTTCTATCCCTATACTGCATTAACATTTTCCTTACAAGATGAATGATTTCTGCAGTTTACCGCCTCGATATGAACCCAAATTAGTTCTGGGAGATGGACACTCCCCTCCTTATCCTTGTCTCCACCATCCTCCCCTAAACTTCTATAGTATGACTTGGCAGATTAATACCTCTCTAATTGTTGCAATTGTGACGATCACCCTTTTTCTTGTACAATGGGACCATTGTACTTCACCTCCACTCTTCTGGAATTTTAGAATGTCCTAAAAATGACATTAAACAACCCGGTCAGCCACTTTATACCTGCATCGCCTGTGTACTTCCAAAAATCCACCAGGATTCATCTGGCCCAGTTGCTTTTCCTCTTCTCATCTTACAAACAACCCCCTCAACTTCTGCAACCTTTATTCACCTACAACACTCAAAAGTCTAGGACTCTCGGAATGTTTGCACTCCCCCAATACGATATCCTTATCCCCCCTTTGTTCAATAATTTATGGAAATATGTATGTCACCTCTGTCTAATGTGCGTCTCTTCTACCAACACTTTGCAATTCTCGTCCTTGATGCATATCACTTGGCCCAGGTCTTGAACACTCCTTTTCTTGCCTGACAAGCCTTTACAACTTCATATCCCTGCTTTTGTTCTCGAGCTCTTCATACAAGTGCTCAGAAGCTGTTGTCATAGCCGTCGTGACCGCTACCTTTCACCTGTTATGAAGAAAAAATTAGTTCAAATAACATATCTATAGCAGCCTAACTGTTGATTTGAGTTTTTTCTGCCCTTGAATTTGGACAGCACATTGTATTAGTATACCTGATGAGTTGGATGTGCTTACCATTTCATACCTAAAAACTAGCATGCGTCTTATTTTTTCTGCTTTCTCTGAAAATCTTTTAGTCATTGGCCAAAGTAACCATTCAGAGTTATGTTCTTTTGTAATAAGATTTTTACATTGTCATACTCTGATGAAAGATGTTATTTCCTTTTGGGTAGCTTTAATTAAACGGCCCAGCTGCTCGCCTGCTTTCACAACATAGTTAGGATTCTGCTTTATCCCTTAGAATTATACGGAAGTCTACAAGTTTTCTGATGAATTTTAATTTATTTATTTTTGCATTTAATTGCAGGTTGTGGCTGCCATGAGTTCAAAATTGCCCTTGATTAGCAGTGCAGTCATGAAAGCCACTGGTTGTGGTATGTTAATTTTTTTCTTGATGACAAATCATGACTGTTTTGCTTTATACCATATGTATATTGATTTTCTTTTTCCTCTTTATTTCCCTTCAGGGAAACATATGTTTGTTTCTATAACTGTGTTAATTGTGCTGCTAGTAATTCTGTTCTTGTGACATCTCTCTCAAGTCCTTTGTGTTTTGCTGTTTATAATGGTAACCAGGCAATTAACAAAAATAGGAGCGGTTCTTTTTCTAAAATGGTGCAATTAAGCTGGATAGTGAACCCTTGTGTATAAGCTATATGCTTCTGATGGGTAATACTGCAATATTACAAAACATAGAAGCTCTTTTCCCCCTTTGTGTTATGTGGGAAAATATCTTGAGTTTGAACAAGTGTAAGAAGTAGAGAACCTTGAGGTAATGGTTGTGGAAGCAGAGGAGAGAAGGCATTCACAAAATGCTCACCGTGAAAATTGATTTTCTTCCTGTTGGGTAATCCCCCAGCTACGGATTGTCGACATCAATAATTAAGCATCAAGTAACTTAACAAAAAATTCTTAAGCTTTAAAGTGTGGAGGATATGTATCGATTCACCTATTTTTGGCTGTCTTGCAGAAAATAGTACTTAGATTTGAAATGATTAGGGGTAGGGACTGTACTGATTGTAGCACAAGCAACACTGAATTTGTGCTTCGGCACTAAGCACTGTCAGGTAGTGTTAAGTTAACTTCCCCTCCATAGTCTAACTGTCACCTTGGTGGAGGACAGATGGCTAACCTAAAGCTTTTAGGTGAAACAAATATGTGGCTCCACAAACTTGGTGACGAGTTTCACTTGGATACCTCAACTAAAGCTTGTCCCTATAGAACACCTGAATTCCATTCAAATTATCCTATTAGACACAACTTGCTGATATTGCACATGAGGTGAATCTTAATCGTAGTACAGCACGTGAATTGTTCCAGCATTTTTCCTTCCTCATTCTCTCTACTAGCTTCCTCCACCACCATATCCAATATATTCCCTCTCCCTGCCACCACCTCCACCACTTTATTTTCTCTCACTGTCATCAACTCCACCGTGTATCTACCATTTTCATTCATCTTCTCTTCCAAGCACACCATTATATCCACAATTCCTCTTCATCTTCTCTCCCACTGCTGCCACATGCACGAATTTTCAAATTGCAAAAGCTTATACTTTTTAATTCGAACTGTCAAATCATACCAAATATAATTTAATGGCTAGCACCATGTCAGTCACTGAATTGGGAGGGCGGTAATCGGAAACAGAGGACTCCAAAGATATGGTGGTTTCATTAAAACTTTCAGTTGATAACCTTCAAGAGAACTTTTTGATGCTGCACCAAATAATAAACCAAATTTGAAAAATTAGATTTTTTGTTAAAATCCATCACTGCACTTTGATGGCCAAATTTATGGCAAAAAGATTCTCCAGGAAGACCTCATAGGGGCCTATGACGGTGGGAGTTCTGAATAAACATAACAATAGTATAGTATAGTTCTTTTGTGTTGTCAAAAGCCTTTTTCAGACCAAAAGTTGGGTGGTGTTGTCTGATTCGCTACTTTTGCCTTGTCCTTGTGCGTGAAGTTCAAACATTGTGTTTTTTCTACTGACTGGTCATGGATGGTTTAATCGGTAAACATTAACTGAAGCTGAAGTATCTAATAGGTACAAACCTCATTTGAGGTATTCAAGTGAAAATTGTTGCCAACTTTAGTGAGCTGCATATGTATTTCACCAAGCTTTTATTAAACACATGTTGTGACTTTATCGGAGAAGATGGCTTCAGTATCTTGAGAGGAAGAAATGAAAGGAAAATAGGAGAAGAGGATTCAAAGAACTCGAAGAAGAGATTAAAAAAACATGTTTTTCTATGGTCCCAAAAATTCCACGAATTACTTAGTTCGTTGGTTTCTTTTTGAATTCGAATTGTTTGAATTCCTACACAAACTTTACCAAGTTTCAATTTGTCACGGGTGTACTTTACTATAATGCGTATTTTAGAACCTTTTTGAGAATGGTCACTTGGACAGTCTATCAAATTTGTTAAGAGATTTTGATGTTTAGTTTTTTCAAAGCAAGAAAACTTCTATTAGTCGGTGTTTAGCCTAATTAAACTGTAACCCATATCTCCAATATCCTTAATGTCTGTTTTCCTTATCCACTTTCGCATTCTAATTTTTGACGAACAAAGGCCACTAAAAACTATAGCTACCAAACTAAGCTTTAGGCAGGGGCGTAGCTACCTCAATTGAAGGGGGCCTTCGGCGGAAAACTATATTATTTATATATGGTTAAAATAAGTTTATATGTATATATAATGGATGTCGGACCCCCTTCGGCTATCTATTTCTACAGATTTTGAACCCCCTTATTAAAAATCCTGGCTACGCCTTTGGCTTTAGGGGTGGAAAACCCGAAAAATGGCCAGAAGGAATAGTGGAAAATTTGAAGACGGAGATGTTGAATTTCCTAATGTAGGTACTTTGAAGTGTATTTTATAATCAGTTGGTGTGGGAGTACATTCTGCAGAACTTTGCTGCTGGAACTCCACTAATCATTAAATGAATAAGGATGGCAACAGTAATTGCTGTTGTCAAAGGCTCGTTTGAGCCTGAAACAAGGTGCAAAACATGTTGAGTGCTTCATTTTGCTTAGCATATGCTTTAATATCGTTAAAGACTCTTAAGATCGGAAGAGGCGATACTAAATCATTGATATTTACTTTTTTGCAATCTTTTTCAATTTTAGTCCAAATATTTGTTATTTATATCTATGATTATTAGTTTTGGACCATACATACGTATTCATATTTTTTTTCTCCATTTACACCTTTCTTATTAGCCCACTATTTGTTTACACTTGCGTTTATTGCCCCAACGGACCTTAGAGCTTTTTTGCGCTTTTAGTAGGCATCCAAATGATGCCAACTATGTTTGCTCTCTTCCGTCACCTCTCCCCCAATTTTGATGTGAAATCACGATTTGATTTTACTCACGAAAGTTTAAAATGTGCAGATTCATTCAACTTGTTAGTTAACAACGGGGCAGCAGCTGGCCAGGTTATATATCACGTATGATCCCAAAACTTGCAAACATTAGTTTGATACCATTATTGATCCAAATAGCTTCTTTTGTGTGCTTTTGCTTTAATAGCTAGTATTCTACTTAAGAGTGCTTATACTTATGATGATTTATTTTTTCATGGCAAGTTCAGACCCATATTCATATAATTCCTCGTAAAGCAAGCGATTGCCTCTGGACTTCTGAGGTGCTAATTTCCCTTTACATTCCTCATTTACGGTTGTTCTGATAGCAGTTGATAAAGTTGATTGTTTTACAGACCTTAAGTAGATGTCCGCTGAAGTCAGACGAGGCTCAGAAACTTGCAGATGGTATTAGAGAAAACTTATCAATTTCGAACAACATTGAAGATAGCAAGGGGCAAGGATCAAGTCTCGTTGTAAACTAGGGATGTACATGTTCTGTCGTTCAGATCGAGGTATGCATACACACATGCAAAAAAAGAAAAGACGTGTACATATCATGCAACAATCACTGATTCTGAATTCACCGACTCTAGATTTTGAATTTGCCTCTGTTGTGAACTATTGTGATAAACATGAGCATACGAGATGTATTTTCGACTTGTTGTTCCATTTGTTTTCTGATTCAGTTGCTGCAGGACTGATGAAATGAGCTGCATTTGTTGTAAATTAGCTTGTGAACTTCTAGTGAGTGTTGTATATGAGCAATCTTTGTTCTTCTTCATATCTATGATACTTTGGGTGTTCAAAAATTTATCTACTTGACACCTCTAATTATGTATGATATAATATTATTTGTTTCGATAGTTTTAACTATCGTAGCAATATCTTGCAATAGAAAATATACTATATCATATAACATAATTAAAGTGATCGATTTCGGAGAAAACATGATTGTTAAAGTAGGAAAAAGTAAATGTTATGTAGGTATTATCTGTCATATATTTGCGACATTGGTACCCGTGTCATCGAAAAATTAGAGCATGTCTTTTATACTAATGGATATGCACGTGTCATAATTTTATCCATTGATTCGATATTTATTCATGTATTTTTATTTAGTCTTTTGTTAGAGTGAAGGACATATATGTTTTAGTTTTTGATGACATGGCATTAATATTTCAAAAGTATAACGGAGAATATTTACGTATCATTTGCGATAGTTCGAGGTAAGCCGTTTTTCCCTTATAACGAAGGTTTGACAGTATGATATACATAAAGAATATCTCTTTGGCACAAAATTTATTTTCTTTACTATTTTTTGACTAGGTCTCTGTATGTATGTTTGATTTGAATCAGTAACCAATACAAATATATGTAATGATTTCTGTTCAAACTATATTAAAATAATAAAATTGGATAATTTAATTATATGGATTCGTATCCATAGAAAAAATCTAAATTTAAGTAGCAATGATTTGATAGTTCGTCCCAAAAGAATAATATTTTTATATATAATTATAATTTAAGTTTATTTTTTTAATCAGACAAGTTTTAATAGCAAATTTATTGATAACTTGTTTTAGATTACATATAATATACTATATACTGTATTTTAAAATGTTTTTTCTTTTAAAATTATGAATTTAATTAAATACCATCGCATAAGTATATACTGTATTTTAAAATGTTTTTTCTTTTAAAATTATGAATTTAATTAAATACCATCGCATAAATTGAAACGTGAAAAATGATACTTTTGGCACATGCAAGCTTTGTGTATGATCCTATCCACAAACTTTTCTCACATGAGAAACCTATCCATCTTTATCACCATAAAATCTTGTACTAAAATATTTAAAGTGAAAAAATCATTTTATTTAATCAATGAGTGTGATGGTATGACTAATTCTTTTTAATTAGAGATCTGAAAATTGACTTTTGGTAATATGGAATTTTTTTTAGAAGAGATTTTATTAAATTATTTTTAGTTAAAGTATTCTGGATTAATTTGAATTAATTGAGTTGATAAATTTTAAATATCAAATAATTTTAAAAAAATCACTCAATCATAAAACAAATTCATTATCATTGATATATAAGTGGAACTAAGATTTTGTGTTTAAAAATTTATTATTTAGAAAAAAGGAAAAACTTTATAATTAAGACAAATATAAAATATACACTAAAACTATTGGAGTTTATCAAATGATAGGTAGAAGACTAGCTCCGCTCCTAATCACCTATGGGTGAGAGTAGGGTAAATGTGATCACAAAACTTTTCGAATATCTTGAGATTTGCTTATCCTTAAATAGACGTCTTGATTCGTTTTGATTCAAATTCTGAGAATTAAGAAAATATTGTGATCATCTCACTAGATATAGATCTTAATACTAATATTGAATATTAATCTAAAAGCAACACTTCCTTATCTAATAATACTTATTACTTAACATGAATATGAATTAGTCAGACCAGTAAATATCAAAGTGATGTAATTATTTTTTTTAAAAAAAAAGCAATAGAATATGACCATGAAAAGGTGACTTGGACTTACTATGTAATAGGCTTAACCCTACAAGAAAAGGTCAGCCAAATGAATTTAGCCAACAACTCCTCTCAAAGGACAAGTAGGCATAGCCTTATCAAGATATCTATTCTATTGAAAAGATTAAAAAACATTATCCAATTATTCTTCACCAGTACCACTCTTTTATAAAATTAATTAGGAGTATGTCCATCTGGCTGTCATTTTGAAGTGACATTAACCTAACTAGTAATTGTTTAGAAGTCGATAACATATTCTTTCTTAATCAGATGTTTTAGATTTGAGTTAGAAATATGAAATTTTATTTGGGGAAAAAGGATAAACATATTTCCAAGCTATTATAACGGGTTAGCAGATACCCTCCGTTATACTTTTGAGACATAAGTATTCTTGTTGTCCAAAAACTAGAGTATATGTACCCTTTATACTAACGGGCATATACGTGTCATAATTATATCCATTATCCACCGATCCGACTTTAAATCGATGGATAAGATTATGCTATGTCCCTATTTAATCTTCCGTTAGAATGGACATACACTCTAGTTTTTGGACGATAGAAGTATCAATGTCTCATAAGTATAATGTAGGTTATCTGTATACCATTTACGATAGTTTGGAAATATATTTATGTTTCCCCCCTTAAATTTATTAGAAGTGTTACTCTGAATGGATCCTACAATGCTTTGATTTGAGTTGAGTCGATGCTTCAATATAGGCTCTAAACACCAAATGATGAAAAATCAAAATATTCCTAAAAGGAATGATTCAAACAAAGAATAAATACTTTCTTATGTCTCAAAATAATTATCGAGTTTTTTAATTTCTATGCCTCTTAAAAAGCATTAATAAAGAAAATATTTTAATTATTTTATCCTCTTAAAATATTGTATCATGTACATCTTATTAAATGTATGTATATAATCAATATAAAAGGTAAATTTAAAAAAAGAAAAAATACTTGATTTTATCTTGGTTTCTATGATGAGTATTTTGAATAATAAGATGTTTTAGTAAATATGACAAATATTTTTGAGATGGAGGGGGTATGGTTTTTTCTTAAATTGGAAAATTTTGTATTTTCCCTTAAATTATTTGGTATTTATTTAGTGTAGGATTTTTCAAAATATTTTGCATTAATTTATTGTTATAGAATTAATTTCAAATGCTTTTTATCCAATCAATTATACTAATGATAGAATTATTATCTTATATAGAATATGTGATGAAATAGTTCTACGAAATTTCATAAAATATTCTTACTTATTTCATTCTATGTGTCAATAAATAAAATTAAAATAGAAGCGTCATATATCAAAGAATATGTTTTTGATACCGTTCGCAATAAAAGAAAAATATTCATATAACTAAAAAATATGTTTAAAGTTAAACTCCAATTCATTTTATGTATATTTAGAATCAATTTGAACAGATATGAAACGTGTGCCTATAATCACTTCTATTGCCCGGCCCAAATTATTCACTATACTAAAAATCGAGAATAATTTATACTATTATTTTTTCCGTCCAATAATACTTGTTCACTATATTAAAAATAAATGTTCAATAATATTCGTCTAATTTTTAAAATTAGTAGATAATTTTTTACTTAGTTCCTAATTTATCCTTATCATTAATTATAGGCATTTTCCTGTTACATTTATCAAGACATTGTATTTATTATATTCAAAGGTTAAGATAGTAAAATTACCCTTCTATTTATAGTTTCTTACACTATGTCTGGATCATTATCGCTCATTGTTTCACAATGTATTGTATTATACTGTATTGTAAAATGTTTGACTAGATTGTATTGTTTGTTATTGTTTAATAACATTTTTTTTTGTTTGGTTTGACTGTATCAAACCGTATTATTATTAAAATTACCTTAACTATTCTAGGATAGGAGATTTGATTGAAATTAAATAATATAGGGTAAAGGGTAAAATAATATTATGAACTACTAAATAAGGATATAATAGAAAAAGAAATTAAGTAACAATAAGAACACCAAATTGATTATTTCATAAAATGGAATTTTCGTTGTAACATAACAACGAAATATAACAATGCAATACAATACATTTTAAGTAACAATCAAAACAAACATTATATGGATGGTAACAATACAATACAATACAATTGGTAATTTATTGAAAATAATTTTTCTATCTACCTGAGGTAGCAAAAGATTTGCATTTATCCATCCCTTTTTAATTTAATTTTTGAAAATTATGCAAGCAAAGACGAATCTACGTGGGGTAAGAGTGTTATTTCGAGCTTCTTCGATAAAAAGTTACTCGATATATAAGATATTTTATTATGTCAAACGTATTTATAAAGTAGTAGAAGTCGTGTTTTGACGAATTCAATATTCACTCTCAGACTTCGAGTATAAATTTTAAATACTATATTTTAAATTTTTTTAAATCTTATAATAAAAATTTTGAATTTGTATTCATCCGTCCTATGGTATTTATTGAAAAACCAAATACAACTAATTCATATCAAATACAGTATACCTGTTTTTATTGTCGTATTCTACTGTATAAAATTATGAAATCACCTGTTATATACAAATTTGTCTATTTCAAAACCTTCATTTATTTATTTTAATATTTTAGAAGGATCACATTAGAAGTCGTGCATTAGAATAAAATACTCAAAAAATATGCCACGTCAACCTCATATCAATATTTTCTTTGTGGGGTTTATTTTTATCTAATCCCATGGATAAGATAATTTATAGTACATTTTGGGCCCATTAGTCCATTAATATACATCACTATCATAATGATTATATCAAAAATTGTAATAACCGTTAGATTAAATCAAATTTGATCATTAACGGTCCTAATATGCCACGTGAATATTTTGCTTAATAAAAATAAACAAAATCACACAATGGGTATTTGCCGCGTTACACTTTTTACACCATGTTTGGATTAATCATTTTATCTCTTTTTTCACATGATACACAAAACGACGACGCTTTTGTTAAACACAAAACGACAACTCTTTTTTAAAAAAAATTAAAAATAATAATTGTCAGAAGTCATCTAGTTCGGGTTGCCGCCGGTAACCAGAGACCGCCGTGAACGGCGGTGTCGAAACCAACAGATCGGCACTTCACGGTGTATGCCTGATTCGATGGAGGTAATAAAAACGCCGGAGTGTTCGTCGATGGAGTGATATTCGACGTCCGTTTGTACGGACCGAGCCATTTGTTTTGCATGAAACGGTGTTTCCTCCATGGAGGAAGGTGTAGATCTCTGCTTTTCAACGATCGTCTAGCGGCGTCGCTCATTGTTCTCAATATCTGCTTTAATTCTTCGCTTTTTCCGACGAAAACTTTCGGTAGCGACTGCGATAACCGTTCGTAGGAGTTCGTCGGTCTCGCGATCTCAAATTCCGCGGCGAAATCTAAATCGACGAAGTAACGAGTTTGACAGTTAACAGCGTCCGATCGAACAACATCGATGAACTCATAGTTACCAGCGGTAAGTCCACCGGAGCTCTCCCATTTCGCTTTACATACAGCAGCATTATAACCAAAATCTCTCAAACACAGCATCACATTCCTTCTGAGTACCGATTTATTCAATTTCAAACACGAATAAACTTCTAACGCTTTAAATACATGAGAACACAACACATTCCTAAACAAATCTGTATCGCTTTGAAAAATCATTTCCGGTACGTTATCAACTGACGACTCATCTAACTCAGTATCGGAGTTATCATTCTCCGATGACTGATTTTGATCCAAATCATCAGGGAAACCAAAAACCAGACCTGAAAAGCTAGGTGAAACGACGTCGGTATCAGCATCGGCGCTGTGTTCACTGCCGCTGCTGATGTAACCAAGTTCCCGGAGATCGGCGCCGACGATTCGAGCCTTCACTTTATCGTTTAACGGGTCAGTTACTCTCTTCATTCTGCCATTTCCAGACATTTTTTTTTTCTTCAGAAAATAAATTAATTAAAATTATTTAAAACTTTTTAATTTAAGATAAAATAAGATAGAAGGTTTGGTTATATATAGAGTGGAGAAGTTTGTGGGGTTATAACTTATTACCGAATATTCGAAAGTAGCTACGCCTTAAAAAAAAGGATTTTACTATTTTTATCTATGGAACCAAATAGATTTTTGCTTTTTAATAAATGAAAAATAATTTTTATTTTTATCCGTAAAGAAATCTAAATCGAATTTTTATAATGACGTCATTTTTCTATTTTTATGTTGGTTAATATTATTACAAATCTTTTTTTTATATTTATATAATTCTGTATTAAAGTTTATTTCACTTGTAAAATTATACCGAGTATATTGCTGGAATAAGGAATATGCTTTCTTGGAAGAGTTATATTTTCATACTAATAATTATTACTAAAAAGATGTAATAACTTAAAATAAAATAAGAAATTAATATGGAAATTGTATTAAAAAAATTAGATGTGTTATTTAGTAGTAGAGTATACTCGATGATTTTATGTTTGAGACAATAAGAGTTCGTTTTATTTCATATATGATAGAATAGAGAACAACTTTGGAATAAATATTGGAAACATAAATATTTACATAATTATTACATAAAATAAAGCCTTTGCATTATTTAATTATACATAATAGGACATTTTGGTTGGTAAGATATTGTATAATCGAGAGTATAATAGAAACAATTTTTTTTTTAGGATCTGAGAAGAATGAAGTGTATGTATATAAATTTTATTTTTATTTTAAAAATATAGAGAAATTATTTTTTTTATAAGTACACAAATAAAGTAAACATATTAGTGTTTGACAATAAAAGAAGTACAATTAATTATTTATTCTAGCATTTATTTTTGCATAAATAAGTTTAAGAACAAAAACCAACCTAAGCACATAGAATATTAAGAAAACAAATTTGGTCTTATAATAATTTATGTATCATTATCTATTGTGTAATTATTGTATATCATAGTTGTTGCATAAATATAAATATTCATAAACCAAACCATCCACAGCACCTAGATTATAAAAATTAAACGTGTGGTTTTATAATAATAACAATTCAGACACAATTATCTATTTTTATAATATATTTTTACACTATAATCTTTACATTATTGCATAAATAACTCTAAAGAAACAAAGCCTCACCACATCGAATATTCGAAAGTATTCCATTAGTTTAGCAATAATTCACATATTGTTATCATTATCCTTATTATAACTTTCGTGGAGTATTAATCTAGGGGGATATTTTTTTGGTTTCGATTTATCTTTTTTGGAAAGGAATAAATTAATTACATAAATATTTTTATTATATTTATTAACTTTATTAATAGTTTGAAATAATTATATATCGTCTCACAATTTAATGATTTATATCAAATTCAAGTCGAATATTTACGTGAGTCACATTAGGTACACATTATATACATGTATAGTGAAATTTATATTTGAAATATCCGATTAACAAGTGAGAGTTATTTATATATTTCAAATATATAAAAATCACATTATATGTATCTATCTAGAATATCAGATATACGAGTGAGATATGAGAACGACGAACAAGATCAAACAGAGTCGAGCAAAATTTGCTTACATATACATAGATACATTCTATTTCACTTGGATCAAAATCTAAAATAAATTATTCTTAATTTTGATCATATATTTCGAGATATATGTAGCTGAATGTATTCAGATGGATCAAAAATTGATAAGATATTTAATATTATAGATTTACTTATCTAAATATTATACTCCACTGTTCAAAAAGAATGACTTACTTTCTTTTTTTGTTTGTTTCTTTAAAATAGAATGTTTTTTTTTAATAATATTTTTTACGTGTTATGTTTAAGACCACAAGATTATAAGACAAATTTATAAATATGACATAACTTCAAATCGTAAAATGTAAAAAAAAGATTATTTTTTTAAAATAATATGTCAAGTCAAACTAGAACCTCAAAATACATGTATATTGTGTAGATCAGTCATTTTTAAACGGAGAGAGTATTGTTTTATCAGATAAGTATAAATTAAAAAGGGGAAGTGAACTGACACCTGAAAAAGGATATACTGAGTTGTATGCCAGTAAAGGGTAGGGGTAAAATTGGTAATATTTAAAGTTGTAGGGGGCATATCCAAAAGTGCCGATAAGATTATTCTTGTCGTACATACCTGAGACGTGGTGTTCTCTTATTGGTCCACGTATAATTAAACCATGTGAAGCATTTGTTATGCACGTGATTGTCACGTGAGGACAAAAGAAGTTTGATAAGGGATTTAATTTGTACTCATTTTTTGGTTTTAGTAAAGTTCATGTACGAGACTATTAATAGGTTGACCCTTTGGAAATTGGGAAGTTAAGGGAAAGAGTAAAATTAATATTACTCCCTCCGAATCATATTAGTTGGTTACGTCATAACGTATTTAAAAATTATATTTAGAATGATAAGTATATCTTCATAAATTAATTAATAAGCTGATGTTTAAATCATAGTTATAGAAAGTAATCTTTATTAAGAATAATAAGGGGAGAGTTATATTATATAATATATGTTTGATTGAATTAAATAATTTTAATTAAATTTTTTTTTATTTTTTCAGAATTATTTTACTTGTTACATTTCTCATTTACATATTTTAAGAAAGAATATGTTCTTTGACTATCTTTTATCGTTTAAAAATATTAATCTCTCTAATCGGAGAAAGGCTGAAAAACTATAATATCTGATATGAAAAAGATAAAACGAAAGTTGATCTCTTTGCAATAAATAAATAAATAAGTTAATCTAATGAATCTCAATATTGGAGTAGTCAATGCTTATTACCTTCACAATTTTTTTTTTTAAGTAAGAGCAAAATAAGTCTAATTATGTCATGATTTTTTAAAAATGATAATTTTTAGACACAACCTTAAAAGAATTAGAATGGTGAACTAAATATCAAATTTTAACCTTGCCTCTCAGTTTAGAAACACTTTGCTTTCTAATATTGAAACTTTTTGACACAAAATTCGTTTTAATTAGACTCCTAATACAAATATGAAATATTTAATTAAAACAAAAAAGAGAAGAAGATACAAGTGTGTATAAACATAAAACAAAACTAAAAAAACTACTCTATTCTTCCTTCTTTTTTTGTGTGTGTATTTTATTTTAATTTATCATAATTTGAAGAATATAAAAAATTAATGATATTTTCTTTTTTATAAAATAGATTAAAATAAAATAAGACTCGTCGTATGTCTCAACATGAAAAACAGAACTAGTTTAAATTATATATACATTAATTTATATTTTATTTAGATCTTTGATATTCAATCATTTGCCTTAAAAAAGAAAATAATTACGTTATTTGTGCAATATTATACTACGACAAAAGATAATCCAATCAATCTAAATATTATATTTATTAATATAACATTAATATATAATATTAATATGTTATAAAATATATGTAATGACCATCCAATTAAAAAGAATGCTTAAAAGCAAAATTATTTTTTCTTTAAATTATTAAATTCGATTAAATTCATAAAAATAAAATAAAATTGTGTGTTATCTTTAGAACTAGGGCTGTGTATCGGTCGGTTCGGTTTTGAAGTTTATCGAGTTGGCTTATTGGTTATGGGTATATAGTGATGCTAAACCATTAAGATATTGACTTATCGGTTATTGGTTTATCGGTTTTTGATCGTCATCGGTTCGGTTGTCGGTTTAACCGTTAAGATTTGATCCAAAAGAAAAAATATTAAAAATCACTTAGAAACAAGGTGACAAACCAAATAAACCATACACTTGAGTTCACAACAATCAAGTGATTGAGACAATCAAAAATAAAAGTAGGAAATTAAACTCTAAGTCGAGGACTTTATATACAAAATGATATAGATATAAATATTTAATTTACTATTGGATTATCGATTAATCCGTTAAGAAAAAATTTTAAACCGTTAAGAATCGATAACTCGATAACAAAAAAAATCAAAACCGTTATTAAAACCACTAAACCAATAACCCAATACTATAAATCAATAACTTTTTTATCAATTTGACTTAAACGATTTCGATTATATCCTTATTTAGAACACTTGGCAGATGAGATGATGTAGAGTTTTGGAGTGACCTATAAAAAACTGACAGATGAAATGATGTAGAAATTTTTGGATGTATTTAAATGAATGGTTATTGTGTTATATCTTTCCTTGTGTTAGAAGAAAGTTTGCTGGCATTTGTGGGTTCACAAACATTTTTGACACGTTTATCCTATCTAGAAGATTCGCGAAAAAAAATTACAAGGTGAAAAATCAAATCTTAATTAATAAAATGAAAATTTAGGTAGTTAATTCAAACTCTCAAAATTTGAAGGGCTTCCATTTTCTAATGCAATAATAGATTATAAATGTGTTTTTTTTTTGGGGGGGGGGGTTTGGAAAAGTTGAATGAATACTAATTATACAAAAGATAAACTTTTAATATAAAAGAAATAATTATTAGAAAAAGTTGAAAACTATATGTCGAGAAAGATTATACGAATTGATTAGATTAAGAAGATATTGATTAGAACTAAGTTATTCTTTACATTTTGAAAAAGCTAGAAAAATACACTTTATTAAATCATTTTTTATTACTTTTTAATAGTTTAACGCAAATTATTCAATTAAGCTATTAAGATAATCCGAATAGACAAATTTAAGGACCTTAATGCGGCATTTATATTTTTCATTTTTAAGAAAAAGAATATTTTAGCATGGTCCTGGACATACAATCTCAAAAATAACTTTATCCACAAACCAAACGACCATACAACGCTTCTATCGTTGTATGTAAGCAATTTCCTTTCTGCCTAAAGGTTTTTGCCATTCAAATCCACTTGTTAAATGGCCAAGCTTCTTCAAAATGGTAAATTTAAAATCCATATAATGTAGTATTTTCTGCCTGTGATTACATATGACTACACGCTGAAATGTAGTAAAATTTCAAACTACAAAAAAATGGTAATAATGAAGACCAGTCATCACTTTGAACTTATGGTAAAAGGTAGTGTATACAAACACATACACTCTCAAAATTGAAGCTTGATTAACACAAACTAGTCTGGACATACCGAAAGAATCACTTAAGCAGAAGCACCAGATGCCTTGCCTTTCTTCTTTTGAAGTTTCTTCATATAGAATTCCAACTCTTTCCCTTCCAAAATGTACCTGTCGGTTTCAGTTGAGACGAATCAGCTTAGAGCAGCGAAATCCAAAATTAGATTTGGGGCGGGGAGAGGGATTATTACTGAACCTAAACTTACCCATCAGCTCGGCCACATTGACCAGGGCGGGATGAGATGCAGGCATATAGCCTACCAGAGCTGAATTGCTCTTCAAGGTGACTATCAAGGGTACGATCCTTCTGACGTTTCTCAATTTTCCGGACTACATGGTTGCTCTTCTTAGCTTCCTCAGCAGCATCTCCCTCCTTGAATGTTGACATAAGAAAAGTATCAGTATATACACTAGTAAATATATCACACACTTCTCGCACATCACTTAACGAATGGAGTCACTAGCTTATATACACATATAGAGAAAAAGAGGAGAAAAAACAAATTTAGGATGACACTCGTTAGCAATCTACAGATCCTCGCAATAAATAACTTTATGTAGAAGTGTAGAACGGTGTGACTATTTTGAGGTACCTCGGTTGTAGTTTCCTTCTTAGCGGCCCCCTTCTTTTTCCTACCAATGTCAATACCATAGTGCTGGAGGTACCACTGTTTAAATGGTGCTGCATCAACTTGAACAATTGCACTCTTCACAAGAGTTTGTGTACGGACAAGCTCATTGTTCGAGGCATTGTAAACCACATCAAGGATACGAGTCTTGCGTGTGACTGCCTCACTACCCCATGAATAGTTTCCAGTGTCCAACCTCAGTGCCCTCCACTTCACATTACCACCACGCACACGAATTCGTCTGACTGTCTTGTTACTAGAAATCTTGGTATTAGCTGGTTGACGTCCAAGCTCGTACCTTTACATAATAAAAAGAAGATAAGCAAATTGGAACAAACTCAACATGTGCAGCCCCAAATCTTGGTGTGCGTAATAGGTTTACAACAACATCATCTTTTTTTAAAAAACTTTTTTACAACAACATCATCTTCTTAAATAAATTTACTTTTCCACACATTGTACCTCCACAAAAGCCATTTTGTCTTGCACTCAGAAACGAAAACACCGTAAGCTACTAGTACCACTCTGATTTGCTATTAGTAACTAAGTCGAATCATCAAAGATATAGGCTTATTGTCCAGAGGTATTCTTTAGTTACATAGGAAAAGAATAAAATCAAATTCCATTTTTAAAAAAGAGAGCAATTAATCAACCCCAAGAATCTTGTTTAGTTTAATGCCATTGGTTCAATAGGAGGACATCTATGAAGCTCAACGAAACTTGACCAGTCATTTATCACACTTCAGGAAAACAGACTGAACAACCTCACAATCAAATGAATTCACAGTGTGTTGCTAAAAACAAAAGCACAATATTCATCTTAATATAATATCTTTTTCAAAATGGAAAGGAAAATGGCCTCAGAACACATAGATGAAACTAAAACTTGTGAATGACAGGACTGCTACTAATTATTTAACAAGAGAATATCTTTTCCCTACATTTTCTCTTTATTCTTTTACCATATTCTAAACTCAGATTCAAAAGTAATCCACCATTTTCTCAGTAAAACACACTTTTCCCTCACGGAACCACCTCTCTAGCCCCCGAGGTAGGGGTAAGGTCTACGTATACTCTATCCTCCCTTACCCCACCAGTGGGATTACATTAGCTATGTTGTTTATTATCTAAAGCATCAATTCACAAGTAAGCAAGTCTTTGTTTTGCATTGCTTTTCCATGACGATTAAAAAAATTCAGTAATGAATGAAACATTATAAATTTTGGCATTTCATTAACAGAAGACAAGCTAATGAACACACACACACCAGTCAATCAACTATGTTCCAACATTAGACTAACCACGACTCAATTCTAAAACTAGGTAACTTCAGCATATTCAATGGAACACAAACATATACAACAACAACATACACGGCATAATCCACAAGTGAGTCTCGAGAAGGCTAGGATGTACGCAAACCTTAACTAAATATGTGAGATAGAGAGAATGTTTTCGATAGACCTCAAATACACATACATATATATATATAAGGAGATAGGGAGCAAATTAACATTATAAATTTTGAACAAAAGAAAAACGAAAAACTGACTTTCGCTTCTTCCTCCAAGTTTTCTGCTTGCCACCAGTGGCACGTCTCTTGTGCATAGAATCTCTTGAGATACCTTAACAACATACGTAAACAAAACACATAATATTATCAAATTCATCATATTTTTTTTCATATAGTTAAAAAACGAAAATATACAAACATAATTATATCGAATGAATCTGCACAAAACAGCAAAAATGGCAGAAAATTTGAGATAATTACCCATGATTGCTGAGAGCTTAAGCCGACCTTACTCCCCTTCACTCTGCTCCCCTCCTTGTAGTGATGAAAAGATAACTAAAAACCCTAGTTTCAATTTGGGCCTTAACTAATTTTGGGCTTTGGGCTCCAAATAGTTTTTGGGCAAAAAATTTAGTTTTTTTGTTAGTTAAATTTTTTAAAAAGAACTAGTGGAATGACTCGGGAGATCCCTATATTTCGTTTGTTAATTGAACCCTTATACTTAGCAGTTTACTCGTGTGATACATTCAAGTCTGTCTGATTCACAAGATCGTCAAGAAGGAAAACAAAGACAATATAAATAATGTGCTTTAGGCCTCAAAGTCTTCTTATTTTTCTTTAACAAATTAAGTGACGACTTCTGTGTCAAAATCAGTATTTTTGCGAAGTTGAAAGAAGTGAATTGAAACTTTGAATTAAGTTTTTTTTTTTAAAAAAAATTATTTCATTATTTTAAATTAATAAAACACATGTTATAATGCCATTACAAAATTCTTTTAAAAAATATTCGACTTATTAGATACCAAAAAATAAAATGTGATATTCTTTTTTGCCCAATTTTAGACCACATTATGGTGGACAAAATTTGTCACGACCCAAAACGAGCCGCGAGTGGCACCCACACTTATCCTCCTAGGTGAGCGAACCAACAAATCTAAACCCCAACATTTACCAGTATATCAATTTTGAATAGCAAAAATAATGCGGAAGATCCAAAACTTATTAACGAAATCAATTAAATCAACTTCTAAAGTTAATTACTTATTATTCCCAAAATCTGGAAGTCATCACACCAAGAACATCTATCCTCAAATTTCTAAATCTAAGAGTATTTAAGAAGCTAAAAATAGTAAAAAGATGGTCCATGTCCAAACTTCAAGACATCAAGACGTGAAGGAGAGAATCCAGCACAAGCTAGGAATAATAGCTCACCCTGAACTCTGATGTACTGAAGACTGGCTAGAGCTGAGGACGAGTCGAAGTCGATGGCACGCTTGCTGCACTCCACAAATAACAAAGAAGAAAATTACAAGTAGGGGTCAGTACAAGGAACACGTACTGAGTAGGTATCATCGGCCAACTCAAAATAGAAAACAATATATGCTGAATAATAATATAAAATCAACCACAATACTTAACAGGTTACAATCAACAAGTATAAGAACCATTGACAACAACACCAAGCACACCTATGAGGACTCAAGCCTCCACACCATACTCATTTGGGGAATAGGTTCTTCGAATTTGAATATATTAACATAATTCAAGATTCATTCTATTTATCATTATCGTGTCGGAACGTGACACTCCGATCCCCTAATACTACCGTGTCGGAACGTGACACTCCGATCCCCTAATGCTACCGTGTCGGAACCGTGACACTCCGATCCCCTAATGCTACCGTGTCGGAACGTGACACTCCGATCCCCTAATGCTACCATGTCGGAACGTGACACTCCGATCCATTTATCTCATTATTTTAGTTCATCAAGCCTTCTTTATGTCAAGACGTCATCTTAATAGAGAGGATTTAAGATTGAAGATTCAACAGTCTCATCATTCTGACCACCACAATTACACAATCACAACATACAAACACACAATCAAGCATATAGAAGACTTTACAATACCACCCAATACATATCGATCGCTATTTAGAGTTTATCTATCACATAGAAATAAACCATAACCTACCTCCACCGAAGAATCGTGATCAAGCAAGCTACTTCCCAATGCCTTTGCTTTCCTCTTCGTTCTCTCTCTCTCGCTCGTTCTCCCCTCTTCCTGTTTTTTTTATTTTCCTTCTGCAGATTCTTTTTCTTTTACCCTAATTATCATATAATCCGTTATGATAAAAGTAACCCACTATTTATTTCCTTATTATCTTCTTTAACCCCCAAGTAAATAAATTATTAAACTTACCCCACTAATTCCATAATTATAATCATGAATAGTCCAAAACACCCCTTTAAAACTTTTAGCAGAAATCCGACCCAGTCGGGGTTACGCAGCTTGTGACGGTCCGTCGTACCTACGACGGTCCGTCCTGCGGTTCCGTCGTGAAGTTCAGAGAGTCGATCCCAGTACCCAGATTTCAAAGTTGAAGTGTTTTGGAACGAAGGTGCTCGACGGACCGTCGTGCCTGTGACGGTTCGTCCTACCTGCCGTCGAGGGTAATGAGGAGAGCAACAAAAGAAATTACACAAGTATGGGACGACGGAGTCCATCACGGTCTGTCGTGACCATGACGGTCCGTCGCGTGATCCGTCGACCCAATCAATTTTTATCACAACTGATTTTACTGCTCGAATGACTAAACAGGTTGTTACAATTTCTAATTTTTCCTAATGTGATTTTTTTTTACTTTCAATCTTTAATGATGTATCATATTTAAAATATTTTTTCTCTTACCACATATTTTAATATATTAATACAAGCTAATAAAAATTACTAGGTCATGAATTAAATTTTTTAGTTGTAACAAGAAGATAGAGGATCTCAATGTTTGGCAATACAATGACAAATATTTAGAAAATAACATAATTGAGCTATTAGATAACAAAAATAAATGTAGGTTATTATTTTATCTCAACATTTCCTTAAAAATACATTTGAGTTATTAGATATCAAAAAAATAAAATGTTGGCATTTTTATGCCAAATGTTAGGTCACGTTATGATTGCAAATTTCCTAGTTTTGCCCAACTTGATTTTATTTTGCTTTCTATCTTATATGGTTTATGATGCATCGTGTGTATATGATAGAAATATTATAAATGATAATTTTGTTTATTGTAAAATATTTCAAAAATCGGCAAAGAGTTCAATAGACATTTATAAGAAATTTTATAAACTTCTAAAATAATACTAGTTAAGTGTAAATGTTTCACACAGTGAGTATATAAAATATAATTTTTTGTGTGAACATTATACTAAGTACATAACTTTAAGAAGCAATATAAAATCTTAGATAAAATTATATTAATAACAACAATTTATGAGTGAAATTAAATGTATTGAACAAAACTTCATAATTAATCTCATAGGTCAAAATTATATTGATATTGACACAGAAAAATACACATCTATTTGTAGCAATAGTTGAATTTAAAGTAATTGAGTATATTCTACAAATTTTTTTAGCTTTGTTAGTTATATAATATTTATAATTATAATATGATCCATGGTGTATTTTGTAAAATAAGTTTTAGTTGATTCCAAAGTAATATAATTTTTAAAAAAAAGATAATACGATTGATTATTTTTTTAAAAAATCATCTGTAAGTGCAATTTAAATTGAAAAATCAACACCAATAATGAATCATAAACCAATATTATTTTTTTCTTGAGAAAAGACATAAAGAGACCATCGAAGTTGTCCCATATTTGCATAAAGACACCTAAACTTTTGAAGTGTCCTATCACACCACTAAACAACTATATATCGTTGTAAATTGGCCATTTTTACCCATTAACTCATCTGGGTTGTTTACACGCACGTTAGGCGCGTGATGGGCCATTTTTCCTTTTTATTTACCACTTTAAAACAGCCACATGTCATTTTCTTTCTTTAATATTAATTATTTAATCAATTTTTGTATCTTCCCCAATTTAAACTCAAAAAATGGCCGTTGGTAGCCCTAAAATTTTGATTTCCATGGCAAGAACAATATTGGTGGTCTCTTTTTGACGACTTCTTCATCTTCCTCAAGAAAATAAGGTAGGAATTCGTCTTTTCTCTTTTAATTTCCAGTATAAACGTTAATTTGAAGTTTTTTTATGGTTGAATTTCTTCTCAATTTTGTGGTTAGTTTTTGATTGAAAATGTCAAATGCAATGTTGAATCGTATTTGTAATGATGAGAATGATCCGATGTTGCGAGTGAAACTGCGATGCAAACATGGTGACTTACTATCAATGCAAACTTCATGGTCGGAGCATAACCCAGCTCGAAGATTTTGGTCTTGTCCACGCTATCGTGTATGTTTACTAATTTTTTTATGGAAATCTTTTGTTTATGTATTTTTCTTTAATTTGTGTTTTGCGTATTTTAGGAGGATGCGTGCAACTTCTTTAGATGGAGGGATCGAGAAGAAGTTGATATAAGATCCAAGTATGTTATTCCGAGATTAGCAAAGAGAATTAAGGAGTTGGAAGAAATATTGACATCTTATGAAAGTCGTGTTGAAAGTCATGATGAAGGAGAAAAAGAAGGGCAAATGTTGTAACTTGAAGCTAATCGTCTTGATCATTATTGTGTGTTTTCTATGTTTAAGTCTAACCAAGAATGTGAAGGATGAAAGTTGTAGGTGTGTACAACCAAAATTGCCATAGTCATGTTTAGTTACTTTCAAATTTTTGAAATTGTAGGTGTGTGTACCTAGAAGCTAATTGTCTTGATCTTGCTAGTTGTAGGTGTGTGTAACTTGAAAGATTGTTGAATGTTCAAGTTATTGTTGTTCTTTGTTGTCGAAATTGTTATGATTTGAACAATTAGTTAATGTATTTGGTTCTCTAATCTATATTATCGTGGCAACCATTTGAGAAGCTTCACAAATATGTCAATTACAATTAAAAAGGCAATAACAAAACTGACAAAAAAGAAGACTTCATAATCGAGTTTGATTCCAACCATTCAAGTTTGTTTGGTTACACCCAAAATTGAGTTTGTTTCCAATAAAAAACAACACAAATATATGCTTAGTTAAATTTTGTTTGTCAAAATGAACAAGACAACATCAAAATGCCCTACTTCCATGGCACAGAAGTTTTTCTACTTGAAGTTGTTTGGCCTTGGCTATTAGCAGCATTAGCAGCAGCTACAGACCTAGTTTGGATAACCTTTTCAGCCCTCATTCTTTCCAGATTGCTACTTGTAATTGTTGTCTTCCCCTTCCATTTGAATCCACGTACTGGTGTGTAGCCAATATCACCAGTGACAACATCAGCCCTCTTTGTAACTTTTGTACCAGTATTGATGACTCTTCTACTTGGCAATCCAGGCTGCTTAGTCAAATAAATACACAGTCAAATATTAGACAATTACATTGAGGTTTGCAATCACAATTGTAAACTTGCATTGATAGTTGTAAACTTACATTGAGAGTTGTAAATCCATCTTTAGCTTGGTATATGCCAACACCTACCATTCTTGGCCTTTTAAAAGGTCTTGTTTGTCCTCCACTAGTGTCTTCATGTTCTACTGGTCTCTTCCCTCTTCCTAGGCCTCCTCTACTGTAGTTTGCTTCTGAACTAGTTTGACTATGTTGAGTCATTCCTCTTCCTCTACTTAGTCCTTCATTCACATTTCTTTCTTGAGCCATTTCTCTTCCTGATCCTGCTCCTCTACCTGTACCTGTACCTCTACCTCTACCATTTACAGTCTGTACTTTGAAATCAAATATTAAAGCATATCTATATTATCTAACAATGATATAATAATTAGATATATTACCTCTGTGTTTGCAACATTTTCATGTGATTGAGCTGGAACACCTCTGCCACTTGCTCTTCCTCTTGTTGCTCTTCCTATGCCTTTTCCTCTACCACTTTCAGTAGCATGTATATTAATATATCAATATATATACATCAACATATAACATACATTTGAGAGTAACAAATAAAAGTACCTGTGTATGAGAACATGGTTTAGATGACTGACTTGGAGCAGTACTTCTTGCCTGAGAAACTGGTTCAGTTGATTGACTTGGATCAGCTTGGTTTTCTTGTAGGACATCCTCTTTAATTGTGTCCTTGTGTGCCACATTTGTTACAAGTCATTACAGCACCTCTTTTGCTCAACTTTCCAGTTTTTCTGCTTTCATCTGCTTCCTTTCTTCTAACCTTAACTGGTCTTCCAGGCAACTTTCTGATCTTTAGTGGCTTTACAATTGGATTATTTGAGGTTGACCACATTTTCATGTTATTCATTGGCTGAATAAAATGGGCATATGTGCTGAGGTAGGTTTCCTTGCTATAACAGCTAGCCACATAATGGATTGGTTCCAAGTTTTTGTAATGAAGGGCAGCAACACCATGAGGACAAGGAATTCCCTTAAGCTGCCAGGATCTGCAACTACACCTCCTATTAACAATGTCCACAGTGTGTGTAAACCCATGGTGTTTAATCTCAAAACCTCTTTCTCCATTCCAAGTCAAGTTACATTGCATAGACTTTTGAATGTTTTCTTGCAAAATCTTCAAAGACATAGGAGATATATCAGTGATCCAAGTGTTTGAGAACTCTCTCAAATCACCAATTCTTTTCATCATCTTCACCCTTATCTCCTCAAGCATTATAATGATGGTTTTATACCTTGCAGACACTATCCAAGCATTAAAGCTTTCTGCCATATTGTTGTCCACAACATCACATTTGCTATATTCTTCAAAATACTTCTTGCACCATGTATTCAAATTGTACCATAAAAGATTATCTAAACCTTCTTGTCCTAATTTCCTCATTGTCTCTATATTGTCCTTCAGCTCAGCTTCAAATGTGGATTTAGCAATCCTCCAAAACACTCTTCTTCTTTCAACTCCTTTCCAATTTTTTGACCAATTTGCAAGAACATGTCTTGAACATTTTCTATGTTCAACAAGTGGCAATAAAGTATCCACAGCAATTTCTAGTCCCTAACAAACCAACATAACAGAAAAAGAATCAATTTAAGTGAAAAACTCAACAACAATAAAATAGTAAGATGGATATCAGTAATTACCTTTTGCATATCACTAATGATGGATAGTTGATGCCCTTCTCCAAGTTCAAGATCATTCTTCACTAGTTCAAGAAACCATGTCCAAGTATACTGATTCTCAACCTCAACAACTGCCCAAGCAATAGGGAACATTTGTTTGTTTCCATTTCTACAAACTGCCACTAACAACTGGCCTTTACACACACCTTTGAGAAAACACCCATCAAAACCAATCAACCTTCTAGCACCTCCAAAAAATGCTTTCTTTAAAGCATTGAAGCAAACATAAAATCCTTCAAAAATTTTCTGCCCAGTGTCAGAATCTTCTCCAACCTTCACTACACAAGTACTACCTGGATTACACCTTAATATTTCATCTCTATAATAAAAAATCCTACCATACTCCATAATGTGATCACCCATGATCTCTTGTAACACTTTAGTCATAGCTCTTCTCACTGTTGTCCTACCAACATTAATATCCAACTCCTTTCTAATAATGTCCTGCAACAAGACAATGCTGATGTTTGGCTGTTGAGTTATTCTTTCTTTGTATTTGGTGGCCAAAAACTTTGAGTTGCATAGGTAGTTATGAGTTGATGTCAAACATTTATGGATAGGGTTGTATGTTTTAACAATGAAATCTCCACTAGTTTTATCCTTACTTGCACACAACAACCAAGGACAACTCTCTTTACAACATCTCACTCTAACTCTGCCAGGCTCATTTACATATTTTTCAATTTGAATATGTTCTTGGATTGCATATCTTGTCATTGCCACTCTAAATTCTTCAACAGTTCCAAAAACTAGTCCTAATTCCCAAACAATCTTTTCAGAAGTTGTATCAAACACAACTCTATTTGGGGTTTTCTTCCTCCTAACAAGTTTATGCACTACTTGATCAACCTCTTCACCATCTATTTCAAAGCTAGGAACTTCATCACTTAGATAATAAGGTTCATCACCTCCTAGCTTACCAACTAAGTTTTCCCTAATACCATTATTTGTCTCATCATACCCTATATCTGGACCTTTCTCATTAACATTAATCTGATCTGAAGTAGTTCCCCTACTTCTCCTTTGTGACCTTTTGAAATGCCTCTTGGTTGCCCTTATATCTACATACTCTTGATGAACATCACTGTCAACCTCAATATCTTTACTAGTATCCCCTTCAGATCCTGATTCATCTTCCACTTCATCATCAGTTGGATTATCATCTATTATAGGATAATCAGATGAAGGAGGAGGCACAATAGAAGGAGATGGTGGAGGCACAATAGAAGACTGAAATTCAAATAGAGTGTTGGAAGTTTAAGAAGGACCAGTTGTAGGGATGGAAGGAAAAGTAGAAGTAGGAGGCTGATTATTAGGGTTAGAAGTCTCATTAAAAGATTCCTCACCTACCCCACTTTCAGTCACATGGGGGACAAACTCCAATTCAAGTGGGGCCTGATTAGCTTCACTAACCCCATGAAAAACATACACCTTCACTGTATCCCCATCATTCACCATATTGAAAAGGTCAAATATAACCTTATCATTATCAACAAGGACCAATAACCCATCCCACTTGATGAAAAAATCACAATCTATTGTATATCCTAGTTCCTTTATGTAGTCCTTCAACTCAAAATAAGACATCCTATCAACATCTACATCTAAGAATTCTGTCACATGCCCCCCAATATATTTAGGTGGTGGACCAAAATCTATTCCCCCCCCCCCCCCATGATACCATCTTAAAGTTATAAGAGTAAAAGCCATCCTGAAAAATCATGTAACAACAACAAACACAATTCAAACACACATTTCAATAACTAACTCTAACAAGTTGTACACAACAAACATAATCACTAACAAACAACAACAACAGAAACACTAACTAACAAAAGTAGAATAAAGCACTAATATTAAGCTTTAACAGTACTAACAGAACAAAAACACTAACATAAGCAGTTGTTATTGTACAAATTGAAGTCTACAAATGAATAAGAGACAAATAACAACATTCGAACTAAGTGGATAACATCTAACCCTAACCTAAAACACAATCACAAAACCCTAATCACTAACAGTTGCATTAAGTCAATAACACAATACCCTACACTAACTAAGTCGATTACCCAACATACTCAAAAATATCCTAACAATGGCAACTGTAGGAGGTCGATTCTAACAATCATACACTATAATAATCCATAAAATCAGAATAATCGTAAAAAAAGTGCAGATTTTAGAACCCTAACCTGTTAGACCTTCAATCTCCAAGAATCTTCACAACGAGAATGTCAACAACAACACTATCGTCAACAACGATCGACAATGATGAACAACGAGAATGGCAACAACAACACTATCGTCAACAACAAGAACACAATGTATTTCGTTTGATTTTTTTAGGGAAAAGGAAAAGTTGAGAAATGAAATGAAAGGACGGAGTTCACAAATTTTCTTCAAAAAAAAGGGTCGGGTCGGGTTCCTAGAGAGTGAGCAACACGCGCATTACATAGAAGATGGAATGACTAAAAATGGTCAATTTACAACGATATATAGTTGTTTAGTGTTGTGATAGGACACTTCAAAAGTTTAGGTGTCTTTATGCAAATATGAGACAACTTCGATGGTCTCTTTATGTCTTTTCTTTTTTTTTCTTGCTAATGCCTTGGGATTTAAAGTCAATTAATAAGATTCTCTAGATCACATGAATTTTGCTCAAACCCATAATTTGAACAAGGTAAAATTTGAAAATATTGAAATGTTTAATATAGGACTTTATAGTTCAAAGAAAAGAAAGATTTCTTTTTTTTTCTATTGAAGTTTTAAACTTTTAGATATTACAAAGATAATTAAATGACAATTTTGTTTAACGTTAGGTCTATTTTAAAAGGTTAAAAAGGCTAAACAATATTTAGCTAAGGTTTCTATAATTTTGATTAATGTGTTTCAGTGCAAAGAAAAATATAGAAGACATCAACGAGTCAAATCAAATATAAGATTTTTGTATTGAATCATAAAGTAAGAAATTAGTTAAAACTTAAGAGAATTAAACCAGCAAGGAACCAAAATAAATAGCTTAGCTCTTCATTGTACCAAATTTCAATCACTATGAATTTTTGATATCTACATACATTTAAATAGGGAAAAAGTCAAGTGAGATAACAATGTATCACATATACACACGAATTACACTAGATATTGTTAAGAATCTAGCCACGATACAGGACTCAATTAATATACTATTAAATTACATTTGGGACCAGAGTTAAAGGAATGAGCATGTGCACTAAAGATGTATATAAATATAGGATGAATTATCTAATTACGGTTATGCTATGAGTTATGTTAATTTCTTTTAGTTAGCTATTTTGTAATAGCAGTCTGGAATCTTCCTTTTCTATCTTTCTTTTTGTTCTTTGATGAGCTTATAAGTTGTTTTAAGATCAATATAAACCTTAGTTTGTTACAGACACGGTAAATGTATCTAGTGTGATTCACGTGTATTAGGAAAAACCAGAGAGAGGCAAACACGATTTATTATATATTCAGATACACGTGGATCCACTTGGATTCAATGTATCTAAAATAAATTACACTTAATTTTGATCTCATTTATTCCGAGTATATATATATCTGGACGCACCAATTTTTTTTGTAAGATTCATAATATTATAAGTTATAATTTATTAAGTAATTAACACCTAAACTAGTGAATTAATTTAAGTTTTTTTCCATTTAAACAAGCAATTAATATATAGGTTTAATGAATAAATAAAAAAATTAAAACATGTTTAGCATTGAGACAATTATAAAAAAAAGGTTAATATATTTTTGGACTAAAAGGTAAAATAAAGATATTTCTGAACTATTTCTAATTGGTTAAACTTATTCTCGAGCCAAAAAAAGAAAAAGGATAAGTATATTTTTAGACAAAAAAGAAAGATATTTATGAGTATTTATAATAAAACTAGATAAATAAGCTTCCAAATTTGCACACTACTACGTAAATTAGGAAAAAAGTATTAATTATAATATTTGTAAAAAAAAAAAATCATAAATTTGAGTTGGTTAATGATTTTACTAACTAAATTTCCATAATTTGAAACGAATTAGTATTCTTGTTCTATTAAAATTAAGCTTCTCATAATAAAATTACTTTAAATTTCCACACAATTCAATATTTTCCTCCCTTTTCATAACAAAAATTTTCAATCTTGTTTAATGGATTGTTCATACTCCAAAATTTCATTGCCTCAATTTCGACGATTTTCTTCATTCAATTTACAGAGTAGTACTCTGTTTAAGAAAAATTCATTGCCATTAATGGTTAGTTGTAGAAATAATAATAATAATAATAACGATGAAAAATGCATGTTTAATGGATTAACAGCTCCATTAGTGCCAAGGACAGAAACAGGGAGATTGTTGAGTGTGTTTATGCAAAATGACAAAGCATTGTTTAACGGATTTGTGGAGAAAGAATTAGAGAGATTGGATTGTATGAAGAATGATGCATTACTTAGAAGCGTTTTTAGCGTTGGCACTGATGAAGCTATTCTTCATAGGTTCGTATTTTTAGTTTCAATAAGAGTTTTAAGTTATATGCACTTAGAAACTTTAGGTTGTAGACTTTTTGTAGTCATAAGTTTAATTTAATTGTGTTTCCTTCATTGTTGTGTCTGTTAGCTTAGGATTAATATGTTGTCGTTGTAGGTCAACTCACTGCAAGAAAATTCTTATTTAATAAGAGTTTAAGTTATATGCACTAACGTTTCTTGATTAGAAACTTATGTTGTAGACTTTTTGTAGTCATAAGTCTAATTTAATTTTGTGTTTCCTTCAATGTTGTGTCTGTTAGCTTAGGATTAATATGTTGTCGTTGTAGGTCAACTCACTGCAAGAAAATTGTGAATTATATGGAAATTTTTATAGAGATTAGTATGAAAGTTTGCAGTAAAATAAGTTTCCTATGAATTTTCATACTAATCTATAGAAAAATCGCCATGTAATTCACAGTTTTTTTGTAGTGACTTAAATTTAATCCAGGGGTGGCCCCTTTACCTAGGGATTAGTATGAAAATTTGCAGTAAAATAAGTTTCCTAAGAATTTTCATACTAATCCATAGGAAAATACCCATGTAATTCACGGTTTTTTTGTAGTGATTTAAATTTACTCCCGTTAAAAATTTTCTTAGGTCAAAATTTGATTTAATAAATACAATATATAAGTGTTGACACGTTTTGATACATGTTGAAGGTTTAGTGTACGTGGTTCTTAGGTCAAAATTTGGTTTAATAAATACAATATATAAGTGTTGACACGTCTTGATACATGTTGAAGGTTTAGTGTACGTGGTTAATGAGTTGTTTGAGGTTGTGTGTTCTATCCTTATATATCTTTTACTTTATATTTGACATTCTTTAATAAAAATTCTGGCTCCGCTACTGTCTTGCTCTTGATTTTTATGTTTATGTTCTCGAAATTTTTTATTTTATTGGGTGTATCTATAGAACATTCATGTGATAGAGTTGGAGTATAGTTGCTAGAGCTTCCAAAACATAATAAACAGAAAAACAAAAGCAGCTTTTAACAATAATAAATATGCACGTCAATAAAGAGTGTTGAAAATCTTTATCAATATTAGTTAATTGTCATTAGATTTAATGTCCCAATATGTTTTAGGGACAGTAACAAAGATTGCTAATTGTGGATTAAAATGACTAAGTTATGTGACTAATTATATCATATTGTGGATAAATGAATGTTTATTTCTGATAGTAGGATGTTATGCATATGAATATAATGAAATGTTTACTAATATTTGAACATTTTGAAATAACAGAAGAATTTCTGAGAAGATAAAGTTGGAGTGTCGAAACACTGTAGAGGATATTATGTACATGTTCATAGTCAACAAGTTCTCTCAGATAGGAGTGCATCTGGTTCCTAAGCTCTCCAATTGTATATGCAATGGAAGGCTCGAGATATTTCCGCGTAGGGACTATGAACTCAAGTCTATTCATAGTGTTGAAGTACTCGAAATGGTCAAGGAAATAGGATGGGAAGACATGAGCAAGTCGAATGTGAAAGATAGTTGGGGTCTAACTCAAGTTCAAAAGGATCAAATCCGTCATGTCTATGGTGCTACGATTTTGTATGGATACTTCTTCAAGTCAACCTCGTTAAGGTACCATTTGGAACGGAGTTTTCTTAAAACTTATAGCAACATCTCATTTCTGAGGTCATGGCTTCTAAAACAAAAAGGTGTTCCCTTAAGTGACACAGGATCAACATCAGTTGATCCAGTGTCACTTAACGAGGGGAAGAAGTATGACAATTTTAGGTCTTATGTTACAAATCTTGACAATGAAATAATGATAATGTGTTCAAAACCAAAATTCAAAGAGGCAAAGAGTCTGATTGAGAAGCATTGTTCTGCACTTTTTGGCAATGAGAGTAATGAGGAAGTCTCAACCTCGTTCGCGAGTCTAAAGAGGTTTGTGTTGGAGGCTCTTGCATTTGGTACTTTCCTTTGGGACGCAGAAGATCACGTTAGGAAATTTTATCAACTCGAAGAGTTTTGATCTCATTTACATTTGACATAACGAGGAAGTTCACACTCCACTTGTTTCACCATGTAAGGGAGGGGGGGAATGTTTTCCCCGATACTACATTGTGCTTCTGTGTCCCGTTAGATTAACGGGGCACAGAAACAAAGAGCTTCTAGGTTATAGTATGTATATAGTAGTTGTAAAAAGTTTACTGCAGTTTTCTTGATGTATAAAAGGATTTTGCTAATATCTAATCTTAAATAAAAGTACAATGGCTTGATCTAAAACAATACATTTGATTCAAAATTTCAATTGAAATTTTTTAAAAGTTGTTCGGAGTGTAAAGAAGGTTTTGCAAAATTGGAGTTTAAAATAATGTCATGAATGAGTCTTTTTTTAAACGACAATGACATAGATGAGTCAAATTTTAACGGATGACATGAATGAGTCTTTTCTTAAAGTGACAATTTTTTTTAAGCAAGACATCTATTTTTAAAAGGTAAAAGGTGAACGACATTTAGTTAAGGTTTACATAGTTTTAATTAATGTATTTTAGTGCAAAGAAAAACATAGAAGACGATAATAATCAAGCAAAATCTTTATTAATGGCAAAATCAAGATTTTCATTGAGTTTTTTTTCTTTTTAAGAAAAACATGCTAAATAATGCTAACAAATAAACGTGTCAAATTACATATTAACTAGTCAGATCAAATACGAAAGTCTATACTTGATTTCAATATTAAATCGTTGCGTAAAAAGTTAGTTCGAACTTAAAAGAGACTTAAACAAGCAAGTAACAAAAATATATAGCTTAGCTCTTCATTGTACCAGATTTCAATCACCAATTTAATTAGGAGAAACTATCGTATTAAACATACTTCATACTATATATATGTATTTGTTATCAGATACAGTAAAATAAAGAGAAAGACTATCAAATCTCAGATATATATGAATCACACTAGATACTACTGTATGAAAGATAGGAGGGTGACGAACGAGATTTAGCATGTATCCAAATATATGCAAATACACTTAAATACAATATATGTAGAACAAATTGCATATATTGCTTATCTCGAAATACAAGCACTGAGAAAATTTATAATATTGCAAACTAGACTGAAGCAATTAACACCCTAAACTATTGAATTTATATAAGTTCTCCCATTTAATTAAGCAATTAATATATAGGTTTAATGAATAAATAAAAATAAATAGCATTGAGACGATTATAACAAAGGTTATTGGTAACCAAAAGATATAATAAGGATACTTTTAGGAGAAAAAAATTACTCCAAAATTTACAATTAAATTAAATAAATAAACTTCCAAATTTTAACAACACTACTACGTAAAATTAGGGGAAAAAACGTATTAGTATAATATTTGTAAAAATTTTTATAATTTGAGTTTGTTAAGAATTCTTTCTACTACTAAATTTTCATAATTTGAAACATATTAGGATTCTTCTACTTATTACTACGAAACATAATAATACTACTTTCAATTTCACCATTTTTAATATTTTTCCTCTTTTTTTCATAATCAAATTTCGTTAATGGATTGTGTTTGTTCATACTCCAATACTTCACTACCTCAATTTCGACAATTTTCTTCATTCAATTTACGAAATTTACAAAGTAATACTCTTTTTAATAGCAAGAAAAAGAAAAATTCATCGTCAAATCCATTGTCGATAGTATCTAGTTGTTGTAATGACAATAATAATAGTGTGTTTAATGAATTAATGGCTCCTCCATTAATGCCAACAACAGAAACTGGGAGATTGCTGAGTGAGTATTTGCAGAATGACAAAGCATTGTTTTACGAATTTATGGAGAAAGAATTGGAAAAATTGGAATGTATGAGGAAAGAAGCATTACTTCGATGTGTTTATAGCGTTGAAACCGATGAAGTTATTCTTCACAGGTTCGTATTTCAATAAGAGTTTCAGTTATATGCACAAACGTCACTATATATGTATAATTGTTTGTTGTTGTGTAGGTCACCTTAGTCTTATTTTTATCAAATTTAACTTATAAATCGTAACCGTACAATAGAATTTTTTACACTATCAGGTGCTAGTAACATAGGCACAAGTAGTGTCCATGTATTAGTATCATAAGAGTGAGTTCGACATAATACGTGGAATTGCATGTCGTTGTAGGTCAACTTAACCTTAACTTAGAGGTTCTAACAAGAGTTAATTTTCAAGTAAAATTGACTTCAAGCAAACTTTTTAATAGTTTAATGATGTAAACATTAGTGACAATAAGTTTTTAATTGTCGCTAAATATGACAAGTAACACTCTTTGTATATGTCTCTAAAGCCTTTAGCGATATTCCATCTAATGACACCTAATTAATGACAGTAAAGACTTTAGCCCTCTTTATTAATATGTTTATTTATTGCCGCTAAAAGTTGTTTTTGTTGTAGTAAAAAAAAAGCTAATTCCACTACATAACTACATTTAGTCCTCTTTGTAAATGTCCCTGAAGCCTATGGTGACATCAGATCCAATGACAATTAACTAATGCCGGTATAGGTTGTATCGCTCTTTCTTAAAGCGTATATTTTGAAATAACAGGAAAATCTATGAGATGAAAAAAGTGGAATGTCAAAAAGTTGTAGAGGATGTTATGTACATGTTCATAGTCTACAAGTTCTCTGAAATTGGGGTGCATTTGGTTCCTAAGCTTTCGAATTGCATGTACAATGGAAGGCTCGAGATATCGCCATGCAAGAACTTGGAACTCGAGTCGATTCATAGCGATGAAGTACTTGAAATGGTTAAGGAAATACGATGGGAACACAAGAACAAGTCGAATGTGAAAGATAATTTGGGAGTCACTCAGATCAAAAAGGATTATATTCGTTATGTGTATGGTTCTTCGATGTTGTATGGATACTTCTTAAAGTCCGCTTCGTTGAGATACCATTTGGAAAAGAGTTTTGATACAACTTCTAACAACCTCTCATTTTCAAGTTCATGTCACTTGAAACAAAAGAGTGTTCCCATAGGATCACTAATCGAGGGGAAGAAGTATGATAATTTGAAGTCTTATGTTGAGAAATTTGATAATCAAACAATGAAAATGTGTAGAAAACCAAAATTCAACGTGACGATGAGTCTGATGGAGAAGCATTACTCTGCTCTTTTTGGCGATGAGAATCAACATGAGGAAGTTTCAACTTCATTCGCGAGTCTAAAGAGGTTTGTGTTGGAGGCTGTCACTTTTGGTTCTTTCCTTTGGGAGGCAGAATTTCACTTTAGGAAATTTTATCGACTTGAAGAGTATAGATCTCGTTATTATTAACATAACGAGGAAGTTCACACTCGACTAGTTTCACTATGTAAGGGGGAAAATGTGTTTTTCTCGATACTACATTGTGCTTTTGTGTCCCGTTAAATAGAAAGAAAGAGTCTCTAGGTTATAGTAATTGTCAAGTATAAATAATTTTACTATTATTGAAATTCAATATTGGAACAAGATTTGGAGATGTATAAAACTTTCATTATTGCCAATAGTAATGTACATTCCTTGTTCTTTATTTTCAAACTTCTTTTTAGAACAAATAGCTTACAACTTTCATCGTATCGTGACTAATTAATTTCATTATATTGTGACTAATTAGTTTCATCGTTTGATGACTAATTAATTTATGGTGGATTTAAAATTTTCGATTAAAAAAGAAACTGATTCAACATAAAATAGTGTTGTCATCGAATGAAAATCTTCTTCATAGTTTTTTACTAAACTTCATTCACAGTTTGTTGTACAAAAACAATATGGATATATACATTTATATATTATATACAAATTTTATCGAAGCTTACTCTCCAGAGTTACTATTTCAATAATAAGTACTAGTAGTAGCTTTCATATACAAATCTATTGTATTTTCCTTTTGTTTTCTTCTTTTTTTTAAAAAAAATATATTAATTATGTTCATTATTATAACTTTTCGTGAAATATTTTTATTATAGAATGCTAATACAAATTTATGCAGTATATTAAATAATTTGTATAAATTATGAATATAAATCTTATATTTTTTTAAAAGAAAAATCAAATATTTCTCTCAAAATCAATGAACAAATGCATGATAAACTTCAATTTTAAAAAATAAAATAAAATTGTATGACCAAACGCTAGTTGGTCAAAAATATCCTTCAACTATACGCCAAACTTAAACTACATCCTTCAAGTATCAGTCTTAGCAGAAAACATCCTTTAAATATTTAAAAGTGAGCAATTTTCATCCTTATGTTAAATTTCGTTGAAAAATTTAGTGATCCTACAAAAACATGAGCAGTCACGTGACTATAAATAAATATTTTCCTGCATAATTTAATTACTTGCTATATATGAAGTTCCCGAAAAAAATATTTTAAATCATAGACATTATTGCTTACGAAAATGAAAAAACGTTTGGAAGCTGGAGATTAATTATCTTTATCTTTTTCATAGTCAAACTGTATTTAGATCAATAAATTTTTTGGATCAATCTGATATTGAAGTGATCAAAATATAGATTATGTCTCGCATTTGAGTTTCTTTCTACATTATTAGAAGCGGAAATTTCCAACAAACGCCACTTCTATCATATTCAATTGAAAATAAACATATTTCAACTAATAATATTTTTAATATAAAATATTTTTTGATAAATTTAAATAAAAAGATGAAAATTATTCGCTTTACGATACTTGAAGTATATTTTCAGTTAAAAATAATACTTTAAAGATGTTGTAGACACGTAATTTTGACCGAATTTAAGTTTAACACCAATTTTAAAGCATAAATAATTTTATCAATCTAAATTAAATATATTTTAATTTTTTTAATTTTTTCATTAAGTTTATTTAAAATATATAAAAATAAACAACATAAATATATTTTTTATTAGAAAAGTTTATTTTGATTGTAAAAAAAAAAAAGAAAAAAAGAAAAAAAAAAGATATATATATATAGATTGCATAACTAATATTTCTAATTTTATATATATATATATATATATATATATATTTATATATTTATATTTTATTTATTTTATTTATTTTATTATTATTATCCATTTAGCTTTTATTTATTTATTTATTCAAAAGAATTAATTAATAATTTAATAATTATCATCTATATATATTTAATATTAAAAGAAAAAGAAAAAACCCACGATTTCCATTTACCCATTACCCCCACTTCACCACTCACACCACACGACACACACAGACATTCCTACAAATGCACACACAAGGATAGAGAGCAAAGGAAGATCAGCAAACAGAACGAAAAAAAAAGACACGAGAAGAAGAAAAAAGGGAAAGAAAAAGGGTGAAAAGAAAAAATACAAACGAAAAAAAGGCTCTTCCACAAACAAAAATCAATAAATATATTCACATATTTGGCTTTTGACTCACAAAAAAGGTTGAAGTTGAGGTCTACTTTCGCGGTTCCTGATTCGAATTGTTTTCTTTTGGTGGAATTTTCGCAAGAGGTATCATTTTTTATTATTTTTTATACAATTTAATATCGTGTTTATACAAGCACTGATTACAATATATTAAAGTTGTCAAATTTCACATGGGGTTAAACCGTTATGTTTTATATGAAGTTTGTTCAAATATTTAATATCAACTTTATGTTTAGATCCTTTATATAGCTTTATTTGTGTGAAATTGCTATAACAACCGTAGTTTATTTCATATTAAATAATTCATAGTTATTTCATGCCTAAGTAAAATTATTGTCTAAGTCTATTCTTATTTTTCGTGTTTAGTTTTTAATGATAATATGTGTAGTTATTATAATTCTAATGATAATATGTATAGTTATCCAAATTTTTATTTTCATGTCTTACTGATTTGAATGAATTTTTTGTTTGGTTGTGTTTAGAAATGTATTAAATTATATTTTATATTATATTACGTGTGTTGTCTTACATTATTATTTTTAGATTCTATAAAAAACAAATAATAATAGACTTGTTAGGAGAGGATAATAAATTGAAAGAAAAAAGATAAAAAAGATAAAAAATAAAAATAAAAATAATAACAATAAAAATGGAATAAGGAAAAGAGGTAGAATACGTGAATAAGAAAAGAAAAGAAAAGTAGTGAAAAAGGAATGTTCGAATTAGAAAAAGAATAATAAAAAATAAAAATAAATATATAATAAAAAGAATGTAAAAAATGTACACGAAAAAGTAAAAAAAAAATACTTTAAAAATGAAAAGATACCAAAAGTATAGTGTTAAAAATATGTGAAATATTTTACTATTATCATAAAAAAGAAAAACTATTAAAAAGGGTAAAAAAAAAAAAAAAAAAAAAAAAAAAGAGAGAAGAAAATCAATGTAAAAATAAAACAAAATACAATTAAAAAAAAGAGCAATTAAGAAATAAGCAAAATGTTGAAAGAATAATAAAAAATAATAATGTATAAAAACTTGACATGCTTCTAAAATTGGATGGTTTTAAATATGTTAATATAAATCAAAGAATGAGGGTAAATACATTTGTCTTAATAATACAATATTCATAAATTAGTTTAAGTCATGAATGTCCATAAAGCGACCGTGCTAGAACCACGGGATCGAGGGTGCCTAATACCTTCCCTTCGTTCAACAGAATTGCTTACCCGATTTTTGATTTCGCAGACCATAAAACAATGAGTCAACTTCCTTTTGATTAGGGATGTAAATAAGGTGACTTGGAACACCGTAACTCAATTCCAAGTGGCGACTCTGAAAAAAGAAAAAATCAAAATAATCCCCTAATTAATAACGTCACTTAAATTGGAAAAACCCTTACGCCGCCGCGCGAAAAAGGGGTGTGACATCTCTGGCGACTCCGCTGGGGACTTAGAATTCGAGCTTGTAAACATGGACTTCTATATGACTTTATTATGTATTTACGTACTTATCGATTTGTGAATATTGTGTTTAATTGCATAATATGTTATTTGTTTGCTTATTTACCCTTCTTGATAGTATGTTAATTATCATATAATTGTCTTTCCTCGCGCATCTATCTGAGTCTTCTGAGATACTTTATTCGGAGATGCGATTACGCTCCCGAGCCATGAGATACCAGAGATGCGGCAACGCTCCTGGGAAGGATTCTATAGTAACACATGTCTTAGGATGGGAAGGACTAACAGTGAGGCCAGAAAGCCCTGCTACTGGTAAGCTGTCCCTTCTCGACTCGAGTAGTCCACTCGTTTTATGGCCAGTCTAGACACCTTCCCTATTAGGTTGTTTCCTAGTAAAACAAGCCTCAACAATGACTATCCCTAATAGGATTCAATTTATCTGTATCATACATAATGTTGAATTAATGGGGAGCTCGACACAAGGGTCGGGCCTGTCTAGGAGAAATATTCCTACTTGAGACTATCATGTACATTATTTTGTGTTATTTGTTGCATTATGGGGAAGACTATACAAATGTTGATCGGCTTTAGATGAATGAATTATAATGAAAAATTAATTATAACGAAAAATATCAAATTAAAGTTTTGATGTAATCCTCTTATTAAACATGATTTTTTTTTTCTATCAAAATTCATATTTCTTTTACAAATAGAAAAATCTATCATTACCATCAAAGTTTTTTTTTATATAAAAAAAAGATTGAAAATTTAATCAACAAAAATAAAATACAATCGAATACACTAATATTTTAATTTTGGAAAAATTTAAGGGCTATTATATATATATAATTTTATTTTTCTCCTTCTTCCTTTAATACCATTTTAATAAAAAAAACAAAAAAAAACAATAATAAAAAATTTGTTTTTTTTTTGTGTGTGTGTATGATTTTACTTATTCTTATTTTAAATATATATATATATATATATATATATATATATATATATTATTATATAAAAAAAATTACTTTTTTTGTGTGTATGATTTTTCCATTATTGTTGTTAAAAAATATATATTTTATTAAGCCTAGTTTGTCACTATCCTAATATAGGGAAATATGAATCCATATGGAAAGGGAGATAAGAGACAAAGAGAGGACCAATCGCCTCGATTCATGATAGTGGATAAGGCCCCAACACTCTTGAAGACATGGTATGAAAACATGACAAACCATGGACGAGGAATGGTGTTCAAACGCTTGGGATTTCTACGAAGCCTTTTGTATGTTGAGCCACGACGGGATTTGATAGAAGCACTAGTGCATTTTTGGGACCCGTTAAGGAATGTATTCCGTTTTTCTGATTGTGAACTCACCCCCACCCTTGAGGAGATAGGGGCATTCATTGGAAAGGGTAAACATCTTCACATAGAAGAGCCTATGATACCAAAACATATTAATGGGAGGAGGTTTCTAGAATTACTGCATATAAATGAGAATGATATAGGTGGTTGTCTCGATAATGGATGGGTTCCTTTAGAATTTTTGTACAAAAGATATGGCAAAAGTGATGGATTCGAAGTGTATGGAAAGAAACTCCGTAATAATGGGTGTCGTCTGACCTGGGAAGCACACAGTTATGATGCCTTCGTGGTGGCTTTTTTGGGGATCATGGTATTTCCAAAAAAGGGAAGAAAGATTAGCATGAACTTAGCTGCAGTCATTACAGCTTTTGAGAAAAAGCCTAATATCACCCTCGTACCAATGATTCTGGCAGACATCTATCGTGCTTTAACTATGTGCAAGGATGGAAAAGACTACTTTGAGGGATGCAATATGTTATTACAACTATGGATGATTGAACACATTCGTCATCACCCTTATGCAGTGGACTTTAAAGTAGAATGGAATGATTATATTGGAGGCCACAAAGAAAGAATCAAAGATCATAGTTTTCCGAAGGGTATTGAAGCTTGGAAGCAACACCTCAATAATCTGACTGCTGACAAGATTGTGTGGAATTATCATTGGTTTCCATCGGCCGAGGTGATATACATGTCTACTTTTCGATCGTTCATTGTCCTAATGGGTCTTCGAGGTGTCCAGCCTTACATGCCACTTAGAGTCATGCGACAACTTGGGCGACGCCAGTTTATACCACCCAATGAAGATATGCGTGAATTCATGTATGAGTTTCATCCCAATATACCTTTAAGGCAATCAGAGATATTTAAGATTTGGGGGGGATGCATACTCTCGAGTCCCCACGATATGGTGAAGGATCGCACAAGAGGCGAGGTGGACCAAGCATACTTAGACTGGGTTCATGATCAGCCTCTTCCTAAGGTTATGCCAGAAGGGTCAATAAAAGGACCTATAGATCGAGAAGCAGAAGTTGAGGTTAAGATTAAGAAAGCTCGACTCAAAGTCGAAAGAAGCTACAAGTCTACTCTGGATATCCTAAGTAATGACCTAAAAAACGCTAAAGAGGAGTTGGCCCAACGTGATGCGATATTTGAAGTTAGAGTTAGAAAACACCGCTCTACCATTCTAACCTTACAAGAAGACTTGGGCATTGCCACAGGCGCTATGGAGCAACAGGAAGAGGAGTATAAGAAAGAAAAGGCCCAACTTATCTGCGCACAGTCTAGGCTCCAAACTCAAGTTAAAGCCTCTATGGAACGAGAAAGAGAAATAGCAAGGCGTTTCAGTGCTTATCAGGCAGACTGTGAGATTGAGAGAGGTCAAAGGATAACCGAGCGAGATGCACTCCACCTTCAAATTGAAGAGCTCCAAGAACAAAGGGAAAATTTGACGCATGAAGTCAATACTGCTCACCACTGGTTACAGAATTGTTATGACAATATGGATGAAGCCAGAGACCGAATACTACAACTCAGGGATGAACTCAACAATGTTTATGCTAGATATTTACACCAGAACGATGAGAGGTTGGGCCAACAGGCCCGTGCTTTGGCTCCATATCTACCGAAAGCGTTGGCGAAGATTTATAAGGGCCTTGGAGATGATTGAGATTTGAGGATTCAGTTTCTTTTAGAGTCTATTCTCTTAGTAGTGATTATTTCATTATTATTATTATTTTTAGTTTTTTCTCTTTCTTTTCGTTTTGTTATTTTATTTCATTTAGAGTCTATCTAAGTCCTAGGTACTTCTGTTTTTTTTTTGTTTGTTTTATCCAAATCATTGTTTCAAATATTTGAAAATGAATGAAAAAGATTTACTTTCGGCCACCTTGTGTGCATATGTCATGCAAAAAAAAATGTAAATTAATTAAAAAATAAAAATAATTATTATTAATATCTTCCTCGAACTACGCAAGATCTGATTCATGGGCCAAACATGATACGTAGGCAACCCATGGGGTTCGATCCAAATTATTATTTCTATTATTATTATTTTTTTTTCTTCTTTCTCTTAAAAAATGATAATCATAATGAGAATAAATAAATAAACAAATAAGTAAATGAATAAGTAATAATAATGAAATATTAAAAAACTAATGAAGAGAAGAATGCCTAGGTAAGCCGGGATGAAACATGAGGTCCTCCATATTAGGAGTATGTGGATATAATGTGCATAATTTCTTAACACTAATCGGTTTGTTACTCTATTCAGAGAGAGAGAGAGAGAGATAGAGAGAGAAAGAGAGAGAGACATACTAGCTTAAAGGTGGTTGGTTTGTGGTTAAACTGGCATCACATCCTTACAACACAAGATCGAAAGGGAAACAGAAAATGGCCCCCAGAGACGGAAATGAATCGGACAATGATGAGGAGATCCAAAACCAGATGACTTCACAAGAAACAGGGACAACAGAAGAGATAAGGGTGTTAAGACAACAAATGGCAGAGATGTACGAGGCTTGGATGAGTGGACAACCTCCACCATCTTCAATCCGAGATTATTTTAATACAAATATGTCTCACCCTATCCAGGTGTCGATAAGCGATCCGATATATCCCCCTGGATTCGACCCCTATGCTAACACATCCAATGTCGCTGGAACTTCTATGGCGCGCCCTTCGAATACGCCTGTAATAAGTAATCCACTCTTTGTGTCAACGGCCCCGACTAACAACATCCCGCAGCCAACGATGATGCCCAAATCCAACAACGATCCTCCGCCTAAAGTTCGGCGTGAGCAGAGTTACACTCTTGAAGAGACCATTAAAATTCCAAGTTCTCATCCCCACATTCATCAATATAGTTCCCCTGTTGAAATTGAGAGGATGGTCAAGAATGAGGAACATGAAGAAATGACTAAGAAAATGAAGAGTTTGGAACAGAGTATAAGAGATATGCAAGGACTAGGAGGCCACAAAGGCATCTCGTTCAGTGACTTGTGTATGTTTCCTCACGTCCATTTGCCTGCTGGTTTTAAAACTCCAATGTTTGAAAAATACGATGGTCACGGAGACCCCATAGCTCATCTAAAGTGATATTGCAACCAATTGAGGGGTGCAGAGGGCAAAGAAGAGTTACTTATGGCCTATTTTGGGGAAAGCTTAATAGGGATTGCATCTGAATGGTTCATAGATCAGGATATCACCAACTGGCACACATGGGATGATTTGGCTCGATGTTTTGTACAACAATTCCAATATAATATTGACATTGTTCCAGATCGCTCCTCGTTAGCCAACATGAGAAAAAAGACCACGGAAAATTTTCGTGAATATGCTATTAGATGGAGGGAACAAGCTGCTAGGGTTAAACCACCGATGAAGGAGTCAGAGATGATTGACGTTTTTCTCCAAGCGCAAGAACCTGATTACTTTCACTATCTGCTTTCTGCCGTAGGGAAGACATTCGCTGAAGTTATTAAGGTAGGGGAAATGGTGGAAAATGGCATCAAGTCTGGAAAGATTGTAAGTCAAGCTGCCTTGAAAGCCACAACACAAGTGCTTCAAAATGGTTCTGGAAATATTGGAGGGAAGAAGAGAAGGGAGGATGTGGCCGCTATTGTATCAGCGCCTAGAACTCATGTCCAAGGTAATTCCTCACAACACTATTTTCCTTCCCAAGCTCCACAATATTCTGTCCCATACACTCCATATCATGTTTTTAATGCACAACCAATTGCACCCCCTTCTTATCCACAATGGCGTGCACCAACTCCACAAAATCATCCACCACCCCCACAAGTTCATCAAAACACTGCTAGAATTCCTTTCCGTCCTAGACCACAATACAAAAAGGGAAATGGCGTTAAAGGTGAGTTCACTCCTATTGGGGAGTCGTATGCTAGCTTGTTTCAAAAATTAAGGACGTTGAATGTTTTGAGTCCTATTGAGAGAAAGATGTCGAATCCTCCCCCGAGAAATTTATATTATTCTCAACATTGCGCATATTGTTCTAATGCCCCAGGTCACAACATAGAGAGATGTTGGTATTTGAAAAGGGCCATTCAGGATTTGATCGATTCTAATCGAATTATAGTTGAAAGTCCGAGTGGACCCAACATCAATCAAAATCCATTGCCGAGGCATACTGAAACAAACATGCTAGAAATGATGAAGGGTCATGAAGATTTTGCATCTCCGTATAAGCCAATCCTTAGGGTCGGAACTGGCATTGAGAAGTCAGCAAATGTTGTTGATTTAACAAAAATGATGTCTTTAGGGGCGGAAAGTGTGTTAGAAAAGTTGAGTCCATCAAACACACCCATCTTAACTGTGAAAGGAGCCCTTGAAGTTGTTTGGGCAAGTCCGAGTAAGGCAAAATCGTTTGTTCCAAAAAGGCCAAACAAACCTATCTTGATCGTGCAAGGGGCCCATATTCCTCCTGTGATTATCAGGCCAGTATCCCAGCTCCCAATGACTAACCCCAAAGCTGTTCCTTGGAATTATGAACCTACTGTCGTGACATACAAGGGAAAAGAAGTTGCTGAAGAAATAGATGAAGTGGGAGGAATAACTCGTTCAGGAAGATGTTATGTCCCGATGGAGTTAAGGAAAACAAAAAATGACCAAATACAAATAAAGAGTTCGGTCACTGAAGGAGAGGCAGAGGAATTCCTAAGGAAGATGAAACTATCAGACTACTCCGTGGTGGAACAATTAAGAAAAACTCCAGCCCAAATCTCTTTGTTGTCTTTGCTAATACATTCTGATGAACATCGTAAGGCTGTAATGAAAATTTTGAATGAAGCACATGTTCCTAGTAAAGTTACAGTGAGTCAGTTAGAGAAGATTACTGGGAGAATATTTGAGGTAAACCGCATCACCTTTTCAGATGATGAACTACCCAAAGAAGGTACAGGACATAACCAAGGCCTACATATCACTGTAAAGTGTGAGCTTTCATATGTCACTCGAGTTCTAATTGATGGAGGATCTGGAGCAAATATTTGTCCTTTATCAACTCTACAGAAATTGAATGTTAGTGCTGAAAGGGTCCGACCCAACAATGTATGTGTTAGAGCTTTTGATGGGTCAAAAACAGATGTTATTGGTGAGATAGAGCTCGTACTAACCATAGGGCCTGTGGATTTCGCTGTGAATTTTCAAGTGTTGGATATCAACGCGTCCTACAATCTATTGTTGGGGAGGCCATGGGTGCATAGGGCTGGAGCAGTCCCCTCAACGTTGCATCAAATGATTAAGTTTGAACACGACCGACAAGAGGTAATTGTTCATGGTGAGGGGGATTTGTCAATCTACAAAGACTCTTCCTTCCCTTTTATCGATGCGGATAATGAGAATGAGGCACTAGTTTATCAAGCTTCTGAGGTAGTGTTTATTGAGCATGTCCCCGAGGGGAGTGTCATTCCAAAACCAAATATGCCCATCGCGTCTGTAATGGTGGTGAATGAATTGCTGAAACATGGGTTTGAGCTGGGTAAAGGCTTAGGAATCTGCTTGCAAGGAAGAGCTTATCCTGTGAGTCTACCAAAGAGCATCGGTACTTTTGGCTTAGGCTACCAACCTAGAGTCGAGGACAAAATGAAGGCAAAGAAGCAGAAGAGAGATGTATGGTCACTTACCAAGCCTATACAACCAATCTACAAAGCTTTCATCAAAGCCCGCGCAACAGAATCTTATCAATCATCTTTTCCAAAGCCAGTGATGAAAGTTAGCGAAGAAATGATCAACTATTTTCAAGATTTATTTGTCGAGGTTGATATGGTGGAACTCGGAGAAGGCACTAGCGACAGAGATGTGTAATTCATTGGTCCTGATGTCAATCTAAACAATTGGGAGGCCTCCCCTCTCCCCGTTAAAGACGAGTCTTGGTAGTCTGTCTTGTTTTTTTTCTTTTGCCATCCGATTCATTCAAGGATTGTAATTCGGATTTTATCTTGTCGTTTTATTTCAAACATTCTATTTCCCTTTTCAATAGGATGTAATTGCATCTTTATTTCAGTCTAATATATTTGTTCGTTTTCTTTTATACAGTTCTTTCTATGCCGATTCTAGTGATATGACAGGCATGCAGAATTTTTCGCCAGATCTTAATATCCAATCTAATCTTCGACCTAATATTGAAATAATAAGTCAAGAAATTGAACATGATGAAGACAGAGTATTTGAAGAAGTAAGGAGGGATTTCAATCATTTTGAAAATAAGTCAAATCCAAACATGAGTGAAACTGAGACGATAAATCTGGGGGATCAGGAAATTATTAAAGAGAGTAAGATAAGTGTACATGTTCAACATCAAAAGGACGATATAATCCAGGCCTTGTTTGATTACAAAGATGTTTTTGCGTCATCTTATGATGACATGCCTGGATTAAGCACGGACATGGTTGTTCACAAGTTGCCAATTGATCCCAATTTTCCTCCGATAAAGCAGAAGTTGAGAAAACTGAAAATCGACATGAGTGTGATAATTAAAGAGGAGATCACAAAACAACTTGAGGCCAAAGTCATTCAAGTCGCTCAATATCCTTCTTGGTTAGCCAATATCGTACCTGTCCCTAAGAAAGACGGCAAAGTTCGAATGTGTGTTGATTATCGTGATTTGAATAAGGCAAGTCCAAAAGATGATTTTCCTTTGCCTAACATCCATATTTTATTGGATAATTGCCAAACATGAGGTTGCATCTTTTGTGGATTGTTATGCGGGCTACCATCAGATTATTATGGATGATGAAGATGCAGACATCTTTTATCTTTTATCACTCCATGGGGTACATATTGTTATCGTGTTATGCCTTTTGGATTAAAAAATGCAGGGGCTACTTATATGAGAGCAATGACACCATGTTTCACGATATGATGCATAGAGAAATCGAAGTTTATGTGGATGATGTTATCATTAAATCTAAAAAACAGTCAGATCATGTGAAAGACTTAAGGAGATTCTTCGAAAGGCTCCGCAGGTACAATCTCAAGCTTAATCCTGCAAATGTGTATTTGGAGTACCATCAGGAAGCTTTTGGGGTTTATAGTCAGTCGAAGAGGTATCGAGTTGGATCCTTCAAAGATTAAAGCAATCCAAGAATTGCCACCTCCAAAGAACAAAACTGAGGTTATGAGCCTTCTAGGAAGGTTAAACTACATCAGCAGATTCATTGCTCAACTCACAACAACTTGTGAGCCAATCTTTAAGTTGTTGAAAAAGAATGCCACAGTCGAGTGGACCGAAGAATGTCGACAAGCTTTTGAAAAAATTAAGAGTTACCTATCAAATCCCCCTGTGTTGGTTCCTCCCGAGCTGGGAAGACCTTTGATATTGTATATGTCAGTACTTGATAATTCTTTTGGTTGCGTACTGGGTCAGCATGATGACACTGGGAAAAAGAGCGGGCCATTTATTACCTCAACAAGAATTTACCGTTTACGAAGCAAAGTATACCCTTCTTGAAAGAACGTGTTGTGCCCTAACTTGGGTAGCACAGAAGTTGAAACATTATCTTTCATCTTACACTACTTATCTCATCTCTCGTATGGATCCGTTGAAAATATTTTTCAAAAGCCATGCCCACAGGCAGGCTTGCGAAATGAAATATTGCTCACAGAGTTTGACATTATCTATATAACGCGGACCGCAATGAAAGCTCAAGCATTGGCAGATCATTTGCAGAGAACCCTATTGATGAAGAATATGAACCGCTTAAAACCTTTTCCAGATGAAGAGATATCTTGTATCGATGAAGTTATTCACGATAACGATCAAGGTTGGAAGTTATTCTTTGATGATGCCTCTAACAGGAAAGGAGTTGGAATAGGAGCTGTTCTTATGTCTGAATCAGGGGAATATTACCCTATATCAGCCCAACTTAGATTCTATTGTACTAATAATATGTCTGAGTACGAAGCGTACATTTTGAGTCTGAGGTTAGCTGTTGACATGGGCATCCAACAATTGTTAGTGTTAGGAGACTCAGACTTACTAGTTCATCAAATTCAAGGAGAATGGGAAGCTCGAGACCCAAAGCTGATACCATATCAACATTGTTTACAAGGTCTTTGTCAACGATTCGTGTCGATAAAGTTTAGACACATTCCCAGAATGCACAATGAGATTGCAGATGCATTGGCCACTTTATCTTCGATGCTCCAACACCCTGATGACGCCCATATCGACCCTTTATACATACAAATTCGTGATCAATATGCCTATTGCAACATGATTGAGGAGGAATTTGATGGTAAGCCTTGGTTTCATGATATCAAAACTTATCTTCAGTCTGGAGAATGTCCGTCAGATGTAAATAGTAATCAAAAAAGGACTATTCGACGACTAGCAAGGGGTTTTTTTTTCTTAAGCGGAGGCATACTGTACAAGAAGACACCCGATTTAGGTCTTCTAAGGTGTGTAAATGCTCAAGAGGCTTCCACAATCATGATTGAAGTACACTCAGGAGTTTGTGGACCTCATATGAATGGATATGTTCTAGCCAAGAAAATACTTCGAGCAGGATATTATTGGCTCACCATGGAGCGGGATTCCATACGATTTGTTCGTAAATGTCATGAATGTCAAATACATGGTGATTTAATACATTCTCCCCCTTCTGAGTTGCATGCAATGTCAGCTCCATGGCCTTTCGTGGCATGGGGATGGATGTGATTGGACCGATAGAACCAAAAGCATCGAATGGTCACAGGTTCATCTTGGTGGCCATTGATTATTTTACAAAGTGGGTGGAAGCAGTAACTTTCAAATCAGTGACCAAGAAGGTCGTGGTGGATTTCATCCATTTCAACATCATCTGTCGTTTTGGTATTCCAAAGGTGATTATAACTGACAATGCCGCAAATCTCAACAGCCACTTAATGCAAGAGGTATGCTACCGATTTAAGATTGAGCATCGAAATTCGACTCCGTATCGCCCAAAGGCAAACGAGGCTGTAGAAGCTGCAAACAAAAATATAAAAAAATACTTCGTAAGATGGTGCAAAGTTCTCGACAATGGCATGAAAAGTTGCCTTTTGCTTTGTTGGGTTATCGCACTACAGTCCGTACGTCAGTGGGCGCTACCCCATATTCACTGGTATACGGGACTGAAGCAGTTATACCTGCAGAGATTGAGATCCCATCTTTACGAATCGTTGTGGAGGCTGAAATTGATGATGATGAATGGACCAAAACTCGGTTAGAGCAATTAAGTTTGATTGATGAGAAGCGTCTGACATCAGTATGTCATGGACAATTATATCAGAAAAGAATGGCACGGGCATACAACAAAAAGGTGTGTCCCAGACATTTTGAAGAGGGTCAATTAGTGTTGAGACGCATTTTGCCACATCATGCTGAAACCAAAGGCAAATTTTCTCCAAATTGGAGAGGACCATTCGTTGTTAAAAGGGTATTACCCAATGGTGCTCTTTACTTAGCAGATATAGAAGGCAAAGTGACAGAAACGGTCGTCAATGCTGATGCTGTGAAAAGATATTACATATGATTGAGTTTAGACATTAGAAACCCTTATGTTTGGGCTTGATATTTCAAGGGTTGATTCAATGGGATCTCTTGGTTATGCTGTGTCCTTGACTTAAAAAAAATGAAAAAAAAAAACAAAAAAAACCAAAAAAAAAAACAAAACAAAACAAATTGCCTGAACTACGTTTGACCTGATTCTTGTTTCGGCAAGATACGTAGGCAGCCCTAATATTGGGTTCGGTTCAACCAAATACAAATCCAAAAATTCATATTGTAGTATACTGGGGCAAAAGTCGTTTGTGTATTCATTCGGCCTCTCATCTCAAAGCTCAAAATCAACCCCATCATCTAAAGTAAAAAAAAAAAGTCTTTGCATCAACCCTTAATATGTCGAAAGTAAGTTGGTTAAGGGTAGGTAAGAAATCCTGAATCGGCGCCATAAGACAAATGTGGGTAAAAAGAAATAAAAATGAGAGAGTCTTATTGGTGAAAACCCTAAGTGGGCACCGTAAGGCGAAAAGGAGTTGAATATTGGAGAGTCTTATTGGTGAAAATTCTGACATGCACCATAAGGCAGACGGGAGCAGGAGCAATTAACATGATTGAGTTTTAGCGGCAAAGACCTTCGTGAATATCACAAAGTGTATAAAGGTTCCAAATTATTTATGGCTTCATTAAGTGTCGGGATTCCACATCAAAGATTGAATAATCAATAATGGTTGATGAATAGATTGGATAGCCAAGTCTGGAGATCAATTCAAATTGCATGGCATGATCAGTAGACTCGGCTCCACACTCAGATAAGTTTTTCTTTCTTCTTCTTACAAAAAAAAAGAGTCTTCATCGAATCTTTTCTTTTATTCTCATATAGTTCGTAATTTTCTTATACTTTTTTCCGTCACTTTTTTGGTATGTATTTGAGTCGGGTCTTTCAAAAAAAAAAAACTATGAAGGAATTTCAAGACTCGCTACCAAGTCTCTCATCGGTACTAGACAAAGCATCAGGCTACTGAGTTAATCTGTCTTCAAGTGTTGAATTCGAAAATTCTCTGATCCTATGAAGGTTAAACAATGAGTGTTGTGAGATAAAGACATTGGATTTAGGTCCCAAAGTAAGCAAATTCGGATGAAAGTACTATCAATCAATAAGAAGTATTGACCGTTGGAAACAATCAAAGCGTCATAAGTGTTTGAGCCGCCCTTGTCGAAAGATGGAACCACAAACCAACCACCACCTTTTCAAACTCACAAACTTTCTTTGTTGAAGCAGGGACACAAGTTGTTTCAAGATTAAGGATTCGAGGAACCTAGATGTTCAACCTAGTCTGCAGCGAGCAAAATAGAAACCCTACAATAAAGACTTGTGGAATATTATATGAAAATTGGCTAATATATATCAAAATAGCAATTACTTGAATGTTGGAATATTTATTTTATTTATTACTATTATTATTATTTTTCTCCTTGAAGGAATTTCCAAATAATAAAGATAGCATTCACAATGTTTCGTTGGTATTATTATTTTGTTGAAAACTTCATTAGCAGGACCCTCCTGGATAATGGGACTAGCAGGACCCTCCTGGATAATGGGATTAGCAGGACCCTCCTGGATAATGGGACTAGCAGAACCCTCCTGGATAATGGGACTAGCAGGTTCGCCTGGATAATGGGATTAGCAGGACCCGCCTGGATAATGGGACTAGCAGGACCCTCCTGGATAATGGGATTAGCAGGACCCTCCTGGATAATGGGACTAGCAGGACCCTCCTGGATAATGGGATTAGCAGGACCCCCCTGGATAATGGGATTAGCAGGACCCTCCTGGATAATGGGACTAGCAGGACCTTCCTGGATAATGGGACTAGCAGGACCCTCCTGAATAATGGGATTAGATTACTTTCTCATAGGATTAACACTTCCTAGTCTAGATTTTTAGTTTTATTTTCTCCTGAAATAAACACTTCCTAGCCGAAGTTTATGTTTTATATTTATATTTGCTAATAACTCATAAAATTTTCCCAGTGAAAACTGGGGCAAAAATTTTATTTATTTTTTGTTTGTGGTGGTTCTCAGGTTTTCTCAAGCGAGACCTGGATTTGAAATTCAAGAATAAAGTTTCAAATTTTTTAGAATAATCAATTCCATGATGGTTAGAATTCTTCAATGCATATAGCAGCCTGATTTCCACACATCTTTTGCTAGTCAACTTTTGATCAAGAAAACACGCATTCATTCAAGAGCATTTTTCGAGTTGTCATTTTGAAGAATGTCAAAAGTTCCGTCTAAGTGGCAAGTTCAGCCTCCATTCCAATTCTAAGTTAAGATATTCACTCAAAAATCAAGGTGATATCTTAAAGTCAAAATTCAAGTGAAGATTCAAGAAAAGCTGCGTGGATGGAAGTTTGTACATTTATTTTTCTTTGGCTAATAGTTTTCAATTTTTATGTAAGGATAAGAGCCGCGATCTGGAGCCTCGATGGAACCTCACTTAACTTCCAACTCATCACTTTATCTCCTCGAACTACATGTGGCCTGATTCCCTTATCACCCGGGATATGTAGGATGTCCAAAACAAGGACTCGGTCGCACAAATTTTGGTCTTCAAATTAAAGTTCGGTCAAAACTTGTCACTTTGTCTACTTCTTTGTCTGAAAAACTCTTCGTGTTTCCAGTCAAAGAGGGGCAAACTGTAGACACGTAATTTTGACCAAATTTAAGTTTAACACCAATTTTAAAGCATAAATAATTTTATCAATCTAAATTAAATATATTTTGATTTTTTTAATTTTTCATTAAGTTTATTTAAAATATATAAAAATAAACAACATAAATATTTTTTTATTAGAAAAGTTTATTTTGATTGTAAAAAAGAAAAAAAAAAAAAAAAAAAAAAAAAAAAGATATATATATATAGATTGCATAACTAATATTTCTTTTTTATATATATATATATATATATATATATATATTATTTATATTTTTTTTATTTTATTATTATTATTATCCATTTAGCTTTTTATTTATTTATTCAAAAGAATTAATTAATAATTTAATAATTATCATCTATATATATTTAATATTAAAAAAAAAGAAAAAAAGAAAAAACCCACGATTTCCATTTACCCATTACCCCCACTTCACCACTCACACCACACGACACACACAGACATTCCTACAAATGCACACACAAGGATAGAGAGCAAAGGAAGATCAGCAAACAGAACGAAAAAAAAGACACGAGAAGAAGAAAAAAGGGAAAGAAAAAGGGTGAAAAGAAAAAATACAAACAAAAAAAAAGACTCTTCCACAAACAAAAATCAATAAATATATTCACATATTTGGCTTTTGACTCACAAAAAAGGTTGAAGTTGAGGTCTACTTTCGCGGTTCCTGATTCGAATGTTTTCTTTTGGTGGAATTTTCGCAAGAGGTATCATTTTTTATTATTTTTTATACAATTTAATATCGTGTTTATACAAGCACTGATTACAATATATTAAAGTTGTCAAATTTCACATGGGGTTAAACCGTTATGCTTTATATGAAGTTTGTTCAAATATTTAATATCAACTTTATGTTTAGATCCTTTATATAGCTTTATTTTGTGTGAAATTGCTATAACAAACCGTAGTTTATTTCATATTAAATAATTCATAGTTTATTTCATGCCTAAGTAAAATTATTGTCTAAGTCTATTCTTATTTTTCGTGTTTAGTTTTTAATGATAATATGTGTAGTTATTATAATTCTAATGATAATATGTATAGTTATCCAAATTTTTATTTTCATGTCTTACTGATTTGAATGAATTTTTTGTTTGGTTGTGTTTAGAAATGTATTAAATATTTTATATTATATTATGTGTGTTGTCTTACATTATTATTTTTAGATTCTATAAAAAACAAATAATAATAGACTTGTTAAGAGAGGATAATAAATTGAAAGAAAAAAGATAAAAAAGATAAAAAATAAAAATAAAAATAATAACAATAAAAATGGAATAAGGAAAAGAGGTAGAATACGTGAATAAGAAAAGAAAAGAAAAGTAGTGAAGAAGGAATGTTCGAATTAGAAAAAGAATAATAAAAAATAAAAATAAATATATAATAAAAAGAATGTAAAAAATGTACACGAAAAAGTAAAAAAAAAATACTTTAAAAATGAAAAGATACCAAAAGTATAGTGTTAAAAATATGTGAAATATTTTACTATTATCATAAAAAAGAAAAACTATTAAAAAGGGTAAAAAAAAAAAAGAAAAAAAAAAGAGAAGAAAATCAATGTAAAAATAAAACAAAATACAATTAAAAAAAAAGAGCAATTAAGAAATAAGCAAAATGTTGAAAGAATAATAAAAAATAATAATGTATAAAAACTTGACATGCTTCTAAAATTGGATGGTTTTAAATATGTTAATATAAATCAAAGAATGAGGGTAAATACATTTGTCTTAATAATACAATATTCATAAATTAGTTTAAGTCATGAATGTCCATAAAGCGACCGTGCTAGAACCACGGGATCGAGGGGTGCCTAATACATTCCCTTCGTTCAACAGAATTGCTTACCCGATTTTTGATTTCGCAGACCATAAAACAATGAGTCAACTTCCTTTTGATTAGGGATGTAAATAAGGTGACTTGGAACACCGTAACTCAATTCCAAGTGGCGACTCTGAAAAAAGAAAAAATCAAAATAATCCCCTAATTAATAACGTCACTTAAATTGGAAAAACCCTTACGCCGCCGCGCGGAAAAGGGGTGTGACAGATGTACTTTAAGTTAGGAATACAGTTTAAGAATGATTTTCGCCAAAAACTCGAATATACCCATATTAAACTAGAAAGTTGAAATCAAATTACAATTAATTTTCGATTCTCTTGAGAATACCATTTTTCAACCACTTGACACTAGAAAGTTACCATTCTGTCAAATAGTTATAAATTACAATCAATTTCTAAAAATATATATTTTATTACTTTGATATATTTCTTAATGCTTTTAATTATTTTTTAAAAAAAAATTATTATTCAAAACAATTTTTTTACATTTCCACAACAAAATTTTCAAATGTAAAATGTAAGATAGTTCATATTACAAGCACATGACTAACATCTTATTAGCTTAAATTAAACTTTACTAATATATTAAATTCAAATTATAAACGTGTCAAACATAGAAAGGTCAATGACACGTATTATGTCGTCAACACTAAAAAAAAATTAATTACTAAAAAAAAAAACAAGAAACACAATTTGGCACAATAAAAACCTTTTTCTCAAAAGCAAGAAAATAAAACAGGGAATTAGTAAATCAATGCACTAGGTTAAAGCTTTTGTTCTTAAAATAATAAAAATTACTCGAAATTATAACCAAAAATTGTACTTCCAATTCTTGAATTACACAATGAACTGTTTTCTTTAATAGTTTTTATTTAAATAAAACCATTAATCAGAATCTACATGCAGGTACTTTACACACAAGCACAAGTACAAATTTTAGAATTTTTTTATTCAATTTAATTTAAGAATAATTGACTAAAAAATTTAATCTTGAATTTACCCTATATGGACTTTTTCCTTTATGTTTTGTTAAAATAAAATGTAATTTAACCTTATTTTCGAAGAAAAAAAATTATTTCTAATAAATTTTCGATTGAAAGTCGAATTTCGAAACATGCTCCAAAAAAGAAGTGAAGCAATGTTTGGATAGTTGTTATATTTTATATTGTATTATAAAATATAATGTTCATTTCTATTTCTATTTAAATTTTATTATTGAGTTTTTAAAAATTTTATCGTCACATAATCATGAAAGTTTTTATTAATTTGGTGTAATCTCGTTATCTTCTCTTTTCTTTTCATAGTGTCAATAATCTTATTTTATATATTACTTGACTTTTTTATAATAGTTTTACCTCATATTTTATATTTTTTACATTTATTCTTCGATAATCGATAATCTATTCAAATGGTATATTTATTAAAGCAACACAATATAGTAATATAAAAACATAAGGTTTAAAAAAGGATTATTGGTATATATTGTGTTGTATTGTTTTATTAATTTAAATATAATATTTAAATTAATTCTTATCTAAACTTTATTTCAGCATATTTTTAAATTTATCGTCCCACAACAATGAAAAATCTTATTTTGCGTAAAAATCAAATTTGGTATGATCGCTTTCTCTTCTCATAATATTACTTAATAATCGATTTAGTATTATCTCATCTTTATTTTAAATTTTCTTCTCATTTAATTTTAACTTATTATTTCATAATAGTTCTAATAGGTGAACAACCTATAAAATATATATCTACATGAATTAGCTTATTGACTCTCCAAAAATATTGTAATAATCGATATTAAACATCCCCAACTCGTATCTTATAAATTTTTCGATGCATCATATTAATAGTAGCGATAAAAAAAAATAGAATCTAAACGTTATACGTATATTAAAATGCAATATAATAAAATACAATAAACTATCTAAAAAAGTGCTAAATGATCAGAAAATTCTATCAGAATTTTTTTTAACCTAATTTTTTTTAAAATGGAAATAAAAATCAATCTTTTTTCAATTTTTAGTAAAAGATATTAAAAATAAAAATATTTTTTTAAAAAAATAAAATTATATAAAAAAAATTCATTCTGATTAAATTTTCCGACCAAAAAGATTTTTCCGAAGAGAACATAGTGTAGGGTTTAAAAAAGGAAAAGGAGACAATAGTGAACACAATTCGAGGTTGAAGGAAAAAAAGGAAATCTAATTGGTTTAGATAGGCGGCAGATTAATAAAACACTGATACTGATGATTATGTTTAATTTATTTAATTAAAAAAAAGCATGGGTGGCACACATAAATTAACTATTAATATAATTTTAATAATAAAAAAAACCACTTACACAGTTTATATTCAGTGAACAAAGCTTCACGAATATCAACAAACTTGAATTAATTAATCGATAAACAGCTGTATACAAAATATATTACTTTTTCAAATAAATTTTTAGAAATTTAACCATAGAAAAAAAAAATTCTCTTTCACTTGTCAATAATAACATATATATTTATCACAATATTCATATTAATTTATGAAAAATCTTGATAAATATTTAAAAAATAAGTAATTAATTCATAAAAAAATAGATTACTATAGTTGATCTATATTAAATATAATAACAATGAATAAGTAAAAATGAACGAACAAATTACGAATTCCGATAGCAATACTACAACTTGATAAACCCTAAACCCTAGTTAGCTAATCAACATTTTTCCAAAGATGATTAATGTAAATACACATTAAGAGAAAATCTACCATATAATCAATTGAATTATTGCATATGCCTCAATTTAATAAAAATAAAATACATAAATTAAGATTATACAAATTTCAATTAACACTCTTTTTCTTCCATTTCAGCCACTTACACAAAAAAACACATATAGCTTAACAAAATCACTGTCATTACAATATTAACAGACTCTAAATTCTGAATACGCTTTTATTCAAAATAAACTCCCGAAGTGTTACATTATATGAATAAAACATGAAGAGAAGACAAGAGTTTCTCATACAATGAATAGTTGGAGGGGAAATGTGGTACATCATATATAAGATCAAACAACTTCATGAAAATAATGAGATTAATGTCAAAAATATAATTATTGAACCAAACAAGTTTAAATATTTGATTCGCCTCTGTGAAAATACATGTGATGTTTGATCATATCTCTCAATTTTCTTCTCAACAATAGCAACCAAATGAGTAAACACAAAGAAATTTGAAAATTAGAACACATCTACACATATTTAAGTGTAGATAACACAAATCAAACGATATACTTGGTTTAATTTTACAATAAAGTTTTGAAAAAGATAAAATGTATGGAATACATTATCCATACCCTAGTGAAATAAAGAAGTGTTGATTTCTAATAGACCCCTCAACACAATAACACATAACAAATATACAATAAATAACAAAGATACTACTAGTAAGGAGACTATGCCAAGCAAATTTTCCAACAAAATTAACCATTTACATCAAATTTGGGCTTCAAAGAATTGCTAAAAAGAAAATAGTTTGAAATTTTAGGGCACAAAAGGTGAAACCACTCAAAAATTCCAAAGAAATTGCTTTTTTTGAATTTTTCCCCCAAATCTTTCCTAGGATATATAACCACCAAACTATATCACAAACATAAAAAAAAGAAGGGTTTGAAACATAGCAGGTACTCGTGAAATAATTGAGATACGTGCAAGAATTACCCCAAACAACTAATTCATAAGAAACCAATTCGATTAAAAGAAACCGAAGAAAGAAGGTAAAAGGGAGCTCCCTTCAGTCCAAGCACAGATAAAAAGGAGAGAATTTATCTCCCGCATCATTCACACATTCACAATAGTATAAGATTACATACTTCCTATTGCGTTTGAATGAATGAGTCGGGAGATAATTCAAATCCTTCGTCTACCTATGAGTGGACTAAAGGAAGCTCTCTTATACCATCTTCCACATTACATCTAAATCACAAAATTAGAATCTTAAAAAAGGGGACTCATAAGTACTTGATATGCATAACATAGATTTTTATAATTCATGTTACTAATCCTACTTTTTGTGTGAATTTTGAAAGAAAAAAAAAGGTTTAGAATCAATTCTTTTCCAAATTTCAAAAACTCAATTTCAAGCTTGGAATGAAAAATTAACTACAAATATTGTATAGCCAAATAAAGTTTGAAACACAAAGTTAGAAGAAAAAAATTCATTTGTGTCCAAATAGATCTTGAACCAAAACCTAAAAGGACAAAATGTTATGTCCCTCTTAACAAATTTTATTTACAAATAAAAATCAAATTATAGTGTTACCTAGTACTGCTATAAATAATATGCTAGCAAGAACCCTAATTCAAATAGCTGAAAAATTCTCACCATAGTAAAATAAATGACGATATAAACAGTGTAATCTCACGAATACGATTCAAAGAGGTTTAAGAGATACCTAATCCTTATTCCTACCTAACACAAGTAAACATCACTTTAGGAAGATTCAATAAAATTGAGACAATACAAAGAAAATTATAACACACAAAGATAAAAGAGGAAAACAACATTAAAAAAAGGCCTAAAATGGCAAAAAAAAAGAAGATAATTAACACTATATTAATGACAACATATTAAACATATTTAAAAAAAAATAGAAGCATAATCATTCAGTAACAAGACAGACGTTTTCCCCTCTTTTAAGGTAAAGCAAAGGCATTTATATATATATAAAAAAAATAATTTTTTTAAAAAAATTATATAGGAAAAAAACGTTTAATTTCACAAATTATGTCAAACATCAAATAGCAATAAAAGGTTTCATCATCAGAGAATATATATGTGTGTATAAAAAAACAATATTTTTTCTTAAAAAGTAACATTTACCTGATCTTGATCATCCTGCAAACCCTAATACAAACACAAAATTTTCTTGGATGAAAAAAAAAACTAAGCATAAAATTAAGATAGAACATTCAAGAGTGTGACTTAACAATCGATGAAAAATCAATAAAGATCTGAATTCAAATCTCACAAAATCAAAAAAAAAAACAAAAAACTTAACACTATGAAGAATGAAGAGAAGATAAAAAAAATTCAAAAGAGTGTGACTTAACGATCAATGAAAAATCACAAGAAATAAACAAAAACTAAAAAGTATGAAGAAAAAAAACAAAATACACATTTATGACTTAATGATCAGTAAAAACCCACAAAAAATCCAAATTTTTGTAACAAAAAATCACAAGAAATAAACAAAAAGTAAAAAGCATGAAGAAAAAAAATACACACAAATATGACTTAATGATCAATAAAAACCCACAAAAAATCCAAATTTTTGTAATTTATCAAATTCGAAGAATATAAACTAATTCGAACACCATAATTATATTTTTAAAAAATAGATAAAGGAAAGAGTGTAACCTAAAGTTCTCATGACCAATGAAAAATCATGAGATGAACTAAAAAAAGAGGGGATTCCTTTTTATCTATTTCCATACTAAAATTTCTATATGTAAATTAATTCGAACATCACAATTATTTTTTAAAAAAAAAAAGAAAAGGAAAAGAGTGAGAATGAAGTGGGATTTTGGTTGATGTGGTGTCATTATCTAAGAAGAAAATAATGAAAGTGATATATGTATATATATAGAGAGAGAGAGAGAGATCTATTAGAAAGGAAAAATATTGAAGAATTTTGTTTCCTTTTTTTAGATGAAGAGAAAAGAAGATGATATAAAAAGAGGCAGAGAATGTGCATTTATATACACATAAAACTCCCCCTTAATACGGAAGAAAAATAAGCAAAGTGTAATTGACCATTCATCTTTTAGGTTCTTAACACTTCCCTAGTGTATATTCTACTCTATTTTCGTTATTAAAAATAGATGATCTTTAATTATTTGTCTATTTTGAATGATAAAAAATTGTTACATATTATATTCTTGATTAATTATTTAAAGAAGGTGGTAATTTTTTTTTTAAATCTTAAATTTTTATTTCATCCACTTTACAATTAATAAGGATAAAATGATAAATTCATTATGTCGAAAATTGTTTTCTTAATAAGTGTGATGGTTTAAAAGTGGACAAGTAATTAAGAATTTATTATTTTACAAAATTAATACATAAATGACAGTGTTTTTCTTATTTACTCTTAAAGTTTCTCTCTATATCTCTAATTAATCCACTTTAAAATTGACGCACTTATTAATAAAAAATTAATGACATAGTGAATTTATTATTTTATTTTTATTAATTATGAAGTAAATGGATTAAAACTTAAAGTTTTTAAGAAGTTTTATTTTTTCAAAGTAATTAATTGAAGGTATAATAGGTAAAAGAACTTGTTCTTTCTTGATTTGTCAAAATAAACAATAATTAGGGACAATCAAAAAAAGAAAAATGGACAAGTAATTAGGGATTGAGAGAATTTTAGTATTGGAAGTTTGAATTTAATTCGTATAGAAAAACTAAATGATTAATTTATGTTCTTTTGATCAATTTAATTAATTAAAATAAATTAACTCAAGTGAAAAATTTACTTCAAGAATACTAAATAAGTGTAAAATAATAAATTTACTTGGTTTCATAAAGAACGCGAAATCTATAATTATGACATATAAATAAAAACGGACGAAATAATATGGTTAGGTGATTTACTAGTTTTTAACATCACATTGACTCTTGTGCAGATGAACTTAGGGGTGTTAAATGGACGAAATTAGAGTGAATAGATAGATTAAAATAAATTGAGTTTATTTACCTTCTATAAAAGACATTGCTTGGATTAAAATGAGCTACTTGAACGGATCGTGTAATTCGTTAAATTTTAGTAAGTCCAAATACAATTGTCTATTTTCTTTATTATTGCTATTTATAACATATAAAATTGAAAATTCTTATTCTTCGGACGATAGAATCGTTTAGTAGCTAGTTAGTTCAAATATCATAATACATGTATTAAAGTTTAAATATATATAAATAATATTATATTTGATAGTTAGTCATAAGAACTACGTACACAACTAATACGATATATAATTCATAATTTGATAACATAACTAAGAGAATAAAATGAAATAATCCATACATGAATAGATATATAATAATAAATAACTAAATCCTACTTATAATAATACATATTTTTTAAATTTATAGTTCAAAAGTATAATTTATATATTTTGTGAAATAATCAATACATAAATATATAATATATCGAATAATTAAATTTAACATAATTTTTTATAACTAATTCACGTATTACTAATATTAGTATTGCTACCAAACGATCTTAAATAAACTATACAGAGTATGGCTTGGTGTATATGGTTGATGAATGGGATTCTTAAAAGTTTGGAGTTTTTGGAAATTAAAAAATTTCGATTCAAGTGTATGTTTTTATACTTATAATAATGTTTTTGGAATCTCTATCTAAATCATAATGGTATGTTTACGTTTTTGAAGTTGTCATATTAAAGTTTTAATGAATTACATCTGAAATTACTTATTTTATTTAAAAAATTTAAATATATTTTAAAATAATTAATTTTACTATTTTTTAAACGAAAAAAGGCCTAAAATACCTTCAAAGTATTAGAAATGGTACAAAATTATCTTTCATCTATCTATTGGCTTAAAAATATCCTTTCCACTCACCTATTGACTCCAAAATACCCTTGTCATCCACCTTTAGGTTTAAAATTGACATCTTATGTAAAGGTTTTAAATTTTAACTATTTATATATATTTTTTAAATATGTGACACTCTACTATTTTTTAAAATTTAACTTATTATTATAATTTATAAATCAATCCACTACCCGCTCATTACTAATTAAATCCCACCAAATTAATAAACACTTCACATTACTAATTCAAGAACAGGAAAACTACTGTCAATGAGTGTTTTTAAAAATTTGAGGCGAAAGTATCTATAGAAGTAAATTATCATACATTCAAGTGTCTAAATAAAAATTACCGACAAACATAAAAGTCTAACTATGTTCATCTTAATTATTTTTTCATCTCAATTATGTGATGTTACTTCATAGATAACTTTTTTAAAAATAATATATTAAAGGTTTTAAACAAATCATAAATATTTATAAAATTATATTTAAAAAAATGGATGAATTAATTCGGGATGTACTACTTCTTTACCTTTAATCATAAATTTCGAATTCAAAGTTGAAAGAGAATCCTATTGAAAGTATCCTCCTAAATAAGTGGCTCAACTTAAATTTAACTGGGCTTCGATTCGAACTCGAATAATTTTGGATGCCTTTTTCAGGAATCTATAATTTCGTCGTATTTTAGTAGTGTTTATGGCGATTTTGATATTATAATTGATTTATTAATTGGGTGGGGTTTAGTTAAAAATGAGTGGGTAGTGGGTTGGTTTAAAAATTATATTAATAAATTAAATTATAACAGATAGTTGAGCGCCAAGTATATTAAAAAATATTTAAACAATTAACTTTAAAATCGTTACATAAGTGGTCAATTTTAAACTCAAAGGTGGATGATAAGGGTATTTTGAAGTCAATAGGTGGATGAAAAAGACATTTTGGAGCCAATAGGTGGATGAAGGATAATTTTATACCATTTCCAATACTTCAAAGATATTTTAGACCCTTTTCTATTTTTTAAAACATAAATAATATAATGAAAGAAAGACACACAAATTGAAATACGATTATGATATTACTTAATCAAAAAATATAGCTATATTTTTTTTTCATACTAATAAAAAAGTTGAAAGTGTATAAATGTTGATATGAAAAGCAGTTAATTGACAATCTAATTATTATAGTTACATGCTAAATTCAACTATTCTTATAGCATCATTATTGGTACAATCAATAATGTTAAGTCTGCTTGGTCGATCATAAATTACGTGACTTTCTTTTGTATAATGACACAATAATAAAAATAAATAAATAAAGACATATTTACGGTAAATCATGGTGAAATAGAAATATTTATATTTGTATTCTAAAATATAGGTTATACACGAAATTCATAAGTTAGAGATAGATATTTTTCTATTGATATTTGATGTTCGCACAGACAATCATCGAATGTAATTTGTGTCTCATAAAATTTATCAATATCTAAAAATTTATGTCTAAACTCTCATTCTCGTAGAGGTATTGCAAGAAGAGAGAATTAAGTTGCAATAGTACAACATTACGATTGAAGTTATATTTTTACAATAAAAAATAAAAAAGTATAGAAGCTTGGTGTGATACTTGACTGAAATAAATGATAATTGATAAGATTAGATGGGAAGAACAACTAGGTCAAACAGAGATCCCTACATAATTCTATAAGATTAATTTAAAGTGATTAACTGAATTGTTTAATGTCATTTTGAAGATGATTAAAATTCTTAAAGAATAGAGATGAAGTACAATAAAATGTTGTGCAAGAACAAAAGTATACCAAGTCATACTATTAAATAGTTAAGAAGGTTGATTGAGATGAGGATGAGAAGGAATGTGATTAAATTCGAGAATCTATTTGAATTCATATCGGGGAAGATTATTAATAGAAATTTTTCATCTTTTGAGGAGATTGTTAGAGCAATAACGAAAAATAAAAGGAGAGGTACTTGTGATTTACATTAAAGTGAGTTGTGACACGTGTATTTGAGTCAAGACTCAAATAAGACAGCGAAAGGAGACTCGAAATACTCCCAATTGAGTTGGGGGTTCTATTAGGGATTGGCCTATTTTTATTTGTCGGTGATCAATGGATATATTGACACAACATATTCAAGCGTGCCATGGTATATATTATTTGTAGATGATATAATATCGATCGATAAAACACATAATAAAGTTAATGATATATTGCAGAGTTGAAGACAAACTTGAGTCTAAAATCTTCAGATTAATTTGTAGGACTTAAATAAAGTATATGTCGTGCAAGTTTAATATCACATCACAAGAGACGAATGAGAAGTACTGATTGATACACTAGTCATCTTAGGTCAAATTATTTTTAAAATGAAGAGAGCAAAAAACAAGTTTTTTTTTAATCGAAATTCTTTTATATATCCTTTAATTATTTTGAATTATCAATTTGTATGACCTATAGTTATTTTTAATTAGTTTTCAAATATGTAAATTTTATTTTAAAAAAATTTAAGAATTTCTCTCTCAAATTCACGATTAAATTTTAATTATTTGACTCTCAAATTCTAACAAGTCAGACATAAATTGCCAAATTGAGACTGAGGGAGTTTTATATTTTATTTAGATGCAATGATTATTATTTTAACGATGTACTTTTTCTTTTTGAGCAAAATCTATAAATAATTGACTGAAAATTCATTATTTTTGTCTAGATAATTGTTTCACCAAATAAAATGAACTTCGAGACAAGTTTTTTAAATAAAATTATTTGACCTGACAAAGAAAATTTAAAGAATTGGAAATTTAAAAGAGCAAGAGAAATAATTTTTACATTTCAAAAAAATGTGTCACGAACAAAAAAAAATATTTATATACCTTTCTAAGAGTCATACCATAAAAAGCTAATAACTGAAGTGTGAGAGTTCAAGATTTATAAGCTCCACATCAATATCTTATTTAATCGACGTGAGATTTCTTTACGATAATAATATTATAATCATAAATGTATTTCATTATATAAAAAATCGTTAAAATTTATTGATAATTCAAACACGCATCTAATAATTCATGTCAATAAAATTTTCTTTGAAAATAAGCTTATATTTATTTTTGTGTAGCATAGATACCCCACATATCTTTATGAAGAGAATCATATCTCCTACGATGACAAATAGACCAATGTGCTGTGTTCAATTCATTGCACAAGGAAATTTGACACTAATTAATTATTTTGACTAGACTAGACATGATTTCCCCCCTTGTTTTAGGGTTTCAAATCGAGAGTTCAAATATATTTTTTTTAATTAAAATAATTTTATATTTAGAGCTCGATTCAAAATCTTTAATTAGTAATAGTAAAATTAACTTATTATTTCATCATACACGAGTTTTGATGGTTAGACATGATCTATTTGTATATGCTCTGCAAAAAACAAAGAATTTTGTTACTAAAAAATAAGAGATGTGATGATCTCATCTTGTTTATTGGGACTTGGGAGAAGGGAGGGTTTTTTTTTTTGATAGCGATCGATAACTCATAAATTACTCAAATTATTACTAAACGTTTTCTATTTTCCACGCTTCTAACTATTATTTCGTTTGTTTCAATCTACATTACCAGAAATATTCTCATTCAAAGCAGAAAGGAAATTAAAGAGATAAAAGAGAGTCAAATAAAGGTGTATAGATAATTAGATATTACTTCCGAAAGACTTTTAATTCAAGTAATATATATTAAAACAGTTTTTAAAAAATTCAAAAGAACATAACAAATAGTAAGAATTAAATTACATACATTTGAAAAATAAAAACTCCAAACATAAGTAACAATTTTATAGTAATAATAGAAATTATACGACAAAAAAACTATAAAAATAATATTTTATTACTACTAATATAAATTTATAAACAAAAAAAGACAGATACGATACATCAAATTACCATCAAAAGAAGAATAAAAGATCAAGAGAAGTTATTCCTCCCAATTAATTTAAAGTCTTTGCAAGATTCTTCTATTCATTTGTTTGAGAAATACACTACATTGACCACCAAACGAATAAAATACTAAAAAATAATTAATAATTAATTATTTATTATATATAGATAATCCATATTTTAATTCATAAAACATTTTATAGTTTTAATAATTTGCCCACTCAAAGTTTGTGGCAGACAAGTTGTTCATTTTCTTGATGAATTTGAAAGACTGAAAAATGCAATTTGGTTGGATATTCCCTTCAAGCGTGGGTGTGGCCTTGTTTTTAGCAGGCAATTGTCGACATTGGTTTTAGGATCTTATATTAGAGTTAATTGATACGATTAAATTAGAATTCGTGTATCGTAGAGTTGTTATTAAGAGCGATATTTTGGATAGATTATTAATAGTCTGTGTTTAAATTATTTTACGATTATAATGATGAGATTTTTATTACTACATTGATTTATTCCGCCTAAAATATATGAGATAAGATTTCTAAATTGGATGAGATATAATATATATCTTAGAATTATGATTGAAATGTTATTTGTATTGCAGGTAATAGATGATATAAATTTATTCTAAAAGTAACTTATATCGTCAATTATCTTATGATTATAATGGCTAGATTAATTTATCCCACCTAGCATATGAGATGAGATTTTTAAATTAGATGAGATATGATGTGATATATATTTCAGAATTAAGCATGAAATAAAATTTTATCATTAGATGATAAAAAATTATTCTCAAATTAATTTATATTGTCAATTAAATATTTTCGTTGTCCCTATTTATTTATCTATCTATTTGACTTGACATACTTATTTAGGAAATAAAAATTAACATAATGAGTTTACCATTACTCCTACGAATTGATAGAATTTCAAAATTAATTTACTCGTTAAAGAGGTTCTGCGTTTTTAAAAAACATTAAGGAGTCATCTGGTAATTGAGTCTTTAATAAAGCTAATGTTTGTATTAGTAATACCTAGAAATCCCTCATATTAATAATACACTCTTTAATATACAATCGAGTATAAAATATTTGCATTAGTTATACATAACACGAAAGTGTCTACCTAACAAAATACTATCAATACACAAAGTCAATGCTTGAATTATATTCGTTAATACATTCTATCAAACGACGTCTAACTCTCTAAATAAATTGAAGGTATAATAAATAAAAAAAAATATTTTCTTTTTTCTTTTTGATTTGTCTAAAATAACAAATAAAAAATTAAAATTGAATAAGTAAAAATAACTAAGAGGTACAATAATTTTATTTTTATCTCAAACTTAATTATGAAATATTTCATCTTATTTCACGTATCAAACCAAACCCTCAACACATAATTAAGCAAAAGACCAAACTTTATTCTAATGAATTTGGTGAGACAAATAACACATGGCCTGTCTCCATTTAAGATCCCACTCAACAGTCCACACAAATAAAAGATGTTAGAAACCTCCAAAACATGGGAGAAGTAAGTACAAATTGGATCATTGATTATTCCATACTCCATACTATTGACATGAAAATGACTATTATATTCATCTCAAAATGACAATCTGTAAAGTGTTATTAATTAAGTGAGATATTTACAAAGTAATATAAGCTATAATTTATAAACATACAATGTTATTTAATATCTTTGATTGGATTCCTGTTTTCTTTTGTCCATCAACAACTTCATTTTCATACTAAACATCAATTTTATGTTCGATCGATGATTTATAAATGATATTTTTAGGCAAGTCATTCATATTAATAAGATATATAATGATTTCTTTAGAATTTTATAGAAGCCTGGAAGATTTTGAGTACTTTACTAGCAAATTCATATAAGGCGTAGTTTGGTTCAGGGATAAGATGGAATATTCTAAAATTAATTTTACACATTATTTGAATAAGAATATAACTAATCTCATGATAAACGTATACCTCAAAGTTGGTGTTATTTTATCCCACGTAAAAAAAAATAATTCTAAAACTATAATTGACCACATGATGTCACGATCCAATCAATCGGGCCGTGGGGGCACCCACTCTAACACCTAAGTAGGCGAATCCTCATATTCTAATAGTTAAACATGCGGAAACTTTAAAGAAAACAGAAATAATTATAAAATAACATTCCTTTATACATGATATCTTTAGACACACTTTCAGTTTAAACTTGTAAAGTAATCTAAACAATTCTCATGGATCTAGTCTAAACATGAACAAGAGTTACGAAGAGTACAGTTGAACAAAATAAACAAAAGACACAACTCTCACAATGCGGAAGAAAGAACGAAAGTTGTTGGAGAATTTATTCGTTTTCACCTAATGAAACGTCACCAATCCTGCATTCAGACTATGTCGAAGAAATAACAAGAGTAGTATCAGTTGAAACACACGAACTAGTAGGCATCATCGGTCAACCCGACACGCCTCATAATATAAGAAAACAACTGGAAAGACCATGAAATAAGTCATTCGCTTCTCCACTTTCTGACAACTCATTCCCCCGATTCTTGATCGTAGCCTAACCATTAACAAAACCCCAAGTCCACCCACAAGCACTCCAACTAGTCGCTCACTTCTCACTCTTACTTCTTAGTCACATTACTAAACCATGGTCACATGGTACACCACAACAACCTTCCTTACCACTCATCCCAACCGCTTTCTCCCAAGGTGAAACCTGCCTAAGCATATTTCATCACATCTGCTACCTCTATTCCTGTATTCACTACACAGGAATAACCCTCGCTATTCACTACTCGCCACTTGAATATTTTTTCCTTATATCCCACAAGTTCGTTCAACATAAAGGACCATCAAATAAAACCTATTACATCATATACTTATTAAGTACAACATATATAAATCAACTCAGCTGTATCATCACATACATACTAGAACATAACACAATAACCTCGACATGAAGGAAGAAAAATGTATTTCACATCCCTCAAGATACAACATTACATCAAGTAGTTGGTCCTCTCATGTAACCCGAACCCAAACTGTTAGTATACCGTAATGTGGTATCCAAACCCATAGTTATGGTGGAACGTGTCAATCTGATCCAAGTTAGTTATACTGAAACGTGGCAATCCAATCCAACTTAGTTATGTCGGAATGTGGCAATCTAATCCATCACAACACAATCATAACCACAAGTATATTTCTAAGTCATACATTCAAAAGGGATTCATGACATATAATCATTCATCTATCCCATATACAGCAAATGTTAATCAACAATGCAACATTCGCATACTTACATGCATCATAATGAAGCAATAACAAAAATACATCACACAATCATAGAATCATAACTGTTACCTACAAATATTATTTGTCACAAAAATCATGCAAACCCTAGTTCGACCATACTCAACCCTAATTCGCCGTCCAAGGCTTTTAGGGTTTAGATCATAAATCAATCGGTGCACGAAGGCCTACAGTAAATCCAACAATAGATTAATATATATTACGCAGTCGGTACAGATTTAAGCTACTCAATTCATAAAACCTAGCCTACCTGGGCGTCAAGCGATTGCACAGAGTTTTTGACTTCGACTCGGGTTTCCCAGGCTTCGTGACTGTGAATTTGGCCAAAAATTAGCAAGATTTTGTCATATTCACGCTAGAAATCTCTTCTCCTTCATTCCCAATCTTAGAACAGTCTTTTTGAGGTTTCCAGGGTGTTTTACAACTTATTTAGATATTTTAGGGAGATAGAGAAAATAAGATTTCTCGTAATTTTTATTCTTCCTCACATTTCCTACTCTGGCGCCAGCTAACCCCACCATGGCGAATATGATACCATCCCCCAGTTTTTGTGCATTTGTTTGATGAGCTAAGCCTAGTTTTCATACAAGTCAAAAGCTAGCCTGAGACCTAAACAAGCAAGGTCAAAATCCAGCCCTCTATTTCCTGTATTTGTCTAGTAGGGCTAATAGACGACCCTTTGATCTATGTCGTGTTCATCTAGTTCTGATTAGAAATTTTAAAACGAGTGGAGCGAGGGGCTTTAGATGGAAAAAAAAAGGGGGGGGGGGGGGGCTTTAATTGATGTAGAGACAGAGCTTCTATCATTATAATCAAGTGACTTTCACATTTCATAGAGAGTTAGAAAACGAGGCTTAGGTCGATGGGGTAGGACATTCTTATGCGGTAAAAAATCTTTTTAAAAAGCATATAGGTGAAAGAGGATTGAGAACCATAAGGCGAGCGCCAAAACTCTAATACTAACTACTCCCACAAACACACATGATAAGGGGGTGTGGGGACAGCCAGACTACCACTTGTACCAGATATGGATCCGGACAATCCCAGAGCTGGCGGCGATTATAGCCCATGGTCAGGCTACTCCAGAAGTAGTCTAGTTTTGTTGCTTCCCTTCCAGTAGCTTCTTAAAATTCTAGATCCCGCTTCAGCTTCGTCGATCCTCCCAAGTTTCTTATCCTGTTGAAGGCTTATGAATCGTTTTCACCAACACCAAAGGTTGAGCTTACCTCATGTCAGTTCAATCTTCTCATGAACTTGAATTATCTATTGAAGCCTCCAATCATTCTTGTTGGAGAGATGTGGTTACGTTCTCTATGTCTCTTTTATTTATGACATACTATGGTGCCTTGGGGCTGTCTCACGAAGATCTTCGATCCAAACATTCACATCTACTCTCTGTTAGAGGATGAGCTATGCCTTCGATATCCCAAAAATATAGCAATTGAAGATCTATAGCTTCTTCGCGGGCCAATAGCAACACAGAAGTTTCATATAACGGTGCCTTGAACAGGCTATGAAAAGAGATTTTAAACGGAGGGAAAACCAATCTGACAAGGGATGGATGAAAAGGAGTTTTGCTGCTTACAAATCTAATTGTCAGGGCTTGGAGTGAAATCTATTCAATATTTCGGCAACCTCACCAATACTTAAGGGCTAAAAATAGCGGATTAGAAATGGAGCTAGCACTGATTTCAAGTTCCACCCCTGACTCTGATTCCTCGTAAAGTCACTGTCTTCTTTTAGTCTAGTGGGAAAGGCATACACTAAAGGAAATCCTTTCCTCTTAGGAATTAGGAATAAGTCGTTTATGCACTGTTCCTATCTACCTTAGTGTGATTTCACATATCTCATTTACATCAAGTGTGATCAATAAAGCAACCTTCATATACATACTAGTATCATAATGAAGCAATAATATACCTACATCACACAATCATAGAATCTCAACCATCACCTATCACGGAATATTCATCACACAAATCATGTAAACCTAATTCGACCATAGTCAGCTCTAACTCATCGTCTAGGGCTTCTTTCTAAGGTTTAAATGATAAATCAACTGGTGCACGAAGGCCTACTCATAAATCTCACTGTTGATTCACATATATTATGCACTGAGCACATATTTAAACTACTCAATTCATAAAAATCTAGCCTACATGGGCGCCAAGCAGTTGCACAGAGTTAGTGACTTCGATTCCTGTTTACCGACTTTTGTGATCGTGAAATTGGCCAAGAATTCGCAAGATCTCGTTATCCTCATGCTAGAAATCTCCTTCTCCTTCCTTTTCAAGCTTAAAGCGACTAGTCTGAGGTTTTTAGGGTGTTTTACGTCTTTTTTAGGTACTTTAGGAAGATGGAGAAAATAGAATTTCTCGTAATTTACGTTCTCTCGCCTATTTCGCTAGGGCGCCAACTTATCCCAGCCTGGCATCGCCGCCCTAGCGGCATTTGGCCTGCTATGGCGGGACAGTGGCCCAGAATTCCCCGGATTTTTTCTCCTCCTAATTAACGATGCTTCGGGTCACTACATCAATGTTGTAATAGACACCCACAAAGTTAAGGTGTATTTTTGAAAATTCAGGACAACTTTAATAGTAATTTTGTGTCTTTTCTCTATTATCAATTCAAAAAATTTTAGTATATTGTATAATACTAGTTTTCAATATATTGTACTCAATAATGTAAAGAGTAGTTAAAATTCCAATGTTTAAATAATTAGGTTTATACTTGTTATCCAAAATTCATATTCAATAAATACGAACACTAAACACTATTAAAAATAATAACAAAACAAGATGAAAGAAAAAAAATTGAGTCCACTAAATTTACAATATATCCTTAAAGAGATAACAATTTGAGATATTGATATAGTATTTCTTATCTACCACATCATGTAAAACTATAGTTTCATATAACTTTGTAAAAAATACAAAATTGAATTGTACTTTTGAGATTCTTTTGGCTGCACAGAGTATTTGATCAGTAAAAAAAAGCTGCATAATTACTATTCACCAGATGAACTTTATCATAAAATATTTCACTAAGTCAAATGATTATACTTTTGAATTTTCTTAGCACAACCTGTCACTCTGTTGAAAAGTTGAATTGTAATATCTGTCTGCTCATGTCATATATTATATTCTATTCACAATTGGCTGTTTCCATTAATACATAAAGGTCCCTTTATTTAACTGAAAAACAAAACTCTTTTAACTAAAAGTAGTACTTGTACAATGTTGAGTTTTTAACCCTAAAAATTAAAAGCATATATACCCTATTATTAAATGATATAGATTTGTTATATTCTTATTTAAAAATGCGATATTTATTAAATATTAGATTGATTGATAAAATTATGTTGCGTTATCGCTATTTAGTCTTCTATTAGAGTAATAGGCATGTATAATCTTAATTTTTAGACGATAAAATTGTCAATATCCCAAAAATATGACGAAGTATATCTATATACCATTTACAATAAGTTGTTTCCGTTAAAACCTAAAGGTCCCTTTGTTTAACTGAAAAACAAAACTCTAACTAAAAGCAGTACTAGTACAATGTTGAGTTTGCAGTTTGTACAGTAATATTCTACTAGTAATTTGATATTTGCATTTACTTTCCTCTATAAAAATTGAAGTAAACGTTAAAGAATGTGGTGCAGTTGATAAATTTGAGTTTTGAATATAAAAAAATATAGTGTAATCGATGAATTCAAATTTTGAATTTCAAAAAATCTTCAGTAAAAGTGGGGCCTTATGGGGTTAGGGGAGGCATGAATCTCAATTAATATCGAATATCGAGTGAAAAATATAATAAGATTGACATGAAAAATATCTGTTGTTCTTATTTAATTTATATGACATTTGTTCATTTTTTTAAGATTCAAATTATGTAATTTTAATTGATATTTTAAAATATATATTTTTCATTATATACATGACAATGATGAGAAGTAGGACAACTTTCCTGTATATTTTTTTGTAAAAGTTTTAATTATTTAATTGATCTCATCTAATTTCACATTAAATTAATTAAATTGATTTTAGAAAAAAGAAATAGCATATAGATTAAGATTTAGAAAATATATTATTTTATGCAGGTTCTTGTATGAAATAAAAATTCCTAAATTAACAGAATGTTGATAAGAATATTTAACACACTAAGCAATCGTTTGGTTATAAAAATTGAATTTTTTCGAATATTTGGTTGTGGATATATTATTTAATCAATTAATATCGAGATAAAATTTATATCCAAATCTTAGAATTATCTATTAGAAGGTGGGATTATTACATCTAACTTATTTATATAATCTAGATAAATATTATAGAAGATGCGTTCTGAATAGTAATAGCGATGACATACTTTATTTTTCTTATTTTTATCGAACTTGTTTTTCTAAAGTTTTGACCAACATCTCACATTTGTGAATGAGATCTGTGGTCTATTGATCTTCTTGTATGAATTAGGAAATTCTCTTTTCATGAGCTAGCAGGTTGAATTAGGTCTATGATACAATTTTTTATATGGTATATGAACAGAACTCATCTTACACAACGTTGAACATCCAAATTAAATTATACATGCATCATATGTTTAGCCTGATTATATGACGAGTTAAGAGATTTAACCTTAATTTTAACCATCAAATATGAAAAAGAATGGAAAAGATCAAAAAATATTCTTAAACTATCTGAAATAGCTCAGATATACCCTTAAACTATATTTTGGCTCAAAACTACCCTTCCCGTCAAACTATTGGATCAAAAATGCCCTTCTAATTAACGAAAATTGTTAAATGCCATGTGGATGCCACATAAATGCTATGACACCTCAATAGATTTCCACTGCCACATAAACTAAAAGGAAAAGGGTCAAAAGTATCCTTAAACTATTCGAAATTGCTCATATTTATCCTTAAACTATATTTCGACTCAAAACTACCTTTTCCATCAAACTATTGGGTCAAAAGTGACCTTCTTATTGGCGGAAGTTGTTAAATTCCACATGTGTGACATTGACTAAATCCCTAAATCTTAATTACTCATTTTCCCCTCATTTCATTATTTTCCAGAAACGATTTCACCCCTTCTCCCTCATTTCGCGGCTAAGGTTTCACAGTTTTCTTCGTCGCTGGGTTTCAAAGTGTATATTCGTGGTTATAGGTTAGTAAACTTTTTTCTTATTTTATTGTGTTTAAAACCACGAAAATCCACTTTGAAACTTAGCTTCGAAGAAAGTTATGAAACCTTGATCGTGAAATGAAGGGAAAGTTGTGAAATTCTAACTATCATACTTTGAAATCGTAAACGTAATAAAATAAGAAAAAATATTTACTAACCTACAACCATGAATGTCCACTTTGAAACTCAGCCCCGAAGAAAACTACGAAGTCTTAGCTGCGAAATTAGGGGAAAGTTGTGAAATCATAACTATCATGCTTTGAAATCGTAAACATAATAAAATAAGAAAAAAAATATTTACTAGCCTACAAGCATGAATAACCACTTTGAACTCCAGCCACGAACAAAAAGTATGAAATCCTAGCTGCGAAATGAGAGAGAACGGGTGAATATATCATTTCTGAAATAATGAAATGAGGGGGGAAGTAATTAGGGTTTAGGAATTTAGTCTATGTGGCAGTGGAACCTTATTGGCATGCAATGTGGCATCCATATGACATTTAACAACTTCTGTTGATAAGAAAAGTACTTTTGATTCAATAGTTTGATGGGAAGGATAGTTTTGAGCCGAAATATAGTTTAGGGATGAATATGAGCAATTTCGCATAGTTTAAGGGTATTTTTGACCCTTTCTATTTTTGTCTACGTGACAGTGGAATCCTACTAGCATGCAATGTAGCATTCATATGGTATTCACATGGCATTTAACAACTTTCGTTAGTAAGAAGGGTATTTTTGACCCAATAGTATGACGGAAAGGATAGTTTTAAGCCTAAGTAAAGTTTAAGTTATATATGACCTATTTCGAATAGTTTAAGGGTATTTTTAAATCTTTTCCGAAAAAAGAACTATATATAATGATAATCATATTGCTTTTGTGTAGTCTAAATCTCTAACCATTTGATGTTTTTTTTTACAAGATAAAATGATCACTTCCTGTTGTTTTACCACTTTCTTTTATGCCCATAGAATTATTTTAGGAATTATTTGTCTAAAACATAATTCTTGTGCATGCTAAGTAATAATTAATGAAATAAACTTTGGGTTAGGGGTATATATATAGGGGTAGGGTAGGGAGACAAGAGTTGCAATATTTGACTGGCATTAAAATATGGTTCAAATATCTTTTTAGATAACTTCACTAAGTTTTAAAACCTAATTATGTCGTTTAGGAGGCTGGATAAAATATAGAAAGTCGTGTGATAAAAAATTGTGGTTTAGTAATTTTTCATATGTTATGAGTTAAATTGTGGTTCAGTATTTATTTATATATGAGATTAACTTATATCCACTGACGGTGGACAAAAAGAATTACACCATCAGTTCAGTTTTAGAAATATTTATTTTTTAAAATTTAATTATTATATTTTCATATTTAAAGTTTAATGATTCTTTTTAGCTTCTCTTTTTTTTTTTTAAAGACGTTCTATGAATTAAAGATTGTTTTGAAATAACGTTCAAATATTTTTTATACTATCGACTTTGAGTAGTACTTACACAAATTGAAATACATATAAATGTATATGGATCAAATGTTATTTTCAATTAATTTTGGTATCGTCAATCAAATGAACTAAGAAGAAAAAAGTTGAAGCAATGGAAGATTTATCAAAAAACTTTTTCATGTTAGAAAGAAGACTTAATAAGTTATGAATAATTTTCTTTTATGAAATCAATTAGTCTAGATTTTTTTTAGAAAAGAAAAGTAAAAAGTTATCCTTGATGATTGTCTCAAATTGCTTCAATGATGTTGATGGAGAATGAGGTAAAAATAATGAGTACAAGAAAACACTGCAAAAAATCTTTTTATCTTTAGCATTAAAAAAGAATCCTAAACAAACTCATACAATTAATTTAGAGTTCAAATTATCATATAATACTTTTATTATTATTCAAATATTAATAATAAGTAATATATTTTAAAAAGTAAGTATTTCTAAAAATAAGCTAATAGTGTAATTTGTTTTGTCCACTGTCACTAGAATATAAGCTAATCTCTTCATATATTATGAGTTATCACGTATTCTGTTTATTTACTTTTATTTGTTACAATTTCTTATTTTAGAGTTAAATATTGATCAATATATTACGATATATTTTTCATCGTATTGATGTGTAAAATAATAAAATTTATATTACTTTTCGTATATTTTTAAATATCAAATTTTTTTATTTAAAATATCAAATTAATACAGTTTAATAACTTTAAAAATTAATCAAACTCATTTTTAAAAAAACGCAACAATTAAAAGTGAACAGATGGAGTATATGATATTTAATATGACGTTTGGTTCATAGTTTAAAATCCACATAACTAAAATATTTATAAAAATATAAGTCATGAGAGCATTTATCTATTATTTTATGCGAGATAAAAAGTATAATAACTAATTATGAATAATTTATCCATGCATAATTAAGAGTTGCACAAAATAATACATATATTATAACATCACCTCTACTTCGCGCCTTATTAATATTTGTATAACTCTAAGCAGCTAGCAAACTTTGTAATAGTTGATAAGATTTAGAATTATCGAAAGAAAACAAAATATATTACCTAAATTATAAGTCTAAATATTTACGACTATAAATTATATATTACATGTATATCACATGCATATCACTCATATATCATATGCACATCACTTGTGGGTCATATAATAACAATGTAATATACATAAAAGTACATTGATATACATATTACATACACAAATATATACATTAAGATGAACACTTTACCCTTTACAACACAAAAGAACCCTAAGAAAACACCTTAACACTATAACATTGCAAAAAAATTAAATCATGACTAACTTGCGACCTCGACAATTTTCTATCTAAGGTTATGTCCTCAGTTAATCGATTAGAAGTAATCACTTTTCCTCAATATTTCTCTGAACTACCTTACTTTTCTTGAATCTCACTACATTAAATCTCTCGAACCTACTCACTAGACTTCTGCATCTCTCGTCTTCATAATTTAGTTGAAGATATGTTTATCAAAATTTTATTCTTATATATAAAAAATTAAGATCAACTTTCACATATAACAAACACAAAAATCATATTTGTATGTTATAGATATAGTTTGCATGATTGTGTTCCATAGCAAACTTTATGTTTGTCATGGCTATTTCACTATACATATATACAAAAGAAGCTGGCTATTTCAATATACATATACACAAAAGAAGCATTTGTATAATTTATTTCGGTATCCATATTCAAAAGAATCAATTGTATAATTGTGTTTGTGTAAAGCGAGAAAGAGAGAAAGACAAAAAAAAATTGGATCGGGAAAGATCGTATTTGTATAATCATAAGTGTATAGGATGAAAATATATGCATTTGTATTTGTATATATAATTTTCTTTCGCTTAATACAAATAGAATGTATACATTTATATTTGTATAGAGTGTGAGAGGTGAGCGAGATTTGGGAGAGTGACAAGTGAAATCTGAGAGAGGGGAGAGAGAGGAACGGAGATATATGTATATATACAATTTTCTCTCGCTTTATAAAAAATAAAAACACATTTTATACACTTATGTTTGTATAAAAGCGTGAGAGGCGAACTAGACTGCCAGCGAGAACGAGAGTGACGAGCAAGCAACAATTTGCTATGAGGTACGATTAAATCAAACTATGTTTATATGATTTAATTTGAATTATAGTTTGCTATTATATATACATTTTTTTCAAAAATTAATCATTATTCAATAACGATGGCTAAATATTAGAAGTGAGAAAAATTACGCAGCTAAGCAATTTTATACTATTTAATTACTCATCATATCTATAGTTTGCTATAATTACCACTCGCGACTAACATTATTCATTACTTACATGGGTTGAATTCGAGTTTGTATAATTAGTCAGGTTTATATATGTATAATTCACCAAGATATACAAATACATATGTATTATACACAATTATTTAACCTATATACATATACAATTCAGTTCTCTCCCACTCTCTTCCCTCTCTCACTCGTCTCTCTCAATCTCGCTCGCCTCTCTCCTCCCTCTCCCAATCTCGCTTGCCATATACAAATACATATGTATAATTATACAATTATATATATACACAATTCATCTTTCTCTCACTCTCTACCCTCTCTCACTCGCCTCTCTACTCTCACAAGATTTCGCTCGCTTCTCTCCTCCCTCTCCCAGTTTCACTCGCCTCTCTCCTCCCTCTCCCAATCTCTCTTGCATATATACAAATACATATGTATAATAATATACAATTATCTAACCAGTATACATATCCAATTCACCTTTATCCCACTCTTTCCCATCTCTCTCTCGCCTCTATCCTCTCTCTCTCAGTCTCGCTCGCCTCTCTCCTCTATATAGCATGTAGCTACAAATTGTAATTATTAAACTATAACTATGAAGAGTAATTAATTATTTTTTAAGTGACTATATGTAAAAGTTTCCCTTAAAAAGTAGGGTAACTTTCACATATAGCAAATAAAAAATTCATATCTGTATGTTATAGCAAAATTTGCATAATTGCGCTCCATAGCAAAACATATAACTGTATAATTCGCTATACATATACAATTGTATGATTCTCTGGCCTAAATTGTATAAATCGCTGGCATCGTTATACACATACAATTGTATAATTTGCTGGCCTAAATTGTATAATTCGTTGCAACTGTATAATTCACTGACTTATTTCACTGCAATTGTATAATTCGCTGGCCTATTTCGCTGAAATTTGATTATATATACAATTATCTCTAAAAAGTATTTGCAGCCCATTATTCAAGATGGAGAAGGCAAGCCCAGAAGCCCAAACCATTTTTCACCAAATTACTCTTTACCAACATACCAATTCCATTTTCTTCTCCAAATCTCAAATCAACAAACCCTAGATTTGTTCAACGAAGAAAGAAGGATCGAAGCAAATCACTGTTCGCTGTGAAGGAAGATGGGGAAGCAACCGGTGAAGCTGAAGGCTGTTGTATACGCTATATCTCCATTTCAACAGAAAATTATGCCTGGTTTATGGAAGGATCTTCCTGGTAAGATCCATCACAAAGTTTCTGAAAATTGGATCAGCGCTACTCTCTTGCTTGGTCCACTCGTCGGAACCTACTCGTAAGTACTGTTTATTGTGTTTTTGCTGTTGTTTTTTCATGTAGTTCACTTGTTTTTCCCTTTGGTCTAGGACCTGTATGGAGAGAGAAATGGATGTAAAGGATTTGTGTAGCCGATTTAAGCTGATTTGGGTTGAAGTTTGGTTAATTGATTGTTTTTTTCTCGATTTATAATCTGATTAGAGCAAAATGAGCATAGGGGATTTTTGGGTACAGTATTTTTGTTCAATATGGAATTTTGTTCTTTTGGGATAGGACCTGAATCAAGAAATGGATATAGCTATACAAATTAGTTAATTGATTGTTTTTTCTCGATATCTGATCTGATTTGAGTGAAATGTGTATAGGGAATTTATGGGGTATGGGGATTTGGTTCAATTGGCAAAGGTATGAGGTATTTATCCATCAAATTTGTAAGCTGAAATAGTGGATTCCTCAGTAGTAAAAAAATGGACTTTGGGGGTTTTATATAACTTACTGTAACTAATTTAGTGTCGAGGTGTAGGTAATTGGTTAATTTTTCTCGAGATCAGACCTGGTTAGAGCGAGATATGTATAGGGTATTTATGGGTGCAGGGCTTTATTGCAATAGGGGATTCCACTCTTTTGGGCTAGAACCTGAATAGAGAAATGGATATATAGAATTTGTGTAACTGATTCGAGCTATTTAAGTATTGAGGCATAGTGAATTCATTGTTTTCTTGCTCAAGATCTGACCTGATTAGAATGGAAATGGATATAGGGGATTTAAGGGTACATGGTTCAATTGGCAAAGCTAGGAGGCATATTGTTGAATATAGAGATTGATATAGAGGATTTTGCTCTTTTAGGCTATGACCCAAAAAGAGAAATGGATATAGAGAATTTGTATAACCAATTTGAGCTAATTTAATATTGAGGTGTGGTCAATTAATTGTGTTTTTTAAATCAATCTCTTGACTTCATTAGAGCGAAATAGATATGGAGCATATATGGTACAGTGCCTTGGTTCAAATGGAAAAGATAGGAGGTATATTATTGAGTAGAGAAATTGATATAGGGCATTCATTTTCTTGGGATAGGACCGGAACTGAGAAATGGATATAGAGATATTGTACAACCAATCCGAGCTAATTTAATATTGAGGCTTGGTTAATTGATTGTTTTTTCTTGATCTTTGACCTGATTATAGTAAGAGGCGTATTATCGAGTAGAGAAATCAACGTTGGGGATTTTTCTCTCTTGGGCTAGGACCCGGATAGAGAAATGGATATAGGGACTTTGTATAATTAAGTAATGAAGCTTAGTCAATTGTATTGTTTTTTCCTTTAGATCTGACCTCCTTAGAGCGGAAATGGATATAGGGGATTTATGGATACAAGGCTTTTGGTGCAATTGGAAACGGTTGGTGGTATACTATCCGTCAAATTTGGAAGCTGAAACATATGATTCCTTGGCAGTGAAAGAATGGATGTAGGGGATTTATGTAGCTTACCCTAACTAATTTAGTAATGGATGTTGGTGGTATACTATCAGTCAAATTTGGGCTGAAACATATGATTCCTTGGCAGTGAAAGAATGGATGTAGGGGATTTATATAGCTTACCCTGACTAATTTAGTATTGAGGTGTGGTTGTGATTGTGTTGATATATGATATTCTCCTAAATAGAGCGTAATGGTTAATATGGGTGATGTATTGCTCATGGTCAATTGGCAAAGGTGGGATGGACCCTTATCCGTTAATTTGAAGCTGAAACAGTAGATTCTTCGGGGACATTCATATAACTGACCCGATCTAAATTAATATTGAGGCGTGGTTGATTGGTTGTTTTGGGACTTTGACATAAGTAGAGCCTAGTGAGGTGAATATAGGTGATTTATGGATCAAGGATTCTAATAACATACAATAGTATCAAATTAGGATTTGATAGATTTTATTGCATTGGTATTATATTTGTTTCCTTGTGTACACTCTTCAATCTTCATAATCATGGAACTATGCCTATGCTGCTAAAGTTGGAGATATAGTAATTGCCAACGATCGAAGGATCCTTGGGTAATCTGTCTAGTTCAAGAAAACTTGTTATGTCCTGAAGTTCTTTTTACTCTTTAAAGTTTGTTTTTTCTCACTTTCATTTGAAAATAAGTGTGGCCATGAAGATTTCTAAGAATTTAGGGACATCCAAAAGCCTCTCATCACTTTTCTCACTTTCATTATATTTTCTTTTTCAAATCTACTGTAATTTGTTTAAATAAAAAAATAAACCTATTTATAGTTCTTTTTTTAAAAAAAAAAGGAAATTACATTCAAACAACCGAATATTATCAGCAAAAACTATAACCAACGCAATTCCATCTTTGACTCCAACTCTAAAAATTTCAAATGGAGTGATTTTTCTAATAGTATGTAGTAGCTCATAAATAAAATCTAATCTATGACATTAAAATTGGGTAATCTTCCTCCCTTTGAGCTGGATGTGAGTTGGGCCCAAAACCTAATCTACAATATTTTCAAAATTCCTAAATATTAGTCATGTTGATTTTTACTCCCCCGTCCATCAATGGCTGTCCACTCCTGACTTGGCACACCTTAAGAAACAATAAATAGTAGGGGTAATGTTACTATTGCATGTAGAATATTAAACAATTTAATGCTTTGGGAAACATATTAGGTATTGAATAAATATTTGATAGCAAGGGTAAAATAGACACAAAAAGGGTAAATTATCTCTTAGTTTTCAAAACAGGTCAAGTATGGTTGGACAACTAATTTTAGTGTAGTGGACAAGTAAAGGTGGATGGAGGAAGTACTTCCTCCGTCCACTTTTATTTGTTCACTATACTAAAATTAGATATCCACTTTTACTTGGTCATCAAAAAGAAGATATCCACTTTTACAGATTTGAAAATCAAGAAGTTTATCACTTTGTTCCTAATTTTCACCCTTGTTATTACCTATAGTCATTTCCCAATGCATTGAATTTATTATATTCAGTGGGTGATATCGTAAAACTATTTTCTATTTATTGCTCCCAAGGGCATGTGACAAATCAATACTGGACAAGTAAAAATAGATAGAGGGATTACTTTCTTGTTAATGCTCTTTAAATTGATTTATGTCATGTATGCTAGTGTTTGAGGTTTCAGTATGCAATAAACTCTTTTTTAGTTTGTGTTTTTGCTATTTGCAAACATGACCTATTTAAAGGTGCTGATTGCTGAAACCTTCATCATGTTTGGGCTTCTAAAATTTAGATTCTTTAGTTCATCTATGCCATTTTATGATATTTGACTGGTTACAGAACCTACATATTTAGTTTGCCTTGTGGATTATATAACCATAATGGAAGAAAACAATAAATAATGGCAAGTTTGAAAAGATAAGTTGCATAATAATATATATAATTGCTGGAGTGTTGTCAAACATTTCAAATTCCCAAATAGAAAGAAGTCCTTTCTCTCGTTTAGGGCTTTCGGGAGGATCTCTTTTTAGTTTGGATAGTTGGCTGAATATTGTTTCAACCTCATCAATTACAAGATGCAATGAATTCTTTTGACAAGTTTAGGTGCCTGAAAATGCATATAACAGTCGTCGTTATAATTAACACACGTGTGTTTGCGTGTGTATATATCTGGCTCTTGAGGTTGGATTTGTTGATGACAATACGCGTAATGATCACTCCCCACATTCTTTGTGCATGCAGGTATGTGCAGAACTTCCTGGAAAAGGAGAAGTTAGAACACAGATACTAAAACTGTTTCTTCATCAGTCTGTTGGATACATCTCTATTCCATTTTGCAGTTTTCAACAGGAAATAAGCTGCTATTGTTGCATTTTTTTTTTGGAACTTCTTATTTTGAAGATAATTTACTTGTATGGCGCCCTATAAATAACAACTAAATTCTCTGTTAGGGTCTTTTGATTGTCTTGTGCATCCTAAATCTTATTCACAAATAGAGTTTTGAAAATAATTTGTAATACATTTCATTGACTTGCTGTTGAAGTCCCATTGTGATTGCACAATGAACAATTTTTTACAAATTATCATGTGTTTTCTTGGCTTGATTAAGAGTTAGCATGGGTAATCGATCCTTGTTCTCCCGATATCCCTTTGCTACATCAACTCAATCACCTTTACGAGTCTAAATATTTGCACAAAGATTACTCTTAAATCTTAATTTGTAAGTTTATATTTTAATTTTATTAGATCACTTCAATATGACCCCCAAAAAGGATACTGAATATTGAATGTTACCAGGGCCAAACAAATACTACTGTGCACAGAAGTTTCAACAATATTATAATGCTTGCCTATCTATTATTTGAGTCTCCAATTATTACTTCAAATTAATAAGAATTTTTAAGCATAACAAAGTTTAATTTAGATTTATAGTTTTTGAGTTATAAAGTAGATGCACTGCAACAAGTTTTGTATTTTGGATCCATTTCTTACATTAACCAAACTCTAAAATTAATCATTTATTTAGTTAAGAGAATTATGATCTATTTCAATTAAGATATTTAAACACGTGATACAATGTTTTTCAATAAAATATTTATTACTCAAAACTTTAAAAAGTTTCTAAACCCTAAACCCTATTATATAGATAAATTAACCACTTAAAATAGGTACGAAAAAGTGTCTTAATAAGTTGAAAAGCATTAGTCTTGTTCCACTTGAGACTAATACGTAGAATTAAAAGAGGTGACATATTTCGTATCATTAACTTACCAAAATATCTCAAAGCAACAACTTTCGCAAAATTTGAACAAACCATAGCTCGGGTTATTGGAACAAACTATAGTTCAACTAATACATGACACTTGGGGGTCATTTGGTACACGAGATTTAAGTATGAAATATTCAAAGAATTACCTAATGATAAAATTTTATATTACGATTGAAAAAATAATTTAATTCGCGTACCAAGCGTATATTTTACTTCCATAAATAGAAACCCTTATGTATGTGGGCACAAAAACCAAAGCTGAAGAGGCGCACATACTGTTTTCCCTCTCAACTCTTCTCTACCTTTCAAATTTCAAAAAAAAAAAAAAAAACTCTCAAATTTCATCTGCATTTTCACCTCAGGTTTGATTATTTTTGCTCTAAATTTTATTTTTATAAATTGGGTTTGGCTATTTTGTTTTTCTTGTTTTATGTACCTTTTTTTTTTTTTTGCTGTTCATTAATTTCTCTCCTGACTTTATCATTGTACTGTTATTCATTTTTTGAGCTAATTATGTGTAAATCTTTTGATTAAAATATTAATTTAGTAATCTGATGAGTATCTATAACTTAAATCCTGACTCTAATCTTGGGAAAGTTACATACTTTGATGAGGGGGTTGGATTTCTTGTTCCAAATATTGGTACTTTTATGCATTGAATGCTGATAGCTACTAGGTTTTTTCTTCATGCTATTATTACATTACTGGTCTTTTAAAGTTGAAAGACTCTGATTGTTACGGAACTACTTCTTTCGTTTCAATTTGTTTGTCTGATTTTGACTTGCTGTGTTAATATGACTTTTGAATTTTGCGATTTTTGAACTAAAAATGTGTAGAATGCACCGAAATGTTTTTAAACATGTCACGAGAAAAGTTAGAATGAAAGAGTTGATATCTAAAAATAATACTAGAAGTCACTTATGATGTGTTAAAACCCCAAGAATTTTGGAATTGAGGCATAATTGATCGATTGGTTTCTTTGTGTGAAGTAGAAGTCTAGAAGAGTGAAATGTGTTCAAATGAAACAAAGATTCATAGAGCCGACCCCAATTAGTTTGTAGCTGAGGATTAGTTGTTGTAGTAGTTGTAGTTAGATGCTTAGATATTTGACCTTCCTGTATTTCTATTGGAAACAATGTCTCTATCTCAACGAGATAGGGCAAGGTTTGCATACACTCGATCCTCCCCATACCCCACTTGTGAGATTACCCTGGGTATTGTTATTGTCTTTGTAATAGTAGAAGTTTTAAACATTACACTAACTTATCTTCAAATTGGTGACAACTGTTTTCCTATTATCTCTAGGCAACTAGCAGGTGAAAGAACATTTGGTGTTTGCTTCACATTTTAGCTCTGAAGTGCATTACAATACACACCCTTTTCTTTTCCAGATCAAGAAGGTCTTTTGAGTATTGTAGTCAATGGCAAATGACAAAACCAACAGTTACGAGGAGGTCCGTAGGCAAAGGGTTCTGGACAATAAGAAACGATTTGAGGTAGTTAACTTCGTTAAAGCACAACATCTTTTAGTTCTTTTGCTGGTACTTTTAGACTAATCAAAATCGTTGTTGCATTCATGTTGGATCTTCTAAAAGTGCACTACTTTTGGAGGATCCAACATGCACCAATCGACATTTTTGAAGAGCCGAACAACATAGCTTTTGGATGCTTCTTTGAAAGAAAAATTAAGTGATTGAAGGCTTGCATGTGAACAATCTACTAGTACTAACATTAGGTGGCATTTGGATTTAGTACTTCTCAAGTTTTTGAAAACAATTATGGAGGATAAGTGTTACTATGAAAATTCTTTTGGAGAAAAGTTGTATGTATGAACAAAAATCTACGTTTTGGTTGTATAAAACATATCCAGGCCTCTAATTGTAGTAAAAGAAATATGTTACAGAGTTCACAATGAAGCGATAACCTGCTAATGACATTTTGTAGGAATTATAAGATTGCTTTCTCTATCTCTTACTATGTTCCCTTCTTTTTTTTTTTTTTTGAAGGATCTGGGGATTTTGAATATATCTAAAAACCTTTCTGATATGACAAAGTCTGAGAAGAAGTCCGACTATAAAACTGAGGTGACATGTTATGATCATTTCATTCCTATAAATAAATAATGTCGGTTCTTATGTAAGCATGCATGAGCTGATATTGTTTTCTTGTCATGCATAGCTACGCCGAGTTAGACAAAAAGCAAACGATGTGTACCTGTCGGAGCCAAGAAGGTCTGCACGGGCAAGGAATCCTGTTCCAACATACCGTGATGAAGTAAGACTTCATGCTTTTCTTTCAGTACATCGTACATACTGGACACCACCTCATGGATGACAGTTGCTTCAGAATAAAGAGAAATATTATGAAATCTTCATAGGTTTGATAATATATTAATAAATAAAAGTGAACCTCAAAGAGAAGAGTATAAGCAAAGGGCTAGACTGACCTTACTGATCCTACTTACTAATTAACAAGCAGGAAGAATATAAGATCTAGCGAAAACACAGAGTTTATAATGCACTCCATGATGCAAACAACTCTTCACACATAGTCTTGATAAATATTTTTGGTGAAATCTCTTGCTATATCCACTGTTTGTAAGTTTTTTCGTCTGGTTATCAGTTTTTCATTTCTTCACTTAGTTACTTATCAATATCACCGCAGATTGATATAGAGCTTCCATCTTTACGGAAGAGATCAAAATTCAGCTCTTCATGGGCAAGGTGAGATGGTTTAATTTGAATTTTTGATACCATTTGCTTCTGTCCGAACTCTGGAATAATTGCTTTGGATTGGCAGTTATCTAGCAAGACCATTGGAAGAAGTGAAAGTTGCTTCATATGAAGAGAAGGTACTAGCTTTAAAGTGTGCGGAAAAGCTCCAGAGTAATCTGCAGTCGGATAAGCCATTTTTTATCAAGACTATGGTTCGATCCCATGTCTACAGTTGTTTCTGGTTGGTAAGTTGCCATAGACTTCAGCTACTAGAGCTAAGGGAAGAATGAAAGAAGCAACAAAAAAAAGTCTCTTAACTTTGAGTATGCACATGTTGACACCTCAACTCATCTCCACCATGTCAATTGAACGCTCCAACTTACAAAATGATCATCAACTACCTCCGAAATTTATGTGTCACGTTAGCATTGGATGTCCACGAGACACAGTGTGGACGAGTTGGAGTGTTAAGTTGTTAGTTGAGACCAAATTGAGGTGTCTAAATGTGCACTGTCAAAGTTAAAAGTGCTCACTTGTCAGCTTAGCTTAAATTTGAGTATTCGTTATATACTATGCCGACAAAAAAAAAGCTTTTTTACGATACACTCATTATGGCCTATCTTGCGCAATGATATTAGGGACTTCCTACTAGATTTTGTCAAGACCATCTTCCCAAATCTACTGTAGATGTTCTGCTAGTGGATGAAGAAGGTTTAGAGTATGAAGCTCTCTTTATCGGCAAAAGAACTGGACTAAGTGGAGGATGGAGAGCTTTTGCACTTGATCATAAGCTGGATGATGGGGATGCTCTAGTATTTGAGTTGGTCGAGCCCACAAAATTCAAGGTTGGATTTCGATATGCAACACTCTAATCCGTTGAATAAGCTGACTTATCATATGATCTTATGAAAGATCTCAATGTCAACGCATTAGCTTGTCTCGTTTATCTTAGTTATTGCAAATCTGTAGACAAACAGCTTCAATCCCTTCTTTGCCAGTCCAGACTACCCGTTCCTTCAATAGTTCTTCTTTTCTAAGTGATTTCATGTACTTGTTTCAAGTATTCTTATTGAGCCTAGGCTCTATTGGGAACAATCTCTCTATCTTTGCGGGGTAGGGGTAAGGTCTCCATACACTCTACCCTTCCCAGCCCCACTCGTTAGATACACTAGGTATGTTGTTGTTGCTGTTAATTCAGGTATTCTTATTTATAATGTTTATAGGTCTACATTGTTCGAGCATCCCAATGTTCAAGTGAAGTGGATAAATCCGAGGCAGAAAAAGAAGAAAGTGAAGCTGAAGAAACACCGAAGAGTGTAGTAGTAACTTCAGCTACGAGACGCAGTACTAGAAGAAAGGAGAGAAGCATCATTCTGTAGGCATGTGAGAAATCAAACCCTTTGTTGTGGGTAAGCATACCAAAGTTTTGTGAAGATTTTGCAAAGACATGTTAAAATATTTGGCAGTAAATCTCAGTTGCCAATAGCTAATTAGGCAACTTGCCCTTAGTAACTCTTGACAGTTGAAGAAATGCAACTACAGTTCTGTTGCACCATTTTTACTTTGCTTTACTATACTCTGAAGCAACTTAGCTTGTTATTTTTTTGAAGAGCATATTTGTTCTGTGTGTTCAGAATTCTTCTATAAAGTTATATCAACGATCTTCAAGTTGCAATGATGAGTGCTCCCTCTCTAAATGTGTCCTTCCAAACGTTCTCAACCCGTTGTATGTGAGTAATCGGTCTATATGGTTGTCTGAAATAGTTTGATTCCTGAGCGGAACCATTCAAGATCAGGTGATTTGTCAATTCAAACACATCTTGAATATTTCACTGGTATATGTTATCTTACAACAGTATCTGTCCCACCCTAGCATTTTTCATCTCTACTAGAATTTAAACAGGTATTGTGACCTAAGACAATCTAAATAGCTAAAACACCCCTCATTTATACCTAAAACTCAAACAACATCCTTGTAGTTATCAAATGTTGCAACCTACATAAGTCTGCCAAGAAACTAAAATTGCTGCACTTGTACTTCACCTCAGCAATGGACCAATGCATGCGTTAAGGTCGATGGGTCTTCCAAATTACGTTGCTTGACCAATGTAGGATGGATAGAACTGCATCTGCAATGTACTTGAAATAGATATGTTTTTTGTTGCTGACAAGGAAGTTCGCAGTTACTATCTTTCACAATTCATGTGTGTATATATAGGACAACTCTCACTTAAGTATAATAGCCCGCAAATTGAAGAGGTAAACTACACTAAGCAAGTTTCATACAATGAGCTTTAACCGAGCAAACATGTGGGGAATATTGTATCCTCATGATCAAGCGAAAATCATAACAGAAACCAACACTGACCAAAAACCCAATCATGGAGAAAATTAAGATGCAGCTCGCATGAGTAAGACACGACGTAGAACGTCCAAGGACAGCAAAATGTAAAATAAAACTTATCATCATTAAAATAAAAGCCAATAATTATACTGAGAAAAGGTAAACGTTCAGAGCGGTAACAACTTATATAATGGTTCAGAACTAGATAGAAGATCAAGACACAAAATTTCATTCAGCGGAAGTAGAAAGCTAAAGGTACAGATTTGTAAATTCTGCAACTTCAATTTGCAGCTTCTAGAAAAGCTCTTCCAGGTTGACGTGCAGCAAGTCGTCCATGGCAGCCAAGAAGCTGCAAAAGCACAAGTAAAAAGCATTAAGATTACATTGAATACATAGGCAAAAAGATCTGATATAAAATTCTATCACAATGCAACTTGTAATAATATAAACAGATAATTAGTGAAACAAACCTTGGCGTTCACACCGTCTGGGACAATACGATTCTCAGATTTGTATTTCAGATAATCGGTACGGCTGAACTTAGTGAACCCCCTGCAGTTAAAAAGTAAGCACATTAGCACTCAAAGATACAGTGGTACAAGGACTAGCACAGATACTATTCTAGTAAGGCTGCAAATAAAAATGCGTAGTGTATTAACACATTAAAAGAGGCTTCAAAAGTATTGGACCAGACATTACTGCCCTTGACTATGTTAGAAAAAGAGACCAAACGATGGTACAGGGGACACAAATAACTAAGACATTGAAATATCGAAAGCTTGTGTGATCTGTCTAGAATGAGCGCTACTAAACCAACCCAGGACTTTCAAAACCCATAGAATGTTAAATCCTACAGAACTGTACAATCGTCATGAAAAACAAATAGCACAATGACAAGCCAGTCCTTCATAACCAACCATAAGTTAGTATGGGAAATAATTAATTCCACAAACAAATGCAGGACATAAAAATTAAAGGTGATTAGGTAGATAGAAGTCATACCACTTTCTGCTGACAATAATCTTTTGTCGGCCAGGGAACTTAAACTTAGCACGGCGAAGAGCCTCTTGAGCATGGTTGGCATTGCCATCTTTGCACCGAACCGAGAGAAGAACTTGACCAATAGCAACACGGGCACAGACTCCCTGTGGCTTACCGAAAGCTCCTCTCATACCAGTTTGGAGCCTATCAGCCCCAGCACATGACAACATCTTGTTAATTCGCAGAACATGGAAGGGATGGACCCTAACCCTGAGGTGGAAAGCATCCTTTCCTGCAGACTTGGTCATGTACTTGTTGCAAGCAATACGAGCAGCTTCAAGTGCCTCACTTGAAACATTCTCCTTCTCCCAACTGACCAAGTGCACACAGAAAGGAAATTCATCAACTCCCTTTTTCTTCATACCCACATCATAGATCCTGATCTTTGGATCTGGGACACCACGGCAAAACCGTGATTTTGGGTAAGGCTTGTTCTTAATCTGGCGGTAACACCTTGCAGGTCCTGAAAGAAAGTAATATCAATAATACAGTGCAGAACAACTTAATTGTACTCACTAACAAATAATAATAAAAAGGTGGTGAGCCTTGTCATACTTGTGTCTGCCCATACACAGAAAGACTTGGTGCATCTTAAGATACATTTTTTATCATCAACTTAACCATTTACATTGATTCATCGAAAAAATCTCACAAGTTACATTTAAAAACCATATGAAAAACTGTTCTCTTACACGTTTTTCCTCTACAACGAGGATAACTCAGCTGTTTTTCAATATGGTTGCAGAAAAAAGTTCGCTTTGCAAGAAAAAGAAAACAGGGCAAATGTCCTATCTTGAAACTACCAATTTATCATTTCTAGGACCAAAGCAAAAAGACACATACCGTAGCAACATCATAAAACTAACGGGCAAAGTTTATATCCTTAAGCAACCAATTTTAAAACTTTGTAGAACAGCAATCAGTATCAAAAGACGCGAACTGTAGCAACAACAAGTAGCTCCCACAAATTATATCATCATGAATAAGCTACTCAATTTTATCAGTTGCAGGACTAGAAGTCGAGTGGCTTGGTCTCAAATGACAGGAACTGAAGCAACATCATAAAACTCCATCAACTAAAAACTCAAATGAGCATAGCTCCGTCAATACATTCTTACTATCTCTAGTCTCTATATGAATACTAATATTGGGGAATCTTCCTAACTAAACTTTCACCTTGTTGGCAAGGATTCGATTCACTCACCACCTTAATGATCCCCTCCCCCAACTTCTTTACAAAAAAATCCTACAATTCATTGTGCTCTACATCTACATCTACTAGACCAAACATCGATAAATCAAATGTATCATTTCGCTGCAAATAGGGACTGTAATTGAGCTAAAACTGTAAAGGAAGATGATAATCAACATAAATTTGCGAGAGAAAAACTTACTTCGACCCATCGCTGATTCTCTTTGGGATTGTTAGGCGGCGGCTTCAGATACACGAAATTGTAAAGAAACCCTAGCGTGTATGTATTTATAGGTGTATGAATTGATTGGGCCGACTTATGGGCCTTACGTCTGAGCATGCGTCAGTAAAGATTGGTGGGCCGATTCAATTCATACCTAAACTTGACCCGTTAAAAAGTGGAAATCGAATTTTCACCAACAACTATTAATTAAGTTATAAAAATATATTTTGTTTTAAGTTGAATATTATAACTATTTATATATAACTTACACGCAATGTAAAATTTATGATTTTCATGTCTATAACTTTTTCATTTCTCTTCTCAACTTTTTATTTACCCTTTCATATTGAGTACTTTGTAACTTTTTAAAAATTTAAATATATTTCACTACTTAATAAAAATAATAGTAATATCTTAATATTTCATTATCTCTTCAATTCTTCAACAAACAAATGTAATTTCCTAAAATTAGTAAATCTTTATATTTGATAAATATTTTCATTTGAATATACGAGCAATATACATTCAGAATATATATTCCATACAACTTATTTATTTTCTAAGTGTTTGTATGTATTTTATATGTCATTTTTATGTTTCATGTTATATTGAACATACAAATAATATACATCTCAAATATTTGAGATAAAAATTAAAATGTCGATCGCATGAGTAAGAAACGAAGTAGAACGCCGCCTAAGGACAGCAAATGTAAAATAAAACTCATCATTTAAATAAAAGTCAATTATTATATTTTAAAAAGGTAAACATTCTCAGCGGTAAGTAGGAAATTAATTATAATTGTATGATACATAATGATAATTATTCTTTCACACCAAAGTATATTTTTGAACTTTTTCTCATTATCCCTTACTTCTCTTTTATCCTTTTCAAGGATTCCTTAATATTTTGTTTATACATAATTTCAGTTACAAAATAATATCATAACTATATTACATATGAAATTTAGATTTTGAAAGATTGCAAATTAATTTTAAAACATATTCTGACTACATATTACTCATTGGTATATCATGTGATTACAGAACCTTTGTTCTTCATAAACACATTAGTTATATACATATTTTTAAAATATATAATATTTTGAATGTAATTGATAGTGTTGTACTAATGGAATTTGCAAAGAAGAAAATTCAGAAAAAAAATTTATGTGACACTCTAATTAAAGACACTATGTAACCATGGTAAAATGAAATCATGTAAATTAGGAAAAAATAGTGTTATAATTTATAATTTTGCCTTTTCTTTTAATAAAAAAATGATAAACTAGAATTGGATAACCTTCTATATTCTTAAAAAAAAATTATATAAAAAATACTATAACATCAAAACACAAGAAAAATTCTATTCTAATAAATTTTTAAGAAGAAAGTTATAGCCACGCAAAGCGCAGGCCTATTTACTAGTAGTATATATACTAGTAGGACTATTTTTATTTTCTTTCTTTTTATGACGAGACATCCTTTCGGATGACATTAAATTCACGTAAAATAAAATTAAGAGTGTAAATAAACGTGATCTAATTAAAATGCTAAAATAATTTTTATTATCAAGTTCGAGAGGATATGATTTATTTATTCTTATTATTTTTGTCTGAGAAAATGATATCACATACGCACTTATATAAATTTGAGTAATATCATAAATCTTTTTTTAAAAAAATTAACTTCTATATTCTCTTAAACTAATTTTCAATCATAAATTATTATTTTTTAAATTTAACTTCTATATTCTCTTAAACTAATTTTCAATCATAAATTAAAAATAACATTTATAAACTTTTTAATTGACTATAAAAATGTCCTCAATGACTCCACCTTTTTCTCCATAACTTGGAAATAGGGCCCTACAAGATTCCATTTTCCACCAAAGAGAATAGGGTCTCTGTTTTTATTTTTTCTTCCTTGTGGTTGGAGTACTAAAGATTCCATTTTTGTCCTTCTAATGGAAAATAAATAATACTACTAAGTAAGTAACTAAAAAATATCGGAGATAGGTGATTAGGTAAGATATAATATAACTTTATAGCTTAATAAGAAATTATGAGTTTACAAAATTCATAACTCCATTTATAAACTTGAGCTAAGAAAAAAGAGGAAAAGAATATATTTAATCATTATTTTTTGTGTTATATTTACAATGAGCATTAGACGCGCTCAATTTTATTGCTTCAATTATAAAATATCTTTTAATTGAATCTTAACAAACTATGCAAGCTCATATCAATTAAACACTAGTGAGTCAACTAACTAATGAATTAGTTTCTAACTAATAGAATGAACAATAACTTATCCATTAGATTTATTGTGTGATACAATCAACTATTGGATCGTGTTTATTATGTGATAATACACTTGCATTTGAACACTTATCAAATGTATGATTTTAATTTTTTTTTAGAGGAAAAATTAGTGAAATATATCTCTTATATTTTTTTATTTTTAATATTTCTTTATTTTTCTAAAAACCTCTAAAATCTTTTTTTTTTAATAATGTATCCGATTTACATATTATGTATTCAGTTTATTTTATAATGTATCCGAGCTACATATTATGTATCCAATTTATGTTATAATGTATTCGTAATATTCTTTAATGTATTCGAGCTACATATTAATGCATTCGGTTTGTGTTACTTTTTAAGGAATTAATGTAATTACAATTTAAAGAGAGATAGATTGTAATTTCATATTAAAACTATGTGATTTCTGTAAAAAAAATTAAAAAAATATATAGGGATAACGATTAGAACATAATTAATTAGGTAATTGACAATCATCTAATTTAATTATACGTACTAGCGATCTTAGTTTTCAAAAGTTAAATATATAAATTTTAGATTAAACATCATTTTTAGATATTGAGGACTAGTTCATTGTCTTCCATAATAACAAACACAATAATTAGTGAAATTTTTTATTCATGGGTGATATTGTCATGTAGGATAAATATGTGTATTTATTTAATTTTTATATAAAAAATATTTTTTTCATTTATTTTTATTTATCACGTCTCGTTTTTTAAAAATCAATTTAACTAATTTCAAAGTTAAAATTAGATATCAGTAATTTGATAATTTCACCAAAAATTTTAGATATTCAAAAACTATAAAAAAAGTACTATAAATTATAATTTTTTTCATATCAATATGATAAAAAAAATACGTTTTAAAATATTAATCAAAATATTTATAATTTAACTCTAAAAAATAAAAATTATAACAATAAAATATGAATAAAAATAATATTATTTATATACAATTAAAATTAAAAATTATAATTATCGACGGAAACTTATGGGATAGGATAAAACAATAGAGCAACGTATAAAAAGGTGGAGTTAGCGTTGATCTTACGCCAAAATTATGACTTGTACAAGAGGATTCTAGAAGCTGGACCCTACTGAATACTTCCTTTACAACACTCCAATTTCTCATTTTAATCTTCTCTTCTTCCATTTCTTTCAAAGCTAAAGTATTGTTACTCTGCTATTGGCTCAAAGATATCCTTTTCCACCTCTGCAATCTCCGTCTCCTTCAATCTCAGCTCAAGCAAATCCACCTCTCTCACTAGTTTCATCACTTTCAGGTACTTCATAATTCACAGATCTAGTGTTTTTTTTTGAATTTTTTTGAGAGAGTTTTGGATAGCTACTTCCATGATTTTGAGTGAGACTAAATTTTTTACCAATTTGTTAAATATTAGTTTTATATATACAGTTCTGTATGATGAGCTGAAGGAAGAATTTGTATATGGATATCAACTCGAATGTATGGTTTATTTGAGGAATGAAGCAGATCTAGTTTTTTTTTTTTTTGGTTATTAGCAAAATTAATTAGTTTTTGGATAAATTTTAGCTGCTAATTCGGGAATCAGAGACGGTGGATTAGAAGCTAGTTAAGTTAATTGTATGTGGAGTTTTTTTTTTACTACTAATTAACATATACAAAATTGTGTGATGAGTTGAAGGAAATATTTGTATATGTTTATCCACTAGAATTAGGCGGATCTAACTTATTTGATTTTTTAAAAATAGGTTTAGATAGCTAATTCCAGGATTTTGAGTGAGTTGAATCTGAGCTACTCAATTTTACTAGATGTGCAATTTTTAGTTGTAGTTTTACATGTACAGTATTGTGTCATGAGCTGAAGACAGAATTTGTATATGGATGTCCACTTGAATGTATGGTTTTATTTATGGAATGAAGTAGATCTAGGGTTTTTGGTTATTAGCGATTAATTAGTTTTAGTTTAGCTGCAAATTCGGGATTAAGAGCTAGTAAAGTTAATTATATGTGAATCCTAATTTTTACATATACAAAATTGTTTGATGAGCTGAACGAAGTATCTGTATATATCTATCCACTTGAATTAGGCAGATCTAGCTTCTTTTTTAAAAAAAAATAAATTTTTTGAACAGTTTTAAATATCTAGTTCCAGGATTTAGAGTGAGTTGATTCTGAGCTACTAAGTTTTACTATGTGTGCAATTTTTTAAACATTAGTTTTATATGTACAATTTTGTGTCATGAGCTTAAGGCAAAAATTTGTATATGGATTTCCACTATCATGTATGATTTTGTTAAGCAGATATATGTTGTTTTGTGTTATTACCAATTGATCAGTTTTTGGATACGTCGTAGTGGCTAATTCGGGATGTAGAGTCAGTGGATTAAGAGCTAGTAAAGTTAATTGTAGGTGCAACTTTTAAATATTGATTTTTACATATACAAAATTGTGTTATGAGCTGAAGGAAGTATTTGTATATATGTACCCGCTCGAGTTAGGCAGATCTTGCTTTTTTATTTTCTTTGTTACAATTATTTAACAGATTTTGATAGCTAATTCCGTGATTCAGAGTGAGTTGATTCTGAGCTACTAAATTTTACTATATGTGCAATTTTCTAAAATTCACTTTAAGTGTACAATTTTGTGTCACGACCTGAAGGCATTATTTGTATATGGATATCCACTCGAATATATGATTTTATTTGACGAGTGAAGCAGATCTAGTTTTGTTTTTTATATAAACAATTAATTTGTTTTTGGGTACGTCTTAGCTGCTAATTTGGGATTTAGAGTAAGTGGATTCAGAGCTAGTAAAGTTAACTGTATTTGCAAATTTTTAATATTATTTTTGCATAAACAGAATTGTGTGACGAGCTGAAAGCAGTAGTTGTATATACTTTCCTACTGGAGTGTGTGATTTTATTAAGGAATGAAGCAGATCTTTTTTTTTAGTTATTAGCAATTAATTAGTTTTTGGATTACGCCTTAGCTGCAAATTCGGGATTTAGAGTCAGTGGATTCTGGGCTAGTATAAGCTAATAGTATGTAATATTTACTATTATTTTGTACATGTACAAAATTAAACAGATCTATGTTTTTCTTTTATGAACAATCAATTAGATTTACTTGTAAGGTTTGGAGTTGGTGAATTTTGAGTGAGGTTTTTATTATAGTAAAAATAATTGTATGTAATGTGTTTGTCTTTATGAATTTGTGATGAGCTGAAAGTAGCAGGTGTGATAGGTGTGATATTAATATCTTAGAATTGCACATGATGTATGTGTTTTTATTTTTATGTTGTTGTGTTTTGCATCTTTTCTTTTTGTTGCTTTTGTGGAATTTGAAATTTGTGGTAAAAGGTGTCCATTTGAATATCAGATCAGGGTTTGGAGTTGAAGGTACGGGGGGCTAATTGATGGCGTCGAAGAGGATATTGAAGGAGCTCAAGGATCTGCAGAAGGATCCTCCCACATCATGCAGTGCTGGTAATTTAGCTGAACTATTTATTCCATTATTTAATTTATTAGCTTTCTGGGATTATGTTTTCTTAGCCAATGGAACTATAGGTCCCTACTCATGTATTGATGATAGTGTCCTTGTTTTAGGGTGTTTGGGTTTGTTTGACTCTTCGAGCTTCTCTTTGCAGATAATGGCTCGGAGTTACTTATAGCAGATATGTTAAATATAGTAAATAATTACCTTAGTTGGTGGTGAAGCTATCTGCTCTTTGATTTAACAAGCAGTATGGCATGGTAAAATGCCCGTGAAATAACGTCATTTATGTTATCTGATTCGTGCATTGACTGCATTCCAATCGAATACACATCATTTTGCACTATTTGGTCATTCTAGTCTCTAGCGACTCTTTTTATTGCACTCTTTGCTAGGAGAATACAAGATGTCATTGATGACAATTAATATGTGAAGAATGGTACTTCAATTTGTGTGTTATTCTTTTTTGTGCTTCACTTTTCCTTCATTCTAAGTTTGATTGACATTACGGTTCATCTGTGAATAACAAAAATTATTAAGATGGAAAGGAATTCATGGTGGCTATGCTGTCAGTGATTGCAACCTTTGTGGAATGTTAATATGTATAAGAGAATGCAATCCAGATGTTCACTTTTCTATTTACAGTGGCCACCTGAAAGAAACCTTTATGCTCATATTCACTAGCATATTTGGCTTTATACAGGTCCAGTGGCAGAGGATATGTTCCATTGGCAAGCAACAATCATGGGGCCTACCGATAGCCCTTATGCTGGAGGTGTATTTTTGGTTTCAATTCATTTCCCTCCAGATTATCCTTTTAAGCCTCCAAAGGTATACTTCAACTCCAGAATATCCCTAATCTTCACTTATGTCGTGTTCACTATTTTGTTTTTTCTATTGAGGAGGAGAGTGATCATTTTGCTTGCATTTGCTCATATGTTGGAGCCTTAGTAAATCCATCTCAAATATGAGTTTTTAGAACATTTCTCGCAGAAGCAGTACATATTTTTTTGTTTTTGTAGGTCTGACCTTCAGTTCGTGTATTTACTTGTCTCTTTAATTTTAGTAACAACGAAGGAGCTAGCATCAGTTTGCTGTTAGTACAAGTTAAACTGTATCTGGATATTTAGTGTGTTGTCTTGTCTTTTTTTGAGCACTTCTATGAATTGTGTAATTAAAGTTCTTTTCATTGTAATAATCTGAGGTGGTGATTTTACAAATGATCTTTTTGCTGTTTCAGGTTGCCTTCAGAACTAAGGTTTTCCATCCCAACATCAACAGCAATGGAAGTATTTGTCTGGATATTCTTAAGGAGCAGTGGAGTCCAGCATTAACCATATCCAAGGTTTGGAGCTTAATCTTTCTTTGCATTGCCCGATTTAACACAGTTTTTGCGTCTTAAATTGCTTTTTACAAAAATCCAAAGTCCATAATTGATACTGTAAGTTCTCAAGGATGATTCTGTTCTGTGGTTCATAGCAATCATTGAATACTCATTGATTTGATCAAGGTTTTTGACACCTTTACAAGCTTGACTCTTCATTTTAGCAAATACTGCTTGGGGCCAATAAAATCATGGCTTAGGGTCAAGCCAGATTATCCTGCTTAGAAATACATTTCAATCTATGCCTAGTTGTGAGAGAGCCATCAGATATAGTGTCAAATTCTGCCAAAAATGAGAGATGTAGTGCCATAACGTGAATCACAATGTTGATAATAGTAATCCTTTTGTTGTTTGTTTTTCTCGTACAAGTTGTTCTGTCTTGACAAGTTTCTAATTGCACGCCAACTAGTAGTAGAATTTAGCAGTAGAGGAAGGCCAGTGGATAGAAAGACTGTCTTGATTGTCCAAAAAAACAAAGTGGACTCGTGTGTTCCTACTACCTTGGCATTACAAGGATTAAGTCTTATAATTTGTGCAATGACGAAGACTTATCTGGACTTCTGCTATTGAAAAATTAAGTTAATCAGCATAGGTCTCCGTACTCTCATATTTTTGATGCAGCTGTCTTGTTTTCTTGACAAGTGTAGTTTTGAAATGTTCCATTTCAAGTGTAGTGAGGTTAACTGCCTTTTTTCTTGCAACTGCAACTTTTAAATACTCCTTCCAAAGCTGATCCTTGTGTGCAAAAGTTTTTCTACTAAAATTTTGTGTCTTTTTCCCCTTTCGAGTTGCCTTTGGGTGAAGGTGTAACCAACAATATGCTTGCAGGTCCTGCTGTCCATCTGCTCTCTGTTGACAGACCCAAACCCAGATGATCCTCTTGTACCTGAAATTGCTCACATGTACAAGACTGACAGGGCCAAATACGAAACCACTGCTCGTAGCTGGACTCAGAAATATGCAATGGGATGATGCGCAAAATTGTCTCCAGGCATGTCTGGGACTTTTGTAACAGCAATGTCTTATTGTGCTTGGGGTGAATGAATAAATTCCGTGAAAGAACTTAGTTACTTCTTAATCTCCCTTCATGAGGGTTGTTAAGGGAACAACTGTTTTCAATTTGTGAATATTTATTTGATGACTAGTAAGGGAGAAACTGCAATGTAATTCTACTTTGTTTGCCAGTTTGACATGCGCCTTTCCCCTAATTTGTCTTGACAAATATGGTTACATCTTTGAATTCTAGGATTGATTTACAAATTATCAACCCCTAGTTTTTCATCTGGTTCTATTGTTGAAAATGGAAATGGAGATGACAAGCAATTTTATTATTACGAGTGTATATGCCTTTTGGTAAAGCACCGTCGTGCTGAGGGTCTCCTTAATGGAAAAGAAAAAACAGAAGAGAGAAATATTAGTAAAGAGTACCATGCATACAAAAGAAAGGATGAATGACTCTTCACATATGAGAAATCAGTCGTTACCCAAAAGAAAAAACATAATTTTGATGTCTATAATACATAATGCTTGTTGGTTCTTTTATTGTATTTGATGGCTATATATGTGTAATATAACGAGACATCGATGCTGATTTGAACCCTTAGTGTGGGTAAAAACTTGTTCCACTAAAACCTGCAATGTGCATGAAGGAATTAGTAGAAAAAACGAGTACAAAAGAAAATCAATATAATCTATTAGAATATAAAGAACTAGGATAAGTAAAAAATTATAAAAGTTATCAGTGTATAAAAGTTAATCCGTTAAACAAAAAAGAATGACCTTGTGAGGTGTTGCAACCAACATCGATGGTATTGTAGATATGTTTAACAGTGGCCTTGTTTGCGAACCAAAAATCGCGTTTGACATGATGAATGCAATCGAGTACTCCTTTAGTATAATCTCCACAGCCTCCCTTTACACAAAATTGTTTACCTTCTTCATTTGTTACATTGAGCCATCCAGACATTGTGAGTGTATGTTTCTTTGAACAAATTGGAGATGTCTACATACAATATCACAATTGTTAGTAAAAAATTTATATAAATAGCAAGTTAACTTACTCTAACAAAATGTTTGGTTAAAATGTAGACCAAAACACATTGCAAGTCTAATCATGATGATAAGTTGATATTATCACTGAATCTGAATATTGTAACAGAGTTGAAGTCAACAACTTACATTTAAATAAAAAGTTAACTTACTCAAACAATATGTTTAATTAAAATGTAGACCAAAACTTATCACAAATCTAATCATGATGATAAATTGATATTATCACTGAATCTGAATATTTTAACAGAGTTTGAAGTCAACAACTTACATTTGACAAGCAGAAATAGGCACTTCTCCACTGCTCAAATGGGGCCAAATTCACATTAGCTGTGGGGTTTTTCCTATCTGATGAATGAAATAAAGACATGTTAAAACTTGTAATATTTTCTTATGGGCATATTAAATAAACATGTTTCGTTTAACTTAGTTTTAGCCAGCATTTCTATTCTTTAATTTTAGGATATGTCTGAGTAGACACTTAAATTTATATAAACATCAATAAGTAAATACACACATCTAGCGACAAACCAATTCGTGTGTATCTCATATGAATTGCCACATAAAATATCACGTAAAATGTGTGTGGTCTACTTGTATACTCTTATAAAATGTGTGTGGTCTACTTGTATACTCTTATAAAATGTGTGTGTCTACTTATATACTCTTAAAAGTTAAAAAGGACGTAATTATAGATAGTAAGTTTATGTATTCTGCTTTTCTTAAAAAACACAAAATGAATAAGCAAGAAAGGTATCTTAAAATTTTATGTATACTTTCAGCACTAACACCAGACATCACTAAGAAAATGCCCAAAAATAAGCTTAGTATCCCAATTCTTCTTCCATAACTCTGAGAATTTTCCATAGTTTTTTAAGAGAAAAAAGATTAATTTTAAATTCTCAAGATAATGAAGAAGTTCGAATTACAAGAATGTGTTAGTTTCTTAATCTATAATTAGATTTTTATATGTAGAAAAGAAGATGCATTGGAGAGGGGATTTTTCTTCTTAGTTAAAATAGGTAATATGCTGAGAATATAAAGTGAATTGAGAAAAACAAGAACAAGATGTAGGATAATTAAGTTTTTGTTGTTTTATGTTTGGAGGAAAAAGTCAAAAATCTTCATTGGACTAATCGATATATTAATTCGCGATAATGATAAAATATTGATAAATATCTTTTCATTTTTAATTTAAGATTTTGATTCAAGCTTTGATTATAAAATCATTTTTTATTAAGTAACATTTTACGTTTATATGAAAATTTCAAGCACAAAGTCAGATATGATCGAAGATTTATCATTTTACCACAAATAATAATATTAATTTATAGGCATATTTAAATTTCACTTCTAAATACAAATACTAAAAATCAAAGATTGGGTTATATAACATTTTTCTTATGAAATAATAAAGGAAAAAAGGACAAATATATCCTCAAACTATCATAAATATTGGTATGCAGATACCCTCTATCATATTTTTGGGACATTGGTGAACCCTGTCGTCCAAAACTAGAGCATATATCTCATTCGATCTAATGAAATAAACACAGACACGTTGCACAGTTTTTAGACTTTGGACACAAATATCCCAAAAACACGACGAAAGATATATACACATCATTTTACAATAGTTCAGAAGTATAATTATCTTTTTTCCCCATAATAAATAATCATTAGAAATGTATTTATTACAAAACAAGAAAATAATATTTTTGTAACTATTTTTTATCTATTGCCAAATGTTAATTCCCCATAAATTCCACTTATGACTCGGTCACATACGTAACTCCATCCACAACTCCAAAAAATAAAAAAATAAAAAGCATAACGCGACAAATATTGCGAATTTCCTCAAACAACTTTTAGTATTTAATTAAACTCGTATGTAATTACTTAACATGTTAAACAAAATTAGTTTAATCATTATGATTAATTTAATCAAAGTTCGAGAAAAACAAAAAGAAGCAGCTGAAAATGCAGGATCAAAAACACCAATTAAAGAACAAACAGCCTCAAAATTACGTGTCCATAGAGATATTAGTGAATTAACATTACCATCAATTTGTACAATTGAATTCCCAAATGGTAAAGATGATCTTATGAATTTTGAAGTTTCAATTAAACCTGATGAAGGTTATTATCATGATGGTGAATTTCCATTTAAATTTGAAATTCCAATACTTTATCCACATGATGCACCAAAAGTTAAGTGCAAAATCAAAGTTTATCATCCAAATATTGATTATGATGGTAATGTTTGTCTTAATATACTTAGAGAAGATTGGAAACCTGTTTTGAATATTAATGCTGTGATTTATGGCTTAATCCATTTGTTTACTGAACCTAATCATGAAGATCCACTTAATCCTGAAGCTGCTGATGAATTAAGAGATAATCCAAGATCATTTGAGTCCCATGTTAGGAGTGCTATGTGGGGAGAAAGTGTGCATGGATTGACTTATGATCGTATACTATAATGTTATTTTTAAATAATTTTTTAATATCGATATTTATTTTATATAGTTTGGAAATACTGAATGAATGAGTGTGTATTTTTATGTTGTTGCGATTCTATAATTTTGAAAAATAATTTCATAATGAGTTTTTCTTTTTGTATTGATTCTTCTTCTTTTTTTTTTCAACTTAGCTTTAAATAGGAGTGTAGACAATAAAATTCGCGTCGAGAAAACAATAATCAAGAACGGAAAATTACAGCAACAATCAACTTTATTATTTCAAATGCGAGTAATAATTCCTCTGAATTCGCCTTTTCAAATATAAATTCAAGGGCTTTAAAGCTTGTTCTTAAATCTATGATGAACTTGAACTTTATCTTGATCTTGATTTTTATTTGAATTCAAGGGCTTCGAGCTTGTTCTTGAATTCGATAGTCTTGATCTTGATCATTCTTGAACTTGAATGCTTGAATTCTTAAACTTGTAGCTTTATAGAGAATTCAAGTTTATTTTATATAGTTTGGAAATACTGAATGAATGTGTATTTATGTTGTTGCGATTCTATAATTTTGAAAATTAATTTCATAATGAGTTTTTCTTTTTGTATTGATTCTTTTTTTTTTGTCAACTTAGCTTTAAATAGAAGTACGAATATTTTTCTTTTTTTTGGTTTTATATATCAATCGATTCTTACCTAAATGCCTAACGATGATAGAGTGAATAAAGCTCGATTAGTGGCAAAATGATACAAGGTCTCTTTGTTAGTTAGATATTAAAAAAATGCATTTTGGCATGTTGAAGGTTTCAGGTTCGAAATTCCAAGCCAGCAACAATAAGGGATTTGTCTTCTGGGTCGAGCTCGTCATACCGGGTTTGTCTAATGCGGGTTATCTCTCCTATCTGATTTGCGAGCTATTGCATATGAGCGAATATTTTAACCTGTGCGCACCCAAAGAATAGTGACCGTGAGTTACCCCTTAAAAAAAAAACATATGGATGAAGAAAATTAGCTCCATTTGGACATGGCTAGAGGTTCTACTCTATGGTTTGGATGTAATTATTTAGAGTCCTGCAATATTTTGTATACAAAATATATGTCTAAATGACGTTTGAATGTTATTTTTAGAAATTCAAAAAACAAAAATAATGACTCAAACGGTCTAATTTTTATTAAATTTTAGCTCCAAATTAATACAAGTGAAGCAAAAAATAATACAACTAATAATTGTTAAGTGAAGAAGAATTGTTAAATGATTGAAAAATTACACGTGAATTTTTTTTATTTTCTTAATTAAAATAAATAAACTCTTAAGAAACATAAAACAAAGAAAATCCCTAATATAAAATATTTAGCTGATTTTGCTATCAACTATCTCAATATTGTAGCCTCAATCCTTAAGTGAGTTTTAGAACTTTTTGTTGAATTTGATACCTAACCATTCAATGCAATTGATCACTAGCGGAATTTAAATGTATGAATAAAACACTCGTAAAAAATAACATGTTAAGCCTTGTTATTGTGAGATATACGAAGCATCTAATTAAATATTGATATACTCCTTCGTCAAATAGTTCAACTCCATCAATCTTTTACAAGTTTTTTTTTTAAAAATGACTAGTTCTAACGTTTCAAAGACACTTGAGTCCCTTGGAATCCGTGACACTGTTAAATTATCGTACATCAAACAAAAACAGATGAATAATCTCTCGAGTTAGCTTTTAAGATTAAGTCAAATTCAAAATTCCATCTTTACATACACAAATACAACTCTCTTTACAAGTCATAAAGTACCACATGAACCTAGAATAATTCTCAATTACACAAAATGAGTCCTTCAACTCGAGATGACCTAATAGATCATAGTAACATTTAAGGAAAAAAAATCTGAAATATATTCGAATTTTAATCGAAATTGCAGTTACCAAACTTTGAAAATGACCTTTACACTTTCCCGTCCCTCCCTTACTATTTAATAGTGTATTTTAAAGGTATATATGTGTGCACGTGGACATCATAAATATTTCATAATTTTAAATAGTAACGTGTCCACATAGACATATATATACTTTTAAAAAACATTATTAAATAGTGCATGGGGATAAAAGGTCTTCCATAAATTTTGATATTGTAACAACAATTTCAGCCAAAGTGTAAATATTTTTCAAATCCTTTTCCCTAACATTTATGTTTAATAACTACAAAAAATATATATCTAATTAAAGAACAAAATATTGATTTAGAAGGTAATGTTTGTCTTAATATTCTTAGAGAAGATTGGAAACCTATTTTAAATATTAATGCTGTGATTTATGGTTTAATTCATTTGTTTACTGAACCTAATTATGAAGATCCACTTAATCATGAAGCAGCTGATGCATTAAGAGATAATCCAAAGATGTTTGATTCAAACGTTAGGAGGACGATGTGGAGAGGACATATGCATGATGTGTATTTTGATCGCGTTTTATAGAGTTCAGAGTCTAAATGGTATAAAATATTAACAAAAATTTTAAAACGATATATAAAATTTTATATTAACCAAAACGGTAAAATCGCTAGAACAATAGCGATCTCTTCCATCAGAAAAAGCAAAATCGCTACTACTACAGCGATTTTGCAAAATGTGATTTTTTTTTAAAAAAAAATTAAAAATATTTTTATGAAAATCACTGCCTAAGTAGCAATTTCCATTTTTTTTTAAAAAAAATTTCATGAAAATCAACGGCGCACATCTTCATTTGAATTTTTTTTTTTTAAAAAAAATGATAAGCGCTGCCTAATCCTTTTTTTAGCCATTTTGATTAATATAAAAATTTTTTAAAACTTTTATTAATATTTTATACTCTTTAAACTCCAAACTCGCATTTTTTTTAACTTGAAATATAGAATTTGAAGTTCGAAAAACAAAAGAGTTATTTACCCTTTGTATCATGTGATATCTTGTCCTTTTAAATTATACTTGTTTTATTTATTAATTTCAATACTAAAAAATGATCATTACAATAATTAATTTTTAAGTACTCGCTAAATATATATTTTTAGCAGCTACTAACACTCATTGTATATATTTCTAATTAATAAAAATTTTAGCGCATTTTACTAATATTAATATTTATTACCGCTAAAAATTAAATTTATTATATTGTATACAGATTGAAAAAATAACTATGACAACAGACAAAATTAGTGTAGAAAAATTTTACACTTGATTTTGATTTTAATCGATAACTAATCTAAATCTAGCCACAAACAACGCTAATTGTATATATAAGTTTTTGTTTCCTTGATCAAAAACTACAGGCAAACTCAAGGTTTAAATGGTTCAAAAATCACTTAAATATACTTTTAAATTATGCAAAATTGAACCAAAATGCATTTTAATTAATAATTAGATCAAAAAAATATTCTTCAAATAACATAATTTAACACATTCTTCAATACTTTTTCATTAATTAATTAATTATGGATGTGAGTCTAAACCAGGCCACCAAATCATAGAGAAATCAGAGGTAGCAGACATGTTGACTCAATTAATTCAATTTCTGTACACATAACCATGCTTCCTTCATTCCAATTATCCAGAGCATCGGCTTAATTGCGCACAGATCTAATTAATCTTCGTTGAAAAATTACAATCATATATATAAAATTAAGGGGGGAAAATGAATGTGAGTCTAAACCAGGCCACCAAATCATGGAGAAATCAGAGGTAGCAGACATGTCGACTCTATTAATTCAATTTCTGTACATATAACCATGCTACCTTCATTCAAATTATCCAGAGCATCGGCTTAATTATGCACAGATTCAAAATAAATAAACATAAATTATGAGTAAAATTAACAAAAGAAAATAAAAGCATTGAAGCTTTGAAATTATTGCTTACTCCGTAAATTTAAAGAGATGGAAGAGTTATATATATATAGGGAGCTGCTAGGGTTTAAGATTTTATGGTATGGATTGATGAAAAGCCCAATATTAGTTGGATGGGCTTTTGTAATTTGGTGCTATTTGAAGCCCAGATCAATGTAACATTCTCATTATTATTTATGAAAAAAAAAATTAATATATATAACTAATAAGTGACATGTATAATTAAATCGAACGTCAATGAAAATGTGACACGTATACAAGTGACATATTTAAACCAAATGAAATATGGCCATATCACTTCAATTTGTCAAATTTATTTTTGAAAAAGAAGAATTATTGGAGTCATGTTGATGATCACTTTCTTCAAAGGCCGAACTCATAAATAGATTCCTAAACTTGTTTGATTTTTTCCCTGAGGTATCTCAACTACGTCATTTTCCTATTGAATCATTGAACCGCCCATAATTTATTTCTTTTAAACACTGTTGGTTGATTTTGATTAGCTTTTATATTGTAAATGTCTTCAATTGTGTTTGTATTGTAATGATTTTAATTAAAGGAACGAAGAAAATCCTATGGATCTCATTTGTTTTCTAATTTGTTCAAATGACTTCAAGTAAAACACAATTATTTTTGAACATTTTCATTATCAATTGGACTAATGAGTTTTGGAACAAAATATGTGTCCTCTATCAATACTCCTCACAAAATCTGATTCCACATCAGCCAACGATGTTTGTTTAAAAGAAACAAATTATGGGTGATTCAATGATTCAATAGAAAAATAGCATAGTTAAAATACCCGAGGAAAAAAAACCAACAAATTTAAAAACCTGTTTATGTATTTGGCCAAAGAATTATGATAACAGTTTATTTTCATACAAAAATTATTGTCACAAATTAGGGTGAGATGAAACTTACCCTTCATTTCTTCACAAGTAGGGGTGTATCTACATAAATAAATAATATACACAATTTAAACCAGACCATTCACTAAAAAATATTTTAAATTATCTCATAAATTTTTGAATATTCACTAAAGAATCAAGACATAAATTGTTGAAAAGACATCTAAAGAAAAATTGCACTAGATGAATTGAGTGACTAATTAAACTTTCATTTCATTAGTGAAAATACAATTTCTACCATCTAATCCATTTCTAATTTTTTATTTTTTCCTAAAATAAAAGGCATCTCAAATTTATCGCAAACACTATATTATTTGCTTTCTTGCAACTACTTTTATCCTTCATATGCTATCTCTACCTTTCTCTGTCCGTATTTACTGGAATAACATTAATTACGCTTCAATCTCCTATCACTATTTCCTTACGAGGATTTTTCATTTCATTTGTCTTCCTCTTTTCCTCAAATAATGTCTAATACTAAAACGATTACTTGTAATAATATCGTAACAATCACTACAATATTGATAATCGTGAACTTTATAACATTAGTTCATGGTGCATCAAAAGTACCTTGCTATTTTATTTTTGGTGATTCATTACTTGATAATGGGAATAATAACAACCTAAATACACAAGCAAAGGCTAATTATCCACCTTATGGCATCGATTTCCCCAATGGACCTACTGGACGATTCACAAATGGACGCAATATGGCTGATATTCTTGGTCTCTTTTCTATTTTTCGATATTTCGATTAATTTTATTTCAAGACTTGAAAGATCGATTAAAGAGAAAAGCTTTTTCATTCTGTTGCTCGAACTCAAAACCTTTTATTAAGAGAGAACGGGGTGTTATTTTTGTTTTACCTATAATGGATTTATATGTTGAATTTTTATTTTAAAAAATAGAAAATACAATCTATTCATTCTTATCCATAACATTAAAAATATATGGTGTTATTTCTATTCTAATACATATTATTTAATATAGTCAACCAAACTATCGATAAAAACAATAATATTATTAACATAACTAATCTCAAACATAAAACTACACTACATGTACCTTTGTATGTATGTGTGTGTTTTATAAATGTAGTAAATGTTGTTTTCGTATGTTAAAATTCTTTCTATATTAAAATTTCTTAAATGAAAATCTTGATTATTTGTTATTAAATCTTTTTTTTTATATATATAAAAAAATTCACAGGGCAACTATTAGAATTTGATAACTACATTCCACCTTTTGCAAGTGCAACTGGTAAGGAGATCTTGCAAGGTGTAAATTATGCCTCTGGTTCAGCAGGAATTCGTAACGAGACGGGAAGTCATCTCGTAAGTTTATATAAAAAACACATGTCATGAATTTATTGAATTAAAATATTATAAAAATTCGATGGCATATGTCCCTTATATGATCAAACTTTTCCCTAGTTAATCATTTACACCTAACCAAACCTACATGTGATAAGACCGAAGTTCATATAAAAATAATTATATGACGAACATTTTGTCTTTATATATTCATAGAGTTCGATAAATTATATTTCAGGGCAATCGAATATATTTGGATTTGCAACTTCAAAACCATCACAACACAATTTTACAAATGGTGGATTTAGTGGGCAATAGAGCTGCAACCAATGCACACTTGAATACTTGTTTGTACATTGTTGGAATAGGTATCAATGACTACATCAACAACTACCTTGCACCCAAACATTACTCAACAAATAGTTTGTACACACCAAGTCAATATGCAACATTATTGGTACAACAATATGGTCAACAACTAAAGGTTCAACATTAACTTCTTTCATTAGTTCAATTTATTCATTCTTAACTTGCAAATTTATTTAGAAAATTTTCAAAGATTATTATAGTGTTAAAAAGGGTATGTTGTTGTTGTTTTAAGATCATTATATAGTTAAAAGAGTACTATGTGTAATGGAATAGATCTGTTCTTTGTTAATAGTTAGGGTTAAGTATATCCTTCTTGTTACTAGTTGGGATCGAATTTACCCCTAAACTATCCGAAATGGAATAGACTTATCTAACCATTAATAGTTGTAGTCAAATTTGTTCCTGAACTATGCGAAATGGAATAGACTTATTTACTGTTAAAAGTTGTGGTCAAGTTTGTCCCTGAACTATGCGAAGTAGAACAAATTTGTCCTATGTTAATAGTTGGGGTCAAATATGTCTTTGTTGTAGCCTGTAGTAAAGCTTGCCCCCGAACTATGTGAAATGAAATAAGTTCGCCCTTATTTTAAAGGTGAAAGCTTAGCACCTAGTGATGTCACCTATCACAAAATTAAGGATTAATTTTTAATACGGAATATTAATTTGAGACCTTTCACATAGTTCAAGAACAATTTGGACCATTTTATCTAGTTCAAGGGCAAATTTGGACTTCTCACATACTTCATTTCGCATAGTTTAGAACAAATACTAAACAAACTATTTCTAGATGTCTATGAACTTTTGCTTTTGAATTATAGCATAATCTTGATTTCCTATGTATTGAATGATGATTAATTAGCATCTACCTATCTACGGGTAGGGATAAAATTTGTGTATATTTTATCATGTTCAGATCCAACTTGTGAGATTACACTGCATATATTATTGTTTCGTCTTAATACGACTATAAATTTGGTTTGATGCTAGACTTTTTTGGTTTGATGCTAGACTTTATATGAAGATGGAGCAAGGAAAATAGCCCTATTTGGATTGCCCCAAATAGGTTGCATTCCTCAAGAGTTACAAAAACACAATACAAGAAAGTGTGTGGATTCAACAAATGAAGCAATTCAACTATTCAATGAGAAGCTCAAGTCTCTTGTAACTGATCTGAATACCAACTTCCCACAAGCAAAATTCACCTATATAAATATGTATAGCATTTCATCACTTATGAGTACGTACATCAATCTAAAGTTTTATTTTTCTCCATTGTATAGGAAATCTCGGAACCTACAATGTTGTTATAGAGACGTTTGACTATATAAAGAACTACTCTTTAATCTATAAATTCAATTTTATTTGTTTTGCAGGTACTCTTAGTTTCTTGAATTATCCATGCTGCAAAGTTTCGACTACAACGGCTGAAGGACAATGTGTTTCTGGACAAGCTCCATGCCACCTTAGGGCAGCACATGTGTTTTGGGATAATTTTCATCCTACAGAGAATGGAAATATAATTGCTGTTATGAGAGCATACAATGCTTTTCTACCTTCAGATAATTATCCTATGGATATTAGTCATTTGATTGAGAGTGGATAATAGCCAATCTGAAGTTTATTGTTCCTACAAATAGATTTATGGTTTAGTCCTAGTTGTTTAATGGAAATAGCTAGCCTCTCTAGGTAAGGTTGTGTATACATCACCTCTCGTGAAAAAGAACTGCACTGAGTACGTTGTTGTCTTTTAGATTTTTTTGAAGGTTGTAATGATCTGTATGTAAACGAGTTGTTCTCCCATTTTGAGCTACAACTAATGGAATATGTAAATGAGTTGTTGATGACTACCTAAACTTTCACTGGATTGGTGAGGGTTTGTTTCTCACCTTGTAATCTCCTCTCCTCGTTTCCCATCACTGTGAGATTACGGGAGAGCTGCTTGCGAAAGAAATTCATGGCTTCTGTAGTGTAAGAAAAAAGCACAGAAGAGAAAATACCCCTATATATTCATTTGCACCGAAAAAGAGCTAACCTGAATCGGAAGTCACAGAGCTCTCTTCTCTTTTAAGAGCAGCAGCCACCACTCAAGCCCGTACTGTGTTTATAATTCGGGAGAGCAGAGATAGGACAAAGTGGTGACTGACAAAAAGTGATCACGTAATTTTGAGCGATGCAAGTTGTTGGCTAGGAGGACTGGTAAAAGAATGAAACTTCCATGGCCATGGTTGACAAACCCATTGAGGAAGAACAATCTTTCCCAACATTATCAGACCTCCCTAGCTCAGTAAGAACGAGAATTACGGGGAGGTTCCCAGCCCTGGAGAGATGACAGCAGAAAACTCATCGGAATGCATGATTAGCGAAGCACAGATTAGATAAGCAGATGAATTTCCAGAGACCAAAGAGCCAATTCAGTACTAAATGCCCATAGCAATTTACAACATCTAACAAAACTAGGCTAGATTGATTCTCTTAGTACAAGTCAAAGTACAGTTATGCACCTGAGCATTCAGAAACGACAACTTCAAATGTCCACTACTTTCCACATTAATTTACAACTATCTATTCTGCATTGTGCACCTATCTCAAAACAACAGCTGCGTTTCTGAGAGCCAAGTACCTCTGAACATAGTCATTAGGGAGCGACCTTATTGTCTTAAAAACCTCAGTATTAGCATAACGGAGTTTAGTTCTTGGGTCAAAATATGGTGCCTGCATGTCAAACATAAGAGACATTGGTGGGATGCACAATAAAAAATCAGAAAGCAAGCAGATACTAAGACCATATAATCATAGAAGACATTCAGTTGAGAAGGTACCTCGAATCCTGTAATGTCACATATCTTTTTGCCAGGATGCATAGAAGGTGGCGTTTCAATGTTAACATCTGTGGAGAAAGAAACAAAGTCAAAACCTCGAAATATTCATCAAGCTACGAATTATAGAAAGGAATCCGTGCAAAATTATGCCTCTAGACTGGGAAACAAATACTCTGTTGGTCCTGAAAACATAATTTGAACAAGTTGTCCAGTGATTGATGATAAAAGTGCAGCATATAAACAAGAAGGATATCATTTCCCCATCTACAATTCAATTCGAAATATAATGGTCTGCAATCACCTTCTAGCTAATAGTCAAATGTCTGGGGGTTCGGAGACTGTTAGCAAATGTTCTGTGATGTTGCTGGAAAATGCAGCAATTTTCAAGGCAGTTTTCATCAGGCTTGACAACAATAGCGCAATGCCGAAAATGCATCTAGATTACACAACCTAATTAATAATAGAACTTAGCAAACACATAATGCTATCCCAACCATTAGCAACCACAAAATTATGGGAGCAATTAAAGTAAAAGCAATATCTGATCTGCCTGTAAGAGTTCTTCAAGCAAATTCAGTTAGAGCTATTACTACATGGGCAGGCCGTCAGGGGAACATGGTTGCAATGGGAAATAAAAACTGATGACATGATTTGCAGCTCAATGTGTCCTAGGAAAGAAAATAAACCAATGCTCCGAATTGAACTGAAAGGTTTTCAACTCCTAGGTCTCACAAAAGTTGAAGTGTATTGAGTCAAGGAAATGACACAATTATTTTATTTTTTGTGAAAAGTAGTATCAATGATGGGTTTAGTAATTTGATTGTCAAGATCTAAAAAGTACAAAATTGAACTCAGTTTCTATCAAATTATGCAACAAGAATTCAATAAATTGTTTGGGCATTTCAGTATGGATATTAGATGTTATAATCAAAAGCAGTTTTACCTACATCTACTTTTTGTCAATATGCTCATTGGGTATGTTAAACCAAATTTCCAACCAAGTCAGTAGATCAAACTCAGTAGCAAACCAAAACCACTCGACAAAGGTTTGGCTACGCATCAATTTCTCTTCAAGGCAAAGAGAAATATTTGCATACGAACAAAATTATTAAGATTCAGCAACTGAAGTAAACTGAATAAATATATCTACATTGTATCTTCTCATATAAAAAAAAACACCTATATTGCAGAAACCCAGACCACGGCTCCATTCTTCATTACAGGCAAACAAATTGAAGTGCATGATTTAAGATCAAAGTACTATGTATCTTAGTCTGCTTATGCCACTGATCTCAAATGCCCACAGAAAATTAAAAACAATAAAGGTTGATGACAGGAACTGAAAATGTAGCAATGCTATAGTTTTTTTTGAAATTAAATATTTTTTCTGAAACTATGTAGCAATGCTATAGCTATGCTAAACATAACATGTTTGTGTGAGTTCATCTGCAAATTTCCTTCTCCATCGACCACAATCGATCATCAATGGAGAAAGTGTAGATTATATTTCTTAATACTGAGAGAAAATGGGCATAAGCGTAGTTCAATCTTGTGGTGTATACGTTTGTAGTGAGTAGGACAATCACTCATTTCTTTTGTATTCGGAGCGACAACCTATCTAATGGATAGGACAGAGGTCTTGTATACCTTTGGTATTGTATAGGTTCAAATCCTATTGGACACAATCTATTTCCATATATATCTTTTTTCAGATTTCGATAGCAAGAAAGAGGAATAGCATTCGCAGTCCGAAGAAGAGAGGAAGGAGGCCCTCCTCCAGGAAATAAGGAAATTAATTCTATTGGGAGAGTAGCAAAAGAACTCTACTAGCCTAGAGAAGGCCTAGAGCCGTAGAAAAAACACCTATGTCTGTACCAGTCCCGGAAGAGCGAAAAGCGGGTCAGATTTATGCCGACGGCAGCAAGAATAAGTCACAAAGCTTGTATTGCTCTACCACGACCCTGTTTCACGGTTTAGGCAGCTCCCATTTCGCCCACCACTATAAAAAAAACGAGAAAATGATCAAATCATCCATAATGTATAGGGTTGGACTAGTTTGGTTACCACATATTTTTCCATCACCCAAGCCTCATTGTCATTAAAAACAAACTTTTCTACTGTTCACCTAAAAAAAACAGCCTACACCAGCGGTCTCATACGATCACCATCTCTGCTGCAAGACAACACCATTCACCACCAGCATCGGGGATTCATTTTATTTCATCTCATAGACCAGAGAACTCTCATATCTCTGCACCAACATTCACGTATAAACCTCATTCTACCTACCAAAAAAGGAAGAATAACAGTTGAAAGAGGAAAGGGAAAAAGAATTCTACGGCCTCAGCCGGGAAACAATCAACGGAGATATAATACGTAGTTGAACTTTCCTTTCCTTTTTTCTTGTTTCTGCTTCTCCTAGAAGAGATCCCCATTTGCCCAAATGTGGGTGTGATGTTCTGTGTTCATAGTATCCCAAAAGAGGAGCATTTACTGGTAAAACTTGCAGGAAATGCAATCAAGTAAATCTTATCCTCTTGCCTAGCCATGTGTCAAGCAAGATTCATATGGAGGACAAGCTGCAAAAAGTGAGACTAACATGGTTCATGCATGTGAAGAGGAGATGCATGGACACCCCAGTGCGAGGTGTGAGAGGCTGGTTATGGATGGTTTCAGGATAGGTAGTTGTAGGCTGAAGAAGTATTGGGAGAGGTAATGAGAGAGGTAATTAAACAGGACGCGACTTCAGCTTATCGAGGATAGGACCATATATAGGAGGTTATGGAGGATACAAATTAGGGATACAGGGTGAGATAGAAAGTTGAGTGTTGTCTTAATCATCCTTCCGTTCTAGTAGACAGTAGTCGTATATTACTCCTGTAGTTTCTTGTTATCTCATTTCTGTTACTATTTAACATTATTTGCACTTCGATTATCGTATTATTTTGTCTTGATTACTTCATTCCCGTTGTTTTCTTTTTTCAAACTGCTTCATAATGCTTTTATATGAGCTGGGGGATCTATCAAAAAAAAACTCTCGCCCTCCAAAAGCAGGGTTAAGGTCTGCATATACACTAGCCTCCCTAGACCCCACTTGTGGGATTACCACAGCTATGTTGTTGTTGTTGGGTTGTTCTGAGCTTTTGTGTTTATTAGCCACCAGAGATACACTTGAAACACATCTCCATCACATTTAAACATGGTTTTGACTCTATAATAGAGTCCTTAATGGACTAGCAAACTCAATCGACGGGTGTTGTCATTGAGAAGCGGAGAGTGGAGCTCATGAATACATTATGGATCATTTCAGTTAAGAATTATACAAATTAAAAGAAAAAATGTTGTAAAAAGCTGAATTGGAAGATCGAAACTCACAAGTAGGCAGATGAGGAGGATAATTTTCGTAATTTTCTGCTTGTATAATCTGCTTGAGATGTTTCCAGTGCCGTCCTCTAGCTTGTCCTTTAGGGTACTTGTCGTACATCTGAATCTTCTTAAATTTCATGTGAGTTGGAAGTACTAGTTCTGCTTCTAACACTTCTCGCTCCATTAATTCAGATCCGACCGCCGATTGATGACGGTTATTTACGGTGGTGAAGTTCCTGCCGATGATTCTCCGACGGGGAAATAAAGGGGTACCAGAAGACAAGGGGAATTAAAGCGGGTTTTACTTATTGGGCTTGGATCTTAACCCGAAATGATGTCTATGGGCTTATGATCTTTTTTTTTTTTTTGTGTCTCGATTAGTGGTGGCAAATGGGCGGGTTGAATCAAATGTGGGCGAGTTAAAAATGGGTAATAATTCAATCCGATCATATTTGATATGGTTGAAAATTGATGGGAAAATTATATATAATGGAAAATTATTAATTTAAATTAAATGTTAGATTTACGATTTAATTGTACCCTGTAGCAAACATGTGTTAGTCGCCTCTCTCCCTTAAACTCTCGCTCGCTACTCTCTCTTGCTCGCCACTCGCCTCTCTCGCTTTATACAAATAATAATGAATAGATTGTGTTTCTGTGTGTGTAATGCGAGAGAAAGTTGTATATACACGTGTAAATACATATCTTTGTCCTATACACTTATGATTATACAATACAAATATTTCATAACCCAATTTTCTTTTGTCTTTCTCTCTTTATCACTTTATACAAACACAAATTATACAAAACAATATATAATTTATGTTTGTATATAGCGAAAGAGAGAACGATATTTGATATACAAATGATTTATTTTGATTCAATTGTATACATATTCAAATATTATACAGATATACAAACACATACAAATGAATTGAAAGGTTGCCAACGATTTATACAAACGAGAAACTGCGTCAATTTATACAAATGGTCTACCAGTGAAATTATACAAATTTGAAAAGAAGTCTATGAACTATACAATTGCTTCTTTTGTATATATGTATAGCTAAATAGCATAGCAAAGTTTGTTATGGAGTTCAATTATACAAAATATAATTATAACATACAAATATAATTTTTGTGTTGGCTATAGATAAAATTTGCTCAAAATTGATTGGATAGTAAATAGGTTTAAGTAAATATTAGTTTATTCATATTTTCATGAATAAATAGTACTTTACTTAAGAATTCAATACATAAAATATATCTTAATCTTTCTTTAGATGAAAAATGTTGAGCATGCTTTGTTTAGTTTTCTTTTCTAATTTTAAAATCTTGCGTTTTTCTATTTTTTTATTTCATTCTAAAATTAGGTTTTGTCCATTTGAAATGAAGTGGACCATTGGTCATGTTTTAACCACACAAAAAAAAGAGTTTATTGTATCATATTTTTTTTTTAAAAAAAAATAATCCTATAACTTTTCCACGTAAAATAAATTCATGTGATAACAATATGAAATATTTTAAATTTCATAGTAAATGAATATTTATATTTTGGAACTAAAACATGCTTAATGCACTTTAAGAAAGGTTAATACTAATACACAGTTTGCTTATTTTACATTATTATTGTTATTCAATATAAAATTGAATAAAATAAAAAACATAATTATAATTAACAAAAGAAATGTACATTTGGCTAATTCATATTTTACCCTTTACTCGTTTTTTATCCATATTTTTGCGGTTCAAATATGGATTTCAACTCATATTTTACCCATGTGAAAAATCACTCACCCAACCCGTTAAAATATGGGCGAGTTGAGCAGAACACCAAAATATGAGCTCATTTTGCTGGCACTACTTACAATTAAACAATCATTATCTTACTTATATTTAGTGTAAGTGATCACAGTCAAATATAACAATTCAAATAAATTGAGACCGAATTTCGAGTGAAATATTATGAGAAAATGTTATTTGTGATGGTTGGTTTACTTTAGGTTTTATTAGATCTTATTCCATAAAAAATTTAGGGAAAATGCACAAGTACCCCCTCAACCTATGCCGAAATTCCATAGACACACTTATACTATACTAAGGTCGTATTACCCCCCTGAACTTATTTCATAAATACTTTCTACTCCTTTTCGGCCTACGTGACACTAACTTGAGAAAAAAAAGTCAACCAGCATTAGACCCACAAGATAGTGTCACATATGCCAAAAGGAGGTAGAAAATTATTAATAAAATAAGTCTGTGGGGTAATAGGACTTTAATACAGTATAAGTGTGTCTATGAGATTTCAGACATAGGTTGAGGAGGTACTTGTGCATTATCCCAAAAATTTATAATAGAATGAGATTATATTTAATGCAATATTAACCTAATATTTAAATGTTGTTTTTCTAATGGATATAAAGACTATAACAATTTTCGTATCTCATAATTAGTGACACTCGAATATTTGCAATGATACATGCATAATTTGATTTTTCTTCTTTCTTTCATGTACTTTTACTTTAACATGTTCTTGAACGTCTAGCTTTCATTTCAAATCCCTTCCAAGCCTTCAAAATATTGACTTCACAAAACATTTGACCTTCATATCTTGGCGTATATGGATCAATATGGGAGATCATAATATAATTTTAATTTCAAATTTGAAGTTGATATTAGAATACTAACGATAAAGAAACTTATGTGATAAACATTATTCACTTTCTAACACAATGGTGGAGCATCTCTTATATTCCTTAAATTTTCTACAAATTTTAACCATTATATAAAAAGGAGAAATAATATATTTAATCGTGTTTCATAGTTATAGTTTGCGTATTTACTAGTTGTAAATACAATTTATGCTGCTTCGTTTGTATAATTAACGGTGAGTTTGTATAATTTGCGAGTACATTGTATAATTGAGCTATTTTGTATAAACTCAAAACAACAAAGTTATACAAACATTAACATCAAAACATTAAACAATTATACAAAATTACATAATACAAAAGTCTATAACTATAAAATTTCTGAATTATACAAACCTGCAAATCATTTATACTCGAAACCCCAACCCACACAATTATCGTTGAATGTTGGTCACAAGTTGTAATTAACTATAACTATAACTATGATAACTTATTAGCTAGTATGTGTTTGCTTAACCATGTAATTTTTCTTAAAAAAATAATGAGAAAATTGTATATAATAGCAAACTATTAATTGAAAACAAATGGTATAATCACAACTTGATTTAATTGTAACCCATAGCAAATAGTGGTCATTCGCCTCTCTCCCTTAACTTCTCGCTCTCCACTCTCAGATCTACCTCAACAATCTCCCCCTCGCCTCTCTCACTTTATATAAATATAAATATATAAAATGCCTTTGTGTTTGTATAAAGCGAGAGAAAACTGTATACATACATATCTTTTCGTTCGCCTCTCTCCCAGAGAGTCTAACTCGTCGCTCTTCCTGATCTCGCTCGCGACTCTCACTCATCTCTCTCACTTTTATACAGTATAAATTGCATTTGTGTTTGTATAAAGAGAGAGAAAATCGTACATACAAAAACAAATACATATATTTTCCATCATATACACTTATAATTATACAAATGCAGATATTCGCTGACCTAGTTTTCTTTTCTCTTTCACTTTTTCTCGTTTTATACATACACAAATTATACAATTGATTCATATATGTATACCGAAATATACATATTAATAGCCACATCCGAATATGTATACCGAAATATACATATTAACAATCATCATATATGTATACTGAAACATATATATTAAGAGTCGTAGCGAACATAAAGTTTGCTACGAAGCACAATTATAAAAACTATAACTGTAACATACAAATATGATTTTTATGTTTATTAAACCTAAAATTTACTCAAAAAATAAATAAATCTATTTTTTCTACTATGGCCACTTTAACCCGTAACTGGAGATGAGCCCAATGGGCCACTTCATATTGGGCTTTCAACAAAGCCCTATGTAAACATCTCTCCTTATTAGCATTACCCCTTCACTCTTCACTGGAAAAAACCCTAAACTTCTGAATACAGAGAGAAGAGCCGCAGAGATTGCGCAGGAAGAAGCTCTCATCCAGAGCGAAAATGGTGAGAGGAAAAAGAATATTCACTTTCCTTCTTCTCCGTTTTCAGTTTTCTCTAAGCAATTCACTGATTGTAATCTCTTAACTTTTTCTTTATTTTTTGTTTTGATTTTTGCAGACTTTCAAGCGAAGGAACGGAGGTCGTAACAAGCATGGACGTGGCCATGTCAAGTTCATCCGCTGCTCTAACTGCGGCAAATGCTGCCCTAAGGTCCTTTCTCTATTGATTTTTAACAACTAATCGGATCCAGTATTTTATGATAATGTTTAGCGGCCTAGTGAATAATCAGTTCATGTATTAGTGCTGTGTGTTTATATGTGCAGATTATTTTAACGCAAGTGTATATTTTAACAGTGAAATTATATGATTACAGTTTTGAGTATAAGATAGTGGTGTTCATGTTGTCCATTGTGAATATAGATCCGTTAATATGTGAAAGCAAATTAAAAAGATAAGTAAATGCATAATGTGTTTTTTTTGTTGAAACATTTTCTTTATATATATTATTTTATGTGAATAAACTGAATTGGATCCTGGAGTTTAAGTTTGTGGTAGATGACAATCAATAATGTGTTAGTTTTTTGTGTAAATATGCGAAGATTTTGTTATGTGAGTGTATAATTTATCTTTGAAATTATATGATTATAATTTTGAGTAGAATATGGTGCTTGGTCCAATGAGAATGTTGATCATTTCACACGTGAATTCTTATTAGAAAGAAATTAACATTTGCACAATGAGTTTATTGTAGATGGTTATAATTTTCTTTAGTTTGGTGTCCTTTTATGGAGGAGGGTATGGCTAAGGTTGCACTCACACCACCCTCCGTACACTCCACTTATGGGTTTACATGGGTTTTGTTGTTGCCTCCTATATGGAGGCAAGGTGTTCTAGATTTGAGTACTTTTGGTGCTCTGTTCGATAGTGTTTCTTAAATAAAAATTTCCTCTAAGTGATGATTAGGATGCGCTATTGGGCATTGTATTTTGTAGTTGTAGCTGAAATGAAATAAGAGATAGTCATGCAAATGATGTTTTAATTTTAAAGGAAGTGAATGTGATTTAGATTTTAAAAATGCAGACTAGGGATCAAATTAAGCATTAAGGGGTCCTCTGGCTCAAGTGGAGGATTTCCCAAGATCATTTTGTGTGATTAAAACCAGGTCTCTAATATGGATAACTTAATCAATTCCAAAATATATACCGGGAGAACCCACAGTACAAGAAAGTTTGATTTTTTCCTGCTAATTTTCACATATGTTTCATCCTATCATCAGTTTAATGCCGGATGCTACATTCTCTACTGTTAAAACCAATTTTATGGGGGTATCCTGCAAATGACTATTGTAGAAGCTCCTTATACCCCTTTGTTTTGCATTTGATCTCTTAGTATTAATAATACAAGACCATTTCTGCCATTATTTTCAAATTAGGTGATGTTATTAGATCTATCTGGGTTTCAGGACAAGGCCATCAAGAGATTCCTTGTGAGGAACATTGTTGAACAAGCTGCTGTACGTGATGTTCAGGAAGCTTGTGCTTTTGAATGTGAGATTGTTAAATCATTTTCAAATCCTATGTATTGCACAATAGTTACCTAGAATTAACATTACTTTGTCCTCTTTATGCAGTGTACACTCTTCCTAAGCTATATTTGAAGATGCAGTACTGTGTTTCATGTGCAATTCACTCCAAGGTGGTTAGAGTCCGCTCTCGTACTGATAGGAGAGTTCGTGAGCCTCCACAGCGTTTCAGGCGCCCAAGGGTATTTCATCCTCCATATTATCTTCTTAGCTTTGAGATAAAGTTTCCTTGATATGTGAATTTTGGAATGGTATTAAACTGTGTATGAAACAGCCCTTGACTATACATGATGGTACCCATTCTGACATTCGGATCTCATAGCTCACTTTGTTATTCCACCTACATATAGAAAATGTATGTTGCTCAAACTCTCCAAAATGTTTTTGCACCTGTTGTGGTATTCTTTCAAATGCACTGCTTTTGGAGGATTTGCACACACATGGTGGCATATTTGAATAGTTTGAGCAACATGGCATGAGCCAGGAAATACTATTTGCCTGCTGTTGGATACAAGTACCAAGAAGGATATCAACACTGTTTTTGTCACACAGACTAGCTCAAATATTGCCTATCTGTTCTATTTGCTATTTGTATAGAATAATAATGAGGTTTCTTCATGATCTTTGCCATTCTATAATATTCTTTTGCTCACTTTGATTTTGTTTTTTCTGTGGTTACTCCAGGATGATCTCCCAAAGACAGGACAAGCTCCACGCCCTGCTGGAGGACCCCCTGCTGCTCCACGCACTTAAATTATTAGGATTCAGGTTTTGGTTAATCTGATAGTTATGGCGTGTTTTACATGTGGTGGTTTTGACAGTGTACTGTTTTCATTTAGATAATGGGACATATTACCATGTTATGGAATTAAATTTTGAATGGAAACCAGATATTTAAGTTTTCTGAATGGACGGCTTTTAATTTGTGTTTCTGATAACTTGCCAACGTCTGGCTGAATGGTGTTATTAGTTATTTCATTTTCCTGTTTGACATTGATGGATAGGATAATTCTTCCCTGTATTTTGGCATGTCAGCAGTTGGAAGGATTATTGTATAGACACATGAACCAAGTAGATGATTGTTATTTAGTAGCAATAATTTGCGTGAGCATTGAATAATCATGTCATGATGAAAGTTCAACCTTTAAAGTGTTCAATATGTTACCATATTTGACAATATTAGAGTTCTGTGACTTTGTATGGTCTTTCTCTGCCTGCTCTCTGTCACTTGTGCTCATCAGGTAAGCTGGATTTCTGATTGTGTGTTCAAAGTGGTTGTCTTGTAAGAGTAGTCAATCGACAGAAATGAGAATAGGATGATAACGACAGACAGGAATTGTGCGTATATATATATATATACACGTATTTGGGATATGCCTGCCTAGATTACTCCGATGTGTGATTTGATTGAAATTCTGATCATACAGACTCGGAATGTGAAACTCTCATTCCAGTCAATCCGATTGGGATGCCTCAGACATGACATGTCACTTGGACAGAGTAACGTGCTTTCTCAAGGTAGAGTTCGTTTTATAATAGGAGCCCCAGGTTCTCAAAAAAGAGTATTGACTAGGTTACACTAACCTTGATGATTGGTAAAAATATAGAAAAAACTAGAACTAGATGGAGTCCTCAATGAAGCACTATTAAAGGTAAAGGAGGAGGATACATCTTTATATTTTTGTGCTATACAATTTTATGTGACCATATACATGGATGCAAATTAAGTTGGGCATGCCAAAATTCCAATAATTAGGAAAAATTGTACTTCAAAATATATTTATAAATGTGAAGTAAGTTGCAGTAAAATAGAGATATGAAGGCTGTGATTATGCAGAGCAAGTAATGCATAACATAAACTTGAAGTCCAAATTCTCACCTAAAAGTAAATACATCAAATCAACTCAAATTGATGAAAAAACTGACTTTGATTCGATTTTAAAGTAGAAAATCTCGATGGGGACAAAGTTATTTAGCTTGTGTATATTACACGCTCACACAATGTTGGTTCTATGCTATACAAATTAAAGCATATGCCTTAGGCTCTCAATTTTTGTGGGGGCGACTCACACATAGGATGTTTGGATTATTTTTTAGAAGCAAAACGTGATAATTATTTTGGGACTAAATGAATATAATAACAAAATGTGATAATAATTTTAGGCGGAGGAGTATGTATTTTTATTAGAGCTGTTAATATGGGTTAATCTATATCGATTTTGACATTTTACGGGTCAGGCCAGGCTAGCTCATTTCTGTTGTGGGCCAGAAATGGCCGGCCCAACCCACAAGTATGTGGGTTACAGGCTTGCCGGACCAGTCCACTTTTTTTAAAATTATATTATTTTTAAAATTATTAAATTAAATTATAAATTATAAATATTATCATAAATATCGACAAAATAGTATTACGTGATTTTAATGTTACTATTTTTTTTTATCAAATCTACAAAAAATTATTTTTATAATATTTATTAAGTTTTTTTCAAGTAAAAGTATAAATATCTAAATAAAAATATTAACCTAATTGTTTTGAGTTTGGACTCTATTTAATTTTAAATTTTAATATTATATTATATTTTTTAATTAATTTTTTTTGGTCCACGGGTCAGCCCTACCGATATTTCTCAAGCCCCACAAATCAGCAGGCTTATTCAGGCCAGATTAAAAAATCCTTTTCTCAAATGGGCTCCAAAAATCGTAGCCTAACCCTATTAAATCTCGGGTTGGACCAGACTGGCCCAACAGACCTAGCACATATTGACGACTTTAGTTTTTACCTATAGTTATGAATTGATTGATTAATCTCCTAGATCTGTTTTCTTATATATTCTAGTAATACTTACTGTATTTTTCTTTCTACAAATGATATTTGTTTTATCTTATAATCGTGGTGTTCTAGTTTATTGTTGGTTATTAAGTGTAATACTCATGTATTAAGATAAATGTAACTATTGTTATGTCGGTATATCAGTTTATAAGAATAATTGATCTTACATAATTAATTTATGCATTACTAATAAGCGCCTAATTAATCAACAATTGTGGAAAAAAGAAGACACTAATATAATGTAATAATGACAAACATTATCTTTATCCAAATTTGTAACCTAATAAGTACAAGATCTAAAATTATGAAACTAATAGAACTTTTAGTTGGACAAAGACCTCAAACATAGTACATTGGTGATTTTTAATATTTAACTTCTTGTCCTAAATTAAGTAATATTTAGTTAGTATTTATGTTTTATTTTATGTGAAGGTGATACTATTTGGAAAGTCATACAATTTTATTTGACTAAATCTCTTGAATCATCATTTTGACTTGTATAATTTTTTTTATTAATGTCGCTTATATATACATTTTTCAAGGAGCTATCATTTACTTCGAAGGTAAAAATAAAGTATGCGTACAACTACTCTTACCAAATTTCACTTTGGAGATCATACTGAATATCTTTTTGCTGTCATCGCACATTTACTAATATAAATTGATTTTTTTTTTGTCAAGATGTAGAGAGTACCCTAGGTATTTGTGGTTAAAAAAACTCAACTTTCATGAGAAAGACAAGACATCATGAAAATGTCTCAACACATCAATGTTACATACATAGTCATAAGGTTTTTTGATATGGACCAAACAACCTAAAGGGAAAACATGCCAAAGATAATTTCTAATCAACAAGACAAACAACTTCATACATATATATGTTAATTTGAATTGAAAGTTCTTGAAAAAAAAGTATTTTCAAGTACCAAACATATATACCAACTACCAACTATTGTGTTCATATGTTTTTGTCTTTACTTCTTTGCCTTTGGAATCTAAGGGGGGGAAATGATAGATTGATTGAAAGGGTAGAAGTTGCTTTGAATTTTTTTTTTTTTTGGGTAGTGTGAAATTAATTTTATTAGAAAAAAATATGTTTGACCTTCTATTTGATACCATAATTACACATAAAAGTTAAGGGATAATGATAATGATAAGCATAACTTGATTATAAATCATTTACATTTCTCTTTAAGAGAAGATGGGAGGAAAATTTATACAAGAAAATTTATGAATCATTATAACATGTTTATACGTTTAATTACTCTCCTTTTAATTTGCAGTCTAATACAAAGATCAATTGTTTTTGTTAAATTAGCTATATGTGTTTGTGTATTATCAATGATTTCTATATAGGAAAACTTTCACATATAGCAACATAAAATTTCATATTTGTATGCTATAGCAAAGTTTGCGTAATTGCACTCCATAGCAAACATATAAATGTATAATTCGCTAAACATATACAATTGAAGCGACTTGTATAAAAAACGAAGTGTATAAAACGAGAAAGAGAAAGAGACTTGGGCAGAGAATTGTATAAAATGAAGTGTATAAAACGAATTGTATAATTATAAGTGTATAGAACGATTATATACAATTTGAATTTGTATAAAATGAGAAAGAGAGAAAGGCAAAAGAGACTTGGGCAGGGAATGTACAATTGAATCGAATTGGATAAAACGAGAAAGAGAGAAAGACAAAAGAAACTGGGCAGGGAAGTATTTTTATTGTATAATTATAAGTGTATAGGACGAAAATATATGTATTTGCATGTGTATATACAATTTTCTCTGCTTTATACAAACAGAAACGCAATTTATACATTTTGTTTCTGTTTGTATAAGTGAGAGACGCGAGGATGGCGAGCGAGATTAGGGAGAGTGGCGAGCGAGATCTGGGAGAAGAGAACAAAAATATATGTATTTATACAATTTCCTCTCGCTTTATACAAATAGAAGCAGATTTTATACACTTGTGTTTGTGTTTGTATAAAAGTGCGAGCGAGAGATGAGAGTGGCGAGCGAGAGTTTGAGGGAGAGAGGTGACTGACAAACAGTTTACTACGGGACACAATTAAATCAAAGGGTGGTTATAGCAATTAATTTAATTTATTAATTTGTAATTATATACAATTTTCCTTACATTGTTTGGTTAAGTTGAAAAAACGAAAGTAAAAAATTACAACTTACAAGAATGCTATGTTTATCTTGATCAATGAGTTCAAGATATATAGCATCTTTTATACATTAAATTAAATTGTTTGATTTAATATAAAATCAGACAAAAAAATAAATGTTTAATTAGTATTTCAATTACAAATAAAAAAAAGGAGAAATATAAATAAAAACCATGAATCTGATATATAACTTAGTAGTTCTAAAACAATTATACATAGTGATAGCGTAAATATTACGTTATTAATATAATTTAATCTACTTTAATAAGTTATCGATTTTACTTTTCAAGTAATTAGCTCTACCAATCGCGTTAGTATGTGGCGAATTTATTAGTCATTTTATAATGCACGTGAATTTATGTCTTTTTTATAAAATTAGATATTTTATAACGATATTTTCAAAAGTTAATCAAAATACGTACATGATTAATTTCTGAGTTACTTACTCGAAAGAATTAGAATTTCATTTCCACTCATTATTTTCTTTTTTTCCCCTTTATTTAAATTTAATGGTGCCTAGACTCGATTCTGCGTTATACGTTTACCCTCTCCCCCGCTCCCCCACCCCCTTAAAATGACTTGTTGCTTTCTATTGGAAAAACTTTAGCCATGTTTATGAAAATCAATAATAGAGTAATATTGAAAGCAAGATGAAGAAAGTGACATAGAACTACCTAAATACCTTTTTGAAAAATCAAAGACAAATATCATACTCTCTAGTCTCTCCGTCTCATTTTACGTAATATTTTTTATTTTTTAGTCTATTTAAAAAAATATCATTTTATATAATTAAAAACAACATTTTTTAAACTTTTTTTTTATTCATAATGAAATGATTTACAGTCACAACGTCAAGTATTTTAGACTATAAATTTAAAATATCTTTCATTTTTATAATTTAAACATTATATCAAGTCAAATAATATCGAATAAAATCCTGAGATAGTTGAAATATATATTAAGATAACAAAGGGAGACTTGTATATAAGTAGTATACATGTCAATTTTTGTGGAACAAATGTAGGCTCAAATATGGACATTACGTACGTGTGATCCTTTTCAACTCAACACATGACTTGATTGCGTTTCCATTTATCTCTTTTCCTAAGTTTAACGTGTTATAGCAGGTTAATAATTATTTTTATATTACTCGATGAGTATTTATACGCAAGGTAATTGTGTAAACACTTTAAAGGTAAATTACATATATTCTAATATTAAAATATTTAAACTAAAGAGATATTTATGCTTACATGTTTAAGGTGCAAGAAAATAAGAAAATGTTACTAATAATTGATATATCATATGATATTACATGTATTCGAAAGTTTATAGTCACAAGTATTTATCAATCGTTATTTTCAGAATATTTTGATATCTATTTGATAAACTATATTTTGTTGTATAAGAATTCACAAACTTGACATTTGTTATAACTGGTAGGATTTTCATATTTACGAAAAAAGTATCTTTAAAAATCAAAATTACATCAAATAATTTTTTTTACATCATATCAATTTAATTTCGTATTATAAATTTTAAATCATAATTTCATATCATATACCTAATCGAACGTTACTAGTTATAGGGGTATTGAAAAGGAGAGTAATTTTATTTTTATTTTTATGGATACTGAAGCCAGTAGGGAAAAGTCTGCAGGAGAATCTCTGAACCAAACATGGTAAAACAGAGGAAAGTGCCACTTTTACCGTATTTCCCGTTTGATATTCGATATTTATATTTAATTCAACTTGATATTCAATATTTATATTTATATTCAACTATTTGAATTTGTGCCATATAGAATTTCATTAAAGAAAAAATACTTTTTATAAAAAAAAAAATTATATAAAAAACACGAACCTAAAACTTCTAATTAAAAAGATAGCAACTCTATGCCTCTATTCACTATAGATCATTTGATATAAACAATCTCTTTACGTCAAATATAACTCTTTTTTAAAAAATAAAATGATATATACATAAATTCTTCAAGTTATATACTCTAACGATGTAAAAGAATAATAATTAAAATTTCAACTCATGATAACATGTTACTATACGCACTTTATTTTTAAAGTTATCATATCAGACTTATTATTATAACAAAATTTTATATATATATATATATATATATATATATAAAATTTAAATTCTTTTTTCTTGATTAGTACATTTATCATTGTACATGTGTTCTCTCCTCAGTCATTCCCAAGTATTTTTCTTCTCAATATCTCCACCACTTCTTCACAAAATTTGAACATCCAAAATATAATTAAAAAACAAAAACAAATCTTGAAAATCCCAATTTTCTTAAATCTTTGTGATTGATTAATTGCATGGGATTTAATTTTTGATATTATAATATTTCTTTTTGGTCATCATAATTTTTCTTCTTGTTGATGGAGTATTACTATTGCAGTGTTAGATGGAGGATTATACACAAAAAAATCCTTCTATTTTTTACACTCTCATTCTTCTTTTTTGTAGCCTACAAAACCCTCAACTCTACAAGTCTCTTTGGTAAGTTTTATATTTTATTTTTCATAGTTTAAACATACACACTAATCATTATATAATTTTGAGAGAATCTATCTGAAACAATTTTTTTTTACTTAAAAAATAAGAGATAAAATTTGTATATATTTTATTTTTTTCAAATCTCGCTTACGGGTTAAATTAGTACTCCTTCTGTTTCTAAGTAAGTGATGTTTTAGAATTATCATTTTTCCTTGGTAAGTTTTATATTTTATTTTTCATAGTTTAAACATACACACTTATTATGTACGTACTTTCAGAGAATGATCTATCAAAAATAATTTTTTTATATTTATGAAATTAGAGATAAAATTTATATATATTTTATTTTTTTCAAATCTACGGTAAACTAGTATTCGTTCTGTTTCTAAGTAAGTGATGTTTTAGACTTGTCATTTTATATTTAAATAAATGACTTTTTTTTAAGAAGAAGAGATTAAAAATGTTTTTTCATTTTTATCTTTCTTTAAACAAAGGGAGTTTTACATAATCAATAAACTAGTAAAAATGTTATTTCTTTTTAAGGTATTTATTGAGAATAATTTCATAAAAGTATATTTTATTTTCTAGAAATGAGTAATTTGTATAAGCTCAAAAAACCAGTTATTTTTTAAACAACAAAAGTATATTGTTGTCATTTATTTATCAAAATAATATAAGTACTCTATAAGGATTTCAATGTTAAAGATCTTTATACATGAAGTGTAATTTACTTAATTCATGTTTATTTAATATTGAATCATATATAATTTTCAAGTAAATAAATTTTATTTTATAAATTTTAAAAAGAATTTATATTTTATATTCGAATTTATAATTGAAATTAAATGTTTTCATCTATGCAGAGATCAATTTTGGATTGGCTGCTAAAGCTGATTTTTCCATCCAGGTTTGATCACTTTAACTATGTATTTTTTAGTCATTTTTAGTGTATATTCAATGTATAGAAAGTATATAATAAGTGTGAATATACTTGCTATAATTCTCACTCATAAATAGATAAAGATTAGGCTAATATTGCATTCAATTTAGTTATATGGTGACAAACCTACATGAATTACCTTATAAACACAATATTAAGTTACAAATTAAAATTAGTATGAGAAAAATAGATGTTGTGTGTTTATTTTAACTTAATCTATCTTCGAGCATGTTTGAATGAGTTTATAGCTTAATTATGACTTATAAGTCAAAATTCAAATTAGAATTTTTAATTTATGACCTTTTTTTTTATTAGTCTGACTTTAAAATAATTTTTTAAAATTTTTTGTCAAACATTAAAAAAATATTTTAACTTGAAAATATCTAAAATAAGTTAATTCAAACTAACTCGTATACAAAATACCTAAAACAAGGGTAAATTTGATCATATTTTCAATACAGTGAGTATACATTATGATACTCTTTATAGTAATATTTTTTTTTTTTTAAAAAAAGATAGTAACATAATATATTTTTATTGATAATATATAAGATACACATATTTGTGGATCTAAAAGCCCTAGCAATAAGCATTATCTCAATATGTTACATATTACAAATATCTTACGTGTTGGTTCTTCCAAATATACATACAATTTCAATTACAATTAAAGTTTTTACGTGTAGATATAATGCAATTTGCTACGTTTTGAAAAAAAATAATACTACTATATACATTTTGAAAAACACAAACTCTTGTTGTATATTACAAAAATATCCACTAATAATGCTATTTATGAAATTTCCTCTTTAATAATTTCGTCCATTTTTCATGTTTATTTATTTTTCTCTTGTGTGCTTCTATAATTATCAAATAATTCCTCAAATAGACGCGAGTGCGTCTCTCATAGACAAATATCGAAAACTCATTTCACTTCTATTGCATGTGTGGTATTTTTCACCAGTCAGTATCAGACCGACCTTTAGATCACTAAGTACCTTAGGAATGATTCGATCATGAAGCTACTTCGAATAGACGTGAGTGTGAGCCTCTCGTAGACAAATATCAATGACTCATTCTACTTCTATTGCATGCGTTGTAGTTTTCATCAATCAATATCAGATCGACCTTTAGATCACTATATGTACCTTACGAGTGATTCAATCATAAAACTACTTAGATATGGATGTTTTTTCTACACATTATGTATCGCTAATTGAATGCAGATTCACATGATCAATCGATAAATGAAAAAAATTTATGTAAATGATGAGACCGACCTCACGTAAAAGTCTTTCTTTTCTCTTATTGTGCTTTCCCAATTATCAAATAATTCCAAAAATATAAAAATCAGTAGTCCTTTTTGTCTTCATCCCAAGTATTCAGTCTCAATTTTAGAATTTTCTTTCAACCAGCGCTTTAAACGGAACAATGTCTCCCATATGGTGTAGCTAAGCCCACATGTTTAGTAACCTTATCATTTTCGATTTATTTATCATATTTTAATATTATACAAAAATTAAGAAAAAATATAATGAAATTTTTTAAATTTTATTATCTTAAATAAAAGATATATTAAATATATTAAAAATATTTTTTAATTATATAGTCTTAAGTATGTCAGGTAAAAAATTTGAATTAAAAAGTTATTAAAAGAAAAAAGAGACATTCTCTATTAAAACAGGCTAAAAAAAAATACAGATAAAACAAATTGAAATAGAGGAATAATAGATTATAGTCCAAAATAACTCAACCAAAAACTTAAAATTTTGAAAATTTAACTAAACACATAGATATTATATAGTATTTATAATTTCCCCTCAAATTATATATCATTTTTTATATTTATCTAAATTTTTAATATTTACAACAATAACATATTTGATGTAATTTCATAAGATTGGAAAATCCAAAGATAGTGTGTAAGCAAGTTGCAAACCTTAATTTTACATTAATAGACAATTATAGTGTTTCTAATAGATTCTTCGACTATCTAAGTGTTTCTAATAGATTCTTTGACTATCTAACATATAAAATATTTTAAAAAATATTTGATGTCCATAGGTATGGTATAGTTATTATAATTTTAAATATACTCTTTCTTTTTTTTTTAAATAATTAAATCTTGATATTATTTTGAGCCAGAGATTCAAGAAGGCGACGACAAATACAAGGAGGATTTTAGGTGGCTTAGGATCATCGCCGCCGCGGTGCATCTTGAAATGCGGCAGATGCACGCCATGTCATCCGGTCCACGTGGCGGTGCCACCGGGGACTCCGGTGACTGCAGAGTACTACCCAGAAGCATGGAGGTGCAAGTGTGGCAACAAGTTGTACATGCCCTAATTTATATAACAAAAATTGTGAAGGACATAAATGTCATTAATTAATTTACATTTAATTAATGACTAGAGAGCTAGGAATATCAAAATGAACTAATTAATTATTGACTCTTACTTTATATTATGGGAGGAAATTAATGATAGTGATAATATTAATTAGCTATTTGTGTATGTCAATACTAATTTTAGACCTACTTAATTTGTTCTCCAATTTTTCGAATTTAGTTATATAAATTTACCATTTTAAATATCAATCTATTTGCAATTCTTTATAAAATATTAATTAGAGTGTAACGACCTGTTTAGTCGTTTTGAGTAGCAGACTTCAATTCTGGAAAAACTGGCAGAAGCGACGGACCCCACGACGGACCGTCATGGGCACGACGGACCGTCACAGGGTCTCGTTTCAAAACACTTAGAAAATCTGAAATTGGGTACTAAAAATCGACTCTCTGAACTTCGTGACGGAGTGGCAGGACGGACCGTCGCAGGCTCGACGGCCCGTCACAGGCCATTCACTTAAAATCGAGTTTCTGTAGCATGTGACGGACAGCAGGACGGACCGTCGCAGGCACGACGGCCCGTCACGGGCTACGCAATCCCAGGCTGGGTCGGATTTCTGTTAATTTATTTAAGGGGCGTTTTGGACTGTTTCCTACTTTAATTATAAAGTGGTGGGTTAATGTTAATAAGTCTAATTACTTGGGGGTTAAAAGAGGTAACCTTAAGTTAACTAGTGGGTTATTATTGCCATCCTTTACACTTAATTATATGTTAATTAGGGTAAAAGAAAGAGGGTTTGAATAAGAAAAAAATAAGAAAGAACAAAGAGAGACAGAAAAAGAAAGAGAACGAGTAGAGAGAGAGAGAAACGAAGAGGATAGCAAGGATTCTGAGAAGATAGCTTGTTGATAGCAATTCTTCGGTGGAGGTAGGTAGGTTATGGTTTTATGCTTTCATAGTAAACTCTTAATAGAGAATGATATGTATTGGGTAGTATTGTAACCCTTCTATGTGCTTAATTGTATGCATGCATGAATGTGATTATATGATTGTGATGAAATAAGCATGATGAAGCTATTGAATCCCAAATCTTGATAAAAACCTAATCTCTTGTTAATGATGATGCCTTGGTATGAAAGAAGGCTTGATGAACTAAAGTGATGAGATTGATGATGCCTTGGTATAAGAGAAGGCTTGATGAATTGATAGAATGAGAATTAGGGGATCGGGTGTCACGAACCGACACGTAGAATTAGGGGATCGGGTGTCACGAACCGACACGTAGATTTAGGGGATCGGGTGTCACGAACCGACACGTAGATTTAGGGGATCGGGTATCACGAATCGACACGTAGATTTAGGGGATCGGGTGTCACGAACCGACACGTAGATTTAGGGGATCGGGTGTCACGAACCGACACGTAGATTTAGGGAATCGGAGTGTCACGTTTCGACACATAGTAGATTTAGGGGATCGGGTGTCACGAACCGACACGTAGATTTAGGGGATCGGGTGTCACGAACCGACACGTAGATTTAGGGGATCGGGTGTCACGAACCGACACGTAGATTTAGGGGATCGGAGTGTCACGTTCCGACACATAGTAGTAGGGGATCGGAGTGTCACGTACCGACACAAGAGGATTAATGAATATGAGGGAGCGGAGTGTCACGTACCGACACAAGAGAAATAAAGATAATGAATCTTGAAAGATGTTGATACACTCAATCTAATGAACATGATTCCCAAATGAGTATGGTATTGAGGCTTGAGTCCTCATGTGTGAACATGACGGTAATTGTTAATGATATAGTGCTTGTTGTTGCTACATGTTGAGTATTATAGTTGATTTTATGATATTACTTGGTATATATATTGTTTTCTATTTTGAGTTGGCCGATGATATCTACTCAGTACCCGTGTTTTGTACTGACCCCTACTTTTATGTTTTCTTCTTGTTTATTTGTGGAGTGCAGCAAACGTGCCGTCGTATTCGACTCAACAGTAATTCAAGCCAGTCTTACTACATCGGAAATTCAGGGTGAGCTAATGCTTCTAGCTTGGACTGGATCTTCTTCTTCAAGTCTTGATGCCTTGAACTTCCGGCATGGACTAGCTTCTTATGTATTTTTAGCTTTTAGAATACTCTTAGTTTAGTCATTTGATCGTAGATGTTCTTGTGGTGATGACTTCCAGATTTTGGGAAATAATAGATGTTGGATTTTAGAAGTTATTGAATTGATGTTATTAATGAGTTTAAGTCTTCCGCGTTACTTTATGTTGATATTACATTGAAATGTTAAGGTTTAGATTGGTTGGTTCGCTCACCTAGGAGGGTAAGTGTGGGTGCCAGTCGCGGCCCGGATTTGGGTCGTGACAAACTTGGTATCAGAGCATTAGGTTCGTTGGTCTCATCACACAAGAACGAGTCTAGTAGAGTCTTAAGGAACGGTAGGGGGACGCCTTTACTTTTCTTTGAGAGGCTATAAGACTTTAGGAAAATTCCATTCTTTCATTCTTTCTTTCGTGCTACTACTTGAATCCAATTGGTATCTAGGTGATACAAATTGGTATCTGACCATCTTCACTCTCTTTCGCAGATGGTTAGAACTAGAGCAACGACTACGCCAACACCAACACCAGCACCGGCGGGACAGGGTGCGTCTGAGCCAGCCACTGGGGCTGTAGCTCGAGGAAGAACAACGGCAAGAGCCCATGGTAGAGGTCGTGGGAGGACGTCCTCTAGAGGAAGGGGACGAGCACCTAGCCCATCGGATACTAGGGCAGTGACTCCTCCACCGACTGAGGAAGTAGTAAGAGAGGGTGAGGAAGGGGAGACTGAACAAGTACAGAATGAGGGATTGCCTCCCCAACCTACCCCAGACATGATCAATCAGGTTCTTGCCTATCTTAGTGGGTTATCTGATCAAGGTCAAGCACCTCCAGTGTTTCCTGCACCAGCACCTCAGGGTCCGGAGGTACAACGTGCGGCTACTATGGCTCCCCGCATGGATGTTCCATTGGAAATAGACACATTTCCTCGTCTAACTACAGGGCCTATAATGACAAGTGATCAGCATGAACTTTTCAGTAAGTTCTTGAAATTGAAACCTCCAGTCTTCAAGGGTGCTGAATCTGAGGATGCTTACGATTTTCTGGTTGACTGTCATGAGCTACTACACAAGATGGGTATAGTAGAACGGTTTGGTGTTGAGTTTGTGAGTTATCAGTTTCAAGGGAACGCTAAAATGTGGTGGCGGTCACATGTTGAGTGTCAATCAACAGAGGCACCACCTATGACTTGGGCCTTATTCTCTAGCTTGTTTATGGAGAAGTATATCCCCCGGACTTTGAGGGATAGGAAAAGGGATGAGTTCTTGAGCCTAGAGCAAGGTAGGATGTCGGTCAATGCATATGAGGCTAAGTTTCGTGCACTATCCAGATATGCCACCCAACTTTGTTTCAGTCCACAAGAGCGGATTCGTTGTTTTGTGAAGGGGTTGAGGTCAGAGTTGTGGATTTCAGCCTTACAGGTAGCGGCTACGGCAAAATCCTTCCAAGAAGTGGTAGATTTCGTGGTAGAGGTGGAAGGAGTGAAGCCAGATGAATTCACCATGGCATCGACATCAAAGAGGTTTCGAAAGGGAGGTGAGTTTAATGGTTCTTACTCTAGAGGACAGGGTTCCGGAGGTTACTCAGTTCGACCCATTCTGTCTTCACTACAGACTGTAGTTGGGGGTCCACCTCATACCGGTCAACACTCCTCTGAGAGACCAATGCTTGAATCCAGAGAGTGTTATGGATGTGGAGAGACCGGACATATTAGGAGGAATTGTCCAAAACAGAGCTATAGACCCCCAATAGCTAGAGGTAGAGGTGGTCATGGTAGAGGCCGTTATTCTGGAGGACGCGGTGGTCGAGGTAATGGTGGTCACCAAAACGGCCGGGGTGATGGGAAAACTGGAGCCACTACATCACAACATGGTAGGGGAAACGGACAAACAAACGAAAGGGCCCATTGTTATGCTTTCCCTGGGAGATCGGAGGCGGAGACATCTGATGCTGTCATCACAGGTAATCTTCTGATTTGTGATTGCATGGCTTCTGTATTGTTTGATCCTGGATCCACATTTTCTTATGTATCTTCCTCATTTGCTAATGGTCTAAATTTACATTGTGAATTACTTGATATGCCTATTCGTGTTTCTACTCCGGTGGGTGAGTCGGTGGTAGTTGAAAAAGTATATAGGTCTTGTTTGGTGAACTTTGTGGGGAACAACACTTATGTAGATTTGGTTATCTTAGAAATGGTTGATTTTGATGTAATTCTGGGTATGACTTGGCTTTCTCCGCAATTTGCGATCTTAGATTGTAATGCTAAAACGGTGACGTTAGCCAAGCCTGGGACAGATCCGTTAGTGTGGGAGGGTGACTAAACTTCCAATCCGGTGCGTATCATCTCCTTTCTTCGTGCTAAGAAAATGGTTAGTAAAGGGTGTTTAGCTTTCTTGGCACATCTCAAAGATGACACTACCCAAGTGCCTTCGATTGAGTCGGTTTCGGTGGTCCGTGAGTTTCTGGATGTGTTCCCTGCAGATCTCCCCGGTATGCCACCAGATAGGGACATTGACTTCTGTATTGATCTTGAACCGGGTACTCGCCCCATTTCTATACCCCCTTATAGAATGGCTCCCGCGGAGTTAAGAGAGTTAAAAGCCCAACTTCAAGAGTTGTTGAGCAAAGGCTTCATTAGACCAAGTGCATCTCCTTGGGGTGCTCCGGTTTTGTTTGTAAAGAAGAAGGATGGAAGTTTTCGGATGTGCATAGACTACCGGCAATTGAACAAGGTAACTATTAAGAACAAGTATCCTCTTCCTCGCATTGATGACTTGTTCGATCAGTTACAAGGTGCTTGTGTCTTCTCTAAGATTGACTTGAGATCCGGTTATCATCAATTGAAAATACGGGCAACGGATGTGCCAAAGACTGCTTTTCGAACGAGGTATGGGCATTACGAATTTGTAGTGATGTCTTTTGGTCTTACGAATGCCCCTGCTGCGTTCATGAGCTTGATGAACGGGATTTTTAAGCCATATTTGGACCTCTTCGTGATCGTATTTATTGATGATATACTGATATACTCTAAAAGTAAGAAGGAACATGAGAAGCATTTGAAGACTGTATTGGAAATGTTGAGGGAGAAAAAGCTTTATGCCAAGTTCTCTAAGTGTGAGTTTTGGCTAGATGCAGTGTCCTTCTTGGGGCATGTAGTTTCTAAGGATGGAGTAATGGTGGATCCTTCTAAGATTGAGACAGTGAAGAATTGGGTAAGACCGACTAATGTGTCAGAAATAAGGAGCTTTGTTGGGTTAGCTAGCTACTACCGCCGATTTGTCAAGGGATTCTCTTCTATTGCTTCCCAACTGACGAACTTGACTAAGCAAAATGTTCCATTTGTATGGTCAGACGAGTGTGAGGAAAACTTTCAGAAGCTCAAGACTCTGTTGACTACTGCACCAATTCTCACCTTGCCAGTGGAAGGTAAGAATTTCATTGTCTATTGTGATGCATCCTATTCGGGTTTGGGTGCAGTGCTAATGCAAGAGAAGAATGTGATTACTTATGCTTCAAGACAATTAAAAGTGCATGAACGTAACTATCCAACTCATGATTTGGAATTGGCCGCGGTAGTGTTTGCATTAAAGCAATGGAGACACTATCTATATGGGGTTAAGTGTGAGGTCTACACGGATCATCGTAGCCTTCAGTATGTCTTTACTCAGAAAGATTTGAACTTGAGACAGAGGAGATGGATGGAACTACTGAAGGACGACGACATCACTATCTTGTATCATCCGGGGAAGGCGAATGTTGTAGCGGATGCTTTAAGTAGAAAGGCGGGAAGCATGGGAAGTCTAGCTCACTTGCAAGCTTCTAGACGCCCATTGGCTAGAGAAGTCCAGATTCTGGCTAACGACCTTATGAGATTAGAAATAAATGAGAAGGGAGGATTTTTAGCTTGTGTGGAGACAAGATCTTCCTTCCTTGACAAGATTAAGGGAAAACAGTTTGATGATGAGAGACTAAGCAGAATCCAAGATAAGGTGTTGCGAGGAGAGGCTAAGGAAGCAACAATCGATGAGGAAGGTGTTTTGAGGATTAAGGGAAGGGTATGTGTACCCCGCGTCGATGATTTGATCAACACTATTCTGACAGAGGCTCATAGTTCAAGGTATTCGATACATCCGGGTGCAACCAAGATGTATCGTGACCTAAAGCAACACTTTTGGTGGAGTAGAATGAAACGTGATATTGTTGAGTTTATTGCCAAATGTCCAAACTGTCAGCAAGTAAAGTATGAACACCAGAGGTCCGGAGGAACACTTCAGAGAATGCCCATTCCTGAATGGAAGTGGGAAAAGATTGCAATGGATTTCGTGGTTGGTCTTCCAAAGACATTGGGAAAGTTTGATTCTATTTGGGTAATTGTTGATTGGTTAACAAAGTCTGCTCACTTCATTCCGGTCAAGGTGACTTACAATGCAGAGAAGTTAGCCAAACTTTACATCTCGGAAGTGGTGCGATTGCATGGGGTTCCACTTTCCATTATATCAGATAGAGGTACGCAGTTTACTTCTAAGTTTTGGAAAACATTGCATGCGGAATTGGGTACTAGGTTGGACCTTAGTACTGCGTTCCATCCTCAGACCGATGGTCAGTCTGAGCAAACGATTCAAGTGTTGGAGGATATGCTTCGTGCATGTGTGATAGAGTTTGGTAGCCATTGGGATAACTTTTTACCCTTAGCGGAGTTTTCATACAATAATAGCTATCACTCAAGTATTGATATGGCCCCATTTGAAGCATTGTATGGGAGGAGATGTAGGTCTCCCATTCGTTGGTTTGATGCATTCGAGGTTAAACCTTGGGGTACTGACCTTTTGAGGGATTCGATAGAGAAAGTGAAGTCTATTCAAGAAAAGCTTCTAGCGGCGCAAAGTAGACAAAAGGAATATGCAGATCGAAAGGTTAGAGACTTAGAGTTCATGGAGGGTGAACAAGTCTTGTTGAAAGTTTCACCAATGAAAGGGGTGATGCGGTTTGGTAAAAGAGGTAAACTAAGCCCAAGGTATATTGGTCCCTTCGAAGTACTTAAACGAGTAGGGGAGGTGGCTTATGAGTTAGCCTTGCCTCCAGGGCTGTCCGGAGTACATCCGGTATTCCATGTGTCTATGTTGAAAAGATATCATGGGGATGGAAACTACATTATCCGTTGGGATTCAATTTTGCTTGATGAGAATTTGTCTTATGAGGAGGAACCTGTTGCCATTCTAGATAGAGAAATTCGCAAGTTAAGATCAAGGGAGATTGCATCCATCAAAGTTCAATGGAAGAATCGACCCGTTGAAGAAGCCACTTGGGAGAAGGAGGCAGATATGCGAGAAAGATACCCACATCTGTTTACAGATTCAGGTACTCCTTTTCGCCCTTGTTTTCCTTCTTGTGATCATTCGGGGACGAACGATGGGTAAATTGGTATCTATTGTAATGACCTGTTTAGTCGTTTTGAGTAGCAGACTTCAATTCTGGAAAAACTGGCAGAAGCGACGGACCCCATGACGGACCGTCATGGGCACGACGGACCGTCGCAGGGTCTCGTTTCAAAACACTTAGAAAATCTGAAATTGGGTACTGAAAATCGACTCTCTGAACTTCGTGACGGAGTGGCAGGACGGACCGTCGCAGGCTCGACGGCCCGTCACAGGCCATTCACTTAAAATCGAGTTTCTGTAGCATGTGACGGACAGCAGGACGGACCGTCGCAGGCACGACGGCCCGTCACGGGCTACGCAATCCCAGGGGGTCGGATTTCTGTTAATTTATTTAAGGGGCGTTTTGGACTGTTTCCTACTTTAATTATAAAGTGGTGGGTTAATGTTAATAAGTCTAATTACTTGGAGGTTAAAAGAGGTAACCTTAAATTAACTAGTGGGTTATTATTGCCATCCTTTACACTTAATTATATGTTAATTAGGGTAAAAGAAAGAGGGTTTGAATAAGAAAAAAATAAGAAAGAACAAAGAGAGACAGAAAAAGAAAGAGAACGAGTAGAGAGAGAGAGAAACGAAGAGGATAGCAAGGATTCTGAGAAGATAGCTTGTTGATCGCAATTCTTCGGTGGAGGTAGGTTATGGTTTTATGCTTTCATAGTAAACTCTTAATAGAGAATGATATGTATTGGGTAGTATTGTAAACCCTTCTATGTGCTTAATTGTATGCATGCATGAATGTGATTATATGATTGTGATGAAATAAGCATGATGAAGCTATTGAATCCCAAATCTTGATAAAAACCTAATCTCTTGTTAATGATGATGCCTTGGTATGAAAGAAGGCTTGATGAACTAAAGTGATGAGATTGATGATGCCTTGGTATAAGAGAAGGCTTGATGAATTGATAGAATGAGAATTAGGGGATCGGGTGTCACGAACCGACACGTAGAATTAGGGGATCGGGTGTCACGAACCGACACGTAAATTTAGGGGATCGGGTGTCACGAACGGACACGTAGATTTAGGGGATCGGGTATCACGAACCGACACGTAGATTTAGGGGATCGGGTGTCACGAACTGACACGTAGATTTAGGGGATCGGGTGTCACGAACCGACATGTAGATTTAGGGGATCGGGTGTCACGAACCGACACGTAGATTTAGGGGATCGGAGTGTCACGTTCCGACACATAGTAGATTTAGGGGATCGGGTGTCACGAACCGACACGTAGATTTAGGGGATCGGGTGTCACGAACCGACACGTAGATTTAGGGGATCGGGTGTCACGAACCGACACGTAGATTTAGGGGATCGGGTGTCACGAACTGACACGTAGATTTAGGGGATCGGAGTGTCACGTTCCGACACATAGTAGTAGGGGATCGGAGTGTCACGTACCGACACAAGAGGATTAATGAATATGAGGGAGCGGAGTGTCACGTACCGACACAAGAGAAATAAAGATAATGAATCTTGAAAGATGTTGATACACTCAATCTAATGAACATGATTCCCAAATGAGTATGGTATTGAGGCTTGAGTCCTCATGTGTGAACTTGACGGTAATTGTTAATGATATAGTGCTTGTTGTTGCTACATGTTGAGTATTATAGTTGATTTTATGATATTACTTGGTATATATATTGTTTTCTATTTTGAGTTGGCCGATGATATCTACTCAGTACCCGTGTTTTGTACTGACCCCTACTTTTATGTTTTCTTCTTGTTTATTTGTGGAGTGCAGCAAACGTGCCGTCGTCTTCGACTCAACAGTAATTCAAGCCAGTCTTACTACATCGGAAATTCAGGGTGAGCTAATGCTTCTAGCTTGGACTGGATCTTCTTCTTCAAGTCTTGATGCCTTGAACTTCCGGCATGGACTAGCTTCTTATGTATTTTTAGCTTTTAGAATAATCTTAGTTTAGTCATTTGATCGTAGATGTTCTTGTGGTGAGGACTTCCAGATTTTGGGAAATAATAGATGTTGGATTTTAGAAGTTATTGAATTGATGTTATTAATGAGTTTAAGTCTTCCGCGTTACTTTATGTTGATATTACATTGAAATGTTAAGGTTTAGATTGGTTGGTTCGCTCACATAGGAGGGTAAGTGTGGGTGCCAGTCGCGGCCCGAATTTGGGTCGTGACATAGAGTTTCATTTTTCGTGATGGTCCAGAGTTTTAATATGTACCCATAATATTAAAAAATAATTATAAAGGAAATCGAAGAAGGACATAAATTATATCTATGGTTTCGTAAAAAAATTTACAATGTAAGTAATGTAATTATATAGAGGAGACTTTTTCCCTTTTAATTATTTCAAGAATGAGGGAACAAAAATTAGTCTATTTGCCATTCTTTATAAAATATTAATCAGAGTTTCATATTTCGTGATGGTCCAGAGTTTTGACATGTACCTATACTTTATATATTAAATTTTCAAAAATAATTATAAAAGAAATCGAAGAAGGACATAAATTATGTCTATGATATAATAAAAAAAATTACACTGTAAATATATAGAGGAGACTTTTTTCCTTTTAATTATTTTCAAGAATGAGGGAACAAAAATTAGAATTGTTTATAGATGTTTCATTATTAGTAGAGTCAAAATTTAAAACTTATTAATTTAAAATTCTAATTTATCCAAATTAATTGGTTTTAACACAACAATTTACATATATATTTTATAAGTATTTGATAATTAATGAAAAAAATGTAATTTTAAATTTTAAATTTTTATCAAATTTATAATTAAAATTTTAGCTCCGCCCTTGAACACCGTGTTCAAAGCTAGAAGGAGCTGGGATATTTGGCTTGTATTAGCAGAGTGGTATGTCATGTCTGCCATTCAACTTTGGGGGCCTTAAATGGGCAGAAATAACATGCAAATGCCCATGTTTGTGTAGGAGGATGTTCGAGAGACGAATTCAATATTTAAATTTATTGATTTAGTTATATTATTAATTTTATGTTTCGATAAATATGAGAGGCGTTGAGGGTTAGTTGAAAACCTTTTTATTTTGTAAATATAAACATAACGTTGTGTATATTTTATTCTTCTCAAATTCTATTTGTAGGATTTCATTTGATTTGTTGTAATTTATGATAAAATATTTGTTGGTATATACGTGATCTAAACTAAAATTATTGGTTTAATTGAACTCACTTTTAAAACTGAGTTTGGTGCAATCGATAAAGTTATTGTTATGTGATTAGAAAATTACACGTTTTGAATTAAGAGAGTAATCTCTTACAAAAATATAAAATAAGACTGTGTCCCTTCTATAATATACCGCTCATATCGAAAACTTAACGTACAAAAAGAACTTGAATTATTAAACATCCAAAGGTGGGCACCATACAAAGACTGAATGATTGTGTTGTAAAACTCTTATTCAAATCTCTAGAAAAGGATTTTTTTCTAATAATAAAAAAAAGGAATACATATTGCGTTTGAATGAATCCAGTATTTTAAAATCGTATTTGACAACATACTAATTTAAAATTCAGAATCCGTCTCAAATTAAACCCAAATGCTATTTATTTTTAGAATGTTACAAACCACAACTCATCATCATAACACCCTGATCAATTATAGAGGGGCATACAGTTGGTACATTATAATTATCAAAATTTAATGTTCTAAACTCATTTTTATGTGTAATTGTAATTTACTAAATACGTATAATAATGAATTCTAAACCTAGCAAATTAATATAAACCTTGATAACATTCTAAACTCGAAATCAAAAAATTTCAAATTCTAAATGGTCTTTAATTACAAATTATTTCTTGGGCTGGACTTTTATTTCTTATCACGACAGAAGTGGGCATGGCCATGAAATGGGCTTTTTATAGGCTTAATGGGCTATTTTCATCTTTTAGGTGGAGGAACTTTCACATATAGCCACTTAAAAATAGTTTAATTACCCTCCATAGCAATAGTTTGATAATTACATTTCGTAACTACATATTATATGGAGGAGAGAGGTGAGTGAGACTGGCAGATAGAGGAGAGAGGATAGAGAGAGGGGGGAAAGAGTGGAGAGAGGTGATTTGTATATGTATATCGGTTAGATTAATGTATATTATGCATATGTATTTGTATATATAGCAAGTGAAAGTAGGAGAGGGGGGAGAGAGGCGAGCGAGATTGGGAAAGGGAGGAGAGAGGAGAGCAAAAGAGGGCAGAGAGTGGGAGAGAAGTGAATTGTATATGTATATAATTGTACATTATACATATACATTTGTATATAGGGCAAGTGAGATTGGGAGAGGGAGGAGAGAGGCGAGCGAAAGAGGAGAGAGAGTGGGAGAGAGGTGAATCTTATATGTATATAGGTTAAATAATTGTATATTATACATATGTATTTGTATATTCTGACAAATTATACATATACAAAAGTGACTAACTACATAAATTCGAAGTCAGCCCACATAATTCATGTATAATGTTAGTCGTGGGTGGTAAATATAGTAAACTATAACTATGATGAGTAATTAAATAGTATAAATTTGCTTTGTTGCATAATTTTCCCTTTTAGGTATATGCTTCTCAAGATAAATTTAAAACACTAATAATTGCACATGAATAGATTCTTTCTTTAACAAAAGTAAACAATTTTGTCCCAATTTTTCAAAAACATAAAATAAGACATATAAAAGAATTTTTCTCCAAATATGAAATTCTTTTATATATATACATTAACAAAGAAGGTAATAAGAATATATTTGATTCTCCAAATAATTATACTAGATAGTGCCAAAGAGACATATATACCAATAATTATAGAGTTAGGTGAACATTATAGTGGCTCATAGATCTCAAAGATCATTAGATAAGCTTCAATAATTAAAAAAAAAATCCATTAACATGCATGCTTACTCATTCCCTCATATGATTCTATCTCCTTCACCTTATCTTTGTTTACCTAATTATTTTTTCTATTAGTCACTTTTGTTTCAATTCATGTGAATATAGCTATTTTTTTAATGATTTTTTTTTCAAAATTTATGGTTTTAGCATGTTTTTAACATTTCATTGGTTAATTTTAAAATTTTATAACTTGAAATTTAAATATGTTATACTAATTGTATACCTTTAGAACCTTATCATTAAACAAAAAAAAAAGAAAAAATAATAATGCACAAGTACCCCTTCAATCTAAGCCTGAAATATCAGAGATACACTTATATTATACTAAGGTCCTATTATCTCCTGAACTTATTTTATTAATAATTTTCTATCTCTTTCCGGCTTACTTGGCACTATCTTGTAGGATCAGCGCTGATTGACTTTTGTTTTCAAGCTAGTGCAGGGGTAGAAAATTACTAATAAAATAAGTTCAGGAAAGTAATAGAACCTTAGTATAGTATAAGTGTTTCTCTGAGATTTCGGACATAGGTTGAGGGGGTACTTGTGCATTTTCCTAAAGAAAAACATGAATTTAGTCGCGGAACGTATTGATAACTCGTAGCTAATTCATTATTTTCAAATCATCATATATCATAAGTTTATTTATTTGATATGTAGATTTTTATCCTAATGCAGGGTGAAGTAGGGGAATTTAGGGGAGTTGGAAATAGCTTCTTGTTCGAAGGTAAAGAAATTATTTTCCACTTTGACTATCAAACAATAAAAAAATATATTTTATTTATTCTTAAAACATCACAAAATAAGTTAGAAAATAGCTAATAAAGATGATACGTTCGTATATAAACTAAAACAGAAAGAGTAAAAGTTAGAATATAATTCTAGGTTAAAATTTTAGTGGAGATAAAAATATTTAGGTTAATTTTTCTTTTTGTCAGTTTTATGAACATAATTATTTCGTATTTGTTATTAGTAGAAGATGACAAATATTAAAATATATGAAAACTGATTTGACACTACGATTATAAACGAAAATAAGTCATGGTGACTAAAAATCTTTTTCTCTTTTTGGTTGTTAAAAAGTAGTGATTTGTATATATTTGTCTATTTATGAGTTTAATTTGTGATACCAATTACAAGAATAAAAAGTAAGTTTGTAACAACCACAAAATTATAATGGTAGGGAATACTTTGATAATTCCACTTTTCATAAATCTTTTTCATATACTGTTTTCCCCTTTTTTTATCTTCTTTTATTTTATTTTTCTACAATAATATCAAAGTTATTTTTGTCATTTTTTCCACGTTGCATTAGATATTTAAATTGCAACTTGTAATTGGTGTGCCCACACATATGTGGCGAAAATACCTTATGGCCATATTTTAATTTTTTTCGTCGTCCGTGTTACGATATTCAAACAAGATCTATTTCATTAAAAAATTATGTTATGTATTTATTTTAAAATAATTTTTTTTGTTGGCTGCTTAACTAATATTATTGTCTGAGAAATAATTTTATTTGTCAAAAAATTAAATCAATATTTATTTTTATGTGTATAATACATAGGAAAAATTATGTGTTGAATTTGTTGATTTTTAATAGAAATTCTAATAATAATTTTGATTATAGATTTCATAATCGAGTCTTGAAATAGTTTTTCATTCAGATAGAAGAAAAGAAATATTCAAATTCGGAACTTCTATCGGAAGAGAAAGGAAAGAGTGCTGTGTTGTGAAATGGAAAAAATAATGAGAGATCAATAAATTAAATTTATTGGATTGGATAATTATATTGTTTTTCTTATATATATTGAATAAATAAAAGATTATGTAAATGATAGAGAAAAAAAGAAATGAAATAAAATATATTATTTTATTTTATAAATACTAAACTAAAAGGGAACTAAATTTTACATAATTAATGGGATGCTAAAAAAATATATTCTATCATTAATAGTATTTTGGAAAGTAAAATTTTAACATATTGGAACTTAAATTAATTTTTATAATTTGTTAGCTCTTAAATTCATCTTCAACTTCACTTGGAAATTAGTTATCTTATTTGTTTGATCATTGTTCTCTTATATGATTTCGGATAATGATAAATCATCGTTTCAGTAATAAAGTCAAAAATTTAAATAAAAAAATTTAAAAAAATATATAGAAGGTCATTCAACGATTTATATATAAACAAAAAGATAATGTATCCCTTTACATAGTTCTATGCCACTCATTATATTTTGCTTCAAATATTCATCAATCTTTCATATGAAGGAAGGTTTAGAATATTTTATATTAATTATGGGAATAAGTTGTTATCTTGAATTAGTTTTATAATTGAGAGAGACTCAAATCTTGTTTGGCTAAGCAATAAACTAAGGAAAATTTGAGCTATAAAAACATAATTAGAATTCGAAACAAGAGGTTGAACCAAACAACTCCTAAGTATTTGTTAAAGTTATTGGACAAAATCAAAGTTGCAAGTAGTTGGTGTGCCCAAAAAGTTGTAGACAACATACCTTATGCTAATTTTTTAATCAATTATTGTTTTAGGTTCTATGACTATATTTTTTTTTTTTAAAAAAAACATAGTATCAGCGTCAAAATTCATTTATATTGTTGTTCATCAATGATGGACCTCATATTTAATGACGGAGCTAAAAGGGTTCAAAAAATATAATACTTATACTCATTTTTATAATAAATAATTGTTTTAAATAACTTTTTGATTGACAAAGCTTAAAAAAAATTAGTTATTTTTTTCATTTTATCTTAGAAATACAAGTTTATAAAGTTCTAAAAAATTAACGTCAAATAAATTAGTAAATTCATCCTTTATTTATAATTTTTAAAAGATATATAACAGAAAAAATAAACGACTTACATAATAAATAAAGAGTATAATTGAAGTAAGAAGTTTGAAACAAAAAATTCCTTATATTGTTCAAAATTATTGGACAAAATCGAAGTTGCAACTAGTTGATGTGTCCACAAAGATGTGGCAAAAATATCTTATGCGAATATTCTAATATCATTGTCTTATGTACACTATATAATAATAGAGTCGAAATTTTATTGACGAGTTTAAAATATAAAAAAAGTGTAAATATAAAAAATTCAAAAGAATTCAACATTTATTACTATATATTTTTATATAAAAGTGTTTTTGATCAAATAAATATTATAATGTTGATTCACGTTGACCCTTCTTGATTATGTTCTGTTAGTACTACATCAAAAATAATTTTTAACAATAATTAGTTAATACTTAATAGGAATAATTTAATTACTACTAAATATATATTTTTAGTAATAATAGCTTCATTGTTGCTAGATATATTATGTGATGCAGATCAGAGACAATAAACTAATGTCAATAAAAAAAATTATATTTTTTCATTACTAAATATATTTATTATTACAAAAGTCATTTTTATTATATCGTATATATCTCATAATAAAAAGAGTTACCAAAATATCTGAATTTTCCATCGCTATTTTTAGTTTTAATAGTGACTAGGTTCATAGAACTTGATCGATCATGACTTACCCACCCCCCACCCCCCGTCACGACCCAAAACCGGGCCGCGACTGGCACCCACATTTACCCTCCTATGTGAGCGAACCAACCATCCTAAACCTTAACATTTCAATATAATATCAACAGAAAGTAATGCGGAAGACTTAAACTCATTAATAAAATCAATAACTATTATTATCCCCAAAATCTAGAAGTCATCATCACAAGAACATCTATGATCAAATTACTAGCTAAAAATGTCTAAGAAGCTAAAAATACATAAGAAGCTAGTCCATGCCGGAAGTTCAAGGCATCAAGACTTGAAGAAGAAGATCCAGTCCAAGCTAGAAGCATTAACTCACCCTGAATTTCCGATGTAGTGAAGACTGGCTAGAGTTACTGTTGAGTCGAAGATGACGGCACGTTTGCTGCACTCCACAAATAAACAAGAAGAAAACATAAAAGTAGGGGTCAGTACAAAACACGGGTACTGAGTAGATTTCATCGGCCAACTCAAAATAGAAAACAATATATATTAAGCAATATCATAAAATCAACTAATATCCTTAGCATGCAGCATTTACAGTTACCATAACCCTTGGTTACAACACCAAGCACATCGATGAGGACTCACGCCTCCTCATCATACTCATTTGGGAATTAGGTTCATTAGATTTGAATGTATTATCATCTTTCAAGATTCATTATCTTTATTCCCCTCGTGTCGGTACGTGACACTCCGCTCCTCATATACTATCCTGGTGTCGGAACGTGACACTCCGATCCTCATTCTATCCTGGTGTCGGAACGTGACACCCGATCCATATTCTATCCTGGTACCGGAACGTGGCACCCGATCCATATTCTATCCTGGTACCGGAACGTGGCACCCGATCCATATACTATCCTGGTGTCGGAACGTGACACTCCGATCCTCATATTCTATCCTGGTACCGGAACGTGGCACCCGATCCATATACTATCCTGGTGTCGGAACGTGACACTCCGATCCTCATATACTATCCTGGTACCGGAACGTGGCACCCGATCCCCTAATCTCACGACTTTCGTTCATCAAGCCTTCTTTTATACCAAGGCATCATCATTAACAAAGTAGATTAGGGTTTCCTTTCAAGATTTAGGATTCAATAGCTTCATCATGCTTATTATATCATAATTACATAATCACATCATTCATGCAAGCATACAATTAAGCATATAGAAGGGTTTATAATACTACTAACACATATCATTCCCTATTAAGAGTTTACTACGAATAGCATGAAAATAACCATAACCTACCTCCACCGAAGATTAGTGATCAAGCAAGCGAATTCCCCAAAGCTTGTGTTTTCTCTCTTCCTCGTTCGATCGATCCTCTCTCTTTCTCTTGTTCTTTCTATTTTCTTTATTCAAACCCTCTTTCTTTTACCCTAATTAGTATATAATTAAGAATAAAAGATGACAATAATAACCCACTAATTAACTTAAGGTTACCTCTTTTAACCCCCAAGTAATTAGACTTATTAACATTAACCCTCTAACTTTATAATTAAAGCAGGAATAGTCAAAAACGTCCCTTAAAACGTATAAAGAAATCCGACCCGGACTGGGATTGCGCAGCCTGCGACGACCCGTCGGGCCTGCGACGACCCGTCGTGCCTGCGACGGTCCGTCCTGCAGGTCGTCGCAAGGCTCAGAGACTGGATTTCCACTAAAACTCTGTGACGGTCCGTCACACCTGTGACGGTCCGTCACACCATTCTGTTACGAAGTTCAGAGAGTCGATTTTCAGTACTCAATTTCAGATTTTCTAAGTGTTTTGAAACGAGACCCTGCGACGGTCCGTCGTGCCCATGACGGTCCGTCGTGGGGTCCGTCGCCTCAGCTTGTTTTTCCAGAAATAAAATCTGCTGCTCAAAACGACTAAACAGATCGTTACACCCCCCCCCCCCCAAGTTTGACAGCCACATTAATTAATTATCAAGAGTTTAATTAATTTTGTTTAATAACATTTCATTAGTCTAATTATTCATTATATTGAAAATAGTTATTCAATAATATTTATTTAATTTTAAAAAAATAAAAATATTTTATTTTTATTTTTATTTAAAAAGTGTGTCAAGTTAATAATAGATAAATAGTGTCGTAAAATTAGCCTTGCTATTAAATTATTGGGTTAATGAGTTTCTAGTGATCTGATAAAACAAAATTATTGGTTTGATATTGATTATTTATACTAGGTAAACTAACTCATTAATAAAATATTAATATCAATATCTTATTTCTATTGGTTACTACTTTGTCATTTAGTTTTTAATTCACATTATTGTTCTAATTGCTATTCCACTTATATAGAATTATTTTATGAGTATATTCTTATTAAATAAAAAAATGAATCGTTAAAGACTAAAAATTATTAATTTTTTTAATTTAATTAACAATTTAATATATATAAAACTAAAATTGATAATGCATAAAATCGAAATGAACGTATTAATGTTTTTTTTAAAAAAATAGTTACTAATAATTATATTAGATTAAATTACTTATCTTATATTTTTAGAACATTGTCTTTTTCTGAACTTTGCTAATATAATTTTAGTTTTCGAAAAAAAAGAGAAAAAACTACTAATTTGCAAAAATATTTGAAAATCAGATTTTTTTCTAAAAATAAATACTTGTAACGCCGACCAAAATCTCCTTATGCCATAGACATTCTACCATCGACCGACCGCATATTTGACTTTGACACATATTTTAATTTTGCGATTTAGAATAAATATATATCGATTGTTTAATAAATAATACATATTTATATTTTATTACATTTCTAGATTTAATGAACTAAAAAAATAAAATTTAATAATTATCATGTAAATTTCAAAAAAAATTATATCACCCACTTTTTTTAAACAATAGAAGATTGGATCAACCTAAACAATAGAAGATTGGATCAGCCTAAAACAGAAGATTTATTTATTTTAGTTGAGTGGAGTTTGAGGACTTTAAAAAAGGGTGAGGTATATTTTTTAAGTCATATGATATTTTGGAAATTCAAAAAACTATTTTTGGAAATTAAATTTAACTATTGGTTAATAAAAAGGATAAATATACACTATTTATTAGATAAGATGTATACACATTATTAGTTTTTTTTTTTAAAATTATAGTATGTGAGTTATCATTTTTAACATTCATAGACATTTATGTAATTACCTTATAGGTAATCAAATAAATTAGAATCAAATCAAATAGATACTGATATAATATGAAATTTCCTTTACTAGAGGGATTTAGAAAAGAATGTATTAAAAAAAATTAATGTCAATAATCAATTGTTACGAAATTAAATTGAAATTGTTATTTTAAAATAATACCCCTACTAGTTGTCATTTCACCTTATAATGTTCTAATCCACCAAAAGCTCTTTCTTAATCTTTCCTAATTATCTTGAACAAAAGTAGCTTTGGACAAAAAATTATTAATTAACAATGTAATTAATCATGTGAAAATCCCCTTTATTAGTTGGATCCCAAAAAATTAATTTTAATTAAAAAATAGATGAACCTAGTGGTAGGCACAAACAATAAGTGTCGCCATTTGTTGACTTAACAAACATTGAAACAAAAATATTTAATGTTTTTTAATATATTCGCTCCGCCATCTTTTAAATTTCAAGAGTTAATTTATAAATTTATATATTTTAAAAATAAATTTTACATATTAAACTATCACATAAAAAAGTTATAATATTTTTTTTGATATAATTAATAGTGTTCAAATTAATACGGTAAAGAAAATATCACATAAATTAAAACCAGACAACGAAAGAATACTAGAAAAAATGATGTTATAATGACGTGTGAGGATAGACATTCACTCTCTAAATTTAATATATACCAACTTTTTTTTTTATTGTTAAATTAAAAAAAAAAAAGTTAAAAATGAAAATAAAAATAAAAAACGAGCTGTATATATATAGTGGCCAGAAAGGCAAAAGTTGTGGGGATTCATTTTTCTTCTTCTTATTTGTGTGATTATAAGCCCCTTTTGAGAGAACTTCAACAAACTCCAAAAATTGCTCTATCAATTTGCTTTTTTTTTTTATCATAAATTATCCTTAGTTCGATCTCGATTTACTAATTTACGAGATCGAACTTTTATCAAAGCTTTAGTCGGCGGATCCGCCGACTATGGCTTTATTCTCATCTGAAACCACAATATTCAACAAATACGAGCTAGGAAAACTCTTAGGATGTGGCGCATTTGCCAAAGTGTACCACGCTAGGGACATTAGAGATGGCCATAGCGTGGCGATTAAAATTATTAACAAAACAAGAGTTAGCAACGCGATTTTAATGGCGAATATCAAACGTGAGATCTCAATTATGAGACTTTTACGACACCCACACATAGTCAAACTTGACGAAGTGTTGGCTACCAAGACGAAGATCTACTTTGTCATGGAATTTGTTAAAGGAGGCGAACTATTCGCCAAAATTGCTAAAGCTGGAAAATTTTCCGAAGATCAAAGTCGGAAAATTTTTCAGCAATTAATTTCTGCTGTTCGTTATTGTCATTCTCGGGGTGTGTATCATCGTGACCTGAAACCCGAAAATTTACTTATCGATGAAAATGGTGATTTGAAAGTTTCTGATTTTGGGCTAAGTGCGTTAACGGAACAAGTACAACAAGATGGGTTGTTACACACGCTTTGTGGGACCCCATCTTACGTGGCACCAGATGTTTTAACAAAAAAAGGATATGATGGAGCTAAGGTATGATTTCGAGAAAATGATCTGTTATGATTACTTATAAATTTGCGTATATGAAAATTGATTTTCCTTTTTAGAGTTTTAGACGTAGAAACGGAATTTTTTTTGTGAAAATAGGATATAATTTAAATTAATTTTGTAAAATGTTGTAAAACAAATTTGGAAGATTAGAATTTGCTTGAGAAAATGATCTGTTATGATTACTTATGAATTTGCGTTTATGAGATTTTTTTTAGAGTATTTAGATGTAAATTTGGAATTTTTTTTTTTGTGAAAATGGGATAAAAATTTGAATTAATTATGTAAAATGTTGTAAAACAAATTTGGAAGATTAGAATTTGATTGAGAAAATGATCTGTTATGATTACTTATAAATTTGCGTATGTGAAAATGATTTTTTTTGAGTATTTAGATGTAAATTTGGAATTTTTTTTTTTGTGAAAATGGGATAAAAATTTGAATTAATTATGTAAAATGTTGTAAAACAAATTTGGGAGATTAGAATTTGCTTGAGAAAATGATCTGTTATGATTACTTATAAATTTGCGTATGTGAAAATGATTTTTTTTAGAGTATTTAGATGTAAATTTGGAATTTTTTTTTGTGAAAATGGGATAAAAATTTGAATTAATTATGTAAAATGTTGTAAAACAAATTTGGAAGATTAGAATTTGATTGAGAAAATGATCTGTTATGATTACTTATAAATTTGCGTATGTGAAAATGATTTTTTTTGAGTATTTAGATGTAAATTTGGAATTTTTTTTTTGTGAAAATGGGATAGAAATTTGAATTAATTATGTAAAATGTTGTAAAACAAATTTGGGAGATTAGAATTTGCTTGAGAAAATGATCTGTTATGATTACTTATAAATTTGCGTATGTGAAAATGATTTTTTTTAGAGTATTTAGATGTAAATTTGGAATTTTTTTTGTGAAAATGGGATAAAAATTTGAATTAATTATGTAAAATGTTGTAAAACAAATTTGGAAGATTAGAATTTGATTGAGAAAATGATCTGTTATGATTACTTATAAATTTGCGTATGTGAAAATGATTTTTTTTAGAGTATTTAGATGTAAATTTGGAATTTTTTTTTGTGAAAATGGGATAAAAATTTGAATTAATTATGTAAACTGTTGTAAAACAAATTTGGAAGATTAGAATTTGCTTGAGAAAATGATCTGTTATGATTACTTATGAATTTGCGTATATGAAAATGATTTTTTTAGAGTATTTAGATGTAAAATTGGATTAATTTTTTTTGTGAAAATGGGACAAAAATTTAAATTAATTATGTAAAAGGTTGTGAAAAACAAAATTGGAAGATCTTATATGTGCAATGTGTGAATATTTATCTTTTAATTCGATAAATTTATTCTTTTATGACAAGTGACAAAGTCGATTTCATGATTCTATAGTATTGCGATAGAATTTGTCTATAGACTATGTAAGAGTTATTGAGATCGTTCTTTTAACTTTTTTTTTTGTTATTTGTATTCGAATAGGCAGATATTTGGACATGTGGAATCATCTTGTTCGTGTTAAATGCTGGATATTTGCCATTTCATGATTCAAATCTTATGGGGATGTACCATAAGATTATCAATGGAGAATACAAGTGTCCAAAATGGATGTCATCTGAGTTAAAGCGATTTTTACGTAGACTTCTTGATACTAATCCAATGACAAGAATAAATGTAGAAGAAATCATGAATGATCCATGGTTTAAGAAAGGCTTGAAACGCGTTAAATTCTGTGAGGAAGATGGTAAGCCTCAGAGACGAATTCAGAATTCAGATTCGACAAGTCAAGATGAGCCTAGCACGGATATAGAAGAGGTCAAGGATGGAGAAGACAAGAAGAAGAATTCTTATTTGAATGCTTTTGATATAATTTCATTCTCTATGGGATTAGACCTCTCCGGATTGTTAAATGACGGTTTTAACCCTTTAGAGGATTTCGAAAGATTAGTTGTTGAAGAGTCATTGGAGATAGTAATGGAGAAAGTAGAAGAAATGGCAAAGAAGGAGAATATGAGGTTAAAGAAGAAAAAAGAAGGGGGAATAGAGTTGAAGAAAGGTAAATTGATTATGAACATGGAAATATGTAGAGTGATAGATGGGTTTGTTGTCGTCGAGGTTCGTCGAAAAGTCGGTGATACTGATATATACAAAGAAATATTGAAGAATAATATAAAGCCAATAATTCTCGGCCAACAGCCGATGGAAGTATTGGTTCCGACAGAGATGGATTCATAATTTAGAGTCAGTAGATTCATAATTATGTTTAATCACAAGTGAGTGTGCTTTGTACATAATAAAAGAGAGTATATTAAGCGTTAAAAAAAGTGTGTAAAAGGAAAGTTATTCATCACTTACCCATATATATACTGTTGTATTTTTTATTTTTTTTGTATGTGGGTTGAAAATTTTGTTGTGAGAAATAAAACTACACCTATTATTGTGTGTGTAAAAATTAATTGGTAACCTAATAATTAAAAATGATAACAAATCTTTAGCATGTGTTAAATTGGTTTGAAAAATCTCTTATATTCTCCGTATATAACTTAAATTATTTATATTTTACTTTTTTTTTTAAAAAAAAGTAAAAAGTATGAATGATAACTAAATGAAATTTATATCGTAAATTATAATCAATGAGATATTTTAATTCGATTATAAATTAGAGATTCTTGCTTAAATTCTGAAAATAAAATTTATAATTAAAAGATGTTACTCTTTTAAATAAGTTTTAGCTCTATATCTCTATTTTAACATTAATTTAAATTAATCGAATAAGTAAATATAAAACATCATATGATTATTAATAGTATTAATTAGAAATAAATTAGAATAGGTCGTGTTGTCTCTTGGAATAATAAAAGTCTACCCCTTGCTGTTCTTTGCCGTGTTTCTTTTAATATTTTCATCGTCTTTAATTGATGTGACATTCGAAATTTAAAATTAATTAATTTTTTTATTTTAATTTTTTAATATATATATATATATATATATATATAAAGTTATTAGTTATTATAATTGTAATATTTTTTAATGTAATTTTCAAATAAATAATTTGTAGTTTATTTTAATAAAACTTCTATATTCAAATTTACTATGAAAATTAAAAATTTGACTTTTAATTATCAGCCGACAGAAGAGAGATCTTTGTTATATTTGTCTCTTCAACCTCCAATTTTTGAATTATTCTTATTTCATTTTTGGGTTCAATTTATATGAAAATATTTCTTATAGTTTCTTAATTAGAAAAGAAGAAGCGGTAAGTTTGAGGCTTGAAAATAGTATATATTTTTTTAGTTAACTATAAATTATATGAATTTAAATTTAATTATTTCAATAATTATTGAAAATCAAATAGTTAGTAAAATAATATTTATTATATCTTATAAAAAAAATGAGGATCGCACAAATAACTCATCATTAAAGCTTGTTTTGCTCTTGCTCTACCACTTGTTTCCTATATTAATGTTTGACTTGTATGGATAAGCTCTATTACGAAATTTGGGATTCGATTCCTTTTCATTTTTATTCTGTTCATTTCAGTGGCGGACTTACCTTGGTTGAAGGGGTGACGAGTCATTCGTTGGAAAATTATGTTGTATATAATGGTTAAATTTTAGTTTTATAAATATAAATGCATAAATTAATATATCTTGAAATAAGTTGAAGGTTTAGTCTATTGGTTAAGGGCTTACAAACACTATATGAGGTCGTGTGTTCAAGCTTATTAGCCTATTTATATATTTTTTTTTATTTATAACGATTAATAGTCGTTAATAATTTTTTTTTTTATTATAACAATTGACTTCCCTTAACGAGGATCCTGCGTAGTCCATTTTCTATAAGTTTTTATTTGGATGCACGATACATGTCATAGATTTAAATTGATAACTGACATTTAATAAATTAAAGATAAAACTTAATCATAATTAAGATAATAAATATATGATATATTTACTCCCCAAAATATTAGACAATTCGACATTTCTGGCCACTAATTTTTTATTTCTTTTAATTTAATTTTTGTAAAATTAGCTTAGGCCTCGTTTGTTTGTACTTAATGGAGGTCTGTATCTAAATCATTCAGATTCAGCCCATTAAGTTCATTTATTTTATTTTTTAAAAAGCCTGGTCTGAAGAGGTATGAATGAATCAGATCTGTAAGAGACTCTTAACAACATTCAGACTCATTTAATAAGTTATCAAATAATAAATCATCGTTTTTATCTTTTATCTCATAACTAAAAATTTTCTTTCTCTCTTTTCTCAATCAAACACCATTTTTTCCCTCTTGAACTCGTAAGTTTTCATAAATCCTTTCAAGTTAAAGTTATTTTTTATATTAATAATTTTCTTATATTGACTTGTCAAAGAACACTGTTGGTGTATTGACGTTTATCAAGGTTTTTGAATGAAAAAAATTGTACTTCCAAATAATGATTATTAAAACTTTTAAAACTTTTTTTTTTATCAAAAGCGATATATTTTGTTGAAATAAAATTTTAATGATATTTTATTAATTTAATGTTGATTTCACATGTACATTCAGATATTGAAAACAAACAGTATTAATTATTTAGTGTTTAGATTTAGAGACCACATCTTAATATTCAAATGTGTATTCAGATAATCTTAATGCAAATCTTAATATTCAAATGTGTATTCAAATTCAAATCTCTTAATCTTAATAGAAACAAATGAGGTCTTAATTAGTGAACTTTGAAGGCTTATAATATGTATCTTTAATTATTTGTATTATATTAAAATCAGGTAACTAAGTACGATTTTTAAAACTAATTGAAGACAAGTAAGAAAAGTTTTTATATATTTAGGAAAGATATCATGTGCAACTAAAATTGGGGTTTTTAAAATATATTTAAAAAATAAATATGTGAATGTAATTAATTATCTTAATCGTAGTTAGTACTTTTCTAATTATCTTTAATTTATTAAATCTCGACTATTGATTTAAATTTGTGATATGTGTTTCTCATCTAAATAAGAATTGGAGGAAAATCGAGAAAAGCCAAATTCATAAAAGGAAAATTGTATATAATAGCAAACTAATAACCTATATTAAATGGAATAGCTAGGGGTTGATTTAATTGTACTCCATAGCAAACATTAGCTAAAATTTGTCAGCGTCTCTCTCCCGAAAATCTCGCTCGCCACTCTCCATTCTCGCTCGCCTCTCTCGCTTTATACACAAAAGTGTATAATTCTGTTTCTGTTTTGTATAAAGCGAGAGAAAATTGTATATACACATGCAAAAATGTATATCTTCGTGTTATACACTTAATTATACAATTTACAAACATTTTACTTCAAATATTGCAGAGAAAAAGGTCAAAGAATTATACAATTACGAATTATACAATTGCAATGAAATACAATTTTCTCTAGCTTTATACAACAGAAATGTATGTATTGTGTTTCTGTTTTTGTATAAAGCGAGAAAAACATATATCTTCTTGCTATACACTTATAATTATGCAATATACATACATTTTAATTCGATTTAACTGTATGCAAAACAAATTATACAATTGCAGCGAAATAGGCCAACGAATTATACAATTTAGGCCAGCGAATTATACAATTGTATATGTATAGCAAATATATACAGTTTTATGTTTGCTATGGAGCGCAATTATGCAAAGTCTGCTATAGCATACAAATATGAGTTTTTTGTTTGCTATATGTGAAAGTTGCTCTAAATAAATTTGAGATTTACTATTTTCTTCCTTAAAATTTATATGACTTAGTTTAACTTGACACGAAATTTAAGAAAAAAAATAAAACTTTTAAATATCTATGATTAAAAATAAGTCATAAATATTTATATAGTTATAAATCATTTCATTAAAAAAAAAGCATTTTAAAATTAAATTATTTCTTTACATTAAAATTTGATATCTAATATAGTACTTGTCTACAAGTAATTAACAACAGAGAGTATTATTTATTGTGTTCTTTCTTTTACATGTTTTTTTTGACAATATGATTATAAAAAGTATTTTTCTAATATTTGTTTACATCTTAAAATATAATTTCTCTTCATTATAAGATGGGTGAAACTTTATTAAAATACCTCACTATTTTCATGTTTATTTTTGCAAATGCGTGCCCTGTATGGCTTATAATATAGTAAATTTACTGTAAAGAAAATTAATTTTAATAGCCGTCCATCTATGCCTTTAAATTAAATATATGTATAATTCATATATAATCCATGTTGGACTGAAAAAAAGAAGTAAATTTACCTAACCATTTGTGTAGTATTTTGGTTATGAATTAGCAATAGCACAATAGTTCGTCCCAAAATATTTATCAAGTTTCATTTCTTGATAATCAAACTATATAAGCTTCGATCAAAATTACAAATATTTATATTAGGATATGTTGTCTACGTCACACACCTTATTTGTGGCCCTTACTCAGACTCTACATGAACGTATAATACTTTATACACCAGACTGCCCTCGTAGGCATCTAGTATCCAAAATCTATTAGCTCGACTAAATCAGATTTACGCTGCATAGTTTCCATTAAAACGACATCGCTCCTTACAACGATTTTCTCTCCATGAAACACCAGCAGACTAAAGAGAAAATCAGAAGCAAGAGTATGTATCTATGAGAACAAAAATCACTTAATACTTTAAGAGATATATTGTACAAAACAACACCATGATTAGGAAGCCTCAACTACAAAATGAACATCCAGAGGCTACGCGATGAACAAACCGGGGATTCTAACAAGTGAACTCAAAATAAAATGCAAGAATGCCATACCTGAGATCTGATGAACATGCTAGTTAAACCGGCTTTCCCTCCATATGTCTAGAGGATTCGACATATACATAGATAAGACATCTTAACTTGGCCTCAACCGACAATTGAACAATCCAACTTTGAGAAATGCACATGTCCAGAAACCTCACCTAATCTCCACTGTGTCAGTTGAACACTCCAAAATTTATCGGTGTCAAACATCCATGAGACACAATAGAGAGTTGAGGTTTCTCAATGTTGAGGCTAAGTTAAAGGTGTTTATGTATGTATAATGCCTACCTATTTGCCCAGTATGACTTCTCCGATGAAGGGGATTCAGTGGAATCCCTCACGTGCACCTAGCTCAGCCCCGGCATTTAGGACAAAATCTGAACAAGGAAGTGTGTGGTAATCAAGGTAACTGCTCTTGCTGTATCAGATGGTTTTGGAGTAGCAGTTGCTGCTGCTCCGGAGGTTGTTGCTGGTTATCTAAATGTTGTTCCTGCTGAAGTTGATTATTTGGTGTCTGCTCGTGAAGCTGGTCTTCCGACTGCTGAGGCAGCTGTTGATCTTCTTGCCAAGTCCAAACGATATCTTGAAGACCCGGTCTTAGGCCTTCGTTCAATATCTGTTGATATTCCAATGTATCCCCGTTTGATTTTTTAACTTCCACCAAATGAAAAGCTTCAACGACCTCAAAGATCTCCACGTCAATGCTTAAAGTACCCTTTTTTCCTTCTTTTGTTCCTTCGAACTTCAGTAATCCTGCATCCCTTTTGCAAACTTTCAGCTTCAGATGTTTAGCAATATTTTCGAGCTTGGATACGATCACTGATGCAGTTTTCCGGGATGTGAATTTAGTTTCTTTCTTTAAACAAGGTTCCTCGAACAATCTGGATAAATCAAACTTAGCATAAAGGGAAATGATATCAAATGCATTCAACTTTGGAATCGAAGCCACTTCTTGCTTGTCCTCTTTATTTGCTGAAGCTAAATCCGTGCTTACGTCGTCTACTACTGTAGATTTAGAGGAAGTTGAAATTCCCCTCCGGAACCACGAACTTGCTCTAATTTTTGCAAGGGAAATTCTTGAACTTGGATTAGGATCCAACATTCTTGAAAGTAGACGTCGGGCTTCTGGTGGAAACCAACTCGGACATTTGTAATCAGCTTTCCCAATCTTCCTATACATCTCCATCAAATTTGAGTCTTGAAATGGAAGATAACCAGCCAACAGAACGTATAGGACAACCCCACACGACCAGATATCAGCCTTAGTCCCATCATAGCCTCTTCTGTTAATCACCTCTGGAGCAACATAAGCTGGAGTCCCACACGTCGTGTGGAGGAGTCCGTCTTGGTGCTTTGACTCAACGAGAGCACTTAAACCAAAATCTGAAATTTTTAAGTTTTCATCGTCATCTAACAGCAAGTTTTCAGGTTTCAAATCCCGGTGATAGACACCCCTACTATGGCAGAAATCTACAGCATTTATCAACTGCTGAAAATATTTCCGTGCTGCGTCCTCTTTTAGCCTTCCCTTAGCTACCTTGTTAAAGAGCTCACCTCCTTTACAATACTCCATGATAAAGTATATCTTGGTTTTTGTCGCCATGACCTCGTAAAGATGCACAATATTTGGATGTCTGACTAGTTTCATAACAGATATCTCCCGTTTGATCTGATTCATGAGCCCGACCCTGACAACTTTTTCCTTGTCTATGACTTTGATGGCAACACTCTGTCCGGTTTTGATATTCCTCGCATAGTAAACCTTAGCAAATGTACCTTGACCTAATAATCTGCCCACTTCATACCGCTCCATCAGTATGCTTCCTTTATTGGCCATTAAAAAAAATCTATCTATATATCTCTTTCTAGTACATACAAACTTAGATGCAAAACCTTATAAACTACAGCCACTCAACCATCCGCGCACAAATTATCGTTTATTAACACAACACACAATGTACAGCTACTCCATGCACTTTGCATCTTGGCGCAAGCAATGATGCTATGGCCGTTGCACCTAGGCTCAATGTTCTCAAGAACGAAAATTGGCAACTCTACTAAGCCCAAAGCCTCGAGATGATCACTTTTAGAATTCGAGACACTCAAACACATTTTTCAGCATTCCTAGGATTATCTCTTCTCAATTACCACTAGAAAACGCTGAAAAAGTGCGTAATCAAACAACTAAATGAACTTCCACCGCCTCCCTGGAAAAGATGAAATACGAGGAAATGATTTCAGTAGCCACAGAGTATTATGCTTCTAACTACAGAAGTTAAAGATGTTATATGTATATATACTCCGAATATGTTATACATGTTTGTATTCAAACAAATCAATTTAAACAACAAGTAACAGAGAACATATATTGCAAGGAACCTATAAAGCAAGGTGCAATGGAGGAACTATATGGTTGATCTAACTTTATGTGAAATGTAAATGAACAAACTTTAGAATGGAAACTTTGGCACAACTACACGAAGTTGCTGCCGTGTGATCAGAAGGTTACGAAGTCAAAATATGGAAGTAACCTCTTGCTAAATGAAAGTATAATCGGTAGATCCCAAGCTACGCTTCCTATCAATGCACAAATCCCAAAGAAGGCTCGAGAAATAATGACACTTACTCGGGACTTCCTACTTCCAAGGAAACAAATGATAGTTTAACAACAACAAACACATTGAAATCCCACATAGGTGGGGTCTAGAAGCGTGGAGTGTACCCAAACCTTATCCTACCTCGTGGAGTTAGATATGTTGTAGCTAAGCCTTATCCTACCTCGTGGAGTTAGATATGTTGTTTCTGAAAGACCCTCGGGCCTAAATATCGCATATTCGAGCATCAAGAAAAAGAACAAACACAAAACAAGTGATAGTACCTACTTCAAGAAGAACATGTTGTTTATAGAACATCAAAGTTAGTGTTTGTTATCTTATAAATTACTGAAAAACTAAAAAGCCACAGCTAGTACATACAAATAAATCAATATAAACAAAAATCAGCCAGACACTCAAATAAATTATCCATAATAGCTGTAAAGGTCTCTTCTTTTCCTGAAAATATGCTGTAAAGTTTCTTCACCAAAATCCCATCATGAATAAAAATCACACAAATCCTGCAATTGAGTACTTATTAATTTAAACTAAAATATATTATCAATAAACAAAAAAAAATAATCATTTTTTCCCCAAAATTAAAGGTAGGCAAAGGGGAAATGAAAATTGAACCCCGTTCAGATATTCAACCAACTAAGCTACTCGTATCATCAATCAAATCAACCCTTCTGTTGATCCGCAATTCAAACAGAAGGGTTTTATAATATCACATGAAAGGGCCAATCTTGAATCATATTATCTCAAAAAACCAACAAAACAAAGAAGACCCAAAATCAAGAATCATGAAAACAATACAAAAATGATATCTTTATGAAAAATATATCAAAAAAGATGAAATTTTTACCTTTTAATACAGATTTTTAAACAAAATGGGAGAGAGAAGAAGCCCCTTGTAGCTGTAGAAAATAAAGTTTTTTTTTTCTTTTTTTGCTTACCTAATTTGAGAAAGACAATGGAAAAAACACAAGTGGCAACGTTGTATGTGATTTTAGGACGCTGTTAATACGGCAGGAGAGACATGTTCCTGTGTTAGATGGGCCCATCTCAACACGGTAATCAATTCGTTTATCTTACTTTCCTCATTCGTTCGTGGTTAATATCTAGATAAATAAATATATTCTTGAAATATCGTAAATAATATGTAGATACCTTTCGTCATACTTTTGGGACATTGACGCCCCTGTCATTCAAAAACTAGAGCATATATGTCTTTCACTTAAGTAGCACAATTTCATCCGTCGATAAATGTTGCATCGGTGGATAAGATTATGACACATGTATGTTCATTAATGTAAAAGATATATACGTTATAGTCATTGAACGGCAGGAACACCAATGTTCCAAAAATATAACCGAGGATATTTACAGATCATTTACGATAGTTCAAATATATATTGATCCTTTTTTTCTAATATCTATTATAGTTTTAAAAATTATGAAATTAAATAATATATTAATATATTTCACATATATTAAATTTAAAATTATGCTATTTGTGTAAAATTTAAATAGATAAATAAATTAAAACGATCGAAATTATATATTTTGTCCATCATAACAGTAATTAAAAGTTACGAGAAAAAACTAGACAATGCCACGTTTTAACATGATATTTTTTTTTTTTGGGACTTACCATATGCTATTTACACGTTTACTCTATTTCACGTTTAATCCATGACCAAACAAAAAAAAAACAGTATATATTTAAAAAAATAGATATAAACGATGACAAAAAGAGATATAATTTTTTATATTGGTATCCAATATTTATAGTGAAGCACAACTATTTAATCAATAATATTATTGATTGAATAAATAAAACATACATGAAAATTTATTTATTTTATGTATACAAAAAAATGTGATATTTTAAAAAGATGAGGGTCGATTAACTGTTTAGCTCCATCCTAATTGGCTAAATGACAAATATTAAATTGCTGACATATTTGTGTGGGACAAGCTTATCACAAAAAATTATGACGAATGTGATAGCTTTATGATACAAATTAATAATGTGATGTGATATATATATATATATATATACTTGCGAGGGAGGGATGATAATGGGGTAGGACAGTTACAGAGTCGGACGGATTTAAGACTATGGGACGGGGTGGATATATGGTGGGTTGAAGTGATTTAAAAAAAAAAAAATATGGAACAGGTCGGATTGCAAATCTGTATGATTTTATATATATATAGAAAAAAATAGGGTGATTTTTTGTGTTGTTTTATTTTGTATACATATAAATTGACGAACTTTTTTAATTAATTTTTATATTGATTAAAATTTCTGGCTCAACCGCATTAAGCAATCACGTATTTCACATATTCTAATTGTGAAAGTGTTTTCCTTTCGAGTGTTTTGTGTCTAATGAAATTAATTCAATAGTACATAAGTATGTTTGTTACGTAAATATCTATCAACATATAGTTTTAGTACAATTATTTGTTTATAATATAATTTGACGTACATAACACACCAAATACATCGAGAATAAATGTTTAAGCTAAAATGGCAAAATTATACAAAAGCCCTACCATCATTGACCTTTTTTTTAAAAAAAAATCGAGATCTGATATCTGAATTTGATAGATAAAATTCAAAAATTTATTAATTCAAAATCTTTTTACTTAAAAATTTTAGATTAATAATTACGATATCACGATAATATATTGTGATATCACCGTCTCTACTTATTTTAATATCAAATATAACAATAACAACGTCCCTTTCCAAATAATTTTGTTATGAAAATTGACTAGACCCTAAGAATATCATAGTTATAATACATACATGCACCAAACTGCATGGATCCAAAAAGAAAAAGAACAAAAAAATTATGTAGTTTTATTGTAATTCCCTTAACCTAATTAATTTCCGGGTCCCCTTTGATTAATTATATTATTTTTTTAAAATTATTTCTACTGATTAACATGAGATATACGTATAACACATACAATATTTGAAAATTGAGTAGTTATGGAACAGTTGGATCTTTGAACTTTGATATTAGGCCTTTTCATGGTATAACTCAAAACTTTTTTAGAATTTAATTTGTTGTCTGACAATTTATTCATGTGCTAACTATAACAATCACAAAGGAGTATGTTTTCTTTTGTATTAGCTAGCTCTATAGAATACACTTTTAAGTAAGAGCCGTAAATGTGGGTTAGCTCACTCTATTCAGGTTAATTCATATCGATTTTTATATGGGAAAATTGTATATGATAGCAAACTAATAACCTAAAATAAATGAAATAGCTAGGGTTTGATTTAATTGTGCTCCATAGCAAACGTTAGCTAAAATTTGCCAGCATCTTTCTCCCAGAAATCTCGCTCGCCACTCTCCATTCTCGCTCGCCTCTCTCGCTTTATACACAGAAGTGTATAATTCTGTTTCTGTTTTGTATAAAACGAGAGAAAATTGTATATACACATGCAAAAATATATATCTTCGTGTTATACACTTAATTATACAATTTACAAACATTTTACTTCAATATTGCAGAGAAAAAGGTCAACGAATTATACAATTGCGAATTATACAATTGCAGTGAAATACAATTTTCTCTAGCTTTATACAATAGAAGTGTATATATTGTGTTACTGTTTTTGTATAAAGCGAGAGAAAAACATATATCTTCTTGCTATACACTTAATATTGTAGCGAAATAGGCAGTGAATTATACAATTGTGCATTATACAATTGCAGTGAAATAGGATAGCGAATTATACAATTGCAGCGAAATAGGCCAGCGAATTATACAATTTAGGCCAGCGAATTATACACTTGTATATGTATAGCGAATTATACAGTTTTATGTTTGTTATGGAGCGAATTATGCAAAGTTTGCTATAGCATACAAATATGAATTTTTTGTTTGCTATATGTGAAAGTTGCCCTTTTTATATTTTATGGGTTTAGGTTTGATTAGTTCATTTTTGGTATAGGTCAGAAAATAATCGGCTCATTTTATAAGTACGTGGGCTATAGGCTTATCGGGCCAGTTCATTTTTTAAAAAATTATATTTTTTTATAATTATTAAATTAAATTATAAATTATACTTTGAAAATATTATCATACGTATCGACAAAATAATATTATATGATTTTAATGTTACTACTTGTTAATCAAATCCACGAATAAAATTATCTTTATAATATTTATTAAGTTTTTTTCAAGTAAAAGTATAAATATATAAATAGAAATATTAACCTAATTGTTTTGAATTTGGACTCCCTTTAATTTCAAATTTTAATATTATATTATATTTTTTAATTAATTTTTATTGGTCCATGGGCCGGCCCTACCGATATATCTCAAGCCCCACAAATCAGCAGACTTATTCAGGTTGAGCTAAAAAATCTTTTTCTTAAATGGACTTCAAAAATCTTAGTCTAACCCTATTAAATCTCGGGTTAGGCCAGATTAACTCAAAGGTTCTAGCCCATATTGACGACTCTACTTTTACGTATTTGTGTATTTATAGTGAATATATTTAAAATTCAAATTTGATGAATGCGATTCGTAAAACTTTTAATAGTGAATCTATCTTATTTTAAAGATTATAAAATTTAAATAAAATATTCATCGAATTTCTAGTAATTTTTCACATATAAATCTATGAGGTCATGAATGTGCTTCATATACACCTTATATATCTGTAAACAACACATCTTCAAAATTAAGCGTGTGTTTGGTACGAAGGAAAATGTTTTCCATGGAAAATGTTTTCCTATAAAATATTTTTTCTGGAAAACAAGTAGATTTTGGACTTATTTTCTCATGTTTGGTTGGTGAGTAGAAATTTTTTTTGCAGAAATGATTTTGTGTTTAATTTATGAATGAAAAATGTTTTTGAGAGACATCTTTAATTTTTACTATAGTAGAAAATAATTTATGAAATTGAAATGTTTTTTAAAAATAATTTTTCTTTGGGGTGGTGATGGGGTGGGGGAGGAGGTAGGAGTGAAAAAATAAAAATTTAATTTTTATAGTATATTTAAAAAATAATTTTTTTTTTTTTGGGGATTGGGGGTGGGGGGCTGGCCAGGGGGGAGGGGGGTAGAGTTTAAGTTGAAAATATTTTTAAAAAGCAAAATTATTTTTTTGGGGAAGGGGTGGGGCTGGTCGGTGGTGGGTGGGTGGGGGCTAGGGATCAGGTAAAAAAATAAAATTTTAAAATTGATTTTTTTAAATTGTTGTTTTTCCCAAAAAAAAATATAATTTAAAATTGGAGGAGAGTTTTGGAAAATGTTTTCCTTAATTTTTGAAGAGAAGTTATTTTCCTTAATTCTGAGGAAAATAAGTTGATTTGGAAAACATTTTCCAAAACTTTTGTCCCAACCAAAATGAGAAAATTAGAAAACATTTTCTAAAAAATATTTTTTCCTTCGTACAAAACACATTCTAAGTATATTTAAAATTCATTTTTTTTTTGTTATAATAGACTCATCTTAGAAACTCTATTGAGTGACCTTTAATTAATTTTAGCTAAACATATTCAAATGCTATCACTCTAAGACATGTCTAATATTAAGTCAACTTTAGTTTAAATATTTAATGAAATTTATTTGGCAAATTTTGAGATTTGAATCACCATGTCATGTGACCCATGCCACACGTGAATTCACCCTCAAAATAGGATTCTACATTTTCAATCACTCATTAGCCTTCTTTAACAACCTTAGATAGTTCAACATATTTATTGATGGATGAATTTATATTCATTAATTGGCCAAGACTAATAACATAAATGTACTCATCTACCATAACAATTATACCTCATATAATCTCATAACTGAAATCGGGAGAGAATAGGGCATACGTAAATATTCTGTCTATTTTTATCACATAGAAATACTGTTTACAATAGATCCTTAACTCGAAAAAAAGAATTATATATCGATAAAATTTGGGTGAGCTAACTACCTTTTGAATCAATGTTTAAAGTTTAGTAATATAATTCAACAAAAATACTCCTAACTAAAATAGGATAGAATGCAATTCTATGACTCTTTTGAATTATTATTTGTAGAATCTTGAATTTACATTAATAGAGAACTATGCACCCCAATTTTTCTTCCTTCTATTCTTTAGGTTTAATATTTGTTAGGAGTCTTTGTTTTCGAGCAAGATTTATATCGTCAAACTTTTTTTTACAGTAATAAACGTTTATTTGAAAATTTCATAACTATTTAACTGAGATGTTGTTATATATATATACACGCATTTGATGTTTAGATCTTAATCTCTCATTAAGTTATTACTATAAAATAAACAACAGTATGCAAAACTAGAAAGATTATAAAATGTGAAAAGGAAAACATCAGTTGTCTTTCCTCATGAAGTTATGACTATAATAAATGTCATTATTGTTATCGAAAAGTAAAATATAATATGAAAATTGATTTGAAATAAAAGTAGATTGGCTCGATAGATAATTTAATAAGATAATAATTTTTTTTTCGTGTTTCAAAATACGATTAGCCAATATATTAACTAATCAATTACCATAAATTGGATATGAATTTGTGATAGAAAAACTATAGTAATATTTATATATTAAAATGGAATAAACCTAAATTTAGTTCTTCTTTGTTTGACACTAGGAAAGGGCACATGGCTTTTCAAATCTATCAAATTTATTTGTTCAAACACCAAAGTTATTCTTTTGATTCAGTAAAGTGAGAATCTCACTTTAGATGTACATTTTAAAAAGAAATAATTTTTTTAAAAAAAAAAAAACATTGTAATAGTTGACTTTTTAAACTTACCCCCTCTCAACTTTCATTGAAAATTTCGTCAATATAATAACAAAAAATCGAAACTTCAAAAAAAAAAAAAATGGAAAAAAAAGGAGTGGTTAGGTCGTGATGAGTGGTATTTGAATATTTTAGATTTTCTATTATCTTGTGATAATCTAACTATATATTATACATATACACACTCTTCATATTTGCCTAAGTACAACTTTTTGTTTTTCACCCAAAAATTCCAAATACTCCTTTAGTTACGCATATGATCTTGTAAAAGTTCGAAACTAGCAAAAAAATGCAAAATCTCAAAATTACAATAGATCTTCCTCATATCAAGCCAATCAAAAAGATATCAGATGAAAAGTTATATCACGAAGAAGAGTTTCAGAATCAAAGTTCTGTCTCGAATCTACAGAATGATGATCAATTTTTGTCTCGAAAATCGCTCTCTTCAATGAACAACAAGTTGTCCAATGTTGAAGTGTATTATGGAGATGCACCATTGGCTGTTCCATTTAAGTGGGAATCTCAACCAGGAACACCAAAAGTCAAGATTATTGAAACTCCACTTCCTCCTCTTACTCCTCCACCATCATTTCTTGAGAAAAAGATGAAAAATGCTATAAAGAAGCAAACAAAGGGCAAATTGTTACAAAGGTTTTTTTTCCTTCCCAAATTGAACTTTAGGAAAAGTCAACTACAACCATCTCCAACTAGTTCTTCATCATCGTCATCATTATCATCATCGTCATTTTCTTCACCGCCTAGGTGTTGGTCATATTCTGTTCCCGCATCTCCGTGCAAAGTTAAATCTAATTTCTAAAGTTGGTGAGTTCAGAAGTATACATTTCAAAGTTATATGTATACATTATTTTGATTCGAATTAATGGATTCAGTTGAACCTAGTAAATTAACTTCGTTCCGTTTTTATCTCCATACACTCTAAGTCTCAAGTATGTACAAGTTAAATGCCCAAGATTAGATGTGAGAACCTAGGGTTTTTTTTAAAAATATCCTTTTAGGGATTGTACGATTAATATGTAACTTGATTTCACAAAATTGTATGATTATGAAAGGATATTAAGAAGTTGATTGTGCAATTTCGTATGTGATTGCATTTGGTAATTGTAGAAAGAAAAAAATAAAGGAGAAGTTTATCTGACATTCGATATCTACATCAGATCATTCTATTTTTCACGATTACACAAAGAATTTAGATTAACATATGGTTTAACTATTGTTTAACGTCAATAAGAGTGTAAGATAAGACATGTTATATATTCATTAGATAGGTATAAAATAGAGGGTTACACGTTATTGTAAGTCAAACTTAATTTGATTGTATAAAACTAAAAGTATACCATTAGTGTATTAGAAGTATATTAAGTCAAAAAAGTGAAAATATATTCCTAAGTTATTAATAACTGGATTTTACTAACAAAATAATTTTCAGATTCAACAAGTCACGGGAAATACAACAAATTGACCAAATTCTTCATGTGCTTCTTTCCTATAATTTAGCATCTATGTATAATTAAGGTCATCATGTTTATGGAATTTTGAAAATAATTAATAAATATAAAATTAAGCATCTATGTATAATTAGGGTCATCATGTTTATGGAATTTTGAAAATAATTAATAAATTTAAAAGTTGACCGCATAGAATCGAGAAGTTATAAATGAACCTTAAAAAAAAAGAATTTAATTGCGTGAATCGAAAAGTAGAGAAAGTTAAAGTCCAACTTATATTATTTAAGAGAAAAAATTTAAATACGTTACTGAATTTTGAGAAAATACTGTCATTCGTTATAAGTTTGACGCATATGTTATTTCTATTTGATAAAAGGTTTATCCATGTCATTATTTGTAAACTAAAAATATTTTTCATTTTGCAAAACTAATTTCTACACGTGGATAATTATGATTCGGCCACGTTATTAATTAAATTATTTTTTAAAGGAATAAGACTCAAAAGTGGCGTCGAACTTTGAAAAAAAAGACTCATCTATGTCATTTGTTAATAATTTGGCTCATTTATATTATTTCAATTAACAAATAATAACTTGGATGAACATTTTCTCAAAAAAAAAAACATAAATAAATTAAATTTTTAATGAATAACATAATTAAAATTTGATTCTTTTGGCAAAATTCGATGACATAGTACCTTATCTCATAATTTAGTGTACTTTCCATATGAGTACATCTCTAAGTAAGTACAATGTAACGAAACATTTGATTTCTTCTACATTTTATTTAATGTGAATCATTTTTAGTAAATATGTATTAGCATTCATTTTATTTAATGTGAATCATTTTAAGTAAATATATATTAGCAGTGTTAATATGTCCCACAATATCGGTAGAGGGATGAGAATTTGGTCTCCTTATATGGACTTGGACAAATCTCCCCTCATGAGCTAGCTTTAGAGGTGTGATTTAGGCCTAAGACCTAATTTAACATGATATCAGAACCAGGCCAATCTCAATTTGTTGTTCACTGATAATGGAGCCCCATTTAAAAGTGTTCACGCTCCACTTGAGGTCTTGTCGTGCGAGGGAGTGTTAAAATGCCTTATATGGACTTGGATAAACCTCCTCTCATGACTAACTTTACGGATATGAGTTAGGTCTAAAATATAATTTAACAAGGAGTTATATTCAAAATTTGAAATTGTTCAAAGGATATTTGAGTTAATCGAGATAAGGTAAAAATCAAATTTGATGTAGTGATTACTCATATATGCGGTCATTTTATCGAAGAATCTTTGACTAATGGTACATTTTCATAAGAATCTCTATTTTAAATTCCAGAAAAATCAGCTTTTTTAGGTTTTTGATAAATTATTTATCATATTAAGTGAAATTTCAAGTATAAAATACAAGGTACTATTAGATAACGAAGGAGCTAGATTTTCGATAAAAAAAAATTTCAAACTGACATAAAACACATGAAAATATAAGAAAAATGATTTTAATCTTACTATATAACCTGTAGACCCAAGTGTTGCGTTCGATGACTTAAATGAAGCATGTGAATTAAGAAGAAACATTTAGACAAAAATGTAGTGAGATTCTTCTGATATTTATAAATTGTCATAAATTCTAAATTCTAATTGGTAATTCCCATCACATGAAACAACATGCCCTAATGTGCACTCTATCTATTACTTGAATTATTAATTAGAATTTAAAATAATAGTGTTTCAACTTTAGATTTTGATCATATTACACAATTTAATTTTTTAAAAGGTCATTTAAGTGTTAAAAAAGAATACCGTCTAAGCCATTTTTGAATTTTTCTTTCTTATATCATATGGAAAAAAATAAATAAAAATGAGTTGAATAATCTCCTTATAAAATTTATCAGACAGTTAACATATCGTTTTAAGGTCGATTTTTGACAATTTTGTTTTAGCAGTGTCAACCACAGGCCTTAATGGTGGTGTCCAACCTCAAACTGGGATGAAGTTAAGAATGATGTATTCATATTAATGGATTATGGAGGTATACTCTTTAATTTTGAAAAAATAATTCAAAACTAATTAAGTAATTAACATTGAAGGTAAAATAAGGTAAAATTAAAAAATAAAATAAAATTCTTAAAGTATTATTAATGACAAGTAAGAATAAATATTTACTTATAAAATAATAAATAAATAAAAATGAACGAGGAGAGAATTTCAGAAATAAATAAATAAAAATGAACGAGGAGAGAATTTCAGAAAACCAATCCAGTAGTACATAAAATAGCTAAGGGTGACAAATAAAACTCAAACCTGTTCAATCCGTTTAAGTATGAGCGGATTATTGATCCGCCCATTCGTGTGTTCAATCCATTTCAACCTAACTCATTTCAACCATTAAAAGTTGGTTGATATCTAATCCGTATTGCTTTATGAAAAATCTTATTAAATAATTTTTTCTCCAGTTTGATAAGTGCCGCTAAATATGTACTTTTAGCGCCAATTAGCACTCTTCGTAAATGTCCCTAAATTCTTTAGCGATATTGATTCTAATGTCACTTAACTAATACCGGTAAAAACTTGAGCACTCTTTATTAATGTCAATATTTATTGTCGATGAAAGTTATTTTTATTGTAGTGTGTATAGCCATGATAAATATAATAATAATAAGTTTGTTAGGTACTAAAATATTTTAAAAGACCAAATACAAGAATGAAGTTAGTAAAATGTGGGTTAGATTGGGTCTTGACCCATTATTTATATAACCCATTATCGAACTCTTTTGACCAAATCCACTTTGACTCGAGCAAATTTAAATTGAATTGGATTTTGACCCAATTATTATCATAACTTGTTATAACCCGCTCAAATTTGACCCAACCCGCTGTTGCCAATATACGTTTGAAAAATAGAATTATTGATTCTGATAAAACTTTGCAGAAACATGAAGTAGCCAAAGTTTACTGAATCAGTACAGGAGATGAACATAAATTAATTAAGAAAAACTAAAATATGTAACGTACTAGAATCTAGAAAAAATTGAACTGAAAAAGATCAAGTCCATTGAACTCACAGTATCCCCCTTAAGGAAATTATCCCCTTTAGTATCCAATGTTTGATTTGGATTATGACCTCCGAGGGTAAAATGATCTCAATCACCATAGTATAGATACCAATAACTCTGGTGTCAGCGAACCACTCAACAACAATAAAATACACGAAGTAATTGTCGTGCAGAAGAAGAAGAAGAGATCAGAAAAGTTCGTAAAGAAAATTTCTGAAGAGTGAATAGTATTTATAGGCAAGAGGAACATTGCAACCCTTTCAGAATCCACACGACCATTAATGAAACTTTGCAATCTTTCAAATGGTACTGACTGTTCCTAAAAGTTGCAATCTTTCAGAACAGTCATTTCCAAAACGGCGGAAAATTTAAATAACACGGCAAAGTTTTTAAATCAAACGGGTCGCCCGTATCTGTTATCAACTAATTAATTGAAAACATTTTAGCCATTTAATGTAAATAATTAATTAAATAATTAAAACAAACTTTGTTCAAAAAATAATCTCTTGATCTATCATTTTCCGAAGCCGAGCGAGCGACGATGGCGCGAGGGGGTCCCTCTTTCCAACCCTTTTAGCAATTAATAGGAGTATTTCTATATTTAAACTCTCCTATTTTTCTTTCCACCGCCGATGAGGAACAAATGCCATTTTATTAAAGTAAAAGAGGACTTTTCAAGTTCCTAACTTTTCAAGTTCATTTCTTTCCCTCAATTTCTCATAAATTCTTGCTACATATCCAACACCCGATCAATTATTGTCACCCCTAAAAACAACATTTTCAAGACATCAACTGGAAGACATACACTTATATAACCTTTCCAGGACAATATAGAAAAACTTCTTAATTAGTATATTCCTTTCGTTCATTTTTTTATTACTTCTTAATCGCTATTTTCAATATGTTTATTTACATTGTATTTATTTTATTTACGGTTCATATAGTAAAATTGTTATTTATGCTATTATTTTATAAATTAAAACAGAACAAATAAAGATGATGGATGAAGGAAGTAATAGGTGACAAATTACTCATATTCAGAATTAAGAGAAGAAGTCCCAGTACCATTACACATCTTTGATCCGCGCTTTAATGAAACAAAAGATGCTCAATTGAAATATGTCGTAATTTAAATGTCTAAATAAAATTTCCTAATAAATTTAAAGAGTTGGTGGTATGTTATCTAACGTGCCTCCAACCTCAACTAGATTGTCACGCACAAACGTATGGATAATAGTGGAACTACCATAAATTCACTAGTTTAGGAGTTAATTTGCAATATTACGAATGTTATCAGATTTTATGTGTCCAGATACATATATCTCGGTATACATAAGATCAAAATTAGGTGTAATTTGGTCTAGTTACATTGTATCCAAGTGGATTCGCATGTATTTGAGTTTCACAACAGATCTCGTTTGCCTCTCTCCTATCGCGCTCGCCACTATTCTATGTATCTGGAATTTCAAATATATGTGAATCACACCAGATATATACATGTATATATCTGGTGTGATTCACATGTATCAGAAATAAATACTTATCACACTCGCCTCTCTCCCCATCTTACTCTCATGTTTTCCTATTTTAGTGTATATGGTAGCAAAAATACATACATACATATATATATGTGTGTGTGTGTGTGTGTGTATATACTAGGAAACTCTTAATTAATAATAGGAATATAGGATATGTAAATATTTGAAAGTATAAATAGGATTAGTATACATTCAATCCTAAATTCATGTCACCCCAATAAAATAAAGGGAAACTTACATAAATGTGCTATAATAAAAATATTTACCATTTATAGCAATAATATTTTTTTTCACTTAATCACTTTTAGTTTATTTGTAATATAAGTTTAATATAATATTACAAAGATAATTATTTGAAAGTATAAATAGGATTAGTATACATCCAATCCTAAATTCATGTCACCCGAATAAAATAAAGGAAAACTTACATAAATGTGCTATAATAAAAATATTTACCATTTATAGCAATAATATTTTTTTTCACTTGATCACTTTTAGTTCATTTGTAATATAAGTTTAATATAATATTACAAAGAACAATATATTATTCACATATAATACAAGTTTTATAGTGGATAATACATTATCACACATTTTAATATAGTTATAATACAATGTGACAATTTTTTACCAAACAAACACTATATTTCAAATATATTGCATAAATAATTCACTTTTAATACCTATTACAGATTTATCACAATATTGCTATAAATGGTAATAAACAAAAAATATCGCTAAAATCAGTAATTATTTTTTTAAAATGTATTAATTCATGTAATTTTTCCTAAAATAAAATTACCCTTCATTTTTTTGTCATTCAAATTATTTTTCTTTTTTCTTTTTGCTCCTAAATACGTGTGGAAGAAAATTGTATATTAGTATACAACAAAGGGCTGTTTTTCTATTATACAACTGCGCGCACACGGAGAGATAAAAATAAAAATAATAAAACAAGATAATATACATAAATATAGTTGCCTTGACTTCTATAAATATAATATATAATCTACGTGTGGACCAAACCTTAGTTGGTGGCTTAAACAATTTTACTCAATTTTGATTTTATTATATTAAAATTATTAAATTATTTTATATCATAAAAAATATAACAAGAATAACATATTTAATGCAATTTATAAGTGAAAACTGTGAATGATGATATATGTTCAATCTTACGATTACTTAATTAAAGTAAAGAAAATAATAGGAATAATAAAAAATAAGTCATTAATTTTTTTTATGATAAGTTCAACAAGAATATCTACTATTAACTTTGCACACTTTTAAAAAATTATAAATCGAGTAAACTGTAGTTAACCTGTTATCACACGTCAAACATATACTACTCATATATAAGAACTTAAAAGAATGAAATACTAATTTGTTAGTAAGTAATCGATCAAAAATGATATGTCATTTTAAAACCTTGGCAACTATTTTTATATGCCCTTTTGAATTATTTAATGGAAAATTGTATGAAATAGCAAATTATTAATTTAAATTAAATGTTATGGTCATAGTTTATTTAAGTTATAATTCGCAACAAATAGCTATTTCGTTGCAATCTGATTCGGTATACAATCAGCCATTTTCGGTATATAATTAGTTATTTTATACATTTCGGTATAAAATGTATAAAATTTGTTTGTGTTTGTATAAAGCGAGATAAAAGTATATATACAAATATAAATACATATATTTTCGTCCTATACACTTATAATTATACAAATACAAATCTTATTCTACGAAGTACGATGTGTAAATGAATTCATACAAAACTGAATAATTTGTATAAAATTAGATGTTTGTAGCGAATTATACAAAATCAAAATCTCCATAGCAAACATAAAATTTGTTATGGAGAGCAATTATGCAAACTATAGTTATAACATACAAATATGACTTTTATGTTTGATATATGTGAAAGTTGCTCTATTTTAAATTTATTAATTATTTCACTTTATAGTATTTTTTATTTAACCACCAAATATGTAAATTTTATATACTAAATATGTTAAATTAGGTCCTACGCCTAACTCATACCCCAAAGTTAGCTCAAAGGAAGGGGGATTGCACAAGCCTTATAAGGAGTCCACTCATCTCATTAACCACCGATATGTGATTTTTTGTTATTCTGTAACACTCCACCTAACGTCCAGTACTTGACATCTGGTGCGTGGACAATTTTGATTTTGGGGGCCTCAACATCGGGTGAGACGGGCCATGCTCTGATACCATGTTAAATTAGGTCTTAGGCCTAACTCACACCCCAAAATCTAGCTCAAAGGGAGGATGATTGTCCAAGCCTTATTAGGAGTCCACCCATCTCATTAATCATCGATGTAAGACATTTTGTCATTATTTAACACCCCACCTAACGTGCCGTACGTGACATTTGGTGAGTGCGCAATTTTAATTTTAGGGGCCCCAACATCGGGTGAGACAGACCCTGCTTTGATACCATGTTAAATTGTCTAAGTCTTAAAAAGAGTTTATCCATCTCATTAACCACATATATGGGACTTTTTGTCATTCTTTAACAAAATACGTATTCAAATTCACACTTGAAATTTAAAAAAATGACTTTTAGAAATTGAACTATATATGACACATAATTGATCCAAAGAAAATATCAAACTTTGTTGGGAGCATCGTCTCTATTAATGTGATCTATATTGCATAAATTCAGATATATAGTTGAGTATCAATGTAAATATCAAATATCACATGAAAAATAATTTATATAATATGTAAATTAAAATATAATTAAACTTTCATATGAACATCAAAACACTAGAAAACAAGAAAGTGTATCAAACTTCTCTAACATAAGGTGAGCTATATATTTTGTTGGTATCTTATGAAAGAACTTTGACCTACTTTTGGCCTCTTTCATATAGTCTTTGTCTTACCTATTAAGCATTCATTTCTCCCCATCTCTCTCTACTTTCTTCTCTCTCTCTCTCTCTCTCCTTTTTTTTCTTCTACCAAATCCATATATCTTTCTATACTAGAGTATTATTACATGTCCACAAAAAGGTATGTATACATGATCAAAATTGCTTTTCTCACAAATTAGTTACGAATTTCATCGCTAATTTATTGTCATATTGCTTATATCTAACATGATTTTTTTAAAAATATTCTATCGCTAATCCATTGCTAGATATATAAGATATTATCAACAAACTTTTCTGTTTAGCTATAAAATTTATCCTTAGTAGTTTAGTTCTAATAGACATACTATACTCTTTTTTTTGTGTGTGTGGATATAGGGAGAGATTGGATGAGATTATTGGGAAGAAGTTAAAGATAGAGAATATTGATGCAAGTTCAAAGTTACATATGCAACAAATTATGGGAAGAAGACATATAATATTGGAACCTTCATGCACAAAATTGAATACTATTATACCTTGTGCTGCTTGTAAGCTTTTGAGAAGAAAATGTGCTGAAGAATGTCCATTTTCTCCTTATTTCTCTCCACATGAACCACAAAAATTTGCTGCTGTTCATAAAGTCTTTGGTGCTAGCAATGTTTCTAAGTTGCTCATGGTAAGTACTTAGGTTTAAAATTTAGACGTTACGAATTCTGAATTGAGAAAATAATTCGATTTTCTATAATTTTTTATCATTTATATATAAATTCAATTTTGAAATACTGAATTATGTCGAACCTGTTGAATCTACCCATACAAAACAAATAGTGGAGAAAATAATGATAATACCATCTAACCTATTGACTTTATCCTTTTACCTTTTGTCTATTTATAGATCAAGAATTTAGAAGTTATAGATTTTAAAGTTAAATAGTTGGATCTAGAATTTGTTTCTAACTTTTTATACTTATATTCTTGGTGCATATACACAAGGTTTATCGTGAACTATTAAGTTTTGTCAAGCTCGCAACTTATTATTAGATCTATCACTAAAGTATACGCATTCAAATAAGTTGATTAAAGGATAGCAAAATCTACCAAGTTCGTTTTTTTTTTATAAAAAAATCGATTATTTGACTTATTTATATTTGTATATAAGTAGAAATTATTATAACTATTGTTAAACCTTACAAATTTAATTATTGGACAACATTTTACTTTGAATTGAGGTGTAATTGTTATAGAAACAAAATATGGAGTAGAAAAATATTTATGAGATTCTTATACATAATTTTAATTAGCTTAGAACTGAAACGTAATTATTATTATTATTTAATATTTATGTAGAATTATTTTTTTGTGTGGGGAAAAATGTGTAGGAGGTGCCAGAAAGTCAAAGGGCAGATGCAGCAAATAGTTTGGTATATGAAGCAAATGTGAGGCTAAGGGATCCAGTCTATGGGTGCATGGGTGCAATTTCAACTTTAAATCAACAAGTTCAATCATTACAAGTCGAGCTTAACGCAACAAGGGCTGAAATTTTGAGATATAAATATAGAGAAGTAACGAATAATCTAATCATTGCATCCACGGGTATTGGAGCCACGGTGGCCGTGGCTGAGTTGCCCCAAGCTCCTTCTACTCCCACCCATCCACCACGGCCACCGCCTCCCCAAGAGTCTTTTGGGCTTGTTGTCCCTTCTTGTTCTTCTCCTCCTTCAACTCAATCCGTATACGCAACTCCTTCTAGTAGAGCAAACTTTAGTGTTATTTCAAACAATAATGTATCCTATTTTGACTAGTATGTTTCATGATCGATGCAGAGTTTAATTCAAAATTAAAATTAATAAATTTAAATTTTTTTATGTGCTCTCGATATACGTATACTTAGTTTGAATTGAAAATTGTGAGTTCAATTTAATGCATATAAATCCCTTTAGATCTATTTTTGAATTATTATTGTAGTTTTTATTACGTAAAGTGATCGAAAATAAATTGTATACTTTAAATTTTGTCCACATGTTCACATGTTTTTCTTAATGACATACGAGTTCAATCACTTGATGAATGATTTTCTTTTGGAAAAAAACATATACTAATGTTGGCATTTCTTTTCATAGAGAAAGTCAACTCAACCTTTATAGGGTTTGTCTCTAATCTTATTGATTAGAGACATATTCACATTTTATTATTTTATTTTAACTAGATGAATTCAATAATATTCTTTTAACAATTTTAGCACTCCAATGCATTGTATGCTAGAAATGTGAACGATTCAGATTTAGTTGAAATTTTAATAAACTTTTTAGGTATAAATCTAAGTTAGATGGGGAAATTGAAGGGAAGGAAGGGGAATTGATGAGCTCTGATTTTGATGATTGTTTTTCGAGTTTAACTTTTATATAGTAATGATATAAATATTTTCTATTTTTAAATCAGTCATAAAATAGTACTATTTTTGTTCCTATTTAGTTGTCTATTTTAGAAATGACACACATATTAGGATAACAATAATTAGCATAGTGAAGTTATAATTTTACCCCTTATTAATTATGATTTAAAAATGATGAATTAAAACTTGGAAATTTTCAAGAAATTTAAATGAAGGTATAATAGAAAAAAAAATTATTTTTTCTTGATTTGTCAAAATGGACAAATAAATAGAGACAAATAAAAGAGGAAATATGATCAAATAAATAGGGACAGAAGAAATATTATAAAAAGATGTTTGATCATGAGAATTATTATTTTTTCTCTTACGAATAATTACTCACTCAATTTTAAAATCAATGATTGGCCATAAAATTTCGAAATTCAATTTGAAAAGTTCTCTAAACTTGTTTTCGTACTCTTTCTTTATATGTTCCGAATTAAATGTTATATTCTTTATTTCGCATGCAAAGCGTTCAATTAAATACAACTTTATCTTCAATTTTATAAATCTAAATAAAATAAAATAATTTCAAAATAATCTTTCTGTTTCACCAAAGCGTTCAATTAAATACAACTTTATCTTCAATTTTATAAATCTAAATAAAATAAAATAATTTCAAAATAATCTTTCTGTTTCACCTAAGGTAAAAAATAAATTTTTTTTTTTTAAATCTTACTCGTAAAATTACACCGCTATATTCATATTATTTGTTGATCCTTGTTTTGCGTATATGCATTTGTGACTTTGACATAGAAAATCACCCATAATTCAAGAAAAATAGGTGACTGCACGTGTGGGTATAGCTGGCTCTTTGCATTTGACTGAATTTAATTAATTAATTAATTAAATTAAATTAAAGTTTTATGTACTGATTTTTTGTGAACATGCAAGTCTGTGCCATTAAATAATTAAAAACCTAAAATTAAAGTCTTATGTACTCATTTTGTGTACATACAAAATGGACTGTACCATATAAACAAGACAAAAAAAAAAAATAGAATGGTTCTCCAACTTGTCTCTTTTTCAAATATAATCACTTCAAAAAATAATAACCATATGTATGCATTTAATGCACATTTTTTCCCCATTTTTTAAATATTCTCAATATTTCAATTTATAAGATAGTCACAAATATTTATAGAGCTATAAATTATTATAGAGAATATCATAAGAAAGTATAATCTGAGAATCTTCTGCTAGCCCAAGATCGTTAATTTAGAAATGAGAACTTGTTTATAAAAGATGACTCATGAACTTGAATTGTTTTTGGATTGGTTACGAATGACTAAGATCACCTCTATTTATACCCTTTCCGTCCTATTTTGTATGTCACCTTTCAGATTCAAGAGTCAAACAAATCTATCTTTGACCATAAACTTTTCATCGATATTTTAAACATTTCGAATTATTAATTATTGTATTTTCTTTTTACGTAATTTACAAATATATAAATTTCATTTTTAAAAAATTGAAGATTTCATGCGTAAAATTCCGATCAAACTTAAACCGTTGAACTCTCAAAACTAAAATGTAACGACCTGTTTAGTCGTTTTGAGCAGCAGACTTCAATTCTGGAAAAACTGGCAGAAACGACAGACCCCACGACGGACCGTCATGGGCACGACGGACCGTCGCAGGGTCTCGTTTCAAAACACTTAGAAAATCTGAGAATTTGGTACTGAAATCGACTCTCTGAACTTCGTAACGGAATGGCAGGACGGACCGTCACAGGTGTGACGGACCGTCACAGACTCTTCAGAGAAATTGAGTCTCTGAAGTCTGTGACGGAGCAGCAGGACGGACCGTCGCAGGCGCGACAGGCCGTCACAGGCGCGACGGGTCGTCGCAGGCTACGCAATCCCAGTCCGGGTCGGATTTCTTTATACGTTTTAAGGGACGTTTTTGACTATTCCAGCTTTAATTATAAAGTTAGTGGGTTAATTCTAATAAGTCTAATTTCTTGGGGGGTAAAAGAGGTAACCTTAAGTTAAATAGTGGGTTATTATTGCCATCTTTTATTCTTAATTATATACTAATTAGGGTAAAAGAAAGAGGGTTTGAATAAAGAAAATAGAAAGAACAAGAGAAAGAGGGAGGAAGTCGAACGAGAAAGAGGAGAAACGAAGAGAAACAAAGCTTGGGAAATTGCTTGCTTGATCACTAATCTTCGGTGGAGGTAGGTTATGGTTATTTTTATGCTATTCGTAGTAAACTCTTAATAGCGAATGATATGTATTGGTAGTATTGTAAACCTTTCTATATGCTTAATTGTATGCTTGCATGAATGTGATTACGTAATTGTGATATAATAAGCATGATGAAGCTATTGAATCCTAAATCTTGAAAAGAAACCCTAATCTACTTTGTTAATGATGATGCCTTGGTGTAAAAGAAGGCTTGATGAACGAAAGTAGTGAGATTAGGGGATCGGGTGCCACGTTTCGGTACCAGGATAGTATATGAGGATCGGAGTGTCACGTTCCGACACCAGGATAGTATATGGATCGGGTGCCACGTTCCGGTACCAGGATAGAATATGAGGATCGGAGTGTCACGTTCCGACACCAGGATAGAATATGGATCGGGTGCCACGTTCCGGTACCAGGATAGAATATGGATCGGGTGCCACGTTCTGGTACCAGGATAGAATATGGATCGGGTGTCACGTTCCGACACCGGGATAGAATGAGGATCGGAGTGTCACGTTCCGACACCAGGATAGTATATGAGGAGCGGAGTGTCACGTACCGACACGAGGGGAATAAAGATAATGAATCTTGAAAGATGATAATATATTCAAATCTAATGAACCTAAATTCCTAATGAGTATGATGAGGAGGCGTGAGTCCTTATCGATGTGCTTGGTGTTGTAACCAAGGGTTATGGTAACTGTAAATGCTGCATGCTAAGGATATTAGTTGATTTTATGATATTGCTTAATATATACTGTTTTCTATTTTGAGTTGGCCGATGATATCTACTCAGTACCCGTGTTTTGTACTGACCCCTACTTTTATGTTTTCTTATTGTTTATTTGTGGAGTGCAGCAAACGTGCCGTCATCTTCGACTCAACAGTAACTCTAGCCAGTCTTCATTACTCCGGATATCAGGGTGAGCTAATGCTTCTAGCTTGGACTGGATCTTCCTCTTCATGTCTTGATGCCTTGAAGTTCCGGCATGGACTAGCTTTTATGTATTTTTAGCTTCTTAGATACTCTTAGCTTTCGTAATTTGAGGATAGATGTTCTTGTGATGATGACTTCCAGATTTTGGGGATAATAATAGTTATTGATTTTATTAATGAGTTTAAGTCTTCCGCATTACTTTCTGTTGATATTATATTGAAATGTTAAGGTTTAGATTGGTTGGTTCGCTCACATAGGAGGGTAAGTGTGGGTGCCAGTCGCGGCCCGGTTTTGGGTCGTGACAAACTTGGTATCAGAGCATTAGGTTCGTTGGTCTCATCACACAAGAACGAGTCTAGTAGAGTCTTAAGGAACGGTAGGGGGACGCCTTTACTTTTCTTTGAGGGGCTATAAGACTTTAGGAAAATTCCATTCTTTTATTCTTTCTTTCGTGCTATTACTTGGATCCAATTGGTATCTAGGTGATACAAATTGGTATCTGACCATCTTCACTCTATTTCGCAGATGGTTAGAACTAGAGCAACGACTGCGCCAACACCAACACCGGAAAGACAAGAAGCGTCCGAGCCAGCCACTGGGGCTGTAGCTCGAGGAAGAGTAGCGGCAAGAGGCCGTGGTAGAGGTCGTGGGAGGACGTCCTCTAGAGGAAGAGGACGAGCACCTAGCCCATCTGAGACTAGGGCAGTGACTCCTCCACCGACTGAAGAAGTAGTAAGAGAGGGTGAGGAAGGGGAAACTGAACAAGTACAGAATGAGGGATTTCCACCCCAACCTACCCCAGAGATGATCAATCACGTTCTTGCTTATCTTAGCGGGTTATCTGATCAGGGTCAGGCACCTCCAGTGTTTTCTGCACCAACACCTCCGGTTACAGAGGTACAACATGCGGCTACTAGGGCTCCCCGCATGGATGCCTCATTGGAGATAGGCACGTTTCCTCGTCTGACTACGGGGCCTATAATGACAAATGATCAGCATGAACTTTTCAGTAAGTTCTTGAAATTGAAACCTCCAGTCTTCAAGGGTGCTGAATCGGAGGATGCTTATGATTTTCTGGTTGACTGTCACGAGCTACTACACAAGATAGGTATAGTAGAACGGTTTGGTGTGGAGTTTGTGACTTATCAGTTTCAAGGGAACGCCAAAATGTGGTGGCGATCACATGTTGAGTGTCAACCGACAGAGGCAACACCTATGACTTGTGCATCATTCTTTAGTTTGTTTATGGAGAAGTATATCCCGCGGACTTTGAGGGATAGGAAAAGAGATGAATTCTTAAGTCTAGAGCAAGGTAGGATGTCGGTTACTGCATATGAGGCTAAGTTTCGTGCACTATCCAGATATGCCACCCAAGTTTGCTTCAGTCCACAAGAGCGGATTCGTCGTTTTGTGAAGGGGTTGAGGTCAGAGTTGCGGATTTCAGCCTTACAGGTAGTGGCTACGGCAAAATCCTTCCAAGAAGTGGTAGATTTCGTGGTAGAGGTGGAAGGAGTGAAGCCAGATGAATTCACCATGGCATCGACATCAAAAAGGTTTCGAAAGGGAGGTGATTTTAATGGCTCTTACTCTAGAGGACAAGGTTCCGGAGGTTACTCAGTCCGACCGATTCAGTCTTCACTACAGACTGTAGTTGGGGGTCCACCTCAGACCGGTCAACACTTCCCTGAGAGACCTATGCATGAACCCAGAGAGTGCTATGGATGTGGGGAGATTGGACATATTAAGAGATATTGTCCAAAACAGAGTTACCGACCCCCAATAGCTAGAGGTAGAGGTGGTTATGGAAGAGGCCGTCATTCTGGAGGACGCGGTGGTCGAGGTAATGGTGGTCACCAAAACGGCCGGGGTGATGGGAAGACTGGAGCCACTACATCACAACATGGTAGGGGCAACGGACAGACAAGTAATGGGGCCCATTGCTACGCTTTTCCTGGAAGATCTGAAGCGGAGACATCAGATGCTGTCATCACAGGTAATCTTTTGATTTGTGATTGCATGGCTTCTGTATTGTTTGATCCTGGATCCACATTTTCTTATGTATCTTCCTCATTTGCTAATGGTCTAAATTTACGTTGTGAATTACTTGACATGCCTATTCGTGTTTCTACTCCGGTGGGTGAGTCTGTGGTAGTTGGAAAGGTATATAGGTCTTGTTTGGTGAACTTTGTGGGGAGCAACACTTATGTAGATTTGGTTATCTTAGAAATGGTTGATTTTGATGTAATTCTGGGTATGACTTGGCTTTCTCCGCAATTTGCGATCTTGGATTGTAATGCTAAAACGGTGACGTTAGCCAAGCCTGGGACAGATCCGTTAGTGTGGGAGGGTGACTACACTTCCAATCCGGTGCGTATCATCTCCTTTCTTCGTGCTAAGAAAATGGTTAGTAAAGGGTGTTTAGCTTTCTTGGCACATCTCAAGGATGACACTAACCAAGTGCCTTCGATTGAGTCGGTTTCGGTGGTCCGTGAGTTTCTGGATGTGTTCCCTGCAGATCTTCCTGGTATGCCACCAGATAGGGACATTGACTTCTGTATTGATCTTGAACCGGGTACTCGCCCCATTTTTATACCCCCTTATAGAATGGCTCCCGCGGAGTTAAGAGAGTTAAAAGCCCAACTTCAAGAGTTGTTGAGCAAAGGCTTCATTAGACCAAGTGCATCTCCTTGGGGTGCTCCGGTTTTGTTTGTGAAGAAGAAGGATGGGAGTTTTCGGATGTGCATAGACTACCGGCAATTGAACAAGGTAACTATTAAGAACAAGTATCCTCTTCCTCGCATTGATGACTTATTCGATCAGTTACAAGGTGCTTGTGTCTTCTCTAAGATTGACTTGAGATCCGGTTATCATCAATTGAAAATACGGGCAACGGATGTGCCAAAGACTGCGTTTCGAACGAGGTATGGGCATTACGAATTTGTAGTGATGTCTTTTGGTCTTACGAATGCCCCTGCTGCGTTCATGAGTTTGATGAACGGGATTTTTAAGCCATATTTGGATCTCTTTGTGATCGTATTTATTGATGATATACTGATATACTCTAAAAGTAAGGAGGAACATGAGGAGCATTTGAGAATGGTATTGGAAATGTTGAGGGAGAAAAGCTTTATGCCAAGTTCTCTAAGTGTGAGTTTTGGCTAGATGCAGTGTCCTTCTTGGGGCACGTGGTTTCTAAGGATGGAGTGATGGTGGATCCTTCTAAGATTGAGACAGTGAAGAATTGGGTAAGACCTACTAATGTGTCAGAAATAAGGAGTTTTGTTAGGTTAGCTAGATACTACCGCCGATTTGTCAAGGGATTCTCTTCTATTGCTTCCCAATTGACGAACTTGACTAAGCAGAATGTTCCATTTGTATGGTCGGATGAGTGTGAGGAAAGTTTTCAGAAGCTCAAGACCCTGTTGACTACTGCACCAATTCTCACCTTGCCCGTAGAGGGTAAGAACTTCATTGTTTATTGTGATGCATCCTATTCGGGTTTGGGTGCAGTGCTAATGCAAGAGAAGAATGTGATTGCTTATGCTTCAAGGCAATTAAAAGTGCATGAACGTAACTATCCAACTCATGATTTGAAATTGGCCGCGGTAGTGTTTGCACTAAAGCAATGGAGACACTATTTATATGGGGTTAAGTGTGAAATATACACGGATCATCGTAGCCTACAGTATGTCTTTACTCAGAAAGATTTGAACTTGAGACAGAGGAGATGGATGGAGCTACTAAAGGACTACGATATCACTATCTTGTATCATCCGGGAAAGGCTAATGTTGTGGCAGATGCCTTAAGTAGAAAGGCAGGGAGCATGGGAAGTCTAGCTCACTTGCAAGTTTCTAGACGTCCATTGGCTAGAGAGGTTCAGACTCTGGCTAACGACTTGATGAGGTTAGAAGTAAATGGGAAGGGAGGATTGTTGGCTTGTGTGGAGGCAAGATCTTCTTTTCTTGACAAGATTAAGGGAAAACAGTTTGATGATGAGAAACTAAGCAGAATCCAAGATAAGGTGTTGCGAGGAGAGGCTAAGGAAGCAACAATCGATGAGGAAGGTGTTTTGAGGATTAAGGGAAGGGTATGTGTACCCCGAGTTGATGATTTGATCAACACTATTCTGACAGAGGCTCATAGTTCAAGGTATTCTATACATCCGGGTGCAACCAAGATGTACCGTGACCTAAAGCAACACTTTTGGTGGAGTAGAATGAAGCGTGATATTGTTGATTTTATTGCTAAATGTCCAAACTGTCAACAAGTAAAGTATGAACACCAGAGGCCCGGAGGAACACTTCAGAGAATGCTCATTCCTGAATGGAAGTGGGAGAGAATTGCAATGGATTTCGTGGTTGGTCTTCCAAAGACAATGAATAAGTATGACTCCATTTGGGTAATTGTTGATAGGTTAACTAAGTCTGCTTACTTCATTCCAGTCAAGGTGACTTACAATGCAGAGAAGTTAGCCAAACTTTACATCTCGGAAGTGGTGCGATTGCATGGGGTTCCACTCTCCATTATATCAGATAGAGGTACGCAGTTTACTTCTAAGTTTTGGAAAACATTGCATGCGGAATTGGGTACTAGGTTGGACCTTAGTACTGCGTTCCATCCTCAGACCGATGGTCAGTCTGAGCGAACGATTCAAGTGTTGGAGGATATGCTTCGTGCATGTGTGATAGAGTTTGGTGGCCATTGGGATAGCTTCTTACCCTTAGCAGAGTTCTCCTACAATAATAGCTATCACTCAAGCATTGATATGGCTCCATTTGAAGCATTGTATGGTAGGAGATGTAGGTCCTCCATTGGTTGGTTTGATGCATTTGAGGTTAGACCTTGGGGTACGGACCTTTTGAGGGATTCTTTAGAGAAAGTGAAATCTATTCAAGAAAAGCTTTTGGCGGCGCAAAGCCGGCAAAAAGAATATGCAGATCGAAAGGTTAGAGACTTAGAGTTCATGGAGGGTGAACAAGTCTTGTTGAAGGTTTCGCTCATGAAAGGGGTGATGCGGTTTGGTAAGCGAGGTAAACTAAGCCCAAGGTATATTGGTCCCTTTGAAGCACTTAAGCGAGTAGGGGAGGTGGCTTATGAGTTAGCCTTGCCTCCAGGGCTGTCCGGCGTGCATCCGGTATTCCATGTGTCGATGTTGAAAAGATACCATGGGGATGGAAACTACATTATCCGTTGGGATTCAGTTTTGCTTGATGAGAATTTGTCTTATGAGGAGGAACCTGTTGCTATTCTAGATAGAGAAGTCCGCAAGTTAAGGTCAAGAGAGATTGCATCCATCAAAGTTCAATGGAATAATCGACCCGTTGAAGAAGCCATTTGGGAGAAAGAGGCAGATATGCGAGAAAGATACCCACATCTGTTTACAGATTCAGATACTCCTTTTCGCCCTTGTTTTCCTTCTTGTGATCGTTCGGGGACGAACGATGGGTAAATTGGTATCTATTGTAACGACCTGTTTAGTCGTTTTGAGCAGCAGACTTCAATTCTGGAAAAACTGGCAGAAACGACGGACCTCACGACGGACCGTCATGGGCACGACGGACCGTCGCAGGGTCTCGTTTCAAAACACTTAGAAAATCTGAGAATTTGGTACTGAAATTGACTCTCTGAACTTCGTAACGGAATGGCAGGACGGACCGTCACAGGTGTGACGGACCGTCACAGACTCTTCAGAGAAATTGAGTCTCTGAAGTCTGTGACGGAGCAGCAGGACGGACCGTCGCAGGCGCGACGGGCCGTCACAGGCGCGACGGGTCGTCGCAGGCTGCGCAATCTCAGTCCGGGTCGGATTTCTTTATACGTGTTAAGGGACGTTTTTGACTATTCCTGCTTTAATTATAAAGTTAGTGGGTTAATTCTAATAAGTCTAATTTCTTGGGGGTTAAAAGAGGTAACCTTAAGTTAATTAGTGGGTTATTATTGCCATCTTTTATTCTTAATTATATACTAATTAGGGTAAAAGAAAGAGGGTTTGAATAAAGAAAATAGAAAGAACAAGAGAAAGAGGGAGGAAGTCGAACGAGAAAGAGGAGAAACGAAGAGAAACAAAGCTTGGGAAATTGCTTGCTTGATCACTAATCTTCGGTGGAGGTAGGTTATGGTTATTTTTATGCTATTCGTAGTAAACTCTTAATAGCGAATGATATGTATTGGTAGTATTGTAAACCCTTCTATATGCTTAATTGTATGCTTGCACGAATGTGATTACGTAATTGTGATATAATAAGCATGATGAAGCTATTGAATCCTAAATCTTGAAAAGAAACCCTAATCTACTTTGTTAATGATGATGCCTTGGTGTAAAAGAAGGCTTGATGAACGAAAGTAGTGAGATTAGGGGATGGGGTGCCACGTTCCGGTACCAGGATAGTATATGAGGATCGGAGTGTCACGTTCCGACACCAGGATAGTATATGGATCGGGTGCCACGTTCCGGTACCAGGATAGAATATGAGGATCGGAGTGTCACGTTCCGACACCAGGATAGAATATGGATCGGGTGCCACGTTCCGGTACCAGGATAGAATATGGATCGGGTGCCACGTTCCGGTACCAGGATAGAATATGGATCGGGTGTCACGTTCCGACACCAGGATAGAATGAGGATCGGAGTGTCACGTTCCGACACCAGGATAGTATATGAGAAGCGGAGTGTCACGTACCGACACGAGGGGAATAAAGATAATGAATCTTGAAAGATGATAATATATTCAAATCTAATGAACCTAATTCCCTAATGAGTATGATGAGGAGGCGTGAGTCCTTATCGATGTGCTTGGTGTTGTAACCAAGGGTTATGGTAACTGTAAATGCTGCATGCTAAGGATATTAGTTGATTTTATGATATTGCTTAATATATACTGTTTTCTATTTTGAGTTGGCCGATGATATCTACTCAGTACCCGTGTTTTGTACTGACCCCTACTTTTATGTTTTCTTATTGTTTATTTGTGGAGTGCAGCAAACGTGCCGTCATCTTCGACTCAACAGTAACTCTAGCCAGTCTTCATTACTCCGGATATCAGGGTGAGCTAATGCTTCTAGCTTGGACTGGATCTTCCTCTTCATGTCTTGATGCCTTGAAGTTCCGGCATGGACTAGCTTTTAGGTATTTTTAGCTTCTTAGATACTCTTAGCTTTAGTAATTTGAGGATAGATGTTCTTGTGATGATGACTTCCAGATTTTGGGGATAATAATAGTTATTGATTTTATTAATGAGTTTAAGTCTTCCGCATTACTTTCTGTTGATATTATATTGAAATGTTAAGGTTTAGATTGGTTGGTTCGCTCACATAGGAGGGTAAGTGTGGGTGCCAGTCGCGGCCCGGTTTTGGGTCGTGACATAAAATGTGTCATATAAATTGAGATAAAGAGAGTACTTATTTAGAATAATTCTAGGTACAAAGGATCCAGACTATTCTAATTTTTTCTACAAATATGTTCCTTAAATATCTAATACTTTAGACTAATTAAATTTTTTATTAAGTACAAATATCAAGGATATTTACTCTATAAAATTCTAAAAAATTCTACTATATATCTAATATATTTTTTGTACTTCAAAAAAATCAACTTTAATATTTCACAATCATATTATATCAATACAGATTTAGATCTAAGGTGTACTAATTATATGAAGCAAAATCGAGTCTCGTGAAAAGAGTGAATCATACAACATACGTGGTGAGACCAAATATGAAAGGAATATTTTTCATGACCCGCCTCGGAAAAACTATTTTATTAGACATACATTTATATATATATATATATATATAACTAACGATAAAGGCGGGCAAGATTGTCAGGTATTCCAGATATGTAGTAGAGCGGTGAGCGAAAATTATGTATGTGTCTCAGATACATGGAAATCCAACTTGAATAAATATATATAAAACAAATTATACTTAATTTTGACTTTGTATATCCTGCGATATATATATATATATATATATATATATATAAAAAAGATTTTCGATATTATAAATTAAAATATACTCTTAATAATTAGCTACTAAACTAGTCGTAAGTTTCCTATTTTTGTTGTTTTGATGAAATTGCACACTTATTTTTGTTGTTATGATGAAATTGCACACTTATTTAAGTAGTCGACTCATATATTGAGAAAAACATTTAGCTTCAAGAGATTATAGCCCTAAATACAAATAAGGTTAAAATAATCGAACTTTTCTCCTAACTAATATTTCTTAATTGGCGTGTAAAACAAGGCTAATAAAATTAGTTTTGCAAACTAAAGTGTGGTTAATGCAATGAATTTTGCTATCACACTGGCGTTAGGATTTTATTTTATGAGTTTTAATTTTTGAATTGCAATTATTTTGCTTATTGCTATATATATCAAATAATCGTTTTTTTTACACAAGTATAGAATTTGAATGATCCTTTTTTATGGAATTAAAAAGACAAAAAAAAAACACCTTATTTTTACGTACTGAGATTTTATTGACATAAAACTATGACAATTAATTTAATACAACTCTAATACGAATGTTTTCAGATAAGTCAGATAATTAATAAATTCCTGGATCATCTCCAATAATACCATATATTTTAATTATTAAGATTAATCTTAGCAATTTGCTTTATCTGTTCAAAAACAAGTGCTGTTTTAGTTTATATTAAGCTTATTAAAAAAATTATATAAGGTGTTATTTACTAAATTATTCCTATTAGTTAGATGTTTATTTTGAGAATTATAAAAAGGAAATATTTCTTTAATATACGATGATATAATTGGAAATAATTACTTTGGTATAACTTTTTTTTGCTGAAGCAGACACTTAATTATTTTGGGCGTAGAAAATACAATTTTTTTAATCTTAAATTTCTAAATGATAGTTATTTTTTTTATTTCTAAAATGAAGGATATTTGAAAATGGAGAAAATAGCATATATATTTCTATCAATATTAATTATATCACTTAAAATATTCTTTGATCGATATAATTATTCCGGTTCGTTCTGGTTCGACCCAGTTCAGTTGCGTACGGAACGGAACGGGATATCTCGAATCGGGACATGGAACGGAACGGAACACCGGTATCGGTTTATCCCCATTTATTTCGGTTCCAGTCCGATCCGGTTTGGTTCCGGTCCGAATCTGATTAATTAATATTTATTAGTTAATTTATATTATATATTTCTTAATTAATTTATAGTATATATTTATAAATTATAATTTATATTTTATATTAAATAATAGATACTACCCAAGTAACCCATCTACCCCCTATTCGTATTACATTAGTATTACATTCTAGACTTAGTTGAAACAAAACTCTTCCTTATTTTTATTTAATTTTGTAACATTACAAATTTAATTTATTTAAATTACAAGTTATAAATATGAGTTATAAATTATAACATATTAATAAATAATAAGTAATAACTTAAAAACTTCAAAAGATTTAACTCTTGAAAACTTAATTAGACTTAACTTGCAAACTTCATAAGTAAAATTTGTATAAAAAATATCTTTAAAATAACTTAAGTAAAAAATTACATTATAAATTTAAAAACTATTAATTTAACTTTAGAAAAATAATTTTTTTTCTTCATATTTTCATAATTCAAAAAAATCATTTTTTGAAATAACTAGATGTGTCATCCCGTTTATCTCATCCCGTTCCATTTCGATCCGTTACGATTTCATCCCGGTATATAGTGGGATGGGACGGAATCGAGTATCCGTACCGGTAATTTCGATAGATTCATCTCGGTACCGATCAACAAACCGGTCAACTCATCCCGTTCCGGTCCGATATCGATTCGTTTCGGTGGTCCCATTCCGATCTGTTGCCCAATTTTAATTGAAAATAGCTTTTATGATATAATTGTTTCAAATTCAGTAATTATAAATAAAAATGTCAATAGAGAATCAACAAAAAGACCAAAAATATGAACAGCCTCCGAGTTACATATTTGATCGATCAATTAAAATAACTACATTATCTGCTAGTTCAATATGTAAAAAACTATATATTGTTTTTATATATATATATATATATATATATATATATATATATATATATATATATATATATATATATATATATATATATATATATATATATATTAACGGGCAAACTATACTACCTAATTTTATTCAAATATTTTTATGCATTAGCCAGCGATACAAAATTATTGTTTAAATGAACTAAAACATATAGCTTTAGTTTAGAATTTTATAGCAATTCTTTTCTCCTTTATGCCCTCTCTCGTTTCTCGCCTCTCTCTCCGCCCTCTATCGCTAGTCTCTCCTCTTTGAGATTGACATAATACAATTGTATACAGATCATGTGGCAATGATACATATGCAAATGGTAACACTTAATGAAATATTCATTTCAGTGATACAAATACAAATGAGATATTTTATGATATAGATTCTTGTCTATAATTCAAAAGTACAAATGATATATTTCAATGATACAAATACAATTGGTTATTTTCTCAAGAAAATAAATGGTAACATATACAAATATAAATACATATACACAAGGTAATAGATGAATACAAATACACATGAACACAAAATACAATTTGTTATGAAATATAACATTGATGTAATTGTATTTATTGGTACAAATTATATTCGTCAATACAATTGATACAATTTATTTGTATTAAAAGTTACTCTATGTTTTGATTTGGGTCACTTTGTTTTTCTTGTGATACAATTGTTTTTAGGGCAACTTTCACATATATCAAACCAAAAATTCATATTTGTATGCTATAGCAAAGTTTGCATAATTGCGCTCCATAGCAAACATAAAACTGTATAATTCGCTATACATATACAATTGTATAATTCGCTGGCCTAAATTGTATAATTCGCTGGTCTATTTCGTTGCAATTGTATAATTCGCTATCCTATTTCACTGCGATTGTATAATGCACAATTGTATAATTCGCTGCCTATTTCGCTACAATATTTTTATAAAATTTGCTTTGCATACAGTTGAATCGAATTAAAATGTATGTATATTGCATAATTATAAGTGTATAGCAAGAAGATATATGTTTTTCTCTCGCTCTATACAAAAACAGAAACACAAATATATACACTTCTGTTGTATAAAGCTAGAGAAAATTATATTTCACTGCAATTGTATAACTCGCAATTGTATAATTCATTGGCCTTTTTCTCTGCAATATTTGAAGTAAAATGTTTGTAAATTGTATAATTAAGTGTATAACACGAAGATATATATTTTTGCATATGTATATACAATTTTCTCTCGCTTTATACAAAACAGAAACATAATTTATACACTTCTGTATATAAAGTGAGAGAGGCGAGCGAGAACGGAGAGTGGCGAGCGAGATTTTTGGGAGAGAGACGCCTGACAACTTTAGATATCGTTTGCTATGGAGCACAATTAAATCAAACCCTAGCTACTCCATTTATTTTAGGTTATTAGTTTGCTATTATATATAATTTTCCCTTGTTTTTATTGATATAAATTAATTGTATCAAATGTATTCGTGATACAATTATTGATTAAATATACAACTATTGACGAAATATACATTTAATATAATTGTATCTCTCCCGCCTCTTTCCTCTCTCTAGATATCGCTCGTCTTTCTCCCTCCTCTTCCAATCTTCTCCGTCTCTCTCCTCCTTCTAACAAACAACTATGAATTGTATGTTATGTTCTATCAAGTGGTGTTTTTGTAGGACAAAAATTAAAGCACTTTCAACTCATAATTAAAAATTAATTGTTGTTGTATGTATAGATTTGGCTCATTTTATTCTATTTTTTCAAGTATGTAATATCACTGTAATTCGTTGGATGATAAGGAATAGCATAAATCTTTAAGACATTTTTGCTAGTGATCCCTATATTATATATATCTTCAATAACAGACGATTGTATATTGTATGTATAAATTTGTATCTTCTTGAGCGCGCGGATACATCTTGTTGTGACTCTATCCAACACGACTTTAATCATCAAGACAACGAAATTAAGCGAATCATATTATATATATCTTTAATAACAGACGATTGTATATTATATATATAAATTTGTATCTTCTTGAGCGTGCGGATACATCTTGTTGTGACTCTATCCAACACGACTTTAATCATCAAGACAACGAAATTAAGCGAAACATATTATCTATATCTTTAATAACCGATGATTGTATGTATGTATAATTTTGTATCTTCTTGAGCGTGCGGATACATCTTGTTGTGACTATATCCAACACGACTTTAATCATCAAGACAACGAAATTAAGCGAAACATATGTATAAACTAGTGAAAATTTTATAATGGACATATATAAACTATCTATATTGATTGTATTCATTGCGACTATATTCATTGATACAACGAATTTGAGCGAACACATTGAGGCCCAAATTGAATGCTTATAATGGGTTTCTAACCCGCAAAAAAAAGCCCAATACATTTCATTTTCAGAATATTCATTTGGCGCCAAAATCAAGCTCCTTCAATGGCGGCGTTCACACTTAAGCTAAACTTTCTGGGAAATATTCTGGTACGACTCGTCTCTTTCATGGTTCTCGTTTTCCTCGCTCGTTTCGCATACATCTTCACCGTCAAAGGCAAATCATGTAACTCTGGCGACTTCTGCTTCTTGGCGGAAACTCTAACTCTCAACATCGCCGGTTCAAATCCTAATTCCATTGATTTACCGGATTCCGCCTCCGATATCCGGAACTACTACTACTCCGTTTTCGAAGATCTCATCGCCGACGGCTTCCTCTCGCCCAACTCTCACTCTCTGTGTATCGAAACCTTCACTGGCCAAGACGTAGAAGCATTGATCGACGTCGGAGTCATAAATTCCATCGGCATTTTCCACAAATCATCTCCGCCGTTGATTCGATACGGTTACGGTCATCACCAGCCGTTCGATGACAACACTTTCCATTTCGAGTTCGCCGGAAATGGAGTACTCGACCGATCATCAAAACCAGCTGAATTCGCTACAGAAGTTTCTAGAACAATGAAGCCTGGGGGTATTTTCGTCATTCACACTATATCGAAAGACGATTACAGTCTCCATTCGTTGATTCAATTGTTCACTTCCTTCAAATTGATCAGCTCCATTGAAATTGACAGTTTCGCAACTTGGCAGCCTCCGATACGCCAAGTAATTTTCAAAAAGGTGACACGATTCGAACCTATGATCACGAAAAATACATGTGTTGATTTAGAGAAATCAAAAAATTACTGTTATACCCCTGAATATAAAAGAGAATTAATTCGTAAAGCAGAGTCGTTAGTGGTAAAAGAGCCATTGAAACCATGGATACACTTGAGAAATGTGAAGTATTTGTCTTCAATGGTTGATATTAGCTTCAAGAAAAGGTACATTTATGTAGATGTTGGAGCAAGGAGTTATAGTTCAAGCATTGGTAGTTGGTTTAAGAAACAGTATCCGAAACAGAACAAGACGTTTGAGGTCTACGCGATTGAGGGTGATAGGGGATACCACGACGAGTATAAAAGAAAGGGTGTGAATCTCTTGCCCTATGTAGCTTGGTTGAGGAACGAGACGTTGTTCTTTGAGATAGGTAGGGTTCAAACTAGGAAGAACGTAGAGAAGGGTCGAGGGTTGGGGAGAGTACAATCAGCACAATCGTCGTTGGATTTCATATGGGATTCGAATAAGATTGTGGGGTTCGATTTTGGTGAATGGTTGATGAGTTTGGTTGATGATGAAAGGGATTATTTGGTTGTGAAAATGGATGTGAAAGGGAGTGAGTTTCATTTGATAGAAAAGTTGATTGAGAATGGTGCAATTTGTTTGATTGATGAGTTGTTTCTTAAATGTCATTATAATAGTAAAAGATATGATAAGACATATACACAATGTTTGGAATTGTATTCTTCTCTTAGAGATATTGGGATTTTTGTACATCAATGGTAGTTGATTAATGAAATGGTAATCTTTGATTCTCTGTGTTCTTTTTTCTGGAGATTTCCATTACGCGATGCACTTTCTCTTTTGCTTTGATCATCAACTCCAAATGCATTATCTAATACATATTTTGATAACATTTCTTAAGAGTCCGAGCAACATAGGATAGAATTGGCCTTCTGAGGATAGCGAATTAGGTGTTGTAGGAGGAGTTCTTGCAGCCTCAGTACTTGAAAGTGAGAGTTCAGCTTTGGTAGTGCAGCAACAAACAAGATTATGGGGACTCCATCATCCTGAAGAGTCTCTACACATTTGAGAAGGATCAACTTATAATCGTATAAAATTTATGTTTGATCGAACTCTTCGTAAGTGTCGAGGGATGCGTTCAAAGTATAGACCTAAGTTGTTCAGGCGCTTCAAAAATGACGATATGTGCATGTCAGAGATTCTAAAGAGTCTTAACACATTTGAGAAGGATTAACTTATACTTGAATAGACCTCTATGTTGCTTGGACTCTTCAAAAATATCGAGTAAGCTAACATGGCATGCACGCAATGTCAAAATGTAATTGTAGCTTATGAGAAATTAGAGTGTGGAGTTAAAAGGGTAAAAAAAATTGTCAAAAATTCCAAAAGGGCATATCAATTTTTTTTTAAAACCAAAACAGTAAAATCGCTCACGATGTAGCGACTTGTACCTTTTGAAAAAGTGAAATCGCTGCAATAGCAGCGATTTCTTAAATTTGCCTTTTCTTTTTTTTAAAAAAAAAATAAACAAATCGCTCCACACGGAGCGATTTTCAAAATAATAAAAAAAAAATTCTATAAGTCGCTGCAGAAGCAGCGACTTCCATCAAATTTTTATTTTTTTTATTTTATTTTTTGCTTTATTTAAAAGAAAAATGGATTCAATTTTTTTTAAAAAAAAATCATTGGCAACGATTTTAATTAGTTTTTTTTAAAAAAAAATCAAATCGCTGTAAAGGCAGCGATTTACACTAAATTTATATTTTTTTAAAAAAATCAATTAAATGCTGCAAAAAAATTAACCGATTAAATTAATTTTTCAAAAAAAAAAAAAAATTTAAGTGTAAAGCAAAAAATGTGTTAATTAAGAATTCATAACATAAAATGAATTCTTAATTAACACATTTTTTGCGTTACACTTAAATTTTTTTATTTTTTTTTGAAAACTTAATTTAATCGGCTAATTTTTTTGTAGCGATTTAATTGATTTTTTTTAAAAAAAAATATAAATTTAGTTTAAATCGATGCCTTTACAGCGATTTGATTTTTTTTAAAAAAAACTAATTAAAAATCGCTGCCAATGATTTTTTTTTAAAAAAAAATGAATCAATTTTTCTTTTAAATAAAGCAAAAAAAAATTAAAAAATTTGATGGATGTCGCTGCAGAAGCAGCGACTTATAGAAAAAAATAATATATTTTTTTTTATTTTGAAAATCGCTCCGTGTGGAGCGATTTGTTTAATTTTTTATTTTTTTTAAAAAAAAAAGCAATTTTAAGAAATCGCTGCTATGGCAGCGATTTCGCTTTTTCAGGCGTTTTTACCGTTTTAGTTTTTAAAAAAATTGATATGCCCTTTTGAAATTTTTGACAATTTTTTTTACCCTTTTAACTCCGCACTCTGAGAAATTAACACATACTCGTGTCGTTACATTAAAATATAAATATTTAAAAACTACTTCAAAAATACTACAAATTACAAATCTTTTCATGTTAATACGATACAAAAATTATACATTTTAGAATATTGTTCAAAGTTTATATTATTTAAATCTCAAAAACAACAGATAAAGTATATATATTCAACAACTTTTATGAAACAAAAATAGTTTTCAAAGTGTTACATTCTTACATATTCGTTTTTCTATCTCCACTCTAAATTAATAATATTTTCACTTATCCGCCAAACTCGAACCATATCATACTAATAATTGTTATATCTCACTTATTGACATTCTTATATTATTTACTTTGTGAATTTTCTTATTAAAATTTTTGACTGATAATTGCTAACTAAAACAAACCTCACTAATTTGACATTTCTATATTATTTACTTTATAAATCTTCTTACTAAAATTTCTGACTTTATCACCATTGAACAATCTCCTCCTATCAAAGATATGATACTAAGTGTCAAGATTTACAAAATGTATAGAATAGTACTTACTAGAGATGTACATCCCCACATATATATTAAGAGAGTCAATCCAAGTTCTTAATTTCCTTGGGAAGTGTGAGGTGAGTTGTGAATTGTGGATGAAGGCCGTGAACTTAGGTTTACAAAATCTTTATAATCCCAACTTATATATTCTTCCTTTTTGTTTATTAATAATCATATTGCCAAAGTTCTTGGAATCAATAAAAAATATAAAACTATACTTCTTGAAGAATTACAATTCAATGTCATTGGATGATCTCTCTTACAAAAAATAACAAGTAAATCTATATGATATACATATAATGTATACATAATATACTTTGGAATGACAACAACAAATACTTCTCATATCTCAATTTATATGACATACTTTTCTTTTAATTAATCGCGAAAGAAATGATACATTTTTTTATTTAATAACTATTTAAGTTTAAAATCGATATCTTACCTTTGATAAGATGATTTATAGTATAACAAATATATCATTTATTTCAAACAATAAATTTTAAAAATATTTTTTTGTTTCTTATACGATGTGTCAAGTCAAACATTATATAGATTCAGACACTACGTATGACGTTTTATAAAACAAAAATTCTAGCAATCCACCCACCCACACAAAGGAAACTTAGCATTTTTAGTCCCTCAAATATCAACAAATTAATATTTTGGTCCTTGCGACTTTTGAGGTTGAGCATATGTAATCTTTATTTGATTGATATGCGTATTTTTTATTCATCTATTGATGTATCTCCATAAATTTAACGAATTATTAAGTATTAGATTATTTAACTATTATATGTTATGTTAAATTTATATTGTTAATTTATATTTAAGGTAAATATAGTTATAAAAATGGTCTAATAAATATAACATATTTCTTACGTGGGATTAAAACACATATTTTAGTTAATTGAAAGTTAAATATAGTTAACTAAATTATACGAGGACCAAAATAAAAACTTATTAGTGACTGAGGACCAAAAGTGTTAATTATCTATAAAAAAAAAATACAAACACAATAATATGTTCGTGCGCACTACATATAAATTTGATGATAAATTCTTTTTAAATTGACTATTTGCTATTTCTGTTAAATCTTTTTTAGAAATATTTGCGATCGAGTAAATATGTTTCGCAAAGAAATAAATTGATTTTTTAAATTATTAATAATATTATATTTTTTTTTATTTTAATCTATGTGGTATTGAAATTTTATTAAGAAATTGCATATAAAAACTAACTTTTTTTGTAATAATATTAATATTTTTAAAATTTTTGTAAATATATTATAAATCAAAGTAAATAATTAAAAATTTAAAATATTTTAAAACATACAAACAAATTTTATCTTGATCATGATATTGAATAAAAAAAACTAACTTCTTTGTAATAATATTAATATATTAGAAATTTTTTATAGAAATATTATAAATTATAATAAATAATTTTAAAATATTTAAAAATACAATTAAATTTTAATTTAAACTTTTTTTATTGACTATCACATCAATTAAAACGAAGAAATATCTAATACTCACCGAATTGAGGGTGGGGAATCATGTGAGATCTGAGACATATTATTTAGTTAATTGGTATTTTGCCAGCTATTTTTGTCATTTTCTAATATTACTATTACTATTATTATTATTATTATTATTATTATTATTATTATCTTATAATAATAGTAATATTATAATAATTATTTGGTTGTAACATGGACCTAATTTTGGAAGTATACATACATGCATGTATATTAGTGTACGGTTCAATTATTTTGCACCGTTTTTGTCCCATCTTCAATTATTTTGTATTTATTCCTACTCCATATATATACTTTATAATAGACTTTTCAAATAAAAATAAAAAATATAATAAGAGATAAGGCTATAAAGTTTGAACTACCATCGATTCCATATACAAGTAAGATATATAATTTATATTTTTTATATTTTTAATTATTTTAATATAACTTCTGACTTTACGATCGATAATAAATAACATCTTTTATTGCAAAAACCTAAAGTAATTATCTCACACAAGCTAAAAAAGCAATATATCACTTTGAGTAACATTACACATTGTCAATGTATTTAACAAACGTGTATATATATAATATAATATATAGTATAATGCTTATATTTTTAAGTGAGTGGCTATTGAGTCAATTTTTTTTAACAAAAATATCATATTAATATTGTTTAACTTGTTATAACAGATTATTTACCATGTGTTATACTCCATTTAATTCATCATTTTATTTAGCTTATATATTGAAAATTGATTTTTCATTTTACTTATTCATTTTAGTAAATTAAGAGAATATTAGTATTAGTATTTTTTCTCATATTACCCTTTAATACTAAATAACTATATACGTAGCAATAGTTAAATTTAGAGTTTACTAAAGCAATAGATTTTTCTTTTAGTGACAATTGAGTCATTGTCGTTATATCCAGAGTTGTTAAAATTTTTAGCGGCATTTATATTAAGTGTTGATTATAAATACTCATTACATTATTGTATTTACATCATTTATCTTATCTTCCGAATGAGATAAATTAGTCTCAAAATTATAATCTCAAAATAATTTAATACATGTACCAAACGATTCAATATTATACATAAAATAAGATGATATATCAAATATTAACATAATATAAAATCTTTAACATTTTGCCATTTATGTTTATGTTAATTATTCCTAGATATAAGTCTTTAGCGTAAGCCATCGCAGCTGGTTATCACTTTGACCAACATTACACATGCTTATTAATGACACTATGATTACTAAAGATTAAATTAATTAACTTCTTCTTTTGTATATAACTAATTGTTTTATCGATCAGGATCGTGATGAAATATTTCTTTATTTTTAATTATACGTTTCGAGTTTGCTGTTTCGATTTCGTATATATAGAATTGCGTTTGTTAGAGAATGTTCTACCTCTCAATATAAGACTTTCCGACCTGAATTCAAACTTAATCAGACTTCAATATAAATATCAAATACAAGATGAGAAACCAAGAAATTAATAAAACTAATTGCTTTACATTAAAGGTAATTTAGAAGGAAATTGTTTACTAAGCTAACTAACAAAACAATCATTGAAGTAAACCTATTTTATTAATTAAATGACAACTAAATTATTAATTAAATTTGATAGGATTAAAGAAAAAGAGAACATTGAATAGTTCCATGGTTTTAATTCCCCCATTTGGCCTACATAGGTGCCCGTGACACGACTACATAACTAATTATTTCCAGATCATCCAAATCATAAAATAATGTAAATCCCCCCTAGTTAATTATGATTGATATAATTTGACAATTAGTGATATTAATTAAGTATTTCAAACCATGTTACTAGTTTAATTTCTTCATATCATGAACAACCCCCCCCCCCCCAATCTGGAAAATATGAAGAGAATATTACACACGATATAGAGTTACGGATAGACAATACGTTCGTTTATGAGTTATGTTTGAAATTCAATATATCAGTGTCGAAATGATGTGAAAAATTCAATATATCAGTGTTGAAATGATAGATATGTGTTAAAAGGGATATGAACAAAGCTAAATATAGATTATTTTAGAACTTAATACCCTTTCAGTTCAAAATCACAATATGTAGATTCTAGATTTGTCATTTTGAGCAACAAAATTTTGCTTTTTATTTCAAATCTAACTTAAAACCGACTTTATGTTTAGCTTAGGGACTTAGGACCAAGAAATTAGAACAATCCAAATGTGTTCGCTTAAACTTGACAGAAATCCACCATTATCAGTGTCGAAATTTTAAACTTTACACGACGTTAGTCTAGATTTTGAAAGTCCCAATATATATATATATATATATATCAAATTATACCTTAGAGAAATTAAAGACGAAATAACATATCAAACATATGCACATAACACAAGTTGTATACATTAAAGTTTGAATTAATTTCTCAAAAGGAGGAAACTCTTGTATAACATTATAAAAAGTTCATTTTGTTAAGCCCCAAAAATTTACAAGAAAGAGGAAAAAAACAAAAAAAAACAATACTTTTCACCCTCTTCCATTTTTTGAAAGAGAGTTTAAAGTACAATCTTCTCATCTTTGAGTACAACTTCCATAAGCACTCTCCAATCTCTCTCTCGTAAATTTCATTGGGCTTATAATATCCCCCTTTCAATCCAAATCTGCTACTATTAAATGCAGATGGAAAATAAATAAAAATAAAAATTATCTACAAATAATAAAAAGTAAAAAAAAAAAAAAAAAAAAAACAAGAAAAAAGATTATTTTTTTTTTAAAAAAAACTTTAGTCTTCAGAGATAGTGGTGAGATGAGGTCTCCACACAACCACCTTGCCGCTCTTACTCCTCCGGTGAGATGATGACTTCTTTAATTTTGGCATTGTACTATCACTCGAAAAATCGCGATCACCATCGTTGATGGTGACGTGGCATTTCTTATTATTATTTTTTGGTAGTCTGTTGATTGAGGAGGATGTGATCCCGGATTTTTTCTTCTTCTCCGGAACAGAAGATGAGGGAATTAAGAAGTATATACTACCCCTTTTGAGCTCGGATTCTGGCGATAAGATCAGAATCCGGCGAGCCATTGTACCTTGAGAGCATGGTTTACTCAAGACATGATTAGGGTAATTTTTTAAAACTTCATAGGCTGTGATTGGACTTGTAATTTCTTCAACATGACCATTTAAATGTACAATACGAATTAAATCAAGTGCACCACAAGGAAGAACACAAGCCAAACAACACCTTAAACTATTTCCCATAATTTTTGATGAAATTAATCAAATCAAAGTTTTTGTTGATAAGAGAAAAAATATAATGAATGAATATCCTTTTTTTTGAATGTGATAACATTGAGTTGATTGGATTGGAAAGGGGCATGTTATATAGCAACAATCATACTCATGTGTGGACAAACAATAATGTGTAAAGAAATGACCAAAATACCCCTTTTGAAATAATCTAATTTAACTATAATTTGAGGAATAACTATCTGGCGAAGTCAAAAATTTAAATTTTATGCATTCTGAGTTTTATAGGATGGCGATTTGAAATGTTAAATATTCACTTTCTAGATTTTGAGTTTTATAGGATGACGATTTGAAATGTTCAATATTCACTTTCTAGATTTATTTTGTGTGTATATATTAAGTAAAGTTTAACCTAAATATATAATTTGAGGCGAAGTCAAAAATTTAAATTTATGCATTCTGAATCTTATAGGATGACGATTTGAAATGTTAAATATCCATTTTTTTAATTTATTTTGTGTGTATATATATTCAGTAAAGTTTAACCTAAATATATAATTTGAGGCAGTCAAAAATTTAAATTTATGCATTCTGAATTTTATAGGATGACGATTTGAAATGTTAAATATCCACTTTCTAAATTTAATTTGTGTATATATATTCAGTAAAGTTTAACTTAAATATATAATTTGAATAAAAACGGTTGGATTCGCTTGAACCCTTATATATGAATGATTATTTATTGTTCTCTTTTAGTTAACATAAATAAATAATTTGAATAATAACGGGTTATCTAATGCATTTTAGCTCTTCTATATAATTTGTGGATTATTATACTAAAACAAAATTTACCTTATACACACCAGAAGAATAACAAGTAGAAGTTTTCTTATCTAACAAAATAAAAAAAAGTTTACAACATAAGTTATATGTAAATGCCTTTTAAGTAACAAAACTAATTTGTAATTAATTTAAGGTACATATAACTTGGAACTCTACTTAAATTACCAAATTTAGCACCTACCTAATAAACATATCAAAGCGTGTATATATGCTTATTGACCTACCAAATATGCATAAATTAATTTGTCAACTATCAGAAAAATACAAATTTGTATCATAAGTTACGATTTTTAATTTCTGATTGCTTGATATTTCTCTTGATTTTTACCATCTATATTGAAAAGTAATTTAGGACCTACTATCATTGACAGAACTAAAGATTAACTTTACGAGTTCACGGGAATACAATAATTTTTAATAAGGTAATATTTTATAAATATATTTATTTGTCAAACTAGTTCATTCGACATTATCGTAATAACTAATAATACAAAAACTTCACATTTTAAATCCGTCTATACCCTAATAGGGATATTTATGGAATTCATAATTTTAGGAGGAAAAAGATTAGTTTAATAAATTAAATTAAATTAAATTAATCCAAGTGTTAATAACATTCAATGGATCCCAACTGCAAGTCACCGTGAATATAGGCATTACAACACTGCAGTCAGTCATTGGGTACGGAAAAAGGAAAAAAATAAATATCTTCTTTTTTAAAAAATAAATAAATATCTTCTTTTTCTTAACAAAAAAATAAATAACTTCTTTTTAAATAAATAAATAAATAAAATAAAATCTGCAACTGTTCTCTGACGTATACTCGTTTTTTTAAAAAATTAAAAATAAAAGGTAAGACGATTTGTAATATAAATAATCCTTAATTATTCCAAAGGGTTTAATTCTAATTAAAGATTGAAATCAAATAATCTGATTAAAGATGGGATCAGTTTGAAAATTTGAGCATCTTGGTCTTCGAGTAAAATGATGAGATATTTTTTTTATTTGAATTTCAATTAATTTAAATTTATACGCGTGAAGATCACTAAGGGACAAATGCTATTCTTTTTTAGAAAAATAAGTATGTTTGTTATTTATTTATTTTGTTCGATTTGTAAGCAAAAGTTCCAAAATATTATACTAAAAAATCAATTGTATATTACGTTATTAAGTATCAATGTAGAATGCCACTAATAGAACGTATTTTTTTCTACTTTCGCTAAAACCTTTTTTTATTTTTAAAAAATTTATTTTCTGAAAAATTAATTATTTTGTATAAATATTAACCAATAAAATATGAAAAAATTAAATTCCAATTAACGTAATAACCCTAAATAAAAATTAAAAAATATATTTATTCCGCCACACATCTTATTAAATTAGGAAGGATGAAAAGATACTTCGAATAGTGCAGGTTCTAACAGATTTAGCAGTTAAATAAGATTAATTTATTACATATTTATTTTTAATTATAGCTCTTAAATATATTAAATCCCAAACCAATCAATCAGAGCAAATCACTTTAATTTTCTTGCATCACTAATGAGACTTGAACCTTTATTTCCTATGATATATTATATTTTCGTTCGATTGGCCATAAAATTATAATATTGTTTGTTAGTGGTCGATACGTTTTTTATCATTAAAAAATGTGATTGGATGAATAAAATTTGATTCCTTCACTCTTAATTAAAAATTTTAAATTTGAATTTTGAGAATGTAGAAAATTTCTAGTAAAGAATTTTTTTTTTTAATAAGACTCTATAAAATATGAATCTGAAATAGTCGAACAGTTCATTTCCAATATCAAATGATATTTACGAAAAAAAGTGTTAACATTAATTTTTACTTCAAACCATAGTTAAATATCATACATGATATAGAATTGCACCTTCAATTACAAGTGAAAGTGTCCACTTTTTTTTACATTGGTTCTCAAAATAGGGGGAAAAACAACAAATGTTGCACCTCCTTTATCCAGCATTACATCTTTTTTTATGGCTGAATTCAATATTATTGTTGTAGCAAAATCATACAAAATCCCATGTTTCACCTAGCTATAGTTACCACTATATTTCATTGAATTTTAAATTATGTGCTATTTATAGTGTAAAAAGGAAAAAAAATTATATTACTACTATAGTTTAATAGACACTTATGATATGATTCTTTCCTAAAGTCATGTATAACGAAAGTTTAATGCATTGAACCTGCCTAATAATATATTAATATGTTAGTCTTATTTTAGCATAGTTAGTATTTATCATAAAAGTTTACTTAAAATTATCTCTTATAAATGATCTTAGTATATGAATGTTTCTTATTCTGGTTGGGAACAAGTTATTTCACGATAAGTTATCTTTGGATTAGTTATTTTGGGATAATTTATCTCACCATGTATATCTGATAACTTATCTGATCATTGTGATATAAATAGTGGGATAAATTATTTCAAACATGTCAATCAAACAAGATACATAAATTTTATCGCATCACTACTTTCTTATCCCATCACTATTTATTTTTATCACATGTCAAAACGGTCTCTAAGTAATTTTCATTTATTCAATTAGTATAATTGATGTTAATATACATCAAACAAAAGTTGTGATATAGTTGCAAATATTTCTTCATTTTTACAAGTTCGAATACTATTTGGTGCAAGATCGCCTTTATTAGCTAGAGATTGAACCACTTTAACCCTAATATAAGACTTATTAGTATGAATTCAAACAGCCGACGCTTAACACACACATCCACCCCCACCCCACCCCACCCCACTTTTTTTAAAAAAAGAAAAAATAATCTCAAATGTTGTGGTGAGTGGTGACTTGTGTTTTAAACTATAGTACATCAAGTACTACATGGAAGTTGCACAAATTGTGACAATTTGAACCATTATTAATTAAAAACATAAAAATTGGTCATTCAATTAGTCCAAGAGTCATCTAATTACTTTGTTCAATAAAGTTAATCATTGGATTTGTTGTCAAACCGATAAATTCGCAAAAATAATCGTTAGGTTTTAAGGAGTTTATATGGGCATAGTGCTACGAGCCAATCTCCAATAAAAAAAATTAAAACAATTATATATATGTATATATATAATTAGATTACTTGTAGAAAGATTACAAATATATCTTTATGCCATGCTTATTTTCACATTAGCATAATTTATCAGTATTCTAATTTTAAATTAAAATAGAATTTATTGTTAAATAAGGTTATAAACTTATATTTTCTTTATTAAGAAAAAATAAAAATAAATCATCTTTATTGCTATGTTGAAACTTGTTATAAGAGTATTATGTTATATTTTTTATTTTGAATTTATAACTTAGGTTATATTTTCAGTTACATTTGTTTTAGTAATATTGAATTTACATTGCACATCAACTTTTAATTAGATTTGATATATCATATTTTTATCAAACATTTAATAATTTATGATATAATATATTTATATATTATTTTTTATGAAATATGTATATTACGATGTTCGTAAAAACTTCATACTTCTAGTTGTTACGATCATTCAACTGAAATATATTGATTTGAAATAATATAATTCAATTAATTTTTCATAATATTATTTATATAAATAGTTATTAATTAATATATTTTCAAAAAAGAATACATATCTTAAATATTTTATTTAGTGTCATAAGTAATTACACTGTGACAATTAAACATGTCATGTAATTACTAGACAATGTAATTACTAGACTGATAATTACGACCCTAATAATTACACCAATTCCAATCAGCTAGGTGATTTGTAGATATTTTGAGTGTGACATCTAATATGTATTTATTTATTTATTTATTTTTGTGTGAATTATGCCAATCTAACTATGATTTACCTAAATCTATCTAGTTTATCACCACCTAGATTTAGATTTTAGTTCGTGTGGATAATTAATTATGCCTCTTAATATTGATTAGCACGTAGCTTCTAAGTACTTACGTTTTGGGCACCAACCACAGCTAAAATGAGCTGATTAATTAAGGTTTTATGAGGTCGTTGGGTTCATTGCATATATAATTAGGTGTAGTATTAATGATTAAATATTAAATTAATATTTCATCTGTATTATATTACTTAACCCTTGTTGACTAGATATCTCCTAAAAAAGCTTTAATTAGAAGAATAGTTACTAAATCAACCTTATTAATAATGTTTCGGAACACTAAATTTGATATTATTTAAAAATAGCTAGCTACTATTTATTACTAAGGATGGTATGTGAAAGACAAAATGAAATTCTCTATCACGTTTAGATTTGACACATTCATTAAGAAAATAATTATTAATATGACTATTTTGTCACGTTATAGCTGTTAATCGATGTTCAGCATTATTTTTTAAAAAATGATTTGACGAATAAGTAAGAATATCTAGGGTAAAACGTGAATGTTTTTTTTTTTAAAATCTTTCCTTGATATATAAAAACTACTTCAAGAATTGTGGACAAATAAAAGGGAACCGAAAAGGTAGAATGACACATCTATTTTTCAATACAAAGAGCAAGTAAAACGAAATGAAACGAAGAGAGTACTTTGTTTAATTTGGTTAAAGGTATAACGACTAATTAACGAAGATAAATTTTTACCTCAAAGTTGGTGTTATTTTATTTCACCAGAATATGTGGGATAAATTAAATCAAGATTATAATTTCAACACTATAATTTTAAGATAATTTTATTCGCGAATCAAATTACCTAAATAGTTCCTTTTCTTTTTTAAGAATTGTTAGTAATTAACCAAAAATAATGTGCATGATGTTTCCCATGCAAAAGATTATAAATTAAATAGTTAGATTGACTCTTAATGATGTATAGAGTTCATGTAGAATTAAATTGATGTGCTTAAGCCTTAATTAGACTTATTAAGTACTATAACATGTGATTAGTCTGTCTTGACACCAAAACCAAGTTGGAAACTTTATTAATGTAACCATTTTAAGTTCATAGATTTGTACTTTTTTCGGCGTAATAATTGCTACTTTTGTGTATAAATTTCAAATTTTAAATTTAAGTCGGTCTTTTAAGGGACAATATCTGATAAAACTGAAGTCATATAGAAAATAATTAGACATAATCCTTACGTACGAAAGAATAAAAAGTACAAATTAAGAAGTGGTCCCAAACTAATACAAGTTGAGATGTGGTCTAAACTTTAATTACCCTATGTACTTGTGTATATTACGATCCTCTTAATTAATTCAACTTAAGAAAAAAGTTTTGTGTAAAAACACATTTAGTTTATTATAAATGGTACAATTATCTCTAGATGTAGTTCATAAACAATATTTATACTAAATTAATGAAGGAAAAATACATGTTTTGCATTAGACATATTTCTCAAGTAATTAATTAATATAGCCAAACAATACATGTTCTTACTTTAATTTTTATTACATTTGATCCCCACACACATATCAAAAGGCACATACAAATTATATTATGTGAATTTGGGACAATCTAACAAAACTTTTTGGTCACATAATTGAAATTTATGTTCAAAATATTGTAAATTATTTTTCATAATTTAGGTAAAATCGTGAATTTTCTAATTACAAATCTAGGTTAAAAATCAAGCAATAAAGTCTCATAAATATACTGGTCGTTTGTCTTATTAGTTAAATATTACCTAGAAATAATCAAACCTTTTTAACAAACTAATTATAATTTCATAATAAGATTAAAAATATAGTGATACCGTACTTACAATAATTAATTATAGTTTTTATACATTTATTCAGCTAATTATTCTTATAATTATAATATTTGCAGTAATTAGACTTTGGACCACTTCATAATTAATTTATATGTAGTATTTTCTAACATATGATAATACAAGTACGTACGATATGATTAAAGTTAGTGTCACATTTAAGCTAAAGTTATGTATTCAATAGAACTTAAAAACTTTTTATTTATATTAAAAAATCATTTTTATATGTACTATATTTTTATTAGAATCTTACTAACCGATAAAGATTATATATAATTTAGAATGTAACTCATAAATTTTAAAATTTCGAAATAAATTAGAATGCTTATATTAGAGCTTCTACCTTGGCTCTTTTAATATCAAAGACAAAATTAGCAAAAGTTATACTTCATATATAAGTCTTAATAATAAAAAATTAATTACGTATTTAACTCTTATCATTAATTAAGACTCAATTTAACAATTTTAGAATCTCTTACACAGCAAACCTCATGTGTTCTTAAAAACAAAATTAATTCAACTCATTTTTGGTGTGGTCGGTGGCAAAACCTAAGTGCTACGAAGCTTCGTAATAATGATGATAATAACTTCCTTTTATGTGACGCAATTATTTAGCTTGGCACGAAGTTTTTAGAGAAAAAAAGAAAAAATATTAAGATTTGCGATCTAAAACAAGTCATATGTATTTGTATGGCTATGAATTATTTATTGAGGGTATAATCGTAGTTTCTTGTAGCTACGATTAGGTATATGTGGCTGAAGTAAGTTATTATTGTTTGAATTTTAGTTGTACGTATGTGAATTTCGAAAAGAAATAACTAAAACCATGACTTGAAGTCCGATCATTTATTCTTCTCTAAGCTTCGAGTAAAAAATAGTCAATGCAGATAAAAATGATTGAACTTCAGCTATATATAACTTCAGATACTATATCCAAAGTTTGATTCTATCAAGTATTAAGTATAACTTCAGACGTCACATATCTAAGGTAATACTTTGCACCAAAAAAAAAATATAAATTAAATGATGATATAAAAATATAAAATTAAAGAATCATGAGCTAATAATTGTAAAATATGCATTAGGCCATAAGATTCTACACTAACGTTAAATTATATGGCCCATCAATAGTTTGGTGCCCTAAAAATTATCAAAAAATTCCAAATGTCAGTGTGACCCATTGGAAATAATATACTCACCAAACAATGGATTAAATTATTTTTGGACCCCTAGAAAGATAATTGGTGTTTGCTAGTTAGAGATATGTACAATAAGATATTTTTTAAAACCTTGTTTAGTTAATTTGAATGATACTTAGGTTAAGTTATAATTTTGTTTTAACGAGAATCATACCGTAGACATTGAAATTTTGTAGGACTCTATAAGATGCGTTCAATTCGAGTTGGGACTTTTACAAATTGTGTTCAACTCAGATAAGAATTTTTGGAGGCCACTCAACCCTAAACCCTAGTTTATGCCTATATAAAGGGTACTAAATTTCATCTAGGAAATTCCATAAAGAGATCATGATCTCGAATACTCCACATATTGATGGATTATTATTCACATAGAGAGGTCAAATCTAAATCATCATAGTTCGAGAAATATGTCATTAATAGCCCTCGAATCATGGATAAATCCTAGGAGAATAGAATCAAGGGATCAACAGAATTGTACCAGCTATCTTAATCAATAAAATTATGTTTCTTCATATTTTATTTGTATGATTTGTTTATTTTTCATATGTTTAAAATTTATTACAAACACATATATTTTAAGATGACATAAACGGTACCTAGGTTTGAGTCTCACCGTTATCATTATAAAAAATATATATCATATATTTGAAATATAAAAAGAATCAAAGTTTAAACTGAAATAGGCGTGTCGAAGGCAAAATCATGTAAATGAAAGGGTGGTGAATATTCTATATTGTATATTAACTTGATATTGTTACAAATTCATAACAATCAAATTATAGATTTTCTTCTAAATTTATCAATAAAATTTTACACCTCGTTTTTTTCACTTCACCTGTCTTAACTTGACTAAGCACGAAATTTTTAAAAATTAAAGTATGTGTAACATACTAAAAATACTATTTGATTTATTTATTTTTAATGTTAAACCTGATATATCATTTTTTATATAAGTTAATTGAATTACAAGTGAAAGTGTCCACTTTTTAATTAAAATATTGCTCCTCCTTTCACTAGCACAACTACTTATTTCCTGGCTAAAAACTATATTAATGTTTATTGGAACACCATACAAAATCCCATGTTTTCTCCTAGGTATTACAATTTTTTGTGTGGCATGAATTTGTGCAAAAAAGTGAAGTTAATTTTGAAGAAATTAGAGGATCCACCAAGATAATGATTGATTGGAAAAAAGATTTTTGAAAATAAAATTTGTAAGGAAAAATTCCTTTTGGCCAAAAAATTTGGTCACAATTTGATCAGAATGATATTTAATTTATGTAAAAAAAATTTGAACATTTTTACCCTTCTACTTTAACAAGTTTTAACTGAAAATGGAAAAAAGATCAGTTTATTTCAAAACAAAAAAAAATACTATAATTTTAAAAAAAATTCTGGCCAAATTTTCTGGTTATTTAGAATAATATTATAATAAATAGCTACACTAGAAAAAACATTATAATAAATAGCTACACTAAAAAAACATTATAATAAATAGCTACAAGTGACACAAAGTCATACTTTTTTTTAGTTTTAATTTGCTTCAACAAAGAAGTGACTTTCTGAAATTATATTAAATATTACTATTGAGTGACCAACTGAGAAATTAACTTCATATATATAATCACTAGAAATTATTATTATTATTATTATTATTATTATTATTATTATTATTATTTTTATTATTATTATTATTTTGAAAAATGAACCTCTAACAACTTAGGTAATCTAGAGTTTGAATCAAATGTACATATTTGAATCATGAAAAAACAAAATATAATGTTATTAGCTTACAAAAAAATGAGAAATATAAGACAAGACACAATAATGCAATATATTGTATATTTAATGCATAAAATATGCATAATGCATGATTTTCTACTTTTTAAACAGATAAAGTTATTAGGTACATATCATCAAAAAGGTCCAAATATTTCTATGACCCATATATGATATTAACTAGGCTGGCAACTCTACACGCTATGGTTTATATTAGTTTTGGACCCTTGAAAAGTAGTGGCAAAGAACCTTCTAAAAAATATTTAACACTATATTTTTTTATTATTCAAAAAAAACAATTTATATTTATATCGTATTAAATACGAGGAGAGTGAATGCACTATTATAATAAAATTTATCACTGAATTGTTTTAATTTTCAATTCAAAGATAGAAAGAAACAAACTAATAAAGGTTTATATTTATCGATATATTTTTCTACACGTACATTAGGGCGAGAACAGAAGCTAGTTTGAGTGCAGATAAATTATATATATTTCTAAAACGATACATACCATAGGCTTTGAAAATAATTATATAAAGTAAATATTAATATCGAGCAAGAAGAAAATCCTTAAAAAGGATACTTTTGCTGGATAAAGCAAAATAGGCAAAAGTTCTCTAATTTTATGTCTTGTCAATTTGATATTACATAATTTGTATTGAAAATAAATATTATCTATACAAATTTCACTAATTTATGGCTTAATTATATTTCTTCTAATGGATTTATGAAATTATTGTTCGTGTCAAATTTTAATTTCGACATATATGTATCTAGCAAATTCAAATACAAGTCTTTTAGATTCATGTGGATCAAAATTAGTTGTAATTTATTTTAGATATATTGTATCGAAATTGATTCACTTGTATTAGCTAGGCTTGCATTAGTATGATAAGATTTTTTTGATGCTATGTTTAGTTTGGTGTTTATGCATTACATAGTTTTTCTGGAAAAAAAAATTTGTTTACAAAAATACCTTCAACAATTATAATGGAAAGGATGTAAAAAATGTTTTTGAGGGCAATTGTGTTAATTTTAATGTGTGCATTAGAACTCATTGCATTACTAATGCATAAAAATAGATGGTATTGATTATGCATAGGTTAGAAAAGTGTACCAAACAAGGTACTAATAATACATCAAGTAAATGTAAACATTATTTTCTCTAATACACTCTACCGACGACCCTTTACTCTTTTGCTCGTCTCTATCCTCTCTTATTCACCTCTGTGTCTGTGTCTATACTTTCAAAATATATATCTAGTATGATTCACATATATTTGAGTCACACTCGTCTCCCTCCTCTCTCTACATTCAAATACAAGTCTTTCAGATTCATGTGGATCAAACTTAGGTGTAATTTGTTTTAGATATATTGTATTGAAATTGATTCGCTTATATTAGCTAGGATTGCATTAGTATGATAAGACTTCTTTTATGAAATGTTTGGTTTGGTGTTTATGCATTACATAGTTTTTCTAGAAAAAATATTTGTATACAAAAATACCCTCAACAAATATAATGGAAAGGATGTAAAAAATATTTTTGAGGACAATTGTGTCTTTATTAATTTTGATGTGTGCATTAGAACTTATTGCATTACTAATGCATAAAAATAGATGGTATTAGTTATGCATAGGTTAGAAAAGTGTACCAAACAAGGTATTAATAATACATCAAATATTATTTTCTCTAATACATTCTACCGACGACCCCTTACTCTTTTGCTCGTCTTTATCCTCTCTTGCTCACCTCTGTGTGTGTCTATATTTTCAACATATATATCTAGTATAATTCGCATGTATTTGAGTCACACTCGTCTCCCTCCTCTCTCCATATTCATGTATTTATATTTCAAAATGTATCTAATAACAAAAATACATATATCTAAATATTTTTAACTTAACATTTGATATGAAAATATGTAATTATTTCATCTATAAAAAAATAATAAAAATATTTGTAAATCAGATAGTTTTCCAATTTCGATCAAGTGAATCAGAAATAAAAATTAAAGCCCCCATTTTATTGGCAAACCACAAATTAAAACTCGAGTGATTCTATTGAGGTAAGATCTTTAAAGGCCTTTCAAAGGGAGCTTCATACTGGAGTTATTAAGAGGGAAAATTACATAGATATATTATAATAAAAAAATATTTATCATTTATAGCAATAATATTTTCTTTTCACTTGACTATTTTTAATTTATTTATAATATAAGTTTAGTACATATTATAAAAATAAATTTATTATTTAAATATAATACAAGTTATAATGATAGATAATACATTTATCACACATTTTAATACACTTATAATGCAATGTGACAATTTTTTACCAAACAAACATAATATATTTTAAAAACAATTATAATTCAAATATATTGCTTACATAATTCACTTTTAATACATATTACATATTTATCACAATATTGCTATAAATGATAATAAACAAAAAGTATTGCTAAAATCAATAATTATTTTAAAAAATGTATTTATTCATATAATTTTTCCTTATTAAAATGTACTAATTCACGTAATTTTTCCATAAAAAATTCATATTTGTATGCTATAACAAAGTTTGCATAATTGCACTCCATAGCAAATATATAATTGTATATTTCGCTATACATATACAATTGAAGCGAATTGTATAAAACGAGAAAGAGAAAAAGACTTGGGCTGAAAATTGTATAAAAATGAATTGTATAATTATAAGTGTATAGAACGATTAAATACAATTTGAATTTGTATAAAATGAGAAAGACAGAAAGGCAAAAGAGACTTGGGTAGGGAATATACAATTGAATCGAATTGTATAAAACGAGAAAGAGATAAATTATATACAATTTGAATTTGTATAAGACGAGAAAGAGAGAAAGGCAAAAAAATTGGGCAGGGGAGTATTTTTATTGTATAATTATAAGTGTATAGGACGAAGATATATGTATTTGCATGTGTATATACAATTTTCTCTCGCTTTATACAAACAGAAACACAATTTATACATTTCGCTTCTATTTGTATAAGCGAGAGAGGCGAGGGTGACGAGCGAGATTAGGGAGAGTGGCAAGCGAGATCTGGAAGAGGGAGAGAGAGAGAGGGATAAAAATATATGTATTTATACAATTTCCTCTGCTTTATACAAATAGAAACAAATTTTATACACTTGTGTTTGTATAAAAGGGAGAGAAAGCGAGCGAGATATAGAGCGAGAGAGGAGAATGGCGAGCGAGAGTTTGAGGGAGAGAGGTGACGGACAAAATTTTTGCTACGGGACACAATTAAATCAAAGGATGGTTATAATAATTAATTTAATTTATTAGTTTGTCATTATATATAATTTTCCCATTTTATATTTGCTACACGTGAAAGTTATCTTTTCCTAATACTATTGTAGGTGGAGGCCCAAATTAGTAACCCATTAAAAGCCCAACCCAATTTATCCATAGCCCATACGCTTGCAAGGTTAAAACAAAAAAAATTAGGATTTTAGTATTTCTCTCGTCTTCTTCATCGAAGCAGCAAAAAAAAAAAAAAAAAAATACAGAGAAATTCTTAGACCAACAAAATGGTTCGTTCTTCTAACCTTCCCTTCTTTACTGATTAAGTTTTTTTTTGTATGTACTGTGATGTATCTATTTATCAATCTTATATGCTTTGCTGAGTTTTGTTGGTACGATTTTTTTCAAATGGATTATATCATATAATTTGAAGGCCAGTTTATTTTCATGGATTATATCATGTAGAAACATATTTTAATTAATGGGTCGATGGAAATATAACAAATTTGTGAAAGGAACATTGGGTTTGTTCCATTTTTTTGTTATCTTTTGTTTCATTTTATTGATGTCCAAATGTACTTGTTTGAACAGTTAAACTTGTATTGTAGTTTTGCTATAGAGATGCGACTTGAGAACTTATAGGGTCCCAGATCGGTTGCAATAAGCTTAGTGTTTCTACTTGTAGTTGTGGATTGAGTATTGGTTATGTACATCTCTTTAATGTTAGTTAATAAAATTTTTTAGTTCCGTTACTGTCTCGTTGTTGTACTCTTTTCATGACGTATTTGCGAAAGATGGAGTGTTTCTTCGTGGTTTCTACAATGCCGTTTACATGATCTATATGGCTTGCTTTATAGTTCTGTGATGATTTTGGCCATTTTCTCCAACTGGTATTTGGATAGGATCAATTCAATGGGTCTGATGCTATAACTGTCCCTTACCGCATGTCTATTGATCCTTAGATCATTAAGTGGTTGATTGGTTTTGTGTTATGCATCATATTGTATATTTGGTGTTCCTTTACATTTTTAGAAACAAAATGCATGTTGAAGATATATCAAAAGAAAATTTATATAAATACTTGCGCTTTCATTTATTTACAGGCTAGAGGTTTGAAGAAGCATCTGAAGAGGCTCAATGCCCCAAAGCATTGGATGCTTGATAAACTTGGTGGAGCATTTGTAAGTGAATTGTCTTTGAGTAATTTCCAAGTAACTCGAGATGGTTTGAGCTGCTTTAGCTAATAAAATTCTGGTCTTTTGCTCTATAGGCTCCCAAGCCATCCTCTGGGCCACACAAGTCGAGAGAGTGCTTGCCGTTGGTCATTATCATGCGAAACAGGTTGAAGTATGCTCTCACATACCGAGAGGTGATCTCAATTCTGATGCAACGACAAGTTATGGTTGATGGGAAAGTAAGGACAGATAAGACATATCCTGCTGGTTTCATGGGTAAATGCTCTATTTCTACTTTTTTCTGTTTTTGGTATCTTTTCTAATGAACTGTCAATTCATGTTGTATTAATGGTATGTGATTTTTACAGAGTCTAAACATGTGTCTTTTGTTATAAGTAAACACTTGAAAAGAATACTGAAATACTGGTTGATAAGTTAGTTTGATAGATAAAACATCACATAAAAGTTTAATTCTTTGAACAATCGATTGAATTTGATTTCTTAACATTGTATAGAAAGAGAATTGTGTTAAATATTTCGAGGGAACATTCTAAAGTAGGGAAAGTCACATAAATTGGAACTTCTGGAGTAGTATGGATTAAAAAATGTCATCGGGTGTGTGTCGGATCCTTCAAAAGTAGTGCATTTATGAGGATCTGACACGGGTGCAACAACATTTTTGGAGTCCGAACAACTTAGCTATGGATAGGTGGTATGTTTGTAAATAGAAGTGTTAATTCAATTTTCACGTGACATTCCCTTTCTTTCGTCTGTATGGCTTGTTTCTTCACCCTTGAAAATGAATAATGCTAGTTTCTATGTACAGATGTTGTTTCAATCCCGAAGACTAATGAGAACTTCCGTCTTCTTTACGACACTAAGGGCCGATTCCGTCTTCACTCGGTCAGGGATGAGGAATCCAAGGTAGATTAATATTTTAAGTTGTGTGATTGTGGTGTATATCTTTGTTAGGTTCATTTTTTTTAACCTTGTAAACTTTATTGGTTGTATAATGATCTTATTGAGTTAATTTCTTCCTATTTGCAGTTTAAGCTTTGCAAGGTCCGGTCTGTGCAGTTTGGTCAGAAGGGGATCCCATACCTGAACACTTATGATGGAAGAACAATCCGCTATCCTGATCCTCTCATCAAGGCCAACGATACCATAAAGCTGGACTTGGAATCTAATAAGATTGTTGATTTCATCAAGTTTGATGTTGGGAATGTTGTGATGGTTACTGGAGGTAGAAACAGGGGACGTGTTGGTGTTATTAAGAACAGGGAGAAGCATAAGGGTAGCTTTGAGACCCTCCACATTCAGGATTCACAGGGTCATGAATTTGCTACACGTTTGGGAAATGTGTTCACTCTAGGTAAGGGTACTAAGCCGTGGGTTTCACTACCCAAAGGTAAAGGAATTAAGTTGACCATCATCGAGGAGGCAAGGAAGAGGCTGGCTGCTCAATCTGCCACCCCTGCTTAAACAAACTATCCTTGTTGCTTCATCCACTGTTCAAGTCAATTTCACGCTTTACAGCGTGATAAAGTTAAGTTTTGTAGTTTGAGCTCTAAATATTTTGCTTTGTTTAGTGATGCACTTTTGAATATTTGTGTTCTTGGTTTTAGCATGCCTAGTTTTTAAAACTCCTTTATGGATTCATTTTGATTTCCAGATTTGAAAAAGTGTTTCTCCATTACTATTTTCTTTTAAGCCATAGAGTAGTAGTTAAGATGCTGAGGGTTTGTATTTGCTGCATTGAGTATATCATGTCAAGATTCTGCATTGAGTAGTTGCTATCTTCCACCAATGAAAAGAAGTCACTTGATGTTCTAGTTTGTTAGGATTTGAATTTTTGATCACTCAGGTCTTGTTAGGATGGATCCTTTGGAGTCTTTGAACCTTTTTGATCATTCTCACAGGTAGTTGCTATCTTCCACCAGCACTCGCCCCAACTCATTTTATTACAGTTGTGTGACACATCGTCCCTCTAGTGAACTGTTGGAATTGCGTAATAAGGCTTTTAACTAGCTTAGTGAATCGATTTAAACTAGTAAGTATAGTATGTTTTTGTTGGCAGTGAGTAAATCTTTGATTCAGAGGGTGGAAGATGTTATGAATCTGAAGTAGGCTCTTGGCTTAGGTTCACACTTTCTTTTGTCTTTCCTCGAAAAGTCGTGGTACTCGTATTGATATTCTGATTAATCCAACGAATGCTATAGGTCATGTCTTGCATTATGGGGTGTTGGATTTTCCTCGTGAGCATTGGTTTCATACTCAGGCTCGAACTTAGACCTCTGGTTAAAAGAAAGAATAACTCCACCCACTCCACTATTTTTGGTATATAGCTGCAATTTTATTTGACTACCACAAAATCCTCTTGATTCATTTGTAGAACAATTTGTCAAAACGCCAATATCACATTTAAATTTGGATTGAATTTTTTTAAAATGCATTCATTAAAAGTACTTGTACGGAATAAGTAAGAAAATATTATATTGTCTATATATTGTTGTATATGATAGTAAATTTTCATTGATATACAGTCATAAAAAAATATAAACAAGAGGGTAAGAAAATATTATGTTGTCTATATTGTTGTATATGATATTAAATTTTTATTGATATACAGTCATATAAAAATATAAACAAGAGGATATATATATATATACATCGACTTAAAAAGCCATTTCTCCTAATATTCACGCATCCTCAATTATATATGATGTATATAAACGGCATATATACAAATACACAAGTAGATATATGCGTATATACACTTTCTCTACAATTAGCTAGGCCTAGTTGCAACAATATATGATGTGTTTGAAGCGAATAAAGTGAATTGATAAAACAATTTTTATTTTAAAATTATTGAGTTTCTTATTTATCGTCTTTTTAAGATAACATATTCAGTATAATGTCATAAATGAGGTGTAAAAAAATTAAGTGTACGAAGATCTTACATCTACCTCGTAAAAATATAGAGGTTTCAAATAGATCATAGCATGCCAAACAATTTTAAAAACGAGAAACATTTGTGAAAACAATAATAAAATTGAAATATTAGGAAGTGAATCAACAGACAGAAAAAGAACGATAATAACAAATCACTAATGTAATAATTAAAACACCAAAAGACATCGATGATAATTGAAATTGAAGAATAAAATAACGCTAATACTACTGGCAAAAAAGAAGATCAATACATACACCAAAAATTATTTAGAAATCAACAAAAAGTCAATTTTACGCGGTCAATAAATAAAACTTAAATCAATTTTATTAACTAATTCTCAAAAAGGCTACAATACATTTCATCAATTTGTTAGAAGCCCAAAACATTGTGTTACATGTTACAACAAAATGAACAAAACAAGTTATTTAATTTGTATTATTAATAATTTGCAACAAGCTTATGTATTCTTGTTGCAAATTATTATCACTATTATCAATTTGAATTTCAGAAAAATTATAATTATTATTATTATTATTCTGCATTTGGATGCATAATATTTCTGCTTGTGAAATTTGCATTTCTAATTGTGAAATTTGATTTTGTAAAAAAGAAATAGCACCAACACAACCATAAACAGGATCTCTCATTCTTGCATTTACCTCATATACTAAACTATTTACTGCATCTGCTCTCTGTTTGATTGGTAATTCCTGAAAATATAACATTAAGATTTAAGACCAAAAATTAAAAATTAATCTTATACTCATGTTGCATATAATATTCACATAACCTGAATATTTAACCTGAATATGAAATATTTTACTGTAATTAATTTATATTCTGTTATACTATTGTTATTTGCTTGTAATGAAATAGAAAATATGTTGATTTTCAAATGAATGGGATCATATATGATGCGTCTAGTCTTTATAGTGGTCTAGTAAGTGCAATAACATCGCAACTTAATATAGATGTTAATATAAACGGTATTGAGATAAAATATATGGTTAGTGATAGGTGTCCACCTGTTAGTATTCACAATGATGTTGGTGTGAGAGTTTTTTTTAGATCAAAGAGAGCTAATTTAGATTTCTTTCCGAAATATCCATTGTGCATCACTTTGAAATTTTTTGAAAAGTATAATCAAGATTCTATAGTTGTTTTGGATAGGAGACATTCTGGTGTTAATATAACACAATAACATTAATTTATACTCCAACAATTTATCCGCTTGATAGGAGTGAATTTAGACAGAGATGTCGATGGAAATACTGATGAAGAGAATGATGTAATAAGTGATAATTCTAACTTATTTGTAGTTGAGAATCAGATATTACAAGAATAAAGAAATACTTATGGAGGTGATGAAACATCTTCGAGTTGTCGAAAAATTTAGTTTCGATTTATTTGATTCTTTTTTAATGTGTATTTATTTTAATGTGAATTTGGTATATAAATTTTTAATGTATCTTTTCTTATTTGTGAAACAGTTATTACCTGAAGTGTCCTGTTTACAATTGTTCCTAAATGATGAGATCATCATGTTTGAATAAATCAAAGTTATTCAAAATCAAAAAGTACAGTGCTGAACACACATGTTTTGTTAGAGATAGAGTGTATGCAAAAGATGCAGCGAAAGACATGTTGAAAGTGCATGATGTTGTGCTGACATACATGCAGACGTGGAGAGCTAAAGAAAAAACTATAAAATTAGTGCACGACGATCCAACCGATTCATATGCCCAAACTATCAAGTAATTTACAATCTAAATTATGTATTTAATTTTATGAATTGAGATGTTGTGAATTGTACAAATGAAAAAAATTAGCATGCATTTTGTTCCATTTGATATCCATCATATGTGTAATATAAGTTTAATTAGTATTCCGGTTTGTATCCCTTTTGTGTCCAATTAGTATCCTTTCTGTATCCAATTGATATCCTTTTGTATACACTTGATATATTTATTGTTTTATAATGTTCATATATCTACTAATTATATAATTAATTGAACAACACAAAAAACTTCTAAGTTATCTATACATATTGGAGCGAAAATATCCTGAATCGGTTTTGAAATTAGAAAGGGGGGAATGTGATAAATTCTCATATGCATTTGTTGCATTAGAAGAATGTATTAGAGGTTGAAAGTATTGTAGGCGAATTGTAGTTGTTGATGGGCAACTTTAAAAGGTTCCTGCAAACACCATGGACCCAGGAGCACTTGAATTACAAAGAGAATTACCGAAATAACAAGTAATTAAAAGATAGAGATAAAAATAAGGATGAGAAGTTAAGACTCTAGAAAGAAGATGAGAGGGCAGTTTCTTCACAATACACATAATTCTTCTGTCTAATCCCTATTCATATTTAACTGATTGATAATTGAGTCTCGATCACAAATAAAACTCTCTAATATTTTACTTGGCCCAATAATCCCATCTAAATCAGTCTCATTCATCACTTCTAACACATAAGTCCGTACAAAGTTTACTTGTTTCACAACAATAATGAACCAGTAAAGATAAACGGAGGGAGTTTTAAATTTATTCTATTTTATTGACATGGGTAAATTTACTTCATATGTTATTCAACAGTATCAAAATAAAGGACATGTTTAGTTTGGAGAAAGAAATGACACTGATACCCCAAAATATATACCCTTTGTTGTAAAAGGCTTCAATAAGCATATATAGTAAACATACAGCAATTCAAAAAAAAACTGTGATATAATAAAATTTTGCCTCTTAAATGTTTGGTGTATCCACAAGGTATCTTGAAATAACACAATACACAATACACAAACAATGATTGAGTATACTTTGAAGTTTTTCTCGTCTTACCTCATACTTCAACTCGTAGTTTAAAATGCCATTGGATTGCCCATAGATTCAGAAGAGGGGATGCTGCCGAAGTCTTGGCACCAAAGATATATGACTTGTTCACGACCTTTTTTTGTTGTTGAAAATATCAGTGGTGTTAAGGCCAGCTTGCTCACATGTTCTTCACTTTCCCAACAATGACTGTAATATCATCGAGTTTTCCTCCTGTTCAAGGTTACATGGAAAAGAAACCTTGTCAGGCATGTCATCAAGAAAATAATAGAAAAAGAAGCAAAAAGTGTTCTTGCTAGTCATGCCTGTTAACTTCATTCCAAATACTTTCTTCCACCAAGGAACATCAAATCCCTGTTAGTCAAAGTAATGCTAATAATAAGTATCATTTTATACCGTGACAGACAATGCATTTGAGGACAATTTATATATATGTTGAATCAGACTGAAAATTTACCCTTGCTCTAGCCTCCAGTGAAAAAGGGGAGTCGAATTTGGTATCCACAGAATGGTTGCGCGCCAAATCAGCTAATGCCTTTGCTAACATTGATACCAAACAACTAAGAATACCATAAAAATGAGTCAACTGTTTCCAAGCAGAAATAAGATTTAAGTAGAAAACAAGTACCAGCATTAGAGACATCATCATTTGTGGTCACAACTGAAACAATCTCTTGATCGAAAATATTATCAAAGAGGCCATCTGAGCCCATTATGATTGTATCTCCTACTTGCAAGTTCACCGTGCTAACCTGTGAAAAGAACATACACAGAGACGAGACAGAGCATGTTTACTCTAATAGTTAAATACAACATCACAAAATTATGTGGTAAGGCGATAGAAAAGACTCCCTAGGACATGTAGAATTATTGGATGACAAGTAACAAGATCTCTAACGATACCAAAGTGCACATTAGAGTCTCCATCAGGTGACCGGGAAAAGAGTAAATTTAATTAGCTGTTATCCAAATTAGTCTGGATTCTGTTACTAGAAAATCAAGGAGGTCAAAGCTTTTTGTGTAAAATTTTGACAGCTGAGAAAAGATTATAAAGTTTATCCTCTTTACCCAACCAAATACCAATAATGACCAGGAAGAAAAATAGAACCAAGTTCATTTTACTCTAAAGGAAAAGTGTAATATGATTCACCGTATATAACATTCCATACTATGGCATCAAGGTATGTTTGAGTAACAGCCTCTGAGCTCAACTGGTATGGGCAGTCAAAATAGTGTTCGAGTGGAAATGTGGAGAAAATCATCTGACCTGCACCCAAATAGGCAATAATGACATCAGATGAAATTGAACCTTAAAGTCACACAAAAGAAAATATGAGTTTGCACCTTTACGAATAACCCGTAGTCCACAATCCCCAACACTAGCTATCTTCAAAATTCCGTTCTCGAATACAGAAACAATTCTATCTTCCACATAGAAAGCCACATTCAATGATAATAATCAAGTTCCTCAATCTGGATGACTATGAATGCTCAAGAACAATAGCGCTGAAGATAAAATGAACCTACACCGTAGCTGAACCAATAGATGATGTAGCAGCATGGGCTCCCTTTATGAGAATCCGAGGATCATCATTGACCTGGCAAATTTAGTAAACCAGAATGTCTCAACGAAGAATCCATAACAATTGATTAAATCTAAGTGATTACTTAAACCGAAACACAGGTCACTGTTGTTTACTGTGACAAAACTCATGAAAGTAATTTTAAAATCAGGATGGTTTGGCTTCATAATGTTGGTACCTCCACATTCCCCACCAAAGAAGAAACGTTAGCCACCAATTCTCTGGAGAACAGTGCAGGATCCACATTCTTTTCAGCCCAACTGCACAGAACATTTGAGGAAACAAAATATATTTTAGATATTTATGCAACTCTGAGCCACAAACATTGTCATTTGGAGATAATGCCTGCACTCTAACTGATATAAGAGCTTCAATTTGCTGATTGCTGAGTGTAAGCAGAATAACAGTCGGAATCATCATAGTTCCTTATTAGCTGATAAGGTTAGTCCTGAGAGTTAATTAATATCCTTTCATTGCATAATCCTCTCTAGAGAACCTTGTCTATGCACTAGTTTTGTATATATGCATGTAATTCTTAAAAGACGAAATTTCAATCCTCAAAAATATACCACTCAGAAGTTGAAATAAAGATTTTTCATACAGCAGGATTCTGATGGCTTAGAGTCATAGACCAGGTAGAGAGGTTCAACTTAAAGAATTTTCAGGCAGCAGGTTGATAAACAGGATTCTGATGGTATCACTTAGAAGATTCAACTTAAGTAATATTGTATTGTAATGTTCATCCTTATATATATATATGGCCCTATTCGAAGGTGCACCTTATATTACCGAAAAAGTGCAACCAAGAGATAATTTTCTTACTCCGGTAACTTCCAAAAAAAGAAGTTTAACACTTTGAAACTTGCAAAGAGCCCGGAGATAATTTTTGTTAATGTGATTGAGCTCTAGTATGAACCTTTTCCAAAATTCTCCCCTCCAGAAAGTACAGAAGAAAAAGAACTCAAAAGAAGGTCCTGCAATCGATTCTGCCTTAAAGCCGATAAAGCTTGTTTCTAATTAGTCTAGATTTGAGGCATAGTTGACTAATTACTATGGTCCAGTAAATCTAATATCGTGCTCAATTTTCTTGCCTCACCTGAGATGAGAGTTTCTACTTGGCGAGCGAATACGACTTGGAAGTTATACTAATATGTTGGTTTATTGTGGTGCAAGCATGTGATTATAGACAGCTCCAAATGGGATTTCAGTTAGTTTTAAACCTCAAAAATCACAGGTATAGAGGAGTTGAGAACACTAGAACAATACATGTAGGCTGTAGCCGTCTCATGTCCGACTTTACTTGTGAGGTTGAAGGCCAGACTAGCATTGTCTACAAAGTTCATACTTTCTTTGTCCACAACACAAATACGTGATCATAGAAAGAAAGTCATGGCACATAATTTTTTGTATAATACAAAAATTGATTCCTTAAAGTTCTACACATTTAGAAATTACATGAAGTTAATATGAACCACAAGTCTTCATAGTTAAAGATAGTTTAACATTAATCGTATGTTCACGAAAATTACGCCAAAGAGTTATTGATAAACAAAATGACATGCTTTTGCAAACTGAGGAAGTATCTTTAAAAGAAACCATGATAAAGCATCTCACCCAGAAACACCATCAGCAACAACAATCACTCCTCCATTATCACTGCTCACAAAGAATGCATCTTCTCCACCTTTCTCAACCTTAAAAACATAAATATAAAACACCACCAATGGTGGACACAGAGTTAAAACAACACTCCCTTTAATCCATTCTATATCACTCTTACATTTATAGTCTGTTCCATAAACAAATAACACAGTTTTGTATTTGAAAACACTTTTAACTAAAAGTTTCTCATTTTAGACTTAATTACATGCCCTTATAATCAAGGAAATGTTATATGTGGCACATAGACCAGGGGCGGATGTAGGCTTGAATGTGTGAGTTTGATGAGTAGATTTGGCCAAACCTTATATATGCATCTAAAAATCCACTAAATATGTACAAATATTAAATTCAATATTCCGTATATAGCACAAGAGCCAAAATCTTTTAAGGTTACTAATAGTATGTTCCAAAAGTCTTTTTTAATGAGAACTCCATGCTCAATCAAATATACAACAACAACATACCTAGTGTAATCCCACAAGTAAGCCTGAGGATGGTAGAGCAGGGGTGAAGCCAGGTACGGCTGATCAACCTCCTCATGAGGAAAATTACATCGTAGATGTTTAACCCCCTTTCTCTTCTTCGCTTGTTTACTTATTTATATTTTAAAACATCCTCAGCGAAAATTCTAACTGGAATAGAGTGCACGCAGACCTCACCTCTACCTCGTGAAGGTAGAGAGGTTGTTTCCGAAAAACCCTCAACTCAAGTAACACATATCAAAGCAATATGAAAAGAAAATATTAAAAGAAACGAGGACACAGTAAATAATAGGGAAAAAAAACATTGCATGACATTAACAGAACAAAGGAATAGCAACAACAACAAAGAGTGCAATAACCGAAGCATAAAAAGCATAAATCATAGGACAAAAACTACCCGGTCTCAAATGAAATAAACAAGAGGGAAGTAGTGATACTGATATTGTCCAATTTGAAAAATCAAAAGATAATTTATCGCTATACTCATTTCTCAAAACATTGAATTTTATTATATTCAAAGAGCGGGATAGCAAAGAGTTATCGTCAAGTCAATACTGAACAAGTAAAAATAGACCAAGTCAATACTGAACAAGTAAAAATAGACCGACGGAGTATGATTTTACTACTTGCCTTGTTGGGATGAGGAATTAAGTACATTCCAACACTTAATGACATCTCTTGCCTGCAAATAAACAAATGTAGATACACAATAACCATTAATTCTTCACGATAATGGATACAACAAACTAAGATTAAAAAAACTACTACAATTTTTCAAATAAATGATATGATTACTTGTTAACTAAGCAAAAAAAAAAAACTGAATTTACCTAGCCGGAGAAGGAGCAGAATCCGATGCAACGCAATGAAGAAAACTCTGTTTCTTTCTGATTACTGAAATTGAGCTAAATTTTTGGGGATTCATTGAATTGAGAAAGTGTTGAGGAAGAGAAATCGAAGGCCTGAGAATGGAAATCGCCATTTTTTTTTTCGTTTCCTCAAACCTCTTTCTAACACTAATCGGCTAACAGTGTAAAAAATGTGATTTCTTCAGAGGACGTGAGTACGTCATTTGGCCACGTTTAGTTGCTTTGGATTTTTCATTTACAGCAACTCGGTTTATTTTCGCAAGTAAGGTCGGAAAAGAATATTATGTTTATAAAATTTAAATTCTATAAATAGGGGTGATAATGAGCGGGTTGATTTTACTGAAACTATTTTAATATTTTGTATATTTAATTAAGTTTGATACTAAAAATAAAATTTATAAAAATAAAGTTATTTTTATTAAATTGTATTAGTTTCATAGGATAGTGATTTACCATCACACCTTTTTTTCTCAAAAATTGTTTGAAAGAAAAAGATCTTTTTTGAATTAAAGTGACATTTTGAAAAAGATAATTTTATTATTTAGAATCAGTTTTGGTGTTTTAAAGCACTTTATTTAAATCTCTAATCAAAAGAAATTTAATTTTATTTTTATTGATTTGCAAAAATAAAATTAGGGTATTAGGTGCCTCTCGAATCTCGTGTTCTATCACGGTCGCTTTATTGACTTTAGTATGATTTGATTTAATATTTGGATATTATATTGTTAGCTTAGCATATGTTATTTATTTATTCTCAAATTTATTTGAACGAATTATCTTATTTATTTTAAATCTTTTTTTTAATTGTTGTGCTTTATTAATGTGAAACTGGAAACATCCGTTTTTTCTTTTTTATTTATTATTTAATTTTTAATTTTTCTGCTTTTGTATTTGTACTTTTTTAACTATTTTTTATATGTTATTATAAATAGGTAGAGTATATATAGATATCTAGTTGTTAGAATTAGAGTTTGTGTAAGATTGATATTTTAGAGTTTTAGTATTTTAGAATTATATTTTTAGTTAGATTCTAAAATAGAAATACATTTTTTCAATATTTAATTTTGTAAAAAAAAATTAAGTAAACCGGGAACTATTTTTAGGAAGATTTTTTCCTTTTTTTAATTTTTTTAGTTTTCGTTTTTTTTATTTTATTTCTTTCCGCACTTTTATTTTATTAATCTTATATTTTATTTTTTTCTTATTTTATGTATTTTTTAAAAAATCTTTTTTTACATTCTGTTCTTTTTTTTATTATTACTTTTTGTTTTATTTTTCTTATATATTTTTCCTTTTTTATTATATTTTGTTTCTTCGTTTTATCGTACCTTTTGTTTTATTTTCTTTTTTACGCTATGTTTTTTTTTTTTTGCTTTCTTTTTGTTTTCTATCTTTTTTTGTTTCATTGCTCTTTTCTCCATTAATGTTGTTTTCAAATTATTATTATTATTATTATTATTTCTTTTTTTTTTTTTTTTATTATTCATTATTTATTTTCATAAATCTCTAAATAATATTCATATATACTCTTAATTATATACATTAATAATTTGAATGAAAGTTATAGTCATCTTGGTTATTATAAAGACAAAATATAATTATTATTTTTCAAAATAATATGTTCTACAAAGCCTTTTTCAATCACTAATCAATTAAACTTTAGTTTATACTATTATTTTCTAATCACATCGATTAATAATCAATATTTAGACAATTTAAATAATGAGCATGCGATAAAATACATAGAATTAACATCTAATTATCACAAACAAAACATACTTATATCTTCTTAAATTACGGAAGAAAAAAAATAACATGAAGCTAAAAGAAGAACATGAAATATTGTTCAAGAAAAATTGAGAAATGCATGGGATACAAGTTTTTTCATGATTTTATAAAAAGGGATAAGAAAACACATAGTTTACGTGAAAAGAAATTTCAAATAAAATAATATAAATAGGTTAAGGCAAAAAATACACCTTCAAATTGTTTTTGACTAAACAATGAAGAATAATGCAAAAGTCTATAGATTTCCAAAGTTTAGCAAGGCTAACTTTAAGATCCACGAATTTGGAACCACGAACAAAATCTTAAACTCTAAACTTAATTCTTAAAAGAAAAAACCCTCACTTTTTCTTCCCATTACTTTTGCTCTTGCTTATTTTTTCTGTATATTTTGTATATCTATCTATATGTTTGTATATCTGTCTATATGTTTTTTTCTCTAATGAGTCTGTGTTTTAAAATTATTTATGGGTGTAAGTCTAGTGCTAATTCAAAGGAACTGTGATGGAATGGGAATAGAATTTAGTTTAAAATTTAGTTAAGAATTTTTAGTTTAAGATAAAGGAAGAAAATAAAGTAATTAAATAAATATATGAGAACAATAATATTAGTAAAACCAACAAACAAAAATAAAAATAAAAAGAAGATGAATGTGTGATGTTAAAAAGATTATTATTAATTTTTATTTTTTAAAAAAAAAAGTCGTGGAAGAAGAAAAACAAAATAAGAATAAAAATAAAATAAACTAGATGGAATGAGGATTTTAGTTAAGAAAGTTGAGGATAATTTTGATAAAGGATTTTTTGTTCTATTTTTCATAATATATACTATTATTATTATTTTTTCTTAAACTAATAAAATGTTAAAGGATTAAAACAAATACATTAAATTCACAAGCTTCGTTTTACTATTTTTTATTATTAATTTATAATTTACTTTTCATTTATTTCAAATATAATTTTGAAATAATAAGATTTAAGTATTAAAATTGGTGTAAAATCTTTTTGTTTTAGTTCAAAATGAGGTGTTCACACCTATAATTTCAACCAAGCACCAGTGGTCTAGTGGTAGAATAGTACCCTGCCACGGTACAGACCCGGGTTCGATTCCCGGCTGGTGCAATTTTATTTTCTTAAATCTTTTTTTCCAGCTGTCTATTTTTTGTGCTTTACATTAATAAAAAGTTTTATTTAATAAAATAGATAAAGCTACTTAAACAAATCTATGAGAATCAAGTTCAAAATAACTCAAAAGTATGTCAAAATCATACTTCCCATGCTACTACATTCATGTACATTGTATTTGTGTACATATAACTATTCATGTTATGTCACAATCGTAAATAATTTGGTCAGATTATATGAATATGTCATGTTACTTCAATTAAATTCATCATAACGAGTAGTATCAATAGCAAATATTAAATAAAAGCTATAAAAATTAGTGTAAGGATTGACGCTTCACATGGCGTTCAAAGTGGTTAGAACTCATTGAAAGGAATCACCTCCATATTTTTGGAAATACTTATCCTTTTTAGCTTTTTTTCATACCGCTCTGTTTATGTGTCAATTGAACGAAGGATTTTTCGAAAACGTGAAATTTCATTAGACATGATCGTTGTTGATAATTTTGGACCAATTGGAAAGCCAAAAACATAAACAAAACCAAAGTTAAGAACATTCTTCAAATTACTATCAGTTATCAGCCAGATAAATTAAAATTATTATTAGTATGGATAGACGTGTACGTAGTCTCTGGCTTTCTGATTATATATATATATAATATAATATAATCATTGACTTTAGTAACTTGCAATAATAATAATGTGGTCTTTGATGGAGCTCTTTCAATTTTATATTGTAATTATGCATTAGAACTTTCTAGTTCTACGATTAAATAAGTCACAATCCTCTGTTTTAATTTATTTATTTTTTTAGAAACTCCAAGTAATTTGTTATATAATTTTTGTCACAATCTTTAGGTGAACTCTTTATGCACACTAGGTAAATTTTTACAGTGTAAAAGCCTGCAAATTATACTGGACAAATCCTATGAGAAACTCAAAAGGCATTAAGGGAGATCGATATGTCAAAAAATGATAAAAGTCTCCAAATTTAAGGTTAATGAGTTGGGTAGACTCATTATAAGGTCTGAACGATTCTCCTCTCTTTGAGCTAGTTTCAAGGGTGTAAGTTAGGTCTAAGACACAATTTAATATGACATCCGAGTAAGGTTCATCTCACCAAATGTTGGACCCATCAAAATTGTCGACGCACCAAATTATAAGCACTGTACGTGATTGCTATCATCATGTACATGATACAACAACAAGAGAATTTGCAGAAATCCAAAGGTTTTTATCCAAAATGTCGTTCTCATTCCTCTTAAAGTGAAATAGGCACGCGTGAAGTGTTAAAGAATAGCAAAAGTCTCACATTGCTGATTAATGAGATACGTAGACTCCTTATAATGCTTGACAATTTTGTTCCCCTTTAGCTAGCTTCTAAAATGTAAGTTAGACATCTAATTTAACACGATCCTAGATCATCCATGTTGATGACTGACACTACCTTCCGAAGCACCTGAATTATAAGGACTACTTATTACATTTTAAATTTGTTTTAGAAAGAGTGTTTTTTTTAAAATACAAAATTAAAGAATAATTTAGCATATTTTACATATCTTTATTAAGAGTATAAGGTTTAAAATTATTATTATTTATTTTTAAAGGTCATGTCTAAGTCAAACGAATAAATCAAAATGAAAAAAAATACTAATTATTTATTATGATGGTGATTATTACTTGGGCTGAGAATATATTCAGAATTCATGATTTTAAATTAAATTTCTCAAATAATTTTCACATTTCATCACCCGTTATTTATCATAGTCTAAGGTTGGACCAATAAAAATGAAAAAAAAATAACACAATCGCCGTCTGTGGGGATCGAACCCACGACCACGTGGTTAAAAGCCACGCGCTCTACCACTGAGCTAAGACGGCTGATATGTTCTATTTCTGTGTAAAATTTATTATATAAAATAATAAATGTATAAGCATTTTATGAAATCTGTGGTGTAAGAAAAATGAATATGCTCTTATTCTTTGTTTTAATTAAAAAAAAAATATACTATTTGATTTATTATGTATCATTCCTTGTCCTTGTTTATATGACAGTGTGAATTTTGAGCAATAAATAAGAACTTTTGTATTGTATTTTAAATATTTTTAAATTGTTAATTCATATGATTTATAGTATATTTTGTGTAATTTTTAAATATGTTAGATTTATTTTTCAAATATCAAATCGATCATATGTCGAGATGCATGATCAAAATAAAGAAATTTGATCCTTAAAATCTGAATTGTATCTTATAAATTGAAACGAATAATTAGTTATTATTGAGATGGTAAATACTGATACGAGAGGACTTGAAGAGAGAGAAATGATATTTCGAACAGAGGAGTAGATATTGAAGATAAATAATATCTGAGAGAGACGATTAAACAAGACATACAAATCTAAAATTAGGATTGAAGACCATAAGTAGTAAATAGTTTTGCGTTTTGCTTTTCCTTTCCAATAGTATTGTTATTATTTTTTGGCGAAATGGTCTAGTGGACCCTCATGCTTGTATTAGTTTGTATTATGAACCCTTCTATTTACTCATTTGTCATTTGGACCCTTAAATTCAATTAAAATGAGACTTTTGAGCGCCTCCAACAATGTGTGTAGCCCACTCTCCTTTATATAATTGACATGTCATATCCACGTCAGATATATTAATATCACGTCATAATTATTTAATAACTATTTTGAAAATTATTAACTGAAATTATTTTAGAAAATAGAAAATAATAACATTTCAATTTATTATTGGCATTTCTATTTCTCCTTATTTTCACAACCCAAAGAAAGTCAACGCCGTCGGGTCATCGCCATTTTTGCCGGCGAAATCACATATACTTTTTCCCTCACCCGTCTTCATCTCAGATCCACACCATCACTATTTTTCTTTCCTCATCCAACCTCCACAGTAACAACAATATGCAGATGGATATTGGTGGTATTACTCCGATGATCCCCACTCCGATCATTTCTAGAATGTTGTCGTCATCCATTTTTCGGTCGCCAGCTGCTGGTGGGGTTCGAGAGTGTTGAAGTTTTTTAAGGTTTGTTTGGAAAATGTTTGGAAAATCTCAACAGAAACAGAAATTTGGCGTAACTAGCCACCACACATTAGATCTGGCCACGCACGACCAGATCTGGCCAAAAATATTTCCGTAATCCAACGCCGCCTACTATTTTCACACTCTAAATTACCTATAAATACAATTTCGCACCAATATATGTCATGAAACTCATCGAAATTACTCAAATTTTGCCTAAAAGCTTCTTAAGTTATCAAAATAGATTAAAAAAGAAATGTTTAAGAGATTAGAAGGAGACTTGGAGGAGATTTCTTGAGTTTCGGAGAAGATATCCAAAAATGGCAAGCGAAAGAGATTAGAAAAAGACAAATTAAAGGGATTAGAAGAAGATTTTCTTGAGTTAAAAAATTCATCCAGAAATTGCTGTGAAAGATTGAAAATATGAATGAAAAGAAAGTTAAAGTTGCCAGGAAAACAATTAGCTTTGGGGAAGAAAAATATCTTTTTAATTAATTGTTTTTTTAAAAAAATTCTTTCAGAATTTTATTTTTTTTAACCTAAAAAAGTTGTTCACTCCCTTTAAAATGCGTAATGTCACGCACTTTTGTCAACTTAGTCATTTTAAAGATACATAAGCTTGATTAATGCTCAGAGAGATTTATTAAATTGTGTTTTATTGAATTTAAGGGTCCAGAACTCCAGATAATCAAAATATAAGTATAAAACTTTAAAATACAAACTGATACGAGTACAAGAGTCTATCAGACCATTTTTCCTTATTTTTTCATTTTCTATTATTGCAGCACAAGTAGATATAAAGCATGCGTATACTGTTCTCTTCTCACATTTTACTGATAAAATTTATTAAATATTATATTAATATTATTATTATTATTATTATTATTATTATTATTTGGAATATTATTTATATTTGATAGAAACTTCCGGAACCTTTCTTTTAATGGAATTTCGAAGTCTCGTGACTTTATCCACTTATGGTTATCATTATTAGATAAACAAATGATAAATTAGAACCCCACATTAATTATGACAAATAAAAATATAACACCATAATTACATAAAAAAGACAATACAAACAACTTTGAAGAAACAAAAAATACATTTATTAGTATTTTATTTGTTATTGTCGTAGCTATTACAAGAATTAATTATGATAATGTTGCATACCTCATTTAAGTTTGTGTATAAATTTCCTTTAAATATTGTGTTTTAATATGCTTATGAATTATGGTGAATTTGCAATGATGCTAATCTTTGTGTCTTTGAAAGGTGTGTTGGTATTTGATGATTAATGATTTAATTCTAGCTGGATAATTTCAAGTTCAAGATTCCAAACCCCTTCTTTGACTAATTTTGTTTTGAGTTTGAAGAATAATATAACAAAAATATTTAATTGCTTATAAAATAATTATAATAGTTTGACTGACCTATAATAATATTTCATCTGGTGTTTAAATTCTATATTAATGTCTCGATTAAATTTTGAATCGCATACTGTAAAATTCATTCGCAGGTACGGCTCTTAACATGATATTCTCCAAAAAATCATTTATTTTTTCTACTGCATGCTCATCGCTACTTCCGAATGCATAATTATTATATTTTTAATTTTATTTTTTTAAAAAAATTTGTATATATTGATAGTAAACAAATTATTTATATAAATAAGTAATTAATGACCAAATAGTTATGAATAAATCTAAAGCAATGGTTGGTAATGAGATAAATAATGATAATCAGGAATTTATTTATTTTTTTCACCTGAATTGAACTAAATAATTTTTGTCTTTGTATAATGATTGGTTACTAAGAAAGTAAAAAGTATATTTTTGCTTGTTAGAAATAGTATATTGATTAGCTAATATATATTAAAATTTATGTTTAACATAAAATACAAAATTTATATTTTCAAAATATTTTCAATATTTTCTTTCTCTAGTACTATTTTCGTCCTTAATTATTCACTTTTTCTTTAATAGTTGTCCCTAATTACTTGTTCATTTTGATAAATCAAGAAAGAACAAATTTTTTACCTATTATACCCACAATTAAATGACTAATTACTTTGAAAAATATAATAGTTTTCATCCACTTCATAATTAATATGGATAAAATAGTAAACTCACTACGTCATTAATTATTTTCTTAATAAATGTATCAATTTAAAAGTGGATAAATAAAAAGGGACAGAAGGAATATGTTATATAGTGATGATAAAAATTATTTTATTATGTATTAATATAAAAAGGTCAAAAAAAAAAGATTAATACATAGTTATGATTGTGTGGATTGACCTATGATCCATTTCATTTATAAATTCATTTCATTTTGATTTATGTAAATTAGTCAAATTCAATAGTATAACAACTATATTTATGACTTTAAACAAATAACTCAAAGGAAAAGCCATGGAACTTATTGTTTTGCCTACTTTATAATATGATAAAATAATAAAATAATTATGATTACTTTGAAAGAAAATGTTGGGATGGTGAAAGACAACAATCGAAGCCATGATTTTGTGATCTTTGACCCAAAATTTTATACAATGTACGACTCACTATACTATGTAATATGTATTACCTTACCCTATTAGACTATTCATAGTTTTTCGATCGATACTGATTCACCAAATAATTTTAATATTAAAAAAAATATTAAATTAATATTAATTAAAATTATCTAAAAAAATTTAAATATACGAAAAATCGATCTTACATTTTCTCAGATAATATATCAATTAAAGACGATAATTGTAAATAATGATAAGGTTCATTTAAATCCAAAATAATCTTGATATATAGGATGTATAAATTTATGTGAAACAATGTAGCTAAAATTATAATATATTGAGTAATGTATACTAATTCAATGAACATACTAAATCACATTTTACTTTATGAAAAATATATCTTCACATATAAATTATCACTAAATTATAAATTAACAATATTCCATTTTTTTTTTGTATATTATTTGTGTTTTCAAAGTCTTTTTTTTTCCTACTCGATATTCAGAGTTCACATTGAAGTCTCGATAAAATTTAGATCGCGTATCAAAAAATATTTTTCATACTTAAAGTTAAAACTCGAGATCTTTTAATTAAAGACGAAGAAATCTTACCACTACACCACAACTGATAATTAATTTGTATTACTCCCTCCGTCCGAAATTATTTGTCATGTTGCGCTTTTCGAGAGTTAATTTGATTAATTTTTAAAGTTAAATTAGATCACATTAATTTAATATTTTAAATAAAAAAAATAGATATTTTAAAATTGCACGAAAAATACTATATATTGTAATTTTTTGCATATTAGTATGATGAAAAAATACATTTTAAAATGTTAATCAAAGTTTATATAATTTGACTCTAAAAATAGAAACTACGATAAATAATATAGAACGGAGAGAGTATATATTTTTGTACAAACTAAAGTGGCATTCAACAATACGGCGTGTCTCGAGGAGAGCCTAGGTAACGTAATCGGCAAACGTATAAAGGAAGAAAACATAATGTATAAAAAATAAAATTACCAAACATTTCAAATTATTTATCCTTTTTCAAAAAATAGTACTATTTTAGAATGAATGTTATTTTTCTTCTTAATTTTTTATAGTTTAAAATACTTACTTAGTTAATATATAATATAATGTAATTTGTAAGTTTCACTTTTTTGAATTCACATTTCTTAAAATGTTATTTTAAGTTTGACCTTATAATTATTTGATAGTATAATATGATTTTAAAAAAATTATAACTCATGAATATTGAGTAACTCAAGTAAAGCAATGCTCAATTTTTATTATCACTTATTAAAATGGTATTTTTTTAATTGTTATTGTTGATGATACTATATTTTAGGATAATGCCATTATTTTTTATATATTTTTATTTTCTTTTAATTTTAGAATTAGTTAAGACGTTTTTCTATTGCACGCGTTGCTATAAATTTATTTTTCTCCCATTAGTCTCCTTATATATTAATTAACATTCAAATAATTCAATTCTTGAAAAACGAAATATGACAAATAAAAATAAACGAAAGCAGTATCATACTAATTATTTTTGTTATGTTCTTAAATCTTAACCACCCCCACCCCATCCCTAATACCCCACCCCCCCACCAAAACATAAAACACCCCATAAGTTCTCCTCCTATATAAACACTTTTGGACTCTCTAGTTTCTTTCACCACCAAACAAAAATATTTTTTTTTGTGTATATATATATATACATACTTGTATAGTTTGTATCATAGTAGTTATACAAGTGATATTAACTTGAAAAAGAGTGTGGAGGGATCTGTAAAGCTCAGGAGGGATAGCGCCATGAAAAATAATATGATGTTTTCTTTTTAATTATTTTATTGGTACATAAATTCAATCTTTTTAATTGTTATTATTTTCGGTATAATAAATTCATCAATTATATTTGGCGCTATCCATCCTGAGTTCTACGGCTTCTTCATACTTTTTGCTGTAAAACACAATTAATTAAATTTCACAAAAATTCACTCACAATTTTCAGGTATGTAATATATCTTTTTTTTTCTTCTTCTTTATATTTATATATATATATATATATATATATATATATATATATTGCATTAATCGATCCGGAGATTGAAATTAATCCAATTTTATTTTTTGTTTTTTCATATCATACTTTAGTAAGCAATTATATGTTAGCTAAGATATTTAAGTTATTATCGGTTAGAAAAATATAATTAACCAAATAAAAGTATGTTTCTTCTACTTATTGTCTTTAAATAAAATAGTTACATACTTTGATATGATTTGTAAAAAAAAATTAAAAAAATTGATGAGTTAATTGATCCATGAAAAAAAATAGAATCAGATTCATATGTAAAAAAATGTGTTGAGAATGTAATTAAATAAATAAAAACGTGATCAACTTAGCTTTTGAGTTTATTCGATAATTTATTTTTTCATGCTTTAACATTTAAACTCTTTTTCATAATAGGTTTCTCAATTTTAGCCTAAAATTATGACTTTTCAGTCTGTGTCTCTGGTAACTTCTTAAATGTTTATTTTCTTTTTCATGCATAGCTGTTTATTTATTTACTATTATCATCATTATATATATATAGTACTCTGAGAGACTGAGAGGTTTAATTGTATGAAGTATTATTGTTATGCAGAACAATAAAGATGAAGTAGTTGTGAGTTGTGACTAGGGTTTTGACATTAGTCCTCTAACTAAAAAATTAATAAAAAATTAATATCAATATAATTATCACTTCAAAAATTGAAGACACAATAATTAAAAACAATTTTCAATTATGTTTTTATGTTTAATAACTATTTTAAAAAAAATAATGCTTAAATCTCATGGAGCTAAAAGCTTGCATACAAGTTCGGTCAAACTTAATAGATTTTACTCAAATAAAATGTTAATAATTCATTTAATATGTACAATATTAAATTTAGAATTCAATCATTATCATAGCTATCGCTTTGATTCCTTTCATTTTTCATAAAAAAAAAGATAAATATAAATTATAGTTTTACATTAAGGTTTATCCTAGTAGAATAATGGTAGATTCGGGGTTTGACTCGACAGTGTTTAAAAAAAGACATGTATCTTAGGCTTTCAAATTTAAGGGGCCTCATTTTTTTTTTTATAATAATAGGTTGTAAGTTATTATCTTTTAACAAATATTGAATATTATTTGTAGAAAAAGTAAACATTTCATGAAAAAACGAAGGGATTATTAGAAGAAATTTGATATATTTTGAGTATTGAGCCGCTCCTGGATAGACTATATTTTCCTTTCAAATATTTTGCGTATTTCTTTATTATGACTAAGAATATGTCATTAAAAATATTAATCAAGATCGAATTTTTAAAATAACAATTATTTTGAGCTAAAACGCCAGCTAATAAAAAAACACAATGAGTATATGCTTTTACTAGCTTAGCATCCACTTGCCTATTGACGTAAATATTATTGCAGGCCTTTTAATTTAGATGTTGACTCCATAGCATTTAAGTCACGTTTTCCCTTGCTTTATTAAACTATTTTTTTAAAAAAAGATAAGATCTACATATAAAGATATGCATTTAAGTTAAATATACGTACATATGTTGATACATGGAGTAAAATTATTTTTTTTATAGTATTTTATCTTTTAGGTCGTGAATCGTGATAGAATTAAGACTTAAGAGTACAGTGAAAGGGTTTAGATGAATATTTTAGTGGAAAATTATATTATATATAAGTTTTTCTTTTATATAAGTATTGTAGATATTGAATCTTTTGATTCTTAGTGTGTTTATGATATTTTATATTTTTGAACTCTTTAGTAAAAGTCTTTACTTTGTTATGCTATGAGGAGTTACCGTTATATATCTTTCACTAATTATGAGTCTAGATTTTTTATGATCTGAAATAGACTAAACTAATAAATTAAATAAGCGGGTCAATCACTATATTAAAATATGAAATTAGCTACAGAATTTATTTGTTAAGCAGTCGTTGAAACACTCATGGCTAATTGAATTTTTTTTAAATAACTTATACGCTAAATAAGGTTATCATGGGGTTTCAGTTAGTTCATCTCCGTTGCTAATTCCATATTTTCTGCTAACAAAATTATCATAACAAATTAAACAAGTTATATTTTCATGAGTTGATTTAATAACTCTAATGATCAACATCTTTTAAAAATGTAAGTGATTTGCATATTATAATTGGATTATGAGAAGTTTGATCTTACTTTAGGGCACATTAGGTGTTTTACTGTATGGAGACAATGAAACCACTTCACCTGTTTACATTATCTTCAATCCTGTGATTTTACTGTTTTTAGTACTTATATACTATTAAAATAAACAACATTTTATTTATATTATATAGTTTCATGTTAGGTATGGAATGTGCTTGAACAGAAATTTGCACCACTTCCTAGGGCTACCTAACTAGGAAAAGAACTTTATGCTTATCACATCTTTGAGTTCAAAATTAGTGATCATTACTCCATTACTCCCAATTTTTATGGACATGATTTACCTAAGTAACGGAGTTTAAGAAAAAGAAGATTTTGTAAAATTATAATAGAAAAAATAATTTTTTATGTTGTAAATCATTTTATTAGAGATAAAATGACTTTTTAAGCTTTTAATTGTGTTATTTTATATGTACATCTATTATATACGGGCAGTGGCGTAGCCACATACTGTTAAGGGCAAAATGATATACGAAATGATTAAATAACTTATTTTGGACACTCTTAATATAACCAATTGCTATTTCTGGACACCCTTTAAGAGATTTCTGACTTCCCCACCGCATATGGAGGGGGGCGCGACGGTTAAATTGAGTCGTTACCACCAAACAACGACGACAATAATATCTCATGTGTAATTTTATAAGTGATGTATTGAGAAAATAATGTATATACAGATTTTTATTTCTATCTTATGAAAATATAGAAAAATTATATATATCTGACTTAACTAAATTAAAGCATGTTCAAAGTAGATTTGAAAAGGGAATACAGCAACAACAAAAAATAGATAATGTAAAAAAATAATATTGATAATAGCAAAAATATGATAACCAAACAAAAGGAAACAAGATATTAGGAGAGTGATTGTAACACTAGTAAGAAGTAATTAGAGAATGCTCGACTATTTATTAGCATTTTATTCTAATCTTTTACCTTTATATCTTTCTATTTAGGTTTATGTCCTTGATAAGTTGTAGGTGTGTTATTTCTTGACAAATTACCTAGCTAGTCTTTGAGATACTTCTTCGACCTATCTCTCATTAGACCCACAACAACTAGGGGTGTACATAGTTGGACTGGTTCAGATTTTTTAAATATCAAACCAAATTATTTATATCAAATTTTTAAAATTATAAACCAAACCAAGCCAATAAAACTCGAGTTTTTCAACCTTGAATTTTTTAAAATTTTTCGGGTTATCGAGGTTTTTTGGGGTTTTCCTCTTAAGTATTCATACAAACATGCATCAAAATTTAATTGTACTTCAAATATTATTTCAACCCTATCAAAATACAACTATCTAATGTGTTTTTTAAGGATATAGCACAAACAATGATATGGTTAATGACACTAAAATATCTCAAAAAATATAATAATAATGAAATCGCGTAAAATTAATATTGTAAATTAACAAGTCATAATGAAAATGATCATAATTTAAAAGTACTAAATCATTCAAATATAAGTTTAATAAGTATTAGTCACATGACTAAATATTAAAGGAAATTAATATATTACGTATTTTAATTGTCGAAACCAATGTAAAAACAAAGAACAAATATTCAATATTATTGTCATTCTTAGGGTTAAATTGATTTTCTTTTTGCATTGGTATTAATTTGATTTTAATTTAAGTTTTATTACAATTACCAACATTTGTGGACTATAATCTTTATGAAACCATTCAAAAATCTAAGTTTCAAACTTGAAATAATATATTAAAAGGTTAAAACTATGAAAAAGTACAAGAAATATTTAAAAATTATATCAGAGTAAATATTTTTATGTATATAATAAAATTTTAAATCATATATATGATGTCGGGTTAGTTTGGTCTCGGGTTTTTTTTTTATAGTTAAAATTAAACCAACCCAAATATAGTCGGATTTTTTTCTAACACCAAACCAAGTCAAACCAACCACTAGTCGATTTTTTTCTCAGTTTGACTCAATTTACGATTTGATTCGATTTTCGATTCGGTTTTGTACACCCCGAACCACAACCTTCCTCTCACACTTCCTCATTGGGGTATTTATTTGTCTTCTTTTCATATGTATGGCTCATCTCAACCTCTCTTTCCTCATCTTGTCTACCACGAGGACTAATTTCACTTTCTCCAAGATATTTTTCCTCCTAATTATCTCTCTTAATACTAGACCATACATACATCTATCTCAACATATCCTCATTTCTCTACTAAGTTAGCGCTTGACTGGCCAACACTCTATTTTATACAATATATAGTTAATCTAATTACAACCACTATGTAGATCTAGTGTACTTTAAGTCTGGTAAACACATTCTTGTCACACAAGACCCCAGATGTAAGCCTCCATTTCATTCACTCTGTTCCAATACAATAGGTAATATCCTCATCGATCTCCCTAGTTTCTTCTTGAAACTTCCTCTCTTTGAATAGACTTAAGTATCAATCTTCACTTTCATATGCACCAAGCGACTTGCCGCAATAAATTTATACTCCATATACTATAAATTTATATTGAACGATTATGTATATAATTAAATCCATTTCGAAATGCTATCGGCAACACTCATATTCTCATGGCAAAGGACAAAGATACATAGATAAGCAAGTGGTAAAATTGGGCTTGCGGTACACATTTAGCCCACGGTCAAATCCATAACTATTTTGCCAAGGAAAACTACACACATTCATGTTATATACACTAATTATATCTATGGCTTCAAATAATTATGTTATTTACCACTAACTCAGAATTTTCCATCATATATTGAGAAAGATACAATACGCGTACTTTTGTTATTATATACTGTAAGATAGAGAGAGAGTCGAGATGGGTAGGGAGTCGAGCGAGATGGAGAGGGAGGTAGTCATATTGTATCCTAGATATATGTGAATCACACTACATGTATGTATCTATTTGTATCTGATGGGATTCACATGTAATCTGAGATACCAGATACATAGGAGAGTGATGAACGAGATGGGAGGGAGGTGAGCGAGATTTGTCTATGTATCCCAGATACATGCGAGTCCCTTTGGATACACTATATCTAGAACAAATTATACCTAACGTTGACCCATGTATCCCGATATACATGTATCGATACACATCAAAATGTTGGAAGATTTATAATATTGCAAACTAGATGGTATCTAAGTAATTAGCTCCTAAAGTTTATATAATAATTCTATATGAATGAGATTATTACACCATATAACAAGCTAATAGGCAACATCTAAAAATATTATTTTATAAAATAACATAATCTTTATTTTTGCAAAATTTAGCCAACATAATCACTTTATAATTTGTATATCTCTAATAAAACTTAGCCAATCCCAACTTGTTTTGAGATTGAGATGTTGTAATAGTAGTAGTAGTTGGTATATTGTTGTTGTTATTGTTGTATTCACGATATAATCTATGTATAGTAAATATGTATACGGTATATGTTGCTTGTATAGTTATCATACACTTATATACGATTTGATATATACTTGTTATATAGTATGTATACACTTGCGTCGACAAAATTCGTTTCATTCGATTGACGAAATGGTAGTGTCATGGAATATGATCTATTATTTTCAAAAGGGAATTAATAAGAGTAGAAGCTACATCTTGTACATACCAAGTGTAACATTGTTGATTTCATTTGGCTTCTCCCAATCGATCAAGCCTGATCTATTCGACTCTTATCCCTACCCCTGGCCTTTCACGTTGTTTCATTTTTTTTCTGTACCGCTCGATTCAAGAGATCGTAGTGTTATGAAATATGATCTTTTATTTTCGATACGGAACTAATATGAGTAGAAGCTACATCTTGTAAATACCAAGTGTAACAATGTTGATTGTTTTTGTTTGGTATATGAAGTTGATATATATATATTCATTTCTCCTCTTTTGTTTTTTGTATTAATGTTTGCATATATCTCTTTCAATGGACAACCCTTGAAAGCAACTATTCAAAGGTAGAGTCTTTAAAATGATCTTAGTTAAAGGGTGTCAAATAGATGGAATGGATTAAATTTGGACGAGTAAAATAGATTGAATTATTAAATAGAAAGGTCGTTGACTAACTTCAATGTTTTTTAGATCAAATTGAGCTAAAATGTGACAGCGAGTTATATCCAAACCTACTTAATTTTTACTAAATTGTAATTTCTTTGTTTATTCTTTTATGATTTTTAAGTACTTAATAATTTATATATATTAAATAAAAAAATATTTTGACAAAATTTCTTATCAATATTTAGCTACATAACAACCCAACTTTTCTGAGGAAATGACATATATATACTAACTTATAGTTACAACTAGCAATAAATAAGCCAACATTTATTAACATTTAATAGACAAATAAAAAATAAGCACAAAATGACCCAAATTAATTAAAGATATTTTTATATTTTTTTTTCTCGTATAACCAAAATCACTCAAAAACAAAAATAACAGAAACATACAAAATTATATATACAATATGTAACCGCCTAAAAGTGTAAATTATGTATTGTCATATGTTTTTTATTCTTTATTTGATAATAAAAAATTCTATTGTATACTTGATGATATGTAGAAGAATTGTGTATTTATTCACTTAGTATTACTATACATTTATAGCTATGTTATCCCGTCCAATGTATACATATTAAAAAATTAAACACTTTATGTATTCATTAACTCATAGTATGTATACATTGTATTGATTTTTTTTTTAATCAGGAAGATCATGTATGCATAGCATTCATGTATGCATTGCATTCATGTATGCATATCCGTGTATTCATTCTCTTAAAAATTGTATACATTCAAGATTCTTCCTTCAGAAAATGAGGATTACACATGAAATATAAAATGCTCAATGGTAAACACAGAAGTTGAATCGGATAACAAGAAGAACTCAAATGACTTAAAATTTAGATTTATGGATGGAGAGTCCACAAAATTAGAATCAGAATCCCCAATTTTATGAATAATCCTAGGATGAGTTTCTTAAACATGACAATTGATATCCGCAATTAATTACTATTACCTAATTTTTTACCTAAATTAGATCTAATCTTCAATTTCAAACTAAAACATAAAAAAAAAATCGAACGACAATACAAGAGGGGGTCAAACATAGGCTAACAAGTAGAGAAATTGATGGGTAAATATCAACAAACCATCAAGAATTTGAAAGTGAAAGAGAAAAAATCAACGATGAATAAATGTTTTTATAGAATTCAATATGTAAAACTAATAAACAAGAAAGCAAATTATTTTTTTATTCAAAATAATGACGAACATATCAATAAAGCAACATGATTTAAAAGAATAGTATATATATGACTTAGAAGAGAAAAAAAATGGAGAAAAAAACCACTTCCCAATAAAAAAGGACATTATGCTACCACCTTTTAAAATTATTAATCTAATTAAAAAGAACTTCCCAATACGGTGGGCTGCTTTTGATTTTAAAAAACCTTTTTTTTTGTCAATAAAAGAAAAAGGAGGTTATATGTTGCCAATTAGTAAAATGTGATGTCATGTTGTGCCATTCAGAATGATAAAATTAGTCCATAAAAATTTTAATAAATTAATTTAATTTTTAAGTTTGGCGGCTTAATGATACGGCTATTTATTAGTTCAATCTATTTTAGAAAAGTTGACAAAATGGCACAACACAACACCTTATATAAATTAGCAATAAATAGCCCACTTTTAATTTTTTAGAAAAAAAATTTATTTTATTTATTTGGCATTGAATAGTTATTTTTCAATTTTTTTAAAAAAAAATTTTTTGTTCTCCTTATTTTTCTCAAAAACGTTCAAAAAAATTATTGTTTTATCATCCCTATATTAATTACATCCTTTTTTTTTATTTTGTCAACAATCTAAAAATGAAGTTCTTTTTTTTTTGTCTCCTTTCTCTGTTTTGAGAATCCTTTTCATACTTCCAAACGTAATTCTCTTCTTAATATTAACTCTTCTCCTTAATTCAATATGTTAATGAAAATCAGATATAACAATATGTTTTTTCATGGATACTTCTAAAAGTCATCTAAACATATAATTTTGTTCTTGTCAAAATAATTGTTGAATTTCATGATTTGTAATTGTGATTTTTTCAAATTTGTTTTTGCGAATTAGGTTATTCAATCTTCTTTTGTTTTCCATCTAAAATCCTTTTCATATGTAAATTTGTTTCTCTTCTAATTCTCTTATTCTCCTAATTTTATTATGTCTATGCAAAATTGCAAATCAAATATAACTGAATGTTTATTAATTGATCCTTCCAATCCAATAATTTCTTTTAATAGATAATTATGTAGCTTTTCTTGGCCCATTAATTTTGAAATTTCGTCATTTATGGAATTAATGTTTTTTTAAAAAAATTACGAAAATTCAGGTAATAATTTTTTGTTCTCAATTTCATGGGTAAGAAAGATCTTCGTAAAATATTAGAATGATGATTTTGATAAATACAACCCAATGTTTACCAATGAATTCCAATCTCAATATAAATTAAAGTATACTAGTTTTTTATGTGAATAAAATCAGTGAATACACAATGAATACGAACTAATATATACATAATGCAGTTACCGTATACATAAACAAAATCACATGTACAATTAATGAATAAAATTTATATATGTGTCATTTTAATCTCATTATTATATTCATTATAGTAATACGTATAATTGATGGTAATATTCTTATATATATAGTATAAAGTTTATGTATACATGCTACAATTACTGTATCATCAATAAAAAATTTACACGTTTATTTTTATGAATATTTTTTGTGTATACATTATGTAATCGCAACTTTAGTTATTGTATAATTTATGTATATACATTATTACAATTTCAAATAAAATGTCATTTAATAGTATTTGATTAATTATTATAAATTATGTGATAATTAATACACATTAGGGCATCAATAATATATTTTATTACCTTAAAGGTATCTTTTAATAAGTTATTTAAAGAATTTTATAAAATTCATTCCCTAAAAGTTTGTGTAATCTTTTTTTAATAGGTTAATTAATAAAAATAAATATATTACTTTCTTAAAAGTAGGCAATCATTTTTCTAATAAACTAATTATTGTTGTTTGGTAATATAAAGTTGAGTTTGAAAATTTAAAGAAATTTAAAAGTTAACTTCCTTAATTATAGGAGTTAAAAACAGAGAGAAAAGATAATTTCTCATCTCTTTAATTAATGGGGGTTGGTTGCGCACAGTTAAAAGAAAAAAACTATAAAAAGTTAATTTTATTTCTTTTAGGCTAATACGTGCTAATTTTGTTTTAGGCTATTGTAACGACCTGTTTAGTCGTTTTGAGCAGCAGATTTTATTTCTGGAAAAACTGGCTGAGACGACGGAACCCACGACAGACCGTCATGGGCACGACGGACCGTCGAGGGGGTCTCGTTCCAAAACACTTAGAATTCTGAAATTTGGGTACTGAAATCGACTCTCTGAACTTCGTGACGACATGGCAAGACGGACCGTCGTGGGAACGACGGGCCGTCACAGACTCTTCAAGGAATTGAGTCTCTGAACTCTGTGACGGAAGCAGCAGGACGGACCGTCGCAGGCACGACGGACCGTCACAGGCTGTGTAATCCCAGGCTGGGTCGGATTTCTTTAAATGTTTTAAGGGACGTTTTGGACTATTCCTGCTATAATTATAAATTTAGTGGGTTAATGTTAATAATTTAACTACTTGAGGGTTAAAAGAGATAACCTTGAATTAATTAATGGGTTAATCCACCACCATCTTTTATACTTAATTATATGCTAATTAGGGTAAAAGAAAGAGAGTTTGAATAAGAAAAAGAAAAGAACAGAAAGAGAGGGAGAAACGATCGAGAAAGAGGAACGAAGAGGAAAGCAAAGATCTTGAGGATTAGCTTGCTTGATCACAATTCTTCGGTGGAGGTAGGTTATGGTTTTTATGCTATTCGTAGTAGACTCTTAATAGCGAATGATATGTGTTGGGTAGTATTATAAAACCTTCTATATGCTTAATTGTGTGCTTACATGATGTGATTATATAATTGTGATGAATAAGCATGATGAGTCTATTGAATCTCTAATCCTAAATTTACCCTGTTAATGATGATGCCTTGGTATAAAAGAAGGCTTGATGAACTAAAGTAATGAGGTCGATGATGCCTTGGTATAAGAGAAGGCTTGATGAACTAAAGTAATGAGGTTGATGATGCCTTGGTATAAAAGAAGGCTTGATGAATTAATAGAATGAGATTAGTGGAGCGGGTGTCACGAACCGACACGTAGAATTAGGGGATCAGGTGTCACGAACTGACACGTAGAATTAGGGGATCGGGTGTCACGAACCGACACATAGAATTAGGGGATCGGGTGTCACGAACCGACACGTAGAAATTAGGGGATCGGGTGTCACGAACCGACACGTAGATTAGGGGATCGGGTGTCACGAACCGACACGTAGAATTAGGGGATCGGAGTGTCACGTACCGACACAAGAGGAGTAAAGATAATGAATCTTGAAAGATGTTAATATACTCAATTTAATGAACCTATTTCCCAAATGAGTATGGTATGGAGGCTTGCGTCCTCATGGGTGTACTTAGCGTACTTATTAATGATTATAGTACTTGTTGTTGCTACCCGTTGAGTATTGTAGTTGAATTTATGATATTATCTGATATATACTGTTTTCTATTTTGAGTTGGTCGATGATATCTACTCAGTACTTTTGTTTGTACTGACCCCTACTTGTATGTTTCTTTCTTTGTTATTGTGGAGTGCAGCGAACGTACCGTCGTCCTCAATTCAACCGCAACTCTAGCCAGTCTTCATTACACCGGATTTCAGGGTGAGCTAATGCTTCTAGCTTGGACTGGCTCTTCCTCTTCATGTCTTGATGCCTTGAACTTCCGGCATGGACTAGTTTTTTTACTTATTTTAGCTTCTTAGATACTCTTAGATTAGTAATTTGAGGATAGATGTTCTTGTGATGATGACTTCCAGATTTTGGGGATAATAATAAGTGTTTGAGTTGAGAAGTTGATTATTGATTTTGTTAATGAGTTTTAAGTCTTCCGCATTGTTTTCTATTTATTATGTTTGAAATGTTGGGGTTTAGATTGGTTGGTTCGCTCACATAGGAGGGAAAGTGTGGGTGCCACTCGCGGCTCGTTTTGGGTCGTAACAGCTATTAATTGCTAATTATTATTTGGTTATATATTGCCAATTATATATAATAGTTTTATGTCTATGTTAATTTCTCATAAATAATTATTGATTTTAGCGATACTTTGTATTTATTACCACTTATAGTAATACTATGTTAATTCTGCAATATGAATTAAAAGTGAATTATGTATGCAATATATATAAATTATAATTATTTTTTAAAATATATTATGTTTGTTTGGTAAGAATTTGATACATTTGTATTAAAAGTGTATTAGAATGTGTGATAAATATATTATCTACCATTAAAACTTATATTATATGTGAATAATAAACTATTATTTGTAATGTGTATTAAATTTATATTATAAATAAATTAAAAGTGATGAAGTGAAAAATAAATATTATTGCTATAAATGATAAATATTTTTTTATTATGGTATATTTACATAAGTTTCCATAGTATTACCAACTAATAAGATACTTATCAAATTAGCATTAATTAGTCATGTTTTAAGAGATTAACAAATACGATTGTATGTTTGCTATTTTCCTTTCTTGTTTGCTATATTTCATAATTGAAACTTTAGACACATACAATGTGTTCACATCATTATCTTAATTTTCTTTTCACTTTATATTTTTTTGTTAATCGTTTTATCTTTATTTATTATTTAATAATTATATATAATTTATCATTTTATCTTTATTTATTTATTTAATAATTATATATATTTCATTTTTTGACTCTACCTTTTTATAGTAATTTATCTCATAGCCTATTTTTCTTACATATCATTCAAATTATAGATATGTGATTGTATAACGACAAAGAATAATATAACCTATCAAAATACTATATTCAATAAAATAATATAATAACTGTAAAATAATATAATATATTATGAAACAATACATAAAAAAAAAAAATCACCCGAACAAAGTGTTAGATATTCCTTCCCTTAGGATTCATTCTTTTTTTGTTTCTCAGGTGTCCGGATCTACATTGAGCCTTGACTTAATTCGAATTGTGCTCTGCATGATTTGTTCGATAATTACATTGTCTAATAAATTTTTCTCCATATTCAGAATTAAGAGTGAAACACTGTTAACAATGCCCCACGGCCTATGTTTGGGTTCTTGAATTCAGTCATCATTCACCAGTCTCCTTGTGAGTTGTGTCTCCTCTCTTTTCGTTCCACGTGTTTCTCATTCTGCCCTGAAATTTCAAGAACCAAGAATATTATTTTTGTACTTAATCCCCAAAATTCGATCTTGGATAAATACAAGTTTTCTTTTCTTCCAAAAAAATGGAATTTTCTTTCCAAAAAAATGTAATCTCATATTTCCTTGTGTGCTTGCTATGTTTCACCCAATTTTCTTCAATTTCTTGTGAGAAAAAAGTTTCCTTGACTTTGTATTATGAAAGTCTCTGTCCTTACTGTTCCAATTTCATTGTTAATTACTTACCTAAGATTTTCAAGAATGGGATGATTGATATTGTTGATTTTAAGCTTGTTCCATGGGGAAATACTAAGCTTCAACCAGACAATACCTTCAAATGCCAGGTAATACAAGATTCCCATTTTTATTTGAAATTTGAAGATTATGGATTTAATTTGTACATATTCATCAAATCACTAGATTTGGATCTAAAAATTAGCTATCGTTTGACCATAGATGTTAAAGGGGGTTGATTTCAGAAAAAAATTACATTTTAACTATATGTTTTGACAGTTTAGCAAAAATGGGCTTAGAGGAGGTTTTGGATTTCTGGGACTTCCACTCATGAAAGCTCAAATTTTTTCAAAGTAAAATGCATGTCCAAACACAACTTTAAGTTAAAATTTGATAACTTCTCACATTTCAGAATACTGCTAGTTCAGTTGAATCAAGTATACATTATGTAATACTTTTGTGTATGTATGAACTATAATGGTTGAACAAATAAAGAGCGAGTGGAGTTGAACCCATTGAGATTTGAGAAGGACTAAATCTGTATCCGGGGTATAGTTTGGCTTGTTAAGTTTAAGTTATTTTGTGGTTCTTATATATATATATATATATATATATATATATATATTCGGGAAGTAGCCTCTCTAACTCCAAAGGTAGGGGTAAAGTCTGTGTAGACTCTATCCTCTCCAGATCGCACTTATGGGATTACAGTGGGTGTTTTGTTGTTGTTACGTAACTATATATATTTGTATAATGCATAGCATCAGGCAAAACTAGAGATTTTATGAAATTCTCTTTGTAATGGTTGCAGCATGGAAAAGATGAATGCATTTTGGATACTGTAGAGGCGTGTGCAATTGATGCATGGCCAGATTTGGTGAGCTTCTAATTAAAGTCGTTGAGCATGGTTTCGATAAGTTGTGGTTTGCTAGTTGAAAAGCTTAAAAACATCACAGCTCATTTCATCTAGAGCACGTTTCAGTTTGATGTATAGGAGGGAATAATCCATGTGTTACTAATATTTGTATTACTAATCCTTGCAGAACTTGTGCTGAAACTATGTTGCTCGAACTCTCCAAAAATGTCATTTATTCTCCAAAAATGCACTACTTTTGGAGTATCCTACACGCAACCGTCAAAAACTTTTTGGAGAGTCTGAGCAACATAGCTTGAAACAAACAACCTTAAAAGATAGCTTGAAACAAACAACCCCTTAAAAGATAATGTGTAGCACTACATAGAGAGTTACTTGATAAATGATAGGTAGCATGTTACTTTTATATCTCTTTAAGGAGGCTATTCTAAATTCTGGTTGCATTTTTATTGGATTTTGATGCAGAATGAACACTTCCCTTTCATTTACTGTGTGGAAAGTCTGGTCTACCACAAGAATTATACCCAATGGGAAACATGTTTTGAAAAACTGAATTTGAAGAAAAAACTTGTTACTGATTGTGTCCTCAGTGGGCGAGGGAACGAGGTTAGTTCTCTTGTTTGATTTATAGCTAATCATAAAATCATGTCCTTTATATTTCTCTCTGTTTTTTGTTTTTTTGGGTGTTTGAGCATTTCGTGGCAAGTTGGTATTATTTCTGAATTACCTTGCTGTAAAGATGTATTTAAATTTATAATTTCACATCCTAATGTTAAAAAAAAAAACTAAAAAATCTTTGTTTTCCTTTGTTGTGCTATATCCTTAATCAATAGATGTTGAACATATGAATATGAAAAAGAGGATTTTTTTCAAGTCGACTAGTCAGCTTGCAGATATATACATTCTTGAGCATACTAGCTTGCGTTATGCATCTATGTATATAGAAGTAATTGAATTTGAATGTGTTCTTCACGAAATTAAGTTTGTAGATAGACGTAAAAAATAAAAAAGAAAGTATTCTCTGTTATGTCTTGCTGCATTATCATAATAGTTATAGTTCCACCTTTTTGGATATACCTTCTCTCTCCCCCTCTTGGATATACCCTTCAATGTGTTGGTAAAAATAGCACATAAAAATACTAGTCAGGGTATATTACAAGAATAAAAGCGGGCGTGACAGCGAGAATAAAAAAGAGAAACAACAACACCAAGATTCCAATTTGGAAATTCATTCTCAATAAAGAAAGAAATAAAGCTGGAAAGTATCAGATCTTTCAAAATACAGGCAGTCACTTGAGATATCTCTCTGGTATATGGACTATCCAGTTTACAGTTCCCAGTGTTCTGTTTCGACCCCCTGACTTCCTATTGCGTGAGTTGTGTCATCTTTGTTGCAAATTGTTGTGTAATTAGACTCCCGATGGCAAAGGAATAAGGGATTTTTCCCATGCTATCTTTCTCTTCCTTTGTTGTAAGACACATTCTTCATGTTAAACTCATTCAAGTATACTTTCGGTGTATTTGCTTGTGAGAACCACACCTTTTTACTTGTTCTATCTCGAACAATCTTCACTCTAGAATTCGGTGTGCCGGGGCCAACCTAGTCCTTCATGTCAAATGATTTGGACAAATCTCCCTTCAACTTGATCAACTTCTTGCCTTACCATATAATAATTATGTCATCCACATACTAGTTACAACCAAATGATAAAGTTGTGTTCGAAAATTTCAAATGAGACTTTTTTTTTTGTAGAGATTCCATCTCTTTTTGCATGACTTTCATCCAATACCTTCTTAAGACTTTTTGGCTGCTCTCATCAGTAATGAGGACATACTTGAGGAAGCATACTTGGATGATTTTACTCTTTGGCTTTTTGATTTCCCTTCCTCAACATCTGCATCAGGGTTCTCTTTCTCTCAGCAACCTTCTCTACTCTTTCTATAGTGCTTTCTCCACCTAAAGGATGGTTAGAAGTAGAAGCAATGTAACAAGATTATGGACTACTTTTTTCCCCTGGCAATTGCTGACCGATTATTAGCAATTCCACACCATTTTCTCGGAGCAGTATATCTATGTTTCTGATGATTTTCTTCTTTTTCGGGATCCCACAATGTGTAACTGATGAATATGTAAGGAGCTACTTATTGTCCGACTTCATTCGTTGCCGGTACAGTTCATGTTCAGAAGCTCTGACATGAACACCTTTAGCTTGGGAGTAGAACACCACCTCATTCATCTAAACATTTTGGGATATCTAAACCAAGTGAATTGATAGAGTTCTGTTGATCAAGTAATAGGTTTTCTGAAGTCTTAACTGCTTCATCTGATAATGACTTGGGCGGTTTAGGCGATTTAGCCGTTGTGAGCATGCTTCTCACCTTCTCAACTATGATTCAATTCATCCTTTTAGTTACACCATCGTGCTATGGTGGGGTTTCAGGAACTGTCTTTTCACGTATGATCCCATGACTTGAACAATACTCATCAAATTCTGTTGAAATGCAATCACCTCCGTTGTCAGGTCAGAGATGCGTTAACGTTCAACTTCTCCCTTTCCACTAGAACAAGGAACTTCTGAAAAAACTTGAAACACCTAGTTTTTGGTTCTCAAGAAATAGGCCCACTGTTTCTGACAAACAAGTGGCAGCTTGGTTAACAAAATTGTAATTGTAACCTTGTTCTCAGAGGACTTATGAGAGTAAACATATAGAGGGGAAGTGAGTCAAGTTAATTAAGAAACTCAAGACAAAATTGCTAACATAGTGGTTAAGTAATCTAGAAATTTGTAGTGGCGCAGGTCAACAAATAACGTTTTCCTCGTTTCTTGCTATGATGTGACCGGAGAGGATTTAAATTACTCACATGCTCTGTTTGAGATTGATGAGTTTGAGTAGAATTACTCAGAAAGCTAATCCTAGCTTCCATTTGTTTGGCTTTAATTCCAACAACTGAAAATTATTATTATCGAGGTTATCGGAAACAAATTTGATTTATTAAGAGCTTCATGGTACGATGTTTTGTTTCTTATAGTAACATCTTATGTTCTGTGAATTAATGTTACTTGATCTTATGCGCAGCTCGAATTACAGTATGCGGCTGAGACGAATGCCCTTCAACCTCCACATAAATATGTGCCGTGGGTTGTTGTTGATGGTCAACCACTTTACGATGTCAGTTCTTCTTACTCTACACTTCAGAACTTGCACTGTTTATTATCTAGTGTTGTAGTCCTTTTCTCACTGTTTGTCAAAATATTTTTTTGAGTTCTTTTCCTGCATCAACGCCGACAAAAAACTCCTTCCTGCCACCCCCACGCACACACACACCCAGCATTACCCCTGAATACTGTTTCACAATAATATTAAAGTTACCAGCATTACACTTTAAGGAGCGGACTTCAACCTTCTGGCCTGATATAGAGCTCTCTACCTCCGAAATGGCTTTGGATCTCAACAGTTCCTCGAAGTCTTTCCAATATCTATCTGCTATGGAAATTTTCTTTTTTGTACAACTTACAACAACATACTCAGTGTAATTCCACAAGTGGGGTTTTGGGAGGGTAGTGTGTACGCCGTCTTACCCCCTCTTACCTTGTGAAGGCTGAGAGATTGTATTATGGTTTGCTGTATAAAAACTCTTTACCCTTGACAACATATTTCGTTGTTGCAGGACTACATGGACTTCATTAGCTTCATCTGCAAAGCGTACAAAGGAACTACCCCGGTCCCTAGTTGCAGCTCATCCATCAACGTCATTAAAATTGGAAGGAAGTTAATCCTTTCTGTTTAAAGCAGACAGCCATGTCCAAGTTATCAACTGTAAGTTCAGCTATCACGTCATGGTTGAACCGCGCTAAGCTCACTGCATCTGCATAATACTACAGTCCACAGAACTCGTTGGTGCAGCAGATACACGTTTTTCATTTTATGAAATGATGAGATACTGTAGTTGGTTTATGCAATTGTAATATACTTGTCATGATGGATGATAATGAAGAAGGTGCTCAGTTCTCTCTAATCAGCTGTTGATGGGAAATGTGGTAATATGAGAACTCGGAAACAGAAAAAAAGTTAGTAATAAGGTCTGCGTACGTACAATCTATCCTCTCTAGATTTTACTCATTCCATATGTAGTTGTTGGTTGATTTTTGATTTGGATATAGAAAGTGTGGGTTTTTATAAGTTGTCTACATCTAATAAGTAGCCATGAAATTGATTCTGAATTAATATGATCTTATTTTATATTTTGATCTTTTTTCATAGTACCCATTGCACACAGTTTAAGGGATTCAGTTGGGTTTTAAATTTGACTATTGGCTAACCTTCTAATATTAGCTTATTTTGAAAGGTATTTTTTTTAATTGTTTCTAATTATTTGTTAATTTTGATAAATAAAAAAAGAATGATTTTTTAAAAATATTATATCCTTAATTAATTATTTTATAAAAGTCAATTTTTTTTTGAAAATTTTAAGTTGATTCATAATTAATAGGAATAAAATGTTAAATTTACTATAACTATAATTATTTTTTAATAAACGTGTTGATTCAAAAATGAATAAATAAATTTATTTTATTTCTTAAAATCACTTTTTTTTTCTTTAAAATTTGATCAAAACACGTTCTTTTTATTTATTTATTTATTTTGAAAAAAAAAAAAAGAGAAGCTCTTTTTTGAGTTAAATAAGAACTTTAACTTTTTTTTTTAGAAAGTGGCACTTGATTATAGGTGATATCGATGAGATCTGATTAGCTTTTAAATAAAATATAATTCATGTGGATTTTTTTTAATTATTATTCATATACAAGACAGCTAATAAAATGACATTATTTTATTCCAATAGAAAAAAGTATATGAAAAAATATAATCGAAATTTATGAATAGTCATGTGAAATCGTGTGCAAATAATATTATTTTAAAATTTCTTATTTCCCTATGGCGTTCGCATTATGTTTTTAAGTGATTATTTTAATTAAAAAGTGAAAAAAAATTTAACAATTTATTATATAAAATAATAAATAATAGTATGGGCTGTTTTCACTGATCAATGTGAAGAGATAATTTTAAGATTGATTTCAGCTTTTATTTAACCATATAAAAGTCCAAAAATAAAATTCCCAAATCCATCATCTCAAAATGGGTTTTTTTTCCCAAAAAATTTTATCATCATTTTTATTATTTTCCTTGCTATGTTACATCCAATTTTCTTCCATTTCTTGTGATAAAAAAGTTTCATTAGCTTTGTATTATGAAAGCCTTTGTCCTGGTTGTTCAAATTTTATTGTTAATTATTTACCTAAGATTTTCAAGAATGGGATAATTGATTTTGTTGATCTTAAACTTGTTCCATGGGGAAATACTAAAATTCAATCCAATAACAACTTCAAATGCCAGGTAATCCATAAATCTCTTTTGTACATAAAAATCACTATTCCATACTGAAAAAATGTGTTCAGTAGATATTTTGATTGAATCAGCGTGAAAATAATAAACAATAGTGTTCTCATACGAAAAATTGAGAAGTTTTCTAATGTTTCAATGAGAATTTCTTTTCCACCTTGTGTTTTCCTAGTGAGCTGGTTCGGTAGAGATTTTTTTTTCTTTGGACCATATTTCGATTGTTAATATGATATATAAGGGCCGCCATTACAAAGAGTATTATTACACCCTTGATCGCCAAATATTGTTTATTTGTTGAACCCTGTGAATTGAGTGAAAGTAGGATACGAGGTAAAAATAGTTTTAGAAAACGTTTAAATGAAGATTGAACTGATTCCATGAATCTAAGAAATCATGTTTTATAACATAAATTTTGTATTAATTCGCGGTTAAAAAAAAACCTCTGTTTCGATTAGTGTATCAATAGTTAGGTGAAAAGTCAGATGATGCAAATGTGGGTTGACTTTATAAGGGGTAGCTAGCACACTTATCCGGTACCTGTTGATGGTGGGAGGTGTCAGGTATCTCGTGAAATTAGTTGAGGTATGCGTAAAGAAGAAGGGAAGGGACTTATGATGTACTCTTTGTTGTAATGATTGCAGCATGGTCCAGCTGAATGTTTTCTGGACACGGTAGAGGCTTGTGCTCTTGATGTCTGGCCCAATTTGGTAAGTTATCGGTATTTACTTTCACTTAGTTCAGTTATTGAAAATTGATTTTGTGACTATATCTATAAAGTCTGGTTACATTTTTATTGGATATATTTGATGCAGAATGAACACTTTCCTTTTATTCACTGTGTGGAAAGTTTGATCTACCATAAGAATTATACACAATGGGAAACGTGTTTCGAAAAACTGAATTTGAGGAAAAAACTCGTTACTGATTGTGTTGTCAGCGACAGAGGCAAAGAGGTTAGTTCTCTTGATTTGATTTACATCTAATCCCGTTCTGTTTGAAGAAAAAACTCGTTTTCTTGTACTTCTGTTTCTATTTTTCCCTTGAGCCTAGGGTCTGTCGAGAACAACCTCTCTAACTCTGAAGATACTAGGAGTATGTTGCTGTTGATTTCACATCGTAGTGTATCCCTCATTTCTTGCTGTAAAGAACTACGATTGAAACAGAACTTTGATTGAATGTTTTTAGCAGTAGTATATCTTATGCTGTGTGAATTAAACGTCGCTTAAATCTTATGTGCAGCTTGAACTACGCCACGCAGCTGAGACACCTCCGCATAAATTTGTGCCATGGGTTGTTGTTGATGGACAACCGCTTTACACTGTTAGTTTCTAATTCTTCCTGTATATTCTTTGCAATTTGCAATATTATATACCTGCTAGAGTCCCTGTCGGAAACAACCTCTCTAACTTCCAAAGTAGATATAACAACGTCTGCGTTTCCAGACTCCCCTTGTGGAATTACGTAGTACACTGGATATGTTGTGGTTGCTTTGATATTGCCTTTTGCTTTCAACAGTTCTTCATAAGTCTTTTCTATATCTATCTGCTTCCGGAAGTCTTGTTTTGTTCGATTTGTGACTAATGTAAATGACCTCCGTGTGTCGGGAGAGGGAGGGGAATCGAAAGTTTCTTAGAAGTACATGGCCTCTGAGCACGACTTGGTCTGCTAATCGCGTTAAACCATCCAAATGCTATGTAAAAACTGCTACCAGCTGTCTGTCGGATCCTTCAAAAGTAGCATTGTTACGTTGGACGTTCTGTGTGCTACTAGCAATTGAGTGTTTGAACAACATAGACCAAAGGAGTACCGTTAGCCCTCAAAAGTACTATCCTTCTAACGCGATGACTATGTATTTTCGTCATTGCAGGACTACAGGGAATTCATAAGCTACATTTGCAAAGCTTACAAAGGAACCGCGCCTATCCCCGGTTGTAGCTCATCTGATTCTATAAGTTTCACTTCCAAGTTATCAACTATCAGTTCAACAATTACATCATTTGTTGAACAGAGAGTTAAGGTTGCTGCATCTGCATAATCCACAGGTTATTATGTCAACATATAATAGAGCTACTTGATGCTGGTTATGTTTTATGAAATGATGAACTGCATTTGTAAAATATTTATCATAGTTTGAATGATAATGAAGCTGTTCAGTTCTCTAATAAGATTGTTTGTGATTAATTAAGGATGAATTTAGCATAAAATACAATAAAATCTAAGTAACAAATATGGAATCGTACTAAAACACCTAAAACTTGTTTGTGTGGTATATTATATATGATTTTATATCATAGATATGTGCAGTAGCGGACCCATAATTGTCGTTAAGGAGTGTCAATGTTGTAATAAAAAATATAATTATGAGGCTAGTACGACTAGAACAAGCAATCTCAAGGAATTTTCACAACGCTTCGCTATTACTAAACATTTAAGTACTTGTTTCAAGAGGTGTCTCTCTATATATATGTCTATTTAAATTAAATGTGACCTCTATATATAATGTAATTTTAACGAAGGGGTGTGTCGCTTAACACCCCTTTGGTAAGGGTTGGTCCGCCCCGAGGACGATAATAATTTATTACTTTATCCCTACTTATATTAAATATTAATGTTAGTACTTTTCTGGTTACTACCTTTGTCATTTAGCTTTCAATTCACGTTATTATCCTAAATCTCGTATTTGTGTTGCACTTGTGTAGTTCTTTTCATGTTAGATATTATTGTTTCTATTTTATGAATATTTTGTAAAGTCATTGTCGTATCACCGAAATTATTGGAGATGTCATATATTTATTTTTAAAGTATTTTTATTAATTAAATCGAAATCGAACTGTTAAGTATCAAACTCGATAAATTGAAAATCGATAAAAAAAAATATCTTATTAATTTAGCATATTTGAAAATCAAAAATCAATAAACCAAATCAAGTTAAGAAAGCAAATTAATCCTAAACCAACTCAAATTAGAAAAATAAAAATTAGTCTTACAATTCAAATTAGGTAATTAAATTAATCCTAGACTAACTCAAATTAGGACAGTAAAAACAGTATAGCTCTACAATTCAATTTAGGAAACTAAATTAAACTAATTTTAACAATTACAATTATTATTAGGTATGGGATATATTTTGTTGCTAAAATTACCATGCGACTAATATTAAAAAATATCCTATATTATTATTATTGAATATTAATGGGTGTTTAGGAATTTTTTATTGTTTTTAATAGTTTAAAGATTGTCGGTGTGCAAATATTTGAGTATTTTTAATTGTTTAAGTTTGAAATAGAAAATAATATTGGGAGCTTCTGTAAGTTAGGGTTGTGCAAAAAGAGAATCAATCAATAAATAAACTGAAAAAATGTTATTAAACTATTAGTTTAACGGATAATTACGGTTCTATAATAATAGTCAGATTTTTTGTTTAATTTTTATTTTTTAATAATAAATATTATTGAGTAAATCGATAGCCCATTAAAACAGACGATTTAACAAGTGAAAAGAAATTATTTTAATAATTTTTTTTCTCTCTATTAACATTTAAACGTTTGTTTCGTATTTTATTATGAATTTAATATATGTGTATCCTTTGAACGTAATCCCTTATGAATGTTACTACAACATGTTATCGGATTTAGAATTTATATATAATAAGTTATACATTTAAAATTCTTTGCATTTGGTAGATGATAAATTTTTAAATACTTTTTCATCTTTGATTAAAGGTTTCATGTATGAGTTTCTCTGAGTACCTTCAGAGTGGAACTTTTCATGATTTCAAATTTAGTTGTTACGAAACAATTTATCTTTAGAGTGAAACTTTTCATGAATTCAAACTTAGTCGAGATTCAGTGCAGATATCGAACACCGGATAAGATATAAAAAAAAAATTCTCGTGTTAATGTTTTTTAAAATACAAAGGGGCGTGAGCGGCAGGATTCGAACCTGCGCGGGCAGAGCCCACATGATTTCTAGTCATGCCCGATAACCACTCCGGCACGCTCACTGGATGAGCTTCTAACGCTTCATTAATTAGTAGTTTAATTATTTGTTTGGTTAATTAGTAAGGTAAACAAAAATTAGAGATATTTACGCTCAAATATTTATCTCAATTGTTATAAAGATATTTTCAAACCATAAATGTCATAAAATAAAAATACATTACTACATATTAGTGTTGAATTTAGAGATCATCGACTGATGTTGAATTGTTCATGTTACAGTGTTAAATTTTGAGACCCTTACTTAGTTTTGAGTTATTGCAAAGAGAAAGAAATTAACAAAAAATGATAATAGTACGAAACAAACATAAAATATATTTAGCTTTCCAAATAAAACAGCTTAATCTCCCACTTGATTTTTTTTTAAAAAAAAATTAATCGCGTCAGGTAGGGGTCGAACCTACGACCTTCTGCTTAGGAAACAGACGCTCTATCCACTGAGCTACAGACGCCTGATGTTATCTTAAGTCAACTTTCCATTTATATACTAAATTTAATCATTTTTATGTGAAAAGAAAATCACAATTTATAGTATTTTACGTATAGTTTTGAGTATTTAAAATTTTATTTTAAAATATCAAATAAATATACTCTAATTTAATCTTAAAGATTAGTTAAATTGACTTACGAAAGTATAACATGACAACTGAAAAAAATGAAAGATAAACTATAAATTAAAGAAAAATAAAATCAAGTTTTCAAACAATATGTTAAAGAACAATCAATTTATTAGTAGTAAAATTCAAAAAAGCGAGTGATGAGTATGACCGCGAAAAAACTTTTAGGAAATATGGAAACTCAATCAACTCGTATTTTTTTATAATAAGAAAAATATATAAGTAGCCGTTCAATCTATGTTCGAAATTTCAGAGATACAGTTATATTATATTAAGGTCTTATTACCCCCTAAACTTATTTTATAAAGGATATTTTATCCTTTTCGATCTACATGATACTAACTTGAAAAAGATATCAACACATGCTGAACCAACAAAATAGTGTCATGTAGGTCGAAAAGGAATAAAATATTAATATAATATAAATGTGTCTCTAAAATTTCTGACATAGATGGAGGGCTACTCACATATTTACCCTTTATAATATGATGGAAAAATGACAGCTGACCTACGGTTTATTTTGAAAGCTTTAATATATCCTCTTGGTTTCAATTTACTTTTTCCACAAGAGAATTTAACTTTTATTAACTGTGATTTAAAATTCTAAATTTAATCATGAATTTTTGATATAATTACTTAATAATAATAATAAAAAGTATACTGAAAGAAAACAACTTTTTCGAATTTATTAAAATGGATAATATAGAAACTATTCTTTTATCTCATTTTATACGCTTGTTTTTCTTTTAAAGTTGTCTAAAATATTAATATTTTATTGTAATTAAATTTTAAAAAATATTCTTAATGAAATAATTTATGAATTGAGACAGAGGAATTTATATACGACTTTATTTTATATATAATAATATAAAATTCACTGCTTCAACTGTGTTGAATGGCCATTATGTTATTGCTTTTGGCCCAAGTTTTGGAAAGTGTCTTGGCAATTGGCACACGGCACTATGCAGGCAATGACGTTGATATTATGCAAATTATCGGCCCATTTTCATAGTATATTCTAAATAGGAATGTTTTTTTTTAATTAAGAAAAATGATATAAAATAATAAATTATTAACTTAAACTAAACGTTATAAAATTATAATTTGATTTAATTATAATTTATAGCAAATAATTGTCATTTGCTTCTCTCACTTTATACAAACACAAATATATAAAATGTATTTGTATTTGTATAAAGCGAGAACAAACTATATGTACGAATACAAATATAATTACATATATTTTTGTCCTATACACTTATAATTATACGGACATAGATCTTCCCTACACAATTCTAATTTGTCTTTCTCTCTTTCTTGCTTTATACAAACATAAATTATAATTTGTGTTGTTAAAACAAGAGAGAGATTTGAAATACAAAACGTTTTTATTTCAATTCAATTGTATATAAATTCATTTTTTATACAAATACATAAAATTGAATTGAGAGACTGCCACTGTATCATACAAATGAAAGACCAGTGATTTATACAAATGAGAGACTGTCAGCGATTTATACAAATTTGGTGCTCCATATCAGACATAAAGTTTGTTATGGAGCCAATTGTGCAAACTATAACTACAACATACAAATATGATTTTTATTTTTAAGATTGCGGATAATACAATTCTGTTGATCTCTTGATTTTACTCACCTATAATTTATCGACGAGTCAAGGACCATTTGTAGTGTATTTCTCAAACCTAAAATGATTTCAACTTGATCAATATATATTTGATGACCTTTAGTGGTGTATTTCTTAAATGGGAAAATTTCATGAAATAACAAACTATTAACTCAAGTTAAATATTATGGCTATAGTGTCTGTTAATATAATTTGCAACAAACATTTCATGGTTTTTGTCATCTCATTTGTATATCAAAATATACAAATAGATCGAAATATACAAATACATGATCTATTTGTATATCAAAATATACAAATACAGAACCCATTTGTATATCGAAATATACAAATGTAAGACCCACTTGTATATGGAAATATACAAATGCAAGACCCATTTGTACACCAACATATATATTATATATCAAAATATACAATTGCAGAACTCATTTGTATAAATAATTATATAAATAGACCCAAATAAATATTTTTTTATGTATATATATACCGAATATACATGTTAACAACCATAACAAACATAAATTGCTATGAGACGCAATTATACTGAACTATAACTATAATATACAAATATATATTTTTATGTTTGCTTTAACCTAAAAATTAGGCATAAAATATAATTTAAGATTGAATAATGTCCAAAAATTCTAATTATAATTTAAATTAAACACATCTTATAAAATTTAACGAAATATTAATATTTACAATTATATAACAAACTTATCATTTCTACTTATAAAATAAAAATTAAACTAGATCACCTGAATTTAAGACCAACAAAGTATAGTGTACAAAAAGATTAATATTAATTATTTTTTGATTTGGTAAACTTGGTGATGCCTTAAATTATCACCATTTTAGTACTTTCTAGAACCAGTTAAACACAACACACAAAATAAAAAATAAAAAATAAAAAAAAACAGTCAACCTTTTCTCTTTCTCCATTACAAAGAGAGATGCACGTAATCGAAACGCTACCCATTTTTTCTCTGTAAACCCCTCAAAATCTCTAAACCGAGAGAAAAAATAATCCATAAATACCCCTTCACCTCTTCACTATTGAAACTTCTTCTTCACTCTACACATGAAAATTCTTCTCCATTTCTTCTCCATCTTTCCGATCAATCATTTCCACTCATATCTTCTCGTTCAATCGGTAATTTTCTCTATCTCTGCTTTTTTGCTAAATCACGATCTAAGAAGATGTTGAATTTTGCTATGGCGATTCACTGATATGTTGAATTTTGCTGTTGGCGATGTTGAATTTATGGCGATTTACTGAGATGTTGAATTTTGTTATTACGATTTTTTGAGATTTAGTCGTTGTTGTTGTCATATTAGTCCTACTTTTTTTGTTTTTGGTTATTTGCTTGTGCGAGCTGATGTATGAGTTTGGAATTAGTTGCAAACTGCGGTGTTTTATATCTCACGATCCATTGAGATGTTGAGAGTATTTACTGAGATTTAGTTTTTTTTTTTGCTTGTTTGAGAGCTGCTACTTATTTGGAATAAGTTGCAAACTATGATACTCTGAGATTTAGCGTCGTTGTGTACTATGTATTAATCTTACATTTTTTTTTTTGGATTGTGCGAGCTGCCTTGATTGATATATGTAGTTGCAAACTACTTTATGTTATCACGATCCACTCAGATTAAGTCGTTCCATATGATCATACTTTTTTTTTTTTTGCTTGTGGAATTAGTTGCAAACTGTGATATTTTTTTCTCTCAGGATCCACATCGTTGTCCTGTGTAATCATATCTTAGTTGCGAACTTGATGTTTTATCAGTCAGGATCCATTGGATTTGTGTGAGAAAAAACTTAAATAAGTCATGCCTTTGTGTGTTCGGTGTAAACGACTTTGCTTGATATATGGTGTTTGGAGTTTGGAATCAATTGCAACTGATAGTTTTATATATATTTGTTGTTGTCACGATCAACTGAGTTGTAAGAATATGCTTTTGTCTTTCAGTGCAAGCTTCTTTGCTTGATAGATTGTATTTGGAATAAATTACAAATGACATAAAGTAATTGGTAGTTTTAGGCATTATATTGTTATGATATATGGAGTTATTGTACTTTGAGTTTTTGCATTTCTTCTTTGCTTGATATACTGTACTTGGAATAAATTACAGGTGACACAAAGTAAATGCTAGTGTTAGGTATTTATGATGTTATGATATATTGGATTATTTTGCTTTTTTATGTTTCTTCTTTGCTTGATATACTGTATTTGGAATAAGTTACAAACTACACGAATTTATATACTACTGGTATAGTATAGTTATCTGCATTAGATATATGCATTTCGTGTCTTTTGATTTTGCATTTTTGAATTGCTTTCTGATTTTGGCTGTTTCAATGGGTGTTCGACGAGCGTTTAGCAGTTTGTTGCACTATATGCTTCCTAGAAAGAGACCGGCAGAAGGCGTGGTAGTTGAAGGTAACAGTAGCAGTTGTGATCCAGAAAGTTCTCTTAAAAAGCATAAAATTAGTTGCGTGATTTCTTCCGGTACCGAAGAGAATACCAGTGGTTGCAGTAGTAACAAGGTCGTAAGTAATAATACAAACGGTAACACTAGCAGCGGTAGTGTTGGTGAACGGTCAGTGACTGAAATGGCTTTTGATGATGGAAATCCACATGATATTGATGAGGATCTCCACAGCAGACAGCTCGCCGTTTATGGCCGTGAAACTATGCGGCGGCTCTTTGCTTCTAACGTTCTTGTCTCGGGAATCCAAGGGCTTGGTGCTGAAATAGGTATTTGTTACTAACTCTTAAAAAGTGTAATGCAATATAAAGTTTTACATAAGTTATGTGTACTTGCACTTGTTAACCGGTGTTGCAATAGCACAACTGTAGATTATATAAGATTGAATACTGGACCTTTTCTGTTGGGTCTTGTCGATCAGGCTATTTTTGGTATTTTAGTGTTTCTTTGCATTTGTGTGATATATGTATTTCCATGTGATTGCAGCAAAGAATCTTATACTTGCTGGTGTAAAGTCTGTGACTCTGCATGATGAAGGAGAAGTGCAGTTGTGGGATTTGTCTAGCAATTTTATTTTCTCAGAGAGTGATGTTGGCATGAACAGAGCGCTTGCTTCTGTTCAAAAGCTACAAGAACTCAACAATGCCGTGGTTGTCTCAAGTTTTACGACAAAATTGACCAAAGAAAAGCTTTCTGATTTCCAGGTAAGCTTTCATCTTTGTGTTTAGCTTTTTCATGGAACAAGTTTGGTTGTTCAACGAAAACTATATGTTCTCACTGATGCATGGTAACTCCTAAGAGATGTGATAGACCTTTGGACGTTCTTTGGTGCAAATTAATAATATTGTCTTTGATTGATCAACCCAAAGTTTAAAAGAAGTCCGAGATATGTATGGCGTTTCCGTGCAAAAGGTGGATCCTACTTGTCAAAAAAAAAAAGGGTGTCTGCTGTCGTATATATTTAAGATGCTAGAAGATAAAAAGGTAGAAGTAAGTGTTGATACTCCCTTTATTACGATCACCCTGTCAACTACTAATCCATATTCTCATTAACCATATTTCTATTTCCGCCTGTCCCCAATGAATGGCCCTACTATCTTTGAACAATCTACTCCCTCCGTTTCAAAGTATGTGGTGTTTTAAAATGAGTGGTGTTTCACATAACCAAGAAGTCATTATGATGTTCTTCAAATTCTACCTTTATATAAATAATAGAAGTCTTACATAACCAAGGAACTATTAGAGAGCTATGTCTTTTTCAAGGTAGTTAATACTGGTAAGTTGGTAAAAGTACATCTTACTTTTAGGAATGTGTAGTTTTCTTAAAGGGATGTGCCCTAGCTAAAAACACAACTTATTTAGGAACGAAGGGAATAACTAAAAACTATTGGTACTGGCACATATGTATTTTTTTAACTTGACATGTATTATGCATCTTGTAAGAATGACTTTCACAGATACTTATTAGATAATATGAATACCATATTCGTTGTTCAAACGTTCGTCTTGGTCCCCTCATGAAAGTCATCCATCCAAGTGAAGTTGGTTGGGATGGGAGGTATGTTTATCTAGTGAGTTATCAGGTCAAATTGTCCGACTAGACTATTATTCGCCTCTTGACATTGTATTGTGGTGGATCTCTCTTTGAATTAATAGAAATAGTTGTCTGAATTATGTTCATCATTTCTCTTGGTGAGATGCCTCGAATTTTGTGGATGTTGGTTATTGATCAAAACAAGGCTGAACTTTTCTGAGAGGTGGAAATGATACATGATTGATGTCTGTAGACCCAATGTTTCGAATACAATATGGGAACAATTCAGGAGAGTATTTTATCCTTATGCTGGCCTGAGATGAACATTTATTGAAGAAACATGGTCAGGGAGGATTCATATTAGCTGACGATACTTGTTTGGGGTTGAAACTATTAGTTTGTAATTGTAATTGTGGAAGTGGATATGCTCACATCTTTGGATGTTGTGTTGATTTGCATACGTTCGTGTTGATCTGTACTTGAACTGTTAGTATGATTTTTGGCTGGTGCTGCCTGACTATCCAAATAGACTCGTGGATTTTGAGGTAGTATTTCTGTATAAGGAGATATGACTTATTCGGTAGAAACAAGTTCCTTCAACCAGAGAAATCTATATCTGTTGAGACTTTTGGGAATATAGTTTTTTTTGAGAAGGTAACATTGTGTATATTCATTGAAACCAGTGCTTGGTTTGCACTAACCATATTTACAGCTTGTCAAAAGTAAGAAAACTAAATCTGAATCCTAACAGGAACCTAGGATATCTATAATGGATTCAGTGTCCTCTAAATACATTTGCTTGCACCAGAAACAAAAAAGCCTGATACAATTTAGTTTGATCTTTTGGAGATCACTATTCTTGCTCTCAAAACATCTAGCATTTCTTTCTTTCCAAACAGTCCACCAAATAAGGCTGGGACAATCTTCCATCTATTTCTATCTGCAGCTCCCACCCCTACTTCTCCCCAACTGTATAAAAGATGCGTGATTCTGTTATTCATAGCCCAAGCAAAACCCCTGAGACTAATGAAAATCCTCCATAGCTGGGATGTTATTCTGCACTGGAGAAATAGATGATTGACTGTCTCAACCTCTTCCCCACATAAATAGCATCTAGAACACATGGAGAACTTCATTTTCTTGAGATTTTCATGTGTCAAAATTGCTTCTCTTGCACAAGCCAAGTGAAATATGACACCTTGAAAGTGATTTTAGGTTTCCAAATCTGCTTCCAAGGCCAAAGAGAAGGTTGTTGCATCTTGATTTAGCAACTTGTATGCAGAGTTTACCTTGAATGTGCCTTTGTTATTTCTGCTCCACCATAATCTATCATGTTCATCCCTTGTTCCTGTAAAAACTTCCAACCTACCAATAAAATCAGTCACGGTCTCGATTTCCCATTCATTGAAATTCCTTCTAAACTGGAAATTCCATCCATGCTGTGTCCAAACCTCAGCTACACTCACTTGTTTATTCACTGCCAAGTCATGCATCTGTGGAAAGATACTCTTCAAGCTAAAGTTCCCCAACCATTTATCCTCCCAAAATGAAGTCTTGATGCCATTTCCTACCCTGATGCTCTTTGATCTTCAAGAGAGGCCACAAGATTCTGATGGACTTCCATAGGCTTACCCCATATGGTGTAAGGACCCCCTTTGTCATCCACTTGTTCTCTTCTCCTTATTTTGCTTGAATTACTTTCCCCCAGTATGGTTGAGGCTCTTGAGAATACCTCCATAACCACTTTAGTCTAAGGGTTTTGCTCTACTTTTTCAAATTCCTTACTCCAAGACCCCCATATTTCTTCCCCCAGAGAACCTTGTTCCACTTAACTAAATGTTTGACAGTGGAATCATTTTCCTCTGTCCCTTTCCATAAGAAATCCCTCCTAATTTTGTCTAAGTCTTTGTATCACCCCGTTAGGAATAGGGAAGATGGACATCATGTAAGTAGGTAAGGCATCCAAAACTGAATTAATGAGATTGACTCTGCCTCCCAAGGAGATATATTGAGATTTCCATCTGGTAAGCTTTTTCTCACACTTTCCAGTCACTGGGTTCCAGATGTTCAAAGCCTTTGATTTGGCTCCTAAAAGCATGCCCAGATAAATGGTAGGCAAAGGACCTACTTCCGCTCCCAAAATCCATGACAGTTTATCCATATTAGAAACATTATTAATGGGATACAACTGACTCTTTCTCCAGTTGATATGCAAACCTGAGACTCCTTCAAACAACACCAAAATTGATCTTAAAACCAAAAGTTGTCCCTCGTTAGCATCACAAAATATTAAGGTGTCATCTGCATACTGTAGATGAGTGACTTCCATGTTGCCATTTGATATTGAGGTTTGAGTTGTGGCTACCTCAAAACCCCTGATGCATTCGTTCTCTCCAGCCACATTTATCATGTTATTTAGGCCTTCCATAACACTGATAAAAAGGAAAGGAGATAGGGGATCTCGCTGCCTCAGACCCCTTTGAGCAGGGAAAAAACCTTCTGGTGCACCATTTACAAGGACTGAGAATCTGACAGTAGAGAGGCAATACTTGATCCACCTCCTTCCAAAACCCATACATGCAAACATCTTCAACAAAAACTTCCAGTTCACATGGTCATATGCCTTTTCTATGTCCAGTTTGCACAAAATTCCTGCCTTTCCTTGGGTAATTCTTGAATGTACTACTTCGTTTGCAATTAGAATGGCATCCATTATTTGTCGATTTTTGATGAATGCCATCTGTTGAGCATCCACTAGCTTGTCAACCACTTTCTTCAGCCTTTCAGTCAGCACTTTGGATAACAACTTATATACACTTCCGATGAGGCTGATGGGCCTAAAATCTCTCAGTTCCTTGGCACCATTCTTCTTTGGATCAAAGCAATGTAGGTGGCATTAAAGCTCTTCTCGAAGATATTGTGAGAATGGAAATTCTTAAAAGGTATCCATGATATCCTTCTTCACTACATCCCAACACTTGATAAAAAAGCCCATTGTGTAACCATCTGGACCAGGAGCTTTGTCCATGGCACACATCTTCAGACATGCTAGTACTTCTTGCTCCTCAAACTCCCTTTGTAGCAGTTCGTTTTCAGCTTCAGTGACCATTGCACAGTTGATTAGGTTGCTGGAAGGTCTTCTATATGATGTTTTTGAGTAAAGCTTCTGATAAAAACCAATAATCTCCCCTTTAATTCTCTCTGGATCCTTCACTGTTTCATCTTGAATTATCAGTTGATCAATGTTGTTGCATCTTTTGTGTGCATTGGCCACTTTGTGGAAATACTTTTGGGAATGTAGTGCGCACTTACTGTCTTAACTCTTAAACATGCTAAATTCTTGCAATTTGTTCTTGTTGAGGAATATCAATTTGCTAAGGTTTATAAGCATTTGGACTTTTGGGAATGTAGTGTGCATTTTATTCACTACTTTAATCATGCCAAATTCTTGCAATTTTTCCTGTTGAAGAATATCAATTTGCTATGTGTTTAATCTCCTGTTGCAAACTCATTTGAACTTTGGACTGCTAAAAAATTCCAATCTGGCCGTCTGGCTAGATAGTTTCCTGCCAAACACTGAACGATATGTTGTTTTAATGCAGGCTGTGGTATTTACTAACACTAGCTTAGAGGACGCACTGGAATTCAATGACTACTGCCACAACCATCAACCCCCTATTGCATTTATCAGAACTGAAGTGAGGGGTCTATTTGGTTATGTCTTCTGTGATTTTGGCCCTGAGTTTACAGTTTTTGATGTAGATGGTGAAGAACCTCATACGGGTATTATTGCATCAATTAGTAATGATAACCCTGCCCTAATTTCGTGTGTGGATGATGAAAGGCTTGAGTTTCAGGACGGGGACCTAGTTGTCTTTTCAGAAGTACAGGGCATGACAGAACTTAATGATGGCAAGCCAAGAAAAATTAGCAGTGCAAGACCTTATTCCTTTACCCTCGATGAAGACACAACGAACTTTGGTCCCTATGTAAGAGGTGGTATTGTTACTCAGGTGAAGCCACCCAAAATTTTGAACTTCAAGACACTGAGGGAATCTATCATGGATCCTGGCGATTTCCTTCTTAGTGATTTTTCAAAGTTTGACCGCCCACCTCTGCTACATTTGGCATTCCAAGCATTAGATAAGTTCAGATCAGATTTGGCACGGTTTCCTCTTGCTGGTTCAGAAGATGATGCTCAGACGCTGATATCTATTGCGACCAATTTAAATGAAAGTAATGGGAATGTCAAACTGGACGATATAAACCCAAAACTTCTACAGAAGTTCTCTTATGGTGCACGTGCCGAACTTAATCCCATGGCTGCTATGTTTGGTGGTATTGTCGGGCAGGAGGTTGTGAAGGCTTGCTCTGGGAAGTTTCATCCACTTTATCAGGTTACAAATGCTGTTACTGTCTTCTGTCGGTTTCTTTTCTATTTGGTTCTTTTTTTTCAGAGGTCCTTCCCCATCCCCCCCAATTCCCCACACGAAAGATGGGGGTGGGGTGGAGGAGGCATTACAGTGAACAATTAATTTGGTTGCTTTATTATTTTTTTTTTGATTTATGCATGAGGGTTTAAAGGACACTGACTTTCTTTAGTTGTTGTTTTTTTGTTATATTTGTTTACAGTTCTTTTACTTTGACTCCCTGGAATCACTTCCAACTGAACCACTTGATCCTAGTGATTTGAAGCCATTAAATACTCGGTATGATGCCCAAATCTCAGTCTTTGGGAAGAAATTCCAGAAGAAACTAGAAGATGCCAAGGTGTTTATGGTGGGATCTGGTGCCCTGGGTTGTGAGTTCCTGAAGAACTTGGCTTTAATGGGAGTTGCATGCACCGAGCAAGGGAAATTAACAGTGACTGATGATGATGTCATTGAGAAGAGTAATCTCAGTAGACAATTTCTCTTCCGTGATTGGAACATCGGCCAGGCAAAATCTACTGTTGCTGCTGCTGCTGCAACATCAATAAATCCCCAGCTCCGGGTTGAAGCTTTGCAGAACCGTGTGGGTCCTGAAACTGAAAATGTGTTTGATGACACTTTCTGGGAGAATCTTAGCGTGGTTATTAACGCACTTGACAATGTCAATGCAAGACTTTATGTCGATCAGAGATGCTTGTACTTTCAGAAGCCACTGCTTGAATCAGGGACCCTTGGAGCCAAATGTAACACTCAGATGGTGATTCCCCATCTGACTGAGAATTATGGTGCATCAAGAGATCCTCCAGAGAAACAAGCACCAATGTGCACTTTGCATTCCTTCCCACATAATATAGATCATTGTTTGACATGGGCACGATCCGAATTTGAGGGTTTGCTTGAGAAAACACCAGCCGAAGTGAACGCTTATCTTTCTAATCCAAACGAATATACATCTGCACAAACAAATGCTGGGGATGCTCAAGCCAGAGACAATTTGGAGCGTATTCTCGAATGTCTAGATCGAGAAAGCTGTGAAACTTTTGAAGATTGCATTGCATGGGCACGTCTCAAGTAAGTACACTACCATTTTGATTTGTCCTTCTGCATATAATATCGTAGCGTGTTGTCTTTATTTCTGCTGTTTCTGACCTTTGTTCTTTTCCAGATTTGAAGAATATTTTGCAAACCGAGTAAAACAATTGATTTTCACATTCCCGGAGGATGCGGTGACCAGCTCTGGAGCCCCTTTTTGGTCAGCCCCCAAGCGCTTCCCTCGCCCCTTGCAGTTCTCTTCTACCGACCCAAGTCATCTCCATTTTATCATGGCTGCATCCATATTGCGTGCTGAAACATTTGGTATACCTATTCCTGATTGGGTTAAGCACCCACAGAAATTGAGTGAAGCAGTGCACAAGGTTATGGTCCCATGTTTTCAACCTAGAAAAGATGCGAAAATTGTGACTGATGAGAAGGCAACCAGTCTCTCTTCATCAGCTTCTATAGATGATGCTGCGGTTATCGATGAACTTATATCAAAGCTGGAGTGCAGTAGGAAGAATTTGCCACCAGGCTTCAGGATGAAACCTATTCAATTTGAGAAGGTCCCATTTTTGTGATGTCCCCCCTGCCTTAAACTCTTAATTAAAAATTTGCATGATGCTTAGATGAATTGTCTCGGTTGCTGATGTTTCATCTGATTGCAGGACGATGACACTAATTACCACATGGATCTTATAGCTGCACTTGCCAACATGAGAGCAAGGAACTACTGTATCCCCGAAGTTGACAAACTGAAAGCTAAGTTTATCGCGGGAAGGATCATCCCAGCAATCGCGACTACTACTGCGATGGCTACAGGTTTGGTTTGCCTTGAGCTGTATAAGGTTCTAGATGGCGGTCACAAACTGGAGGACTACCGGAACACGTTTGCCAACCTTGCTCTACCTCTTTTTTCCATAGCTGAGCCAGTACCACCCAAGATCATCAAACATAATGACCTGAGCTGGACTGTTTGGGATAGGTGGGTTATCAAGGACAATCCTACATTGAGAGAACTAATCCAATGGCTTGCAGACAAAGGACTGAATGCATACAGCATTTCATGTGGAAGCTGCCTGCTCTTTAACAGCATGTTCCCCCGGCACAAAGAACGTATGGACCAGAAAGTAGTAGATTTGGCGAGGGACGTGGCAAAGATGGAGATACCACCATACCGCCGTCACTTGGATGTTGTTGTTGCCTGTGATGACGACAACGACGAAGACGTTGATATTCCTCTGGTGTCTGTATACTTTCGTTGAATTTTCTTGGTAATCAATTCCAGTATTGGTTTCGAAGTTCAGGATCATACATCTTGTATGCACTATCCTCCAGTCTCTATGTTCTAATAATATAAGATACACGGCAAGATTCTTTTCCGTAGCAACTTTGATTCTTACTATGCCCATTGATGGTGCCTCGCTATATTTTGAACCTGCTTTCGTTTTGTATGTATATTCTGCATTTTGTCAATTCAGTTACTTGTCAAGATTACGGGGTCATCACGAGAATGGCCTGAGAGGTGAGTGTTCTAAAATTTTTGTCCTTGTTTACCTCATGGATGAAAATATAAATCGTACCAACTTTTGATCTTGAATGTCTGTCCATGAAACGCTGGGGGTCAAATTTTTTGAAGACCATTCAATTTTTGAGGTTATTGGGTTTAAAGTATGTTCAATTAATCATCCTCGGCCATGCATAGCTTCTTTCTTGGTCAGTCGCTATCTTCTTTGATTCATGATATGATTTGAAAATATTTTTGAATGTGATATTATTATGATACAATAAAGTAGATAAGTAATTCTTGAACGATCAAATGGAACGGAGAATAAATTTTCAATGTCGATAATGTTAAAATGACTCAGTAATGGATCAAAAAGAAATGCGAAACCCTAGTTATACGGCCAATAATATAAAATTTGCATTTTCAACTTGAATTTTAGAGAGCGAGTAGATATAGCAGTTTTTGATTTTTTTATGAATAATTTAAGCTTGTTATAAATTAAATCGGAGAAAATATAAAGAGAAAGAAGAGCAAAAATGTGAGGAAGTCTATGTATTCTTCAACGTTAACAAATATATTAAAATATGATCCATAAACATACATAAATTACGATAAAACTTTTTAAATAAAAGTTATATATTCAAACAAATATTATTTGGCTAAACGAGCACACCTAGTTTTGTTAGAAAATTAGCTCACGACTCCTTTGTTTTTGATCTTGTGAACTTTGGACTAAAATTGTCCATTTTTAAAAAAATAAGGGATGTTTTACATTTACTACTATACATAAGGGAAAAAAGGCTACTTTTCTGTCCGAAATTATTTGTCATGTTATGTTTATTAAAAATTAATTATATTAATTTTTAAACATTAGATCACATTAATTTAATATTTCAAATAAAAAAATTAAACATTCTAAAACTATATGAAAAGTACAATAAATTTTAATTTTTTACATATTAATATAATGAAAAAATATATGTTAAAATATTAGTTAAAAATTTTATAATTTAATTTTAAAAATAGAGAAGCATAAGAGAAGGGACTATCTCAGTCTCTTTTTCTCAAATTTCACAAAGCCAACTTGTTCTTCAGACGAAAACATCTTCAGCTGCCATGGCGACTGTACGAATGATTGGTAAAATCTTACTGCCCTTCTATTTTCCGGGTCAATTATCAGAAGTAAATTTTTGATGTTTTATCTAATTAAATTTTTGAATTCGAGCAGATATAGCCGTCAATTTCACTGGTAAGTAAGCAGCAAAATGCAATAACTATTTCCAAGATTCAATTTTTTTGTGTTCATTCTAAGTTTTGAAGAAACCCCAACAATTCAGATAGCATGTTCAAAGGGATATACAATGGAAAACAGTATCATATGGGTGACATTCAAGCTGTGTTGAAAAGGGCGTGGAGTGCTGGAGTTGAAAGAATAATAGTAAAAACCCTTCACACTTACTTTTCTTTTGTTATTTACTTGATTTGTTTGAATGGGTTTCGAGTGAGTCATAGAAGCAGCCACTAATGATTGCTTGCATTAGGGGACGTAGACTGTCTAGGTCACACCCTTCAGGGTGCAACCCTTTACCGAACCCTGCTAATGCGGGATGCTTAGTGTACCGAACTGCCCTTTTTGTTTGAATTTTGTTGCGGTGAAGACGATGATACAATGTGGAGCTTTTTGAAGGATCTTACAATGCTTTTTACCAAGTTTTGGTTTTCTTCTATCTTGTTGTAATATTCCGCATTTTATATCAAATCTGACTTGCAATTCTGATGTGTTAAAAATCCAAATGATTCACCTCTTGAAGTGTACTAAAAGATGGACTACTCCATTGTAAAATCACGTTTCTTAAATAATTACGATACGATCGCGGGTTCGAGCTGTGGAACAGTTTTTTTGTTTGTTTGTAGAAAAGCAAGGTAAGGCTGCGTGGAATAGACCCTTGTGATTTGGGTGATAAAGAATTTGTTCAATTAGCTTATACTCGTACCAAAAAGATCTTCTTTTAATTAATTACCGGACTTGTTTTACAGCAAGAACGAGAACTACTACTCAATATTTGGAATCAATCAAATACTTGAAGATTAGGTTCTCTAGCAATAAGAGTTCTCTACATATCTTTACTAGCGCACAGACCAAGATACATCTATTTCTTCCACTTGTAACTTAAAAAATACCCTTGGAATGACCCTTCCAACTGATAGAGTCCCTTTTGTAGTCGTCCTAAACAATGTTGCTTAGCATTTGAAATACCTATCCTTTCCATTTCCCAATCATATATATCCCTTCTCAAACTCAAAGTCCAGCCTGTGATATACAGAATTCTGCAGTTGTCCCATTGTGACATGTTGATAGATAATAAAAAACCAAGAAATGATCTTTTAGTGAGATATGTTAATCTGATTTTCCTTCCATTTACAAGAGTAAACCCCATATATGTCTCGAACTTGTTCCAAAGCCCTCTAATTTGTTCCCATACCCTGATGCCATGAGGCATTATAGACTCTTTGGCGTGCCATGGATTGTCTAGAGAGAACTTTTCCAGTAGAATTCTCCTCCAAAGTGCATTACCCTCCATGTTAAATCTCCAATGCCACTTACGGCTTTCAGTATTACATTTTTAATTCCTAGATCCCCTTCCTGTTATCTTTGGTGACTGTTTTCCAGCTTACAAGACAAATAGGTTTCGTTAGTTCATTAGCTTGCCCAAAAAAAAAAATCTCTCGTTAATTTGTCCATGTGCTTCAACACTGAAGAAGGAGCTGAAAAAAGAGACATTGTATAGGTGGGTAGTGCACCAAGAACACTGCTAATTATATTGTGGTTGTACCACCCAAGGAGAGATATTGTCTCGTTCAATTTGCCCACCTCTTTTCCATCTTCTCAAGGACGTCATTTCAAATTTTCATCGATTTGTGTTTGTCTCCCAATGGTAAACCCAAATATTTTTTATGCTAAGTCTGCATGCTTCCAACAGATTGTAACCCTTTCGATATAGTTACCATCATGTGATTCTAGGCCTACCTTGTCCCTCTTCAATCATCATGGTTTCACGTCTATGGATCGCTCTGTATGGAGTTTGACATAGGACATGACTAAACTATCTCAAGTGACCTTCTGTCATTTTATCCTCTTATATGTGCTACATATACCTTCTACATGATGTGATCATACTTATCTTGTCGAATCTGGTATGATCGCACATCCACATCAGCATTTTCATTTTTGCAACACTCACCTTATGGATATGTTGGACCTTGGAGGCTCAACATTCACTCCCATTAACAATTCTTAAACAAAAATCATTCAACTCCCATATTTTACATTTATGGTCTTACAGCCATTCTATGAACTTGCCTTTCACTTGTTCTACTGAAGATCATAATTTGGTTAGAATTTTCCTTCCAGGTAACTGGTGGCTCTCTCGAAGAATCAAAGGAAGCTCTTGCCATTGCTGAAACAGATGGTTGTCCATGTCTTTATTTAGCTGATTTACTCTGACTATTTTTATTCTTTTGCAGCAAGTTGGCTTCTCAAATATATTGGCATGTCTGACCTTGAGAGCTAACTCTTTTTTTGCAGCAAGACTTTTCTGTACTGTGGGAGTGCACCCGACAAGATGCAAAGTGGGTTTCACTCTTGTTGTTTTGTAATGACCTACAGAAAAAATCCTACCCATTCATATATGTTGGATGCTTTGTCATTTCTTCTTCCATTCTCAATCAGGAATTTGAAGACAGTGGGGATCCAGAAAAGCATTTGCAGGATCTTTTGACATTGGCTAAAGAGGGAAAAGAAAAAGGAAAAGTATGTTCAATTTTTCTGTATATAAGGTTATGGAATCATTGAACTACACCTTCTTGGTAAATGCCCTGTTCAAATTAGCAACTTTTGAGAAACTTTAGTACTATACTTCTTAATGTGTGAACTACGAGCAGTTTAAGCTCCTGGGTTAACTGATCTTATGTTTCAATTGCTCCAAACTTTTTCGAAAAGGATTTGTTCCTATAATGACACTAGTATATCCAAAAGAATACTGAATCATTTGCACACTTTTTAAGATGTGATATTTTTAACAATTTAAGCTCATCCTTTAACTGCTTTGAGGTTTCATTGACTCCAAATCAAGGAAGAAAATTTTTTCCCCCAAAAAGAGCTTAGAAGATTTTAAGAATTTCACAAGCTCTAACATTTGGAGATCTACTTTTTGGGCTAACTTCCTACATTGTGCTAGGAAGACGGCAAACAAACATTGAACGCTGTAAGAAGCTTATAATGACAAAAGATTTGTTTATAAGATGCACATTGTAATGCATTCTAATGATATAGCAAGTCACCCATTATGTGATTCGTTCCTTTTCTCTCGTGAATATACACTTCTGCATAAATCTTTTCTTTATTGGCTAGCAAGTTTTTTGGATCTATTTTAATTGTGACTATGTATTCTTGGTGCCTAAAAAATAACTGTAGCTTATCTTCATTTACTTGCTTTGCTAACGACAAAATTCATTTCAAACAAGGTGGTTGCGATTGGCGAATGTGGGTTGGACTATGATAGACTTCACTTTTGTCCATCTGACATTCAGAAGAAGTATGTATCTGCTTGAAATCACCCACCCCAATGAGTTCTTCCTTCACAATTTACAACACTCTTGTTCTCTCACAACCCCCAAGCAAAAGCAAGTGGCGAAGCTGTGTTGCTCAATCCCCGCACGACTCCCCCCCCCAAAAAAAAAAAAAAAAACAAAAAAAAAACCTGTGTTTGGTGACATTTTAGCTGAAGGAGTTACTTCTTCCTCAACTTGTATCCTAGGTGTACCTTTTGGTGACTATTTTTTTGTAGGTTCGCCTTGTTTCCACTTTGCTGATGTGCTCTTGCTTTCTATTTTGAAATATAGGTACTTTGAAAAACAGTTTGAGTTGGCATATACAATGAAGCTGCCAATGTTTCTTCACATGCGAGCAGCTTCTCAGGATTTCTGTGACATTCTTCAACGAAATAAGGATCGGTAACATTTTGTACTTGTTGGAGATAAAGCAAAATGGCTCGGCTTTAATTTTCACCTTGTATTCCGCAGAAGAATTGCAGAATGATCAAGTTAATTAATCTAAAATCTTGTAGTCCTTAGGTTTTCCATAAGCCAGCTTAAAGGGGGGGAAGAATTAATAAAGTAACAAACCTCCAGTATCTCACGATTTCGCAACTGTATGTCTGACTCCCATATCTCACTGCTTTTGGGATGGAGCCGGACCCCCATTACTAGAAGGGTACTGCCTATGTGGGTTCAGGGAAAAGCGGATGTAGACAGCGTTACCTCCTCATGTCAAAATTTGTTATGGGGCCAACTTATGCCGAGATTTGCTAATGCTGCAACACTGATGTAAAACTTCAAATGCTGTTTGACTGGATAATCTGTCTTATGGAATGGAGATAGTACCATAGTCTTGTTTTGTTTGATTAAGTGATATTAAACAACATTATCATGGTTCAAGTTTATTTGATGCATTGTTGCAGCTTTATATAAATCAGTGCTATCAAAAGCTCTAAGGTCTGTTGGGGCTTTAAGTGTAAACCGCAATAATGTGTGGGCTTTGATTATAAAAAGGCGCAAAGGGAGAACATATATGTGTGTGTGTGTGTGTGTTTAGTTCAAGACTAATAATTATAAGCATGAATGACAAATATATGAACAAAAAAATTGAAAAATATTTATGATGAAGTGAAATTCAATTGTTTAGTGTCACCTCTTCAGAAGAGACAAGTATGCCTTATAACCCTGATAATGACACTGAAGCGTACATTAAGCGACGTGAAGAGCTCAATACATTTTGGCCTTGCTTCAGGGCTTAAGCATGCCTTTGACAACACTGATATAAATGGCATTCTGATAAACCAGTTGTATTGAACAGGTTTGTTGCTGGCGTTGCACACTCTTTCACTGGAAGTGCTGAAGATTGTGATAAACTTCTTTCATTTAGTAATGTTTTTATAGGTGAAATCTCTGGTTCATTGTATTCTCTCTTTTAATTTAGAAGCTGTCATGTTCATGTGTTTTCCACGAGATACTTAAATTGCTCGATACTGATTTACTTAAATCTGTTTATGTCACTCTGTTTGAACAACTTATCTTAGGAATAAATGGTTGCTCTCTCAAGACAGCTGAGAACCTTGAAGTTGTAAAGGGTATACCTGTTGAGCGAATGATGATTGAAACAGATTCACCATACTGTGATATCAAGAATACACATGCTGGGATAAGGTATGTGAAATCCTCATGGCCTTCAAAGAAAAAGGATAAGCATGATCAAGAATGCCTTGTCAAAGGTCGCAACGAGCCTTGCTTAGTTCGGTGAGTGTCATAGCACTCTTATTGCTAGTTATATGATTCTTTTTCCATTTCTAATGGACATCAATTCAAACAGTGTTCCTGGATTGAAGTTGATTGAACATGAAAGCTACAACTTGTCAACTTCCTTGTATTTCTACATTAGATATTCTTTATAGGATACCAGTGTCTGGATTAGTTTCCCTTCTTTTATCCCTTAAATACACTTTTAAATATTTAAGGTCTACTTTCAATACTTATTTAATCAAAAAAAGTAATTTTAGAGTCGGGAAAGGATACAAACTTGGACAAACTCATTCCAAGTAGAACTGGAAAAGGAGAATATCTGAGATGTGGATGGAAGCAGGGAAGGGGTAGAAGAACTATCCTTACAACAAATTTCCACTGAACTTCAAATTGGCAAGTGCCACAGTCCAAAAAAATAATAAACTAAAAAACAAAAAGCAAATTAAAAAAATATAGAAAAAGATAGAAAACTCAAAGATTGTGTGAAAAGTGTTAACTATTCAATCTGGGATACTTGACCTTTCTTGAAATTTGTCTTTCTATTTATGATCTGTCAACACAAACGCCTCCAATATTGTCAGGCGTATTTTGAATTTTCTAGTATTACTAGTTACTAGAATAAGTGGCTGTTTGCTTCAACAATGAGGTGTGGTTTGGGGTTGTAGGGTTTGATTTTGAATTTAGAGTTCAGTCTGATGCATTCTTTGGTAATTTTACTTTGTTCCCGATGCTTTTAGTTCTCTCTATATTGTTTCTGTTGTGGGATATTTTCCCATTACTTGTGCCTTGGCAATATAGCAGTACTACTAGCTGCATATGATTCTCTGTATCTCTAGTTTGATCTTGATTTCTTGAAAAATATCGACTCCCTCTTCCCAGGCAAGTGCTTGAAGTTGTTGCAGGCACTAAAGGTATCGCTGACATAGACCAACTGAGCCAGACACTGTACCATAATACGTGCAGGTGATTACAATGTCTCCTCTTTTTCACATTTCTATACTTGTACGGCAAGAAAATAGATGGTTTCTTATACTAAAGACATGCTAAACAATTGGAAAATGAGGGTTAATTTTCATTTCCTAAGACAAAACTTGGATGCCTTTCAAGGTATTCCCATTCTTCATACTTTTGGGGCCAAGAATGCTTTCTTTTAGTAGGATGTGAAAATTTTGGTTCTTTTTAGCCAAAGGATTATCTCAGTAACACAAAATTTTGGGATTATCTCAGTAATCCAAATTTTTTGGTTCTTTTTAGGCATCTCAGATATTATATTGATAACTGGGGAAAGAGCCTGGCAGTTTTCTGCTTGCACTTCCATGTCTAAGCAATTTCTTTTACATAATGTTCTTGAGTCAAATAAAAAAGTATTGGGATGAAGTGATTAGGCATGATATGGCACAATTATACGAGGACATGATCCTTGATAGGAGGGTGTGGAGGTCGAGAATTAGGGTAGAGCGTTAGTAAGGTTGTCGGACGTATTTCTTTCCTTTCACTTGAGTAGTATTAGTCTTATTTCTTGTTATTTTTAGATTTCTATTACTGCATGTTCCTTTAGCCTTGGTTATCTAATTATGTTATTACTTCTCTTCTTTTTTAACCTCTCTACCTTCTCAAGGTAGGGGTAAAGTTCGAGTGCACTCTACTATCCCCTAACCCCTCAAGTCAGATTCTATTATGCTGGGGTTGTTGTTGTTGTAATGTTCTCGAGTCACTCATGAAGATTTGAGCTCATTCACGTGAACGTTTTCAGGGTTTTCTTTCCTCATGATTTGGATTCGGCAGCAGAAGCCCTTCTTGCTAGTGGTAGGGAAGATCTATAAGGTTGCTGCACTCTGCTAGTCTTTCACAGTGTATGAGAAAAAAAGAAAACACAACTTTTTAGGATGGGAATTATGTCGATTTTAATTTTCTAAGATAAAACGCATTCTGTTCGATGAAGAAAACACAGATTTAATGTTGAGCAAAAGTTTCTGAATTCGATTGAACTTATGTCTGGACTTCTAGGTCCACT